>OX638117.1:20613125-21226250 GCA_951804975.1 Anthophora plumipes | reverse complement strand
ACGAGACACAGGTGTGGATTCTGTATTTAAAAAAAAAAACCGATGGAGAAAATTCGTGTACAAGTTCACTTAGATCGTGTTCCCCCGTGTATTTGTGTTACGAAGGCGAGAACAGTCGACAAGAGAGGCCAGGCGAGGAGTATTTAATTTCAGGGCATCTCTGACGAGCTTGGAAAATAATCTTCGCCGTCGTGTATATATATACACGCGATGTGGTGGCAGCGTCCTTTTTCAGCGGCGAACGAGGAAATTTTTTTTTCACGAAACAAAAACAGCATCGTCCAACTAGACGAAGAGAAAGAGAAAGAAGAGAGAGAGAGGGAAAAAAATGTGAAAAATGGGGAAAAAACGAGAGAAGGACGCGGGTTCCTTTGTATCCCCCGTCAGGATTTAAGAAACACGGAAACCCTTTCGCTCTCGGCGCAGTAGCGACAGTTTTTAATTATCGCCAAAGTAGCGAATAATCGATAGTAACCCTGCGGCGTTATCACGGTCCACGCCTTTGTCCTGGTAATAACTGAGGCAAATGTAATTATCCGAGCGGGGAAACGACCGGGAATCAGAGACGAAGGCTCTTTTAAAAAGCGCCGCGAAAAGTCTTGCTCTCTCTCTTAACTATCCCGCTTGTCACGCTTTATCCGCGGTTTCAGCCGGTTTCACGAAACCACGCGAATCGTGACGTTTCTGGACCAACCTTGACAAAAACGATCACGTAAATAGACAAATTTTTCCACTGATCTGTAGAGATTTCGACCCTTTGAAATTCAGGGCTTCGCAACGCGGAGTCATTTAAAATTTGCTGGAAAAAACGAGAACAACGCAAAGAATTCTTTAGTTCACAACGTCGTGACAAAAGGAAACAATAAAATACGATTGTGACTCTTTTTATTATTTTTTTAACTATATATATATCGATTTCATTCATAAATCTAATTTTTTTTACCTTGTTAGAAATTAATTAAAGTTTATGTAAAAATCAATTTCGGTGTTTCACTTTTTTTCTTTTCAGTTTTCATTCAAATGCGTTTCAAAACAGCTGAGGCTATCCCTCCCAGAATTACCCCAGGCAGTATTTAATTTCTCAATATAATTTAATTGCTACCTATAAGTAATGCACTTTTTTATAACGATTATTACGTAATGACAAGCAAAACGACGATACTCCGGTGATGGATCCCGTCTGAGCAGCCACATAAGAGAGACCACGGCTCAGCTTATGTTTATTTATACATCGTACAATCCGCGGAACCAATCAGGCCCTTAGCTCTAACCCAGGTTGCGCGAACTGGGTCCCACAAGATTTATACCACGTAATGAGAAATCATTAGCCGCGAGGTGTATTAGATAATCTCGGTAATTGCCAAAAATTGGCCAGTCGTCCTGAGTCGCGGAGAGCCGAGGATGATCGTAACAGGGTCCAGGACCCAAAGCAGCTCGACCTATACCGAGGTAAAAGAGGAGAGAAAGAGAGAGAGAGAGAGAGAGAGAGAGAGAGAAAGGATTAGCCCGAGGCGCTTTAGCCGATTTTTACCAGGGCCCCGTTTCTTGATAGCTTAGAAAAAAAGATATTCGGACTTAAACGAGAGAGAATGGGAGTAGTTGGATCCACCGTCGGGGTCGTTTCACGATATTAAAATTTAAAATACAATGGAAATAGTTGGCGCGTTCTGCGGAAGAATCGTCTCCTCTGTTCTCGATTAATCGAGATCCTGCACGAAACGGACCCTTACCCCCACCGTTACTCGCCTTCATCGTCACACAGAGAACACACAGGAGAGACCAAGGGAAAAAAATGGTATACGAAGGTCTGACGTGTTATAGGGAACACAATTATAGATCGATGGAGCAATAGAGTCGCAGCGATTGGACAGATATTAAAAAAGAAAAAAAAAAGCGAAAGAAAAAAAGAAAGGAAAAAGAAGAGGAAGAAGTGAAAAGAGACGTGAATGACAAGATGGTCACCCTCGTGCAAACCGAACAACATGTGCAGCCGGCTACGTTCCCTGGGGTCCGAGCACGGTATAAAAATCAATCACATCGGATGACGGCCAGTCTAGGCGAAAAAACAGAGAGAGTGCAACTTGCCGTGGATGGAAAAAAGGAACAAAGGATGAAAGCACCGCGTTCGAGACATGTTCGGAATCTTGTTTTCTCTCTTTCTCGTGTTAAGGTGGGGACAGGAAACGTTCTGGTCTCTCCCTGACATATTAGTTTTCTATTTTCCTGTTTTTCCTTTTTTTGTTTTTTTTGAGGAAAAAGAAAATACAAATAAAAAGATCGAATGGTGTAATAGGAGAAATAGGGAATGAAATGAAATCGGCAAAATCGAAGGGGAGGAGAGAGAGTTAACGTTATCGAGTAGGTAACGTTCGAAATTAAAGTCGCGGTTCACCGGTATCTCGTCGAGAATCTGCATATCATACTAGGCGTTCCCAATCAACTAATTAACAAAAAACCGTAGAACGAGCCATTAATCATCGTCGAGCCAGTCGGAATACGGGCGCAGTACACGGTTTGTATCAGATTGGCGAACCCTTTAGGATCCGCGCAATCGCCAAAGTCGAAGAACCCTCGGTACCACTAATTTCCGAGTGACCCCACGACCCTCTCTCTCTCTCTCTCTCTCTCTCTCTTCGTTTAATATCGATTATCCTGAGATATCGGGTTCTCGCGCTTCGCAATTTACACACGGCACAGTGAGAAAACAGGGCGAAAAGTAAATTTGTTTCAACAATTATTTGGGTTAATTGAAAAATTTTTTATACTCTTGGGAAAGCAACGAAGAAAATGATAAATAGGAGAGGAAAAGGAAAGAAATAGTGATAGAACGTGTCACTTGACCCGCGAGTTCATTCTTCAACGGATTCTGTCTTTTTCTTTTCCACCGAACACCCTTTGTTCATTCCGGTTCATATATGCAAGTGCATGATGCCAAGGAAGCTGGTTAAGGTTCGGATTAAAACAAAGTATCTTGCATTACTCGCGGGAACCGCATGTGCCAGAATAAATCTCTCTTGTTTTTTTCGAGATGTCTGCGGCATGCCGGTGCATAAGTTTCGCGGCAAATTGCACTCTGTCGAACTCGGTACAACGGTACTTGTCGACCGCAGTGAGCACACGAACGAGCACTCGCGTTCTCGTTCCCAGTCACTGTCTCTCCCTTTCGCCATTGCCACTCGAATCCTCGAGCTCTTACTTCGACTCGTCATAATTTCCCTTTTCTGTTTTTCTTTTTGCTTTCGTTGTTTTTTTCCCCCTGAATTCTATGAATTTCCCTCTTGGAAACTACTAGAGATTTTCATGGTTGTTTTCAACTTGTTTTTTTTCTTTTTTCTTTTTGTTGTTTGTTCTTTTCTTTCGAGTTATATACAGCGTCGAGAGATCGTCGTTCAGAAACACGCAAAGCGACGAATCATCACGCTGCATCGCAATTATTCCGATGCAGACAGAGTTCAAAGAGGTTAATTCCAGGACTAATGTATTCACCCCTTTTTACCCCGAACCCCGGAGATTTCGTATGTATTGGCAATTTCGCATTTACAGTGCCGCCTTCCGTCCAATGAATAAATTCATTTCTCTCACTTTCCTTTCGTTCCGTATTTCTAATTTTCCCTCCGTTTCGTTCAGTTCTCGCGAGAAAGATTTCCACTGATCCCACGATTCTTGGATTTCTAATCGGTCAAGTGAATCTACTGTTTTTCTGCTTCGCGTAACACTTGAGGAAACGTTGCTCTGTAATGTTGTTGGATATAACGAATTGCTAATTTTTTGACTACGCCGCAATCTGAGGAAAAGCCATTAGCATTGCACGATGCGATATTCGTATGTGATATGTAAGAATATGTCCAATACTACATTACTCCACTGAAACGATGAACATGTGATACTGAGCAAAATTTACTACTGAGTCTAGTAACATACATTTTAAACGATTAAAAAATGAATTATTGTAAAATTGTAAAGTTTACTGGAGGATACAGAGTATTGTAATCGATTTGTTACTTTGCTTTTTTATCGGAATATGACAATTCAGATTTTCAAATGGAATGTCTAATATTTCTACTAAAATTTGAAAAACTCGATTTGAGAATATCTCAATAATTATCAATCTTAAACTACACCTTCTAAAGTAAACTTTGATACTTCGTCTGAATTCGAGAAGAAATATGAAGTAATCACTTTAATAAAAAACTGAAGGTGATTCTCATATCCCGATAAAGAAACAAAGTAACAACAAACCAATTACAATACTCTAAAGTCGTGCAACATCTGTTTGAAATATTTTTTCATACGCAAATAATTTACTTAATTACTTGAAGTCGTCATATTACCAAACACCCTGTATACAATTTTCACAATAAAAAGGTTAATCAAACATTCAATTCCTAAAAAAAACAAAACAAATCATTTCTTAAATGATATTCACCAATTATTCTACTCGATCATTTCTAGAAATCTTACGCACCCACTCTAATTCGACGAGTTAATTACCCTTGGTGGTGAAGAAAGAGAGAAATAAAAGCGATATCAAGCCAGCAGCACGAAAGTGAAGGCGAGAGGACATTCGAAGAAGAGAAAGACAGAAAGATGCGTATCAATCAGAGCAGTGTCTTGCCCACGCGACACTCCTCACCCCGGAAACACCCCCGATAACCCTCGAGCAGGACTCTCACGCTCCTTGTCAACCGCCCTCCTATCCGATTCGGATACAGCCACGCTAGAAGCTGCACAGGGTGGCACATGGGTCAGGAGGGGTTTGGGGTGGTGTAGGTACGTGCCATTTATCACCGCGGGGGAAAAAGTGCGCGTCATCGCCCGTACCAAAACCCGGATGACTTCGTGAGACGCCTGTCAACAATATCGTTCCCTTCCGCCAGCACAAGAACGCAAAAAGGATCCGCAGCTATTCGCTTTCCTGCCGCGTTCGCGATTAAATTTGCCAGCTGCTACGGTTTTCCATGTTCTT
This sequence comes from Anthophora plumipes, assembly GCA_951804975.1. Lineage (NCBI taxonomy): Eukaryota > Metazoa > Arthropoda > Insecta > Hymenoptera > Apidae > Anthophora > Anthophora plumipes. Next base: position 21,221,284 of record OX638117.1, on the reverse strand, counting down.
ACGCGGCGATAACCGTGAACAGATTATCGCTGTTAAGAATTCATGAATATCTTCGTGCGAGAAATTTGAATTTAAGAATGTACACTCTTGTTCATAAGTCACTGGACAATCTAGACTTTCGAATATTATTTTTCATTTCGATTACTTTCCTGCAGAGTGTTACAAATATTTAAATAATTAACTTTGATTTATAATATAAATATTAGGTGTAGAAATAAAGCGAGAAATGGTGATTGCAGCAGCTGAACAGTGACGTTACGAAATCGGAAATCATAAGTTTCGAATCCCAACGGTGAAATCACATTTTTCTAAAGGACTTGTAAAAATTCCCCCTCGCCTATAAATTGCACCTTTAATAATTTCTTATACTCAAAATGCATCTCGTTGATGCGAGAATTTTTTGGTAATTCGATGAAAACGATATACAACGAAGTATAGAGACGAAAATTGAAAGGGTTAAATAACGGATCTGCGGAAAGTTCGCAGAGGAAATCGAAGAAGCAAAGGGATTAAAATTAAGATCTTGAACGCAGGAGAGAGTGGGGGACGGTAGCTTTTAAGGAGTACGATCGAATTGCCAAAGTCAAGTTGTCGCGGGAATGGGGGAGAGAAAAGCGAGTCACTTTTCCCTCCGTGGACAAATAGTTTTGGTAGGGAAGCTGTTCGGAAGAAGCTGCTCGGTATCTGCAACCAGATTTCAACCTGTCGAAACTCCAGGCCCGGGGAAACTTAGTCAATCTGCTGTTGCTAACTCATCCCCGGTTGCCGCCTCCAATCGACCCCTAAAGCCTTGCAACGAACTTGCCAGTCGATACCTTCGAGGTAACAGATCGTATTTCGAAAACCCCCTCTCTTCTTCTCTTGTCAAAGGAACAACTTGAGAAACAATGGGCGGAGGGTGTTCGTTTCGTGGTAAAACAGAGAGAGAGAGAGAGAGAGAGAGAGAGAGAGAGAGAGAGAGTTTGTTCAACGATGTTTAGTCTAGAAATTTCTTCTCCACCAAGATAACGCCACTTTTCTTCGAAATGTAAAAACTCCAATTTCCCTAAATCACAGAAACACGAAACGAGATGTGCAATTATCGAAAATAAAGAAAAGACGTTACTTCCATAGAAAAATAGTGAAAATTCGAATTTCTCGGAATCATGAGGATGTACAGGAAGAGCACATGCATCCCAGAGACACGAAACTTCCGGTCAGAGGAGCACGAGGTTCAGAAGCAAAGGGAAAGAGGGTGAGAGCGAGAGAGAAGGAGAGAGTGTTGGCATACCAAGGTGTACCCAGGCTGACATAGTTCGTAAGAGACGCATTTTTCTCGAGCGTAACCCCACGGCGCTTTCTCTCTCTCTCCCTCTTTCCCTTTCTCAAAAGACGAAGGGAGAGAGAGAGAGAGAATAGTGAAGGGTCGTTGGTAGGGACAAGAGAGAGTAGTAGTAGCTGCTCGCGGGAGTTTGGAGGACTCCGTGCGAACCCCTCCGGGAGGACAGGATGCCTTCCGGGACTCAAAGACATTCTCCTCTGGCAGACTGTGAAGTTTCAACCATCCTCGATGACGGAGCCACGAAGGAATCTCTGACCACACGATATCCCCAGGGCACGTTTGCTCGACTTAACGTCCCACGCATCGCGTCGTACACTTAGCCAACACGTCGTGTGATAGAGTAAGAGATATATAGAGAGAAAGATTTAAAAAAAAAGAAGAAAAGAAAAAGAGCAAGAGAGAGAGAGAGAGAGAGAAGTGAAGTGTGTTTCAACATGATACACGGTTCTCGCGTCGCAAGCTTGAGCCGTCGCGACGCTCAATCCCAACCCGAAAAGTCTCGAGGCAAAAAGAGGAGAGTTTTATTCGTTGAGCGATGAAGATGAGGAGCGAGGGAGGGAAAAAGAGAGGGAGAGAGTGAGAGAGAGAGAGAGAGAATAAAGAGCAACAAAAAGTGGCGTATGCCGGTTGCGAACGAGATGCTCACCAGTTTCGCTGGTTTAATAATTGATTTGCATAATTACGTATGTGCATATTTATGAATTTAAAGCGTACCGCCGGTACATCGCGCCGAGGCCTGATACGTTTTACTGGTAATAGTAATAAGTTTCTACCGGACTTGCAGCCATCCATGACGCTCGGCCCTGTACATCGTTTATCGATCGGATAACGTATTTACGGCGTATCGAAATATAAAGCCCGCTCGCGCTTCATCGACGACTGGAAACATTCGACCAAGCTGCTCTGGCAGAGTAACTCTTCGCGATATAGCTTTAAACGATACACGACGAGTGTACACGGAGAAAGAGATGCCTCGGACTTTGGTACGCGTGTGCTTCGCTCTTTCGAGACACGCTTCGTTCCTTTCTCGATTTACGAACCGAATATGCCACTCTGTATTACTGGTGTTTCACATTAATACACGTTGCGTGTTATTATCGTCATCATTAATTGCTTCTGCTGTTTTTCGGGGTGTTAGGCTGATGAGACGGATCCTTGTCAAGTCTTATCTCACCCTTCTATTGCATGTTTTTAGTATAATAGCTTTCTGTATTTCTACATGTGCGTGGAGTTACTGTTTTAGTTGTGTTAGATACTTTCGGAATGTGTTTGGTGTGATTTTTTGTTCATAAATCACAGTTTCATTTCATTCTCAATAATATTCTTTAATCTAAGCTAACCCATATTTAGACCATCTTCTCTAATTGTGTATGAAAGAGAGAAAGACGGTGGTGCGCTTAACTTTGATTTTGTTTTGGTCAACGCACATCGAAAGACACGAATGATCCACAGAAGCGTATTAATCATTTCCTTCGACGATGGAACCACGAACGTAAAGAGCAGCAAAAGCGGGCAAGCAATGGTAAACGCAGAAGCGCGAGATAACCGGGGGAAGAAAATGGGAAAGTAGAAAGAGAGACGGAGAGAGAGAGAGAGAGAGAAAGAGAAGCCGTAAAGACGAAGTTATGGGTTTTCGCGAGATTCGCTCGCCTCCGCCCCTAATAATGGATAAAACGATCATAAATTCGACGGACTGGGAAGGGGGGAAGTAAGGCTTTTCGGCCTCTTAGGAAATATTAATTAAAATGTAATTGTTCCGTACGGAGAAAGGGTTACGCCATCCCCGTCTACGTCCCTTTTAGATCTTACATCTCTCACGAGGAACCTCTTTGTTTTCGCATTCGATAACTCACTCGCGGCCTTCCTCCTTTTATCCTTTCCCCCACGCTGCTGAATTCACCTTGTACACTCTTTAAACGCGAGTATAATTCTTCCGCGTGGAATGATTGCGTAATTATTTATTCGAACGAGATTCCAACTCGTTCCTCAGGCGTACACGTATTTACGAAAATATTACAGTTTTCGTGAATCAACTTAACTGATTTGCCTGTTGATCGTTGTTGAAACTTTTTCTTTTTTATCACATTTATGCTGCAAAGTACATCTTCAGGTCTCAGAGGAGCACAGAAATCGTTCAACTAAGAACATCTAACACTCGCGACACGAAGGAAAAAAAGAAACAAAAGAATTTCACGGTCGACGACACCGTGGACATTGGAAAAACTCGAGCGGCGAACGTAGAAGAAGAGAGAAGGACCCGCGCCGTTGCCGAAAACGCGGATTTTTTGACACACCGTTCGGTTTCTAGCGACTGGGTTTCGGACGAGGCGGTCGAATCCGGCTCTCTCTGAAGTCCGTCGGGTCGAGGTGGACATCAAAGAGAGGACAAACAAACGGGGCGGTAAGGGTCCTACGATGCGATGCAATTCGGACACGGGACACAAAGTGATGACGTCACCAACCGGCCAGAAACCCTGTCGTCGTCGGCCATTGTGTGTTCAGTCGCTGGTTTACAAGTTCATTGCACACTACCACTTTATACGGCAACGTTACAGCCTCCGGAGTCGCTAGTTTGCTTCGCTCGCTCTGTCTCTCTCCCTCTACCTCTAACTCTCTAACAATAATTCCTCTCTCCTTCCATCGTTAAATCCTTCACAATGATCGAGAACACGATCCAGCTTACAAACGATTACACAGTTGGAATTTTGTTTGGCGTGCATGACATGTTTGAAAATTTTCCATCCTCGAGTACGAGGAAAGCAGAAGTTTAAATGCCCAGTAGCAAGCAAGTAGGGGCTCCCGTGTACAAGCGCCATTTTGAAAGTTAAGTCGTTGGTTCGGTCGGAAGTCTAGCATGGTGCACCCGCAGCTGCCACGGAACTCTCATATCCGACGATCGATCTGAACGCGTGTGCACGGACTCGCCATTTTGAAGGGGGTTCGTTTCAACGTCGCCATTTTTTCTCTATACGCACGAAATCGGTCTGTGTCACGAATAGTCGCGAGCCACTACGGCATTTTCGTCGTCCCGAAAAACCATTCAAGTATATAACAACGTACGTTCGCGGGTTCACTTCGCGAACACGATCCCCCTTTCGACACGATCTCGTCGTCAAACTCACCAATTTTACTACGTACTTTCTGCGTTGGAACCAATTAATCCATGAACATACCAGCATTATCTATTGTTATGAGTATTCTAAGGTTTTACTTCGCCAATTCACCAAAAGTGAAAGAGAATCCGGAGGATGAAACGAGAACGAAAGGACATAGACGGTGGACAAAGAGGGATAGGGGGGACGAGGAAGAGGACTAGCCACGCGGAAGAGGGAGAGAGAGTGGACAACGTCGAGCCGAGCGTACCACCCAATTACACTGCAGTTCAAACACATGCAAATCCGGAGAATAAGCTTTATTTGTTGTGCAAATTAGCCGCATATTGGCGCACCGAACGAACGGTTTTGTTACCACGAGAATGAGAGGCCGAAAGAGAGGGGCGCGGGGAGGGGGAGGTGGTGGAGGGAAGAGCGAGAGAGGGTGAGAGGCAGCGGGAACGAGAGAACTAGAGAGAGAGAGAGAGAGAGAGTTCGTGGGTCAATTGCTTATTTTGAGTTGGGCCGGTGTGCCCACCGGCCTGTAAATATCACACTCCCTGCAACCACCTCTCTGCCACCCCCGATTCCACACCCCCTTCCCCGAAACCCCGAATCCCATCCTCCAGTACCGGCGATATCGCGCGACGAAACCATCGAAAAATATTGATAACGATAACGGTGACTAATTTTGGTTCCCAAATTACTCCGTTCCGAAGGGTGGGAATCGAAAGGAAGTGATTTATGTGAAAAACCGTGCTGGACGTATCGGGGTATTTATACAGGTATATGCAAATAGGGAGAAGGGGCACGTGTAGCTTGTATATCGCGCGACAACTGTTTCACCTCGGAGAAATGTAGCGTGGAAAATTATCGAGCGAAGAAAGTATTAATCCTTTGGTTGTTTTCTGGTACTCTAACGAAGGAATCGAAGCTTCGTCAGTCTCTTTCTAATAACTAGACTGCGAATATTTATGCATTTATAGAAAATTCAAAGGTGAAAAGTCACACCAAAATATCCAAATCATAGTGCTTTCTGTAATATAATACCTGGTAACTGAAATAATTTTCCACCAACGTTCTATCTTTCTCGTTGTATTCTCAGAAATATAAATTTGCATAAAAATCTGATGAAAGATCTCGTGGAGTGTTCGAAGAGCAATTTTCCGATCGCGGAAAAAAATTGCAAAACGGAAGAAAAAAGGATGTGAAATCGAGATGAAAGGTAAAAATGTTCCAGGAAAAGCACGAGCCGCGTACCGATTCTTCCGTAGCGGCCTTTATTTCACCGTAAATTCCATTCCAGCTACCCCACGCGGCGCACAACAAACCGACCACGCAATCGATCCCATAAAAATGCATGCGAGTCGTTGCTCACCGAATAATCCAGAGGAAACGGTAAAAGGCTAAGGGGCGAGTGAGCGGGGCATGGCCAGGCCCCCGCCGCTAGGAATTGGATTGTAATCGAAATCAATAAATATATAGACTCTTCCGCCTCCGAAGAGAAGAGCCTCGAGGCGGCGGTTTCCGCCGTGACGAACGAGCCAGTCTCGAGGGTTCGATCTATCCTCCGTAAGAGCAGAGAAAACCAGGACGAGGATGAGCAACTTCGCGATAGCCCCTGACCCATGGCTATCCTTCACGGGCATCGAACTCGCGCATCCCGCGGGATCTCTTAGTCAAGACGCGAGCAAACCTCTTCTCTAGCTGTTCGTGTGCGTCGAGAGACAGCTATCTTAACTGCGTTGGAAACATTCGTCTTCAAAAGAAAATACAATACTTCTCTTTAACGATATTTCCTTCCTTTCAAGAATCGCTAAGTTCAATGTTACTCCAAGTGAACTCTAACGTATAAATAGTATCTTTGATCTTTTAGCTGAGGTAATTTCTTCGGGATCTCTTCAAATGGAGAACGTTTATCTTTCCGGTGTTTCATTTATCGAATGAAACATCTACCAGAGAATTACACAGGCTGTCCTCTTGAAAACCGAGAGCAATTCCAAGGTTCTACGATAATTATTTTCTCTAATGGTAATTAAAAGAGAAACGAGAGGATGCAAAAGAGCTTTCAACTTCCGCGAAGAACTTACCATGTACGTTTCAAGGTCACCGCGTAATTATGATCGCATCTGTCCATTGAGCATACCAAATTATACGCTACAAATCTTAAGAATTTATGCTGAAAGTCTTCTCGACCGGAGGTAATTGATACCCGATTGGCAAAATGACTAAATTAAGAAGCTCAACTCCAGATGGTATCTGTCCACCGTAAAGTATAATAATCCGTGTGTACACACTGGTTTCTGCAATCTGACGATCATCGCGTACTTCCATAGGGAACACCGGTAGCAAACCTACATTTCCCATAAGGAAAAACAAGAATTCCATCGTTTCGCATAGCCGAGCAATTTTTTCCTTTTTTCTTCCCTTTCTCCTTTCTTTTTTCTTTTTGTTCGTGAAAAAATGTCAAGAGTCACCGCGTTTGAATCAGAATTCATTCAAGCTATTGTCCCTTATCGTATCGTATCTGGCTGATACAAGGTAGGAAATCAAAATAGAGTCACGATCGCGTCGCGTTTTAACGATTCCCGGTCGTTTATCCAGTGACTTGCAGGCTATTGTTAACCCCTCGATTCTTTGTCTCTCTCGTCCTGTTCAAATCCCTCGTTCTCTCTCTGACACACGTGCAACGCTCCTCTCCGATCGTTTCCTCAACCGCCACCCCCATTCGTGTTTTTTAAATCCGCACCGATTTCGCCTGTGCCGCTTGAATTTGAATCGACGCCGCAAAATCGTGGAGTCACCAAACGTTCATATGTTAGCCCGCTGCCACGCGGTGCTTCGAAGGGGTTCCGTATCCTCTTTCTTTTTCTATCGTACACGGGGAGGGAACCCCGTCTAACGCAGGAACGCGCGAGCCACGAGATCGAGCGGATTTTCCGAGCCACTTCTCGCGGCAAGATGTTCCTGTCGCTCTCGCGCATTCCATCGTTCCCCTTTCTTCTGCAAGATAGACCCCTTCTGTGGATTGTGGGGGAACGATTTGTGAAAGAAATCGCGTTGAAAATCACAGGGAATGGTTGCTTGACCGATGAGAAAATGTAAAGAGGAAGTTTCTTTCTTTTCCTTATAGAGAATTGTCTAATTTTTTATGAAATTTTGTCTTTAAGTTCGTATATCAGGTGAAGATACTAATCGATCTTGATCTCACTTGTTGTCTCTTCGTGTTCATTATTATCAAAATGGGGATGATCGGTATAGAAAAATTTTCTTTTTCAAGTAAAATCAATTTCGTTTAGAGTTGCCGTGTTCCCTTCATTTTCAGTGGACTTTTCTCGACCTCTGTCCAGCTTTAATAACTTATTTCAACACTGATCACTTGTCGTAAACTTTTTTAAAAGATCATCTTTTATTTTTCCAAATTTTACTTCGCGACATCCCCCCTTAAATTCTCTGAACTTTTAATATACAAATGTTGGACAGTGTTACAAACCAGAATTTTTTCGCAGAAAATCCAATTGAATCCTGAATGGATTTCGAAGAGAATAAGTAGTTTCAAAGTCATTTGAACAAAGATTTTCTTCATATAAAATCCAATTAAATTCGGGACGAATTTCCAAAAAAATATGAAGTGTGTATACTTCAAGATAATTTAATTATCCAACTACCAAATGAAAAAATTTATTCAGACGAAGAAAACCACTAGAAATTTCAAGAAGACTGAAATATCTTCCAGAAGACACCATCAAAACATCGATTTCCCAACTCTACTAACTTTAGTACGGTTCAAAGATCTCCAAGAGTCAATTTTCACAGCAGAAAAATTCCTTCAGATCTGGTGAATGAACTCGTACCAATTTCCAAACAGAAAATTCCACAGGGAGATTCGAAAGGTGTAGCAAGGAAGGATGATCCTGGTCCCAAGCAATCCTGAAGAGATCCTGTGGACGCAGGCGTCGCGTCGAAAAGAGGGCAGTGAGTCGAGCGTCGCGGCTAACACGTTCGCTTCAATCAATATGCAAATACGACTGACACTAATTATACGGAAGCTCTGCGTCCTCTTTGATGTCGCTCGGCTGACTGCACCACTCGTCGACGACGACGACGACGACGACAAAGAGAGAAAGAGAGAGAGATAATGTGAGAGAGAAGGAGGAGAATGGAATAGCCGCGAGGAGAGAGAGTCCTTGGTCGTTTCGTGGTTCTATCAGGACCGGGGAAAGTGAACTCGTAACGAGAGTTACTCTCGTCGAGGAATAAATCAACGCGCATCAAGTTCGCTTTCGTTACATTCAACCCGACACCACACCAGAATCTGGCTAATCGATGCACCGTCCCCGAATTAGCCGCCAGCGGCGATGTTGTCTCGGGCACATGCCAATTAGGAGGATGCACTCGATTAAAAGTTTCGAAAATTATCGACGACATTAACCTCCAAGAGAGAGGGAGATAGCTCGTTAAAACTTCCCACTACCGATAACACGACGCGTGTCCTCCTCGACATTCCGACCGTCGTTCAACATTCTTCGAATTTCTTTCAATATCAAAGAAATTCTTGAAACATAGATGAATTTTAATTTCAAATGTCTGTGTATTCGTAATACCGATAATTATCGAATAGAAATTTCCAAAGCGAAAGAAAGGGTTAACCTCGAATAATATGCAGAAAATCAGCCGCGAGATTTCCACGATGGTGTCGGCTGGAAACCGGGGAAGCCTGTTTTGCCACGGCATCAGTGGTGAATAAATATAGTCGAGGCCATAATACACACGGTGTGTATCGGTTAGGTACACTCGGCGGTGCGTCAACGCGCGAAATAATATCGCTTTATATGCATACGCGATTTGACGCGTAAAACCATGATTTTTCCTACGGGGCTTCCCCCCCTGTTTTCTCCACGCGTGTGCGTGAATACATGCCTTCCCTCCGTAAGAAAAGGGCAACCTCTGCGAAATAGCAATGGCGGAGAAAAGGTAAGACTCAACGATAGAAAAAGAAGAAAACGCGGCAAACGTGGCGAAGAAGGGGATAGAGTAGAAACATGCGAGAGTTACTACTTTACGGTTATTACAAGGACTAAGGCTCTCCGCGAAAGCCGCCATTCTTCGAGTCTACCTAAGAATCTAATCGTATCACTCTCGCGAGAGAAGTATAATTCAAAAGGTGGAAAATATAACTCGTTCTAATCTCTATCATCGAACAGATAATACGCTTATCGTGTACGTATCTACGATACATACACACACATACACACACGCAGTGAGTATAGATCGCTAAGGCTATAGAGTAGTTGGAAGTTCGTAAATCAACGCGATTCACCAACTATCGCGACACCACGCTGTCCGTGTATTTGCATAATCTCTATAACCATAAAATAATGGATTAAATGAGACGGGTGTATCGTGGCTCTGGTTTGATAAATGCGATCCTCGAAATACAACAGTGTACAGATAGGAACAGAGGGGTGGGAGGAAGTCGTTAGGAAGCGTCCAAACAGTTTCCGTGGAAGTTCTCCAAACTCGAAGAGGAGAGAGCATGGACCCACGTCAAGGCATCGGGGTTCGTCGGGACTGGGACCTTAATCTTGGCAGCGCATATGTACGCGGGAGCGGGCGCACGTGCAAGGAACTCCTAGAACGACAGACCGCCCCCTAACTCCCGCCTCAACCACCTTCCTCTACCGCCTCCTCCTTATCTCAGGAGGCCGAGTTTCCTCGGACAGTTTACCGGCGCTAATGAGCTGGCAAGATAATTAGCATTATGTTAATGTGTGACGCGCGCTGCTGCCGCCACACCGTTGCCCTCCTCCTACAACTACCTATAGCACTAGCTAGAACTAGCTACCGGTGTGTAACCTAACCTTCGTGCCGACGATGCCTCCGGTTCATCCCCGTTTTCGCTCGACGTACGAGCTCCCTTCGTCTCTACGTTGTGGTTGAAGGGCCAGCTACCAGTTTCTAGCTTGTATTTTGACTGTCTTGGCAAACTTTGGTCAACAAAGGGAAATCTTTTCCCGTTATACTGGAAAGATTTCCCTGGGCAGAAATATGTTCTCGTGGTTGACTATAGTCAGCGAGATTGTAAATTGAACTTGAGAATTGGTATACAAGGATTGATTCTGCGGCACTCAGAACTGTGAGTTGCAGTCTGTTTCAAGGTTTCAGTAATGAATGAACGGTAACATATGATTTTTTTTTTCATTTACAAATGAAAAATGTGTAAATATTAGTTACCGAAACATGTGGAATTTCTTTCGGCAACTAGAATTGCATTTTCTACCTGTATATACTGGTAAATTAACACATTCTACACCGGCTAAATATCGGTATTGAAAGTCTGAGTGTCGGTAATCACATCACAGCTTGTTTATGGAGAACAGTTTGTTGAGAAAAAATATATTTAAAAACTTTATACATTTTTACCAAATAATATATAATGTTTTTTCCAAAAAAATATTCTATATTTTGATTGAACATTCTCTGTATGCGCTTTAACAAAAATCAAACATCCGTCAAAACCAATGGGCTGAAAATTCCGCAATAATGCTAACATGCTAAGGCCTTGATGAGGTCTCATCAAATATGAATATGAATTTTTTCTTTCGTATATTATACAAAATACATTAACGGTGGATACAAGAATTCTTTCAACCGTGATATCAAGCCCTTATCTGCTCGTATTTCTGTCAATTTGCTTGTCACCGCAGCTAAAACATGTTTACTTCGACGGCTGACCGATTTTACAACCTCGTTATATCATGACCTCGACTATAATTGAGAAGATACGTATATAAAGAGTGAAGAAAAAAGAAACTATAAATTTAATACTAATCCCTTTGACGTAACGTCTAATTCTATTTGGTATATGGTAAAAATGTTTACGAATGGGGGTAGAGACCCTCGTTTCTATTTCGAAACCACTCGATTCACCCTAGAGAGGGCAGAACTCGGTAGCATTATAAAACGAGAAACTAAGTGTCCTCTTCGAAGGACTCTCGCCGGTATCTAAAGTAAACGTTACGGGATCTCTGGAATCATTGGAGACAGGCGTACGCGTACGCACGACTTCGCGAAAGTTAATATCCGAAAGGGTGGTCATTCAGGGTTATATTTGTAGAGTGATAGAATCGGGGAGATAGGATTGTGCGTTGGTCCATGTCTCGTCCTGTGCACTTGTATACCCGCGATAACGTTAAACCATATTCTCTCTCTCCCTTTCTCTATCCCCAATCTCAGCCTTATCTATCTCTCTTTCGATCTGCTTTGAAAGTTTGTCCGATGTATATTTCACGCGAGTACTTGTTCCCAAGTCGATCTTCATTCGACTTTTCAAAGATCAGACTCGCGAGTACACGGAGATTCCGAAGAGATATCGAACGAAACAAAAGGGCCCAGACTGGTTTTCCCTTTCGGATTAGATTTTTTTTTTCTCCTACACCCCCTTCGCGCGTTCATAAATTACAACTGTACCGAGATAAGAGCCCTCGATCTTTACACGAGTGCTTTCGCGACGGTGAAAGAACGTGCAGGTTGTTATGATGTTCCTTTCAAACCTGTAAAATGCCAGAGACTCGTAGCTTGATTTATAATAAAACAATATCAATTGCTCCTTTATTTGAAAGAAAAAGAAAACGGTAGACCCTGCAATACTCTAAGAACACAGACCTATAAAGTATCTGTAGGATCTTGAAGTACATTCAATGGCATTATACATGAAATACAATATAATATAAATAATCACCACGATTACGTTTAGTAGAGTGAATATGATAAACTTAATTTTTGCCACAAAAATCATCTTCAGCTCACTTTTGGATAGATGGTTTTGTCAATAAACTTACCAAATTTGGGGAGATGCTAATTCTCAATCAGTAATAGAGCGATCATTAACCTATTGTGATCATTTAAAATAAAGTACTGAGTACTAGATCATCTTCCGTACTCTTCGTTTCATTTCAATTCAATGTTCCATCGATTTTATCGGCAGACCCTATGTTTTAAACCATCTTTCATCAGTGACACATTTGAAAAAAGAATGAGGCAAAATCATCGATCCGTCGTGCAAACGAAGAAGCTAGACGGGACACACCGACGCATACACGCGTCGAACCACTGCCGTCCTAACTAGCCCGGGCTAATTAATTAATCATGCACCTCCTTCCAAGTTCAAGTTGGGCTGCTTATCCGGAAGCCTTGCCGGGCTAAGTTTACCGCCAAGTCGCGTATCTTCGGTATTGTCGGCGAACGGTTTGGCCAAGGTGTCGAATGTCTCGTACAGGTTCTCTTCTACCTCCTTCCTTTCCTTTCGATCCCCTCGCGCCGAACCAACCAACCCTCACCACCCTTTTCGTCTTTGCCTACTAATAGTTCACCGTCGCTCGACTTGCCTCTCATTATCTTGATTAATTGACCGATGGCCTCCTAGCGTTTTCCTTTTCCCTCTCAGATAAACGTTTTCTTCTCCTCGCTGTCTCTCTTTCTATCACCGCCACCCCCTCTTTTTCTTACAACCATCTATCCTAACGTCTCTCGACTATACTCTTGTCATTCACCACGTTTTCGACGGGCAATTATTACATCGTGATCTAAGATATCTTCCTCACAGCGAGGAAGATACAGATGGAAAGATGTTAGAATGTTTGATGAAAGAGGATCGTTTAATCGAAAGAGCGGTTAAGATTCCGCGAGAAAAACTTGACCGAGGGTGATAACTCATTACCAACCAGTACAGGGGATCGTTATTTTATTATGAACGTTCTTGAGATAGAGAGAGAGAGAGAGAGAGAGAGAGAGAGAGAGAGAAAGAGAATGGTAGACAAAAGCGCGGGAAAACTTGGAGCGCTTTCTTCCTCCCCACCCATTTCCGGGGATGATTCAACCCCGGCGCCACCACTCGCGGCTCAACAAAGAGGCATCCAGGTATCGGACGAGTCTTAATTTAAAGTTAAAATTAATTTCTCGCTGGCTGGTAGGTGTGCCCCGTAGACTCGCGTCTTTAACGTTTACGTCGTACTTCGATAATCACGAATATTTTGATCTCTCCAACGTGTATGGGATAATTTGTGTTATTTTATCCACTTAACAATTTCGAACGATCGAACGAACGAATTGGTTATCATCGAAGCAAAGAGACTGATTAAAAGGAATCTCTGATTAGATCGTCGGACGAGTCGTCTTAAAAATATTTACAGGCGGAATCGCGTGGACTAAGAGGGGATAAAGTAGAGGGAGGGTTAAATTAAGGGAGTCAAAGGAACTCGACATAATTAAATCGCGATAATGATGCAAAGAATATCGCCGAGCTGTTGGATGGTACACGCGCGCGCCAACAAACCCTTCGACCGACCAGCTCGTCTCTCTCTCTCTCTCTTTCTCTCTCTTCCTCTCTCCGGTTCGCTGATTATTTTGTCGAGTGCTTTGATATTCAAGAAACAAGCAGCCCTCGCGAGCTTCCCGTAATTATCGGCCGTCTTTAAGACGTCTTTTAGCTTCTCGTGCTACGCGAACAGGAATACGGAACACCCGCGATTTCTTTCAACTTCTCCGGCTCTCTCTTCAACGAATTCGCTTACTATTTAAAGACCAGAGAAATAGCTCGTCTTTGCCGCTTTGTGCAAGCTAATGAATTTAGTCTCGCCAGTTTATACTGCCTTCTTGTCAGTATTTATTCAAACTTTGTTGATTTCTTTTTCAACCTTTTTCACGACTTGGAATATTAAACTTCGATAGGAAACTACTGTCTACACTTCCAATGCTAAATTAGTGACGGTGGAATGTATTTGAAGTGAGATAAACAGTACAAGTCCTATTCAATTGAGAATTTTAAGACTATCGGGCGATTCTCTTTTATACGAACATTCGTAGAAATGTGTGAAATAAAATATAAACTTGAGATATCATTTTTTTTTCGATAGATCGTTAAGAATTATTAACAGTATACAAAAAGCTAAGATACCAAGATGATGTTGTATTGCATTGTTAATTTTTCTAGTACCGCGTCTAACAAATTTAAGAAGGAAGCCGATTTATGGGCTATCCGTCGATTAACGCTGGCGATTGCCGGTAAATAATCTATTAACAATTTTACGTTACGCTATTTTAAGTATATCTACTTTAATTATTTATTTATTATACATTTCTTAAAACAATCAGTACGTTACAACTTGTCCACTCTTATCGCCTCTCACGTAACGTAACACCGATACAATCAAATTGCATAATCACATCGAAGATGACACGCGACCGATAAGAGGTCAAAAGTGCCATGTAACAGGCGAGATATCTCAAAATAAAATAGCCTGCTCTCATTGAAACTCTATTTTCACAAAAAAAAAAAAAGAAAAGAAAAGAAAATCATCGTCATCTAGTTCAACTACAGTTAGAAAAACTTACAAACCTAACCCTCGCTTTGCACGAAGAGGGTTGAGGCGGAAAGGTCTCGCCGCGTCGAAGATACGTCGATTAAGTATCAGACAAGCGAAAAACGATTTCCATTCGATTTGCCGAAGAAGTTAGGCGCTAAATGTCTGTACGTAAGGGACGGTAACCGAGCCGAATGAGCGCGAGGGTGTAACAAAGAGGGTCAGAGTGGGGGGAAAGAGAGAGAGAGAGAGAGAGAAAACACAAAACCCCATGCATACAAATGGTATGCTAACAAGATACATTTGTCTATGGTGGTGTGTGGGCCGGCTTTAGTAGGTGCTCTCGATGTTGTCGGGGCAAGGTAACAGTGGTGGTGTGTGATAGTAACTACCCTCCCACCCCCCACCGCAACCCCCTCAGACCGGTGACGTGCCCCTGTACTCCAGCCCGGAACCTTTCTTCCCCGTAAGCAGATTTATAGATCGATTATAGACTTCGCTTATGATTGGAACCATTTGCATGATGTAGGTATATACAGTCGGCAGCCTCTTTTCTTCTATCACCTCCCTCTACACCCCCACCTCTATGTTCTATACGTTTCTCTATTCTACCCTCTGTTCAGTCAGCTCCCTTTCTCTCTCTCTCTCTTTCTCTCTCTCTCTCTCTCTCTATTTTTCTCTTTCTCTCTCGTTCGTCCGCTCTCCGAGCATCATGAATCATCCGCGCCAACTGCTCTCTTATGGTTTCATGCGATAAACGTTTGATGCGCGGTGAGCGATGCGTGTAACGCGGTTCTTTGCATATTCCACGCTTCTCGCGCTATACCGGCCTCACGATATTTGACAACGCGCCACCACTACCCATCCTACCGATACACCCCTTCTTTCTCTACTTTTGTACTTTCGTCAGGTTCTCGTAAAAATGAAGAAACCTTATGATCGAAACGATAAGAGATATTCTAAACGATGTATCGAAATACAACTTGGTTCGGTGAAATATTTCATCGATGATAACACACGCTTAGAATATTACCGGCGGAAGAGGTGTGGAAAGTTAACAGGTGTGAAGTAATGGAAATGGTAAGAAACTTGAAATATCCGTCTTAAAGTATTCGAGAAAGTGTCCCCCGTCGGTGGAGTAAATTGATCGGTGCTGAGTCGTTCAGTCGGTGGACGGAATCCGATGGACGAGAGCGTAAGAAGGGCTGCCAGTCGTGAAGGGGCTCTGGTGAGGAGAGGAAAGACAAAACCAACCTTCTTCCATGGGGCACACCCTCGTTCGCGCCGCTCGTGATTGATTAACTTCTTTTCTTTTCTTTTCTTTTCTGTTTTTTTTTTTTCTTTCTTTCCTCTTACTTTTTCCTCCGAGGACGCCGCGGACGCAAAACGTAATTATAATTTTTATTCATTAGTAACAGCGTAGAGCGGTAGGGGGATGGGTCCGTTTGATTTCCCATTTAAAGGCACTCGGTTGCGGTCTCGAGATACGATTCTTTTCGACGTGCGCGGACCTTCTCCGTCTCGGGGTGATCAATATTCATTTACATCGCGGAGGGCGCTCTCAGGGATTAACTGTCTACGAGACACGCTAATCAGCGATATCGCGTGTCCTCTCTACGGGATCGATCATTCCCTTCTGAGAACAGACGCGACCGATAAAGACCAGTACGAAAGAGGAGTCGTTTGGAATCCTTAAGTATTTCCTTACGAATGTGAATTGTAAGAAAGTGAGTGAAAATAGGGGTGAAATATCGATACGCCATTCATATGCATACATTGCAGACCAAACCTGATATTCTTAATTAATATTAATTAATTGCAGATTTGATTAATTAGTTGTAGAATTAAATATATGCTGTTAATTAATCCCTTGCCTTATGGTAAACGTGTCACACTTGTGGTGAGAATTATGGTTAACCCTCTATAATTCTATGTAACTTGGAAGTTGCTTATTAGATATCTATGTATTATAAATTTCATTTCACTTGTTTATTGTTATACTAATGAAACATGTTGTTGTATTACTGTATTACAATGAGCTAATTTCTATATAATAATTATTAATTCTTGCTACCACACCATAGAAATGTAGAATTGTAATTGACCTCGTAACTTTTCTTCTTATAAGCGAAGGAAAATCGGGTTATACGAGGTTAACTTAGAATTCAAGTGTATTACAAATGTAACAGTTCATTTTTAGTAACTTCAATTTATGCTTGAAGCTTACCAAACAAATTAAGCATACTACATTAACTCCTTATCGTTTGACGCAGTATAGAAACTGTAAATATCCAAGACAAACGTGTGTGCTCATAAAACAGATCGTAAACTAAGGGGTTAGAAACTAGTTGCAAAAAAGAATTGTTCTACAAAACGACTTCTCAGCAAAATGGAGAGAAAATTTTGTAACTCTGAATGTGATGAAGTTCCCAAATTTTAATTACTTGTACAATTAACTAATTAATACTAATAATACCAAGATGATAAAGAACTAATTTAAAAAATTTAGATCGGATACTAACAAATTTCAATATCTGAGTGTAACAGATACAATACAAAGTAATGAGAAATTGAATTGTAAATCGAAAGAGGAAACATTCGCGAGTCAAATGAGATCCCAGCCGCTATCTCCATACACCATAGTCGTTAACGACACGCTCAAGCAACGTAATCACCATGGAACGATTAAAAATGTTAAAAACCATCCCCATCAGCCCTGTACTGTCCTCGAATCTTTCCATCTGAGCGCACCTCGATCGCCATTCAACCGGCTACGTCTAGCGTTACACCTTTTTTCCGCTTATTTTTCTTTCTCATCCTCTTATCTCCCAACCGATTCTCCGCTCATCCCGAAGACGTTCATTTATCTTGTAATTAGTTCCAATAGAATCTTATCCCATAAGGAAAAAAAAAAAGAGAAAAAGGACAAAAGCTAACGACAAGAACGAAAGGGAAATATAAAAGTGTAATCGTGTGATCACTCGAGAGTTAAGCGAACCGGAAACAAACGGACGTAGACAATGAAAAGCTCGTCCGAACGAACCGCTGGCAACGATTCGTCGAGGATGATGATTCCACTCGACGCGTGCAATAACTTTAAACCGAATCGAACCCCCGAGACATCCGGGAGTGGCTTATTTGCATGCCGACCTGAAAATCCCGCACCCTCTGTCATTCCGAGTCACCCACTCGACATAAGGTGGCCTCGTGCCGTTTTCTCCTTCCAGATCTTCACTCTACCCCCCTTTTTACTACCACCTCACCAATACACAAGCGTACCGCGTAAAAAATACAAGCCATCGGTCCCCCACTTTTAACCGCCATCGCCTGTTCGCGATCGTTTAGCACTTTGCTGTAATTTTTTCCAAACCCCACTCTGCCTGGTATTTGCATAGCTACACGACGTGCCCTCCCTACTTCGAAGAACAACGATAAAAATCGATGCCGTCTAATCGAACCAAAACACTCGACGCTCATTATTTTTGGATTCGTAAGCGACCTCTTTGCCAGGCGAATATCCTTTGGGAATACGTGAATTGTATCACGATATTAGGGCTTCGAGATGAAGGCGATTCTACGAGTTCTTTCGTCTATTGAAAAGAAATGTAAATACGGTGAATATGTACACTGATATTCGATACTCTTTGCTCGCTGTGTTTTCACGTTCGAGTGAGAAACTGGATGCTCTCTTTTTTCGATGTACAGTGACATTGATACTCGGACGCCTTTTGAAACAAAATGATTTTTTTTTAAATTGAACCAATTGAACTGAGTTTCCACGAGAAGTTAGGATTAGTTGAATCATAGATGGTGTGTAAAAAATATTTAAAAAAAATTGTAATTAGTCGGAATTGCAAAGAATATAGTAGAGCTCTCTTTTTACGACCTTTTTATTTTATTCAAAACTGTTTGTACGTTATTATGCAAAATTCGATGATTTATCCGAATTCGAGACAAAATATTAGACGTTGCATTTAAAAATCTGAAGGTGACCCTAATATCTCGATAAAAAAGTAAAATAATAAAAAAAAGATTAAAGCAACTTTTATTTGAAACATTTTTTCATACAACGAATAACTTACGAATTATTTAAAATCATGTTAACAGACTCACCCGGTATAGACAGAGTGACCTAAGCATTACCATTGGTGGGATCTTAACACATTCGCTACCACGGTTCTCTTCATGCATCTTCTATCCTTTACATTATTTTTGCTTAGATACTTTGTATCTATATTTTTATCAGTTTCACATAGTAAGATTTAAGCTTACATCTGTGCATATGTAATATGTATTAAATACATGAACTATGATTTTTCTACGATTCATTATATGTAGACAATACCAATCTATTATGAGAAATGGCGCGTCACGCATATCTGACACTGATAGCGAACGTGTTAAACAATATGATCGCATACAACGACGTTTGCAATTCGAAAAAGAGTATGGAGAAACGAATAGAAAATTGAAAATATCATTTGTCGTTCCCATAAAAATACAGCGTGTATCGAACGCCCTTGTACCTCGTCGATGGGGTAAGACCGCGAAAATGTATCCTCCCGGAAGAGAGTGCGTGCAGAGGAACGCCGCTAGTACCTGTAAGTCAACGTAATGCGAGACCTCCATCCACCTCCATGGCGTAGCATAAGAGGTGCCTAGCGCGAGGAGGTTCGCCACTATCGATGGCCTATCCTGGGGCTTCCGTGGTTTACTGCTACCATTACTTCAGGGATAACACCCCGGAATAAAAATCTTTATAACCTTACCTCGCTTTCTATCCCGTATTATTCGCCAATGCGAAGCATCGATGTCTAGCTTGGCCGAGAACCCTTGTCTCTTCTATTTTCATGCATCAACACTTCACAGAGAAGATTCACCTATACTCGTTACCGTTAATCGAACGCCTGAAAGCTGTACCGAGTCCTACTGATACGTTTCTCACTTATCGTACGTCACTCTTGACTAGAAACTTAAGGTTAACGACTAATTTTTCCAATCACCTTGTGAAAACTGTACGCCAAAAGACACTAATATGGCCGTGTATCGGCGTCTACCGATAGCTAGTCACGTTAACGTATTATTAGACAAAAAGTACGCGTAGAAATTATGCGCACACACTTGCACACGATACACTCGTTACGCGTGTAGATTTACGCGTGACATTTACAAGAAGTCGCGTGGAAATTTACAGAAAATAATGTTCAAAAGTTTGGAAACAAACGGAAGACGTCTTTCACGCAGTCGCGAAATCCATTCGACTGTTCGAATGTTATTTGTATTGTAACGAATATTTTACAGATCGCGCGTTTGTAGATTGTCGCTCGCGTAGCGACATCTGTCGGCGCGTATATTGAAACAGTATCCGGAGAAGTTGCTCTTCTGGTAGAGAAACTCGTAAAACGGCGCGTGGAACATGCACGCGAAATTACTAAAACTTCAGGAGACAGTAAATCAAACGGAATTCCGGCTGCGCCGTCGACATCGCGTCGACAAGGTTGTTCACGAAAAACCGATCAACATTGTTTCCTCGTCGCGTATAAAACACGCGCCGGTAGTTTTCACGCGCGTATACCATGGAGTGTCGAGGACATGGAAATCTATCCGGGAAAACGAGTACGACACCTTGCTCTTATTTTCCATTTATTACTAAACTAGTATTACAATTGATCACGCTACTTATCGAACGTTTTTCGTATTTGTCGTTAAATTAATTCACATCCGTATTACATAATTCAACAGACAACACTAGCGTTCGCCTCTTATATTCAATATTGGAAACCTCGCGATCAATAGAGAAAAGAATTATTCTCGGATAAGAGAACACACGTGTTAAGTAGCAACCGCGAGATAAAAACCCTCAGAAAAACCGGGTAGAATCGATTCAACGTTCACGAAAGAGGAAGAAGAAAGAAGCAGAAGAATCCATTCGAGTAGGTATTGCATCGTCTGGCCACATTTTCCCCCGTGTATGGGGTGGCTCTTTCACGCGCGCACACGTTCTTTTGAAAAAATAAAGCGAAGTAGACCGAGTTCGCGCCCGCGTCGACTTTGTTTACTCCCCGGAAAGCGGGTAGAACCGCGGGCGGGCAGCAAGGGCTGCTGGCCGTACTCTCGACGAGAACACGGAAAGGGTGGAGAGAGGAGATGGAGGTGTGGAGGTGGAGGAAAATGACGAAGCTGCTTGCCGCTGCCGGAGGATGAGAAGAGGAAGAACCACGCGAGAAGAGTGCAGAGGTGTGCTAGGCAAGACTCCATCGTAGTCGTAGGCGGGTGAAGAAGGAAGAAGAGGAGGTGGTGGAGGAGGAGGTAGAGAAAGAGAGGGAAAGGTTCTCTCCGGGCGAAGAGGAGGAGGGTGGCAGCGGTCGGTAGTGCAAAGGCAGACGCCTTCCCCGGTTTCATTAACCCCACGCATTCATAATCTCGAGTGTGTTGGACGTGCGAATATAGATTGAGATGGGAATGAGACCGTTTTGTCTGGCGGATACTTGAGGCGCGAGGCGTCACGAGAGTGCCGCCTCAAAGGGGTGAATCTGAAAGAGGAGCCGGTTTGCCGCGCTCTGTTTGGCGGGTAAATAGGCAGTCGATTGGTCCCTCGAAGACGGCCAACTCTTTCCTGCGCCACGAGAGTGTACGAAGGATTCCACACTCGTCGCTTATCCGTGCGATCTAAGCGAATTTTCCAGATCGGATATGCGCCTAATCGACGACACGGGAGCGACGAATGCCCTCGAACCGAGATAGAACTGAGGATAACGCAGTCGTTGACTTGCCACCCTTACCGCGAACAATTTACCTTCTTCAAGTTCTATCTGATTCAACGTTAGCAGTTCGAAAACGGGGATATATTTAGAATATCCAGATGTTGGTGTGTAAAGTATATTCCAACGAGATTTCGAAGACACCCAGTGGAAAGGGGGGGGGGGGGGTGGAGATCGAACGAGCTACAGCGAGTAAAGCCGGAAGAGCTATCTGGGAGGATGAATATATCGGAAAGAGACAGAGGGAGCAAAAAGAAATCTGCAAGATAGTCGAAGAGAGAAAGGGAATCTTCCTCTCCGATCCATCCGTCTATCCGAGTCGACGACCCCACTGTTCCATCCTCTTCTAGACGTTAGTTGCAGTTGCCATTGGTGGCTCGAACCTGGCTTTACCTCGCGATACGAGAGATGAACTCGGAAAGGCGGCGAGTGGGTGGTTGAAGAAGGAAAGGACAGAACTGAGAGTTGGCAGGCGGACAATGCTCCACAAAACCACCAACCACCACGAAACCAAATAACAGAGGTAAAATGAAAAGCACAGAAACACATCCCCCTTCCACCCCCCAAGTAACTGAAAATTCTTCCATGTTGATAAAAGGAAGAGAACTATCTTGAAACTAGGACTGAAGAAGAGAGGAGAGCCATACCACAGTGCAGAGAGAAGAGATGACGGTTAGAAAGGGAATGAGTGGAAAGGGGTAGCGCGGGTGGGTGTCGGCAGGTGAGCTAGAGGGTGAGTCGAAGAGACGGCAGAGGAAGAAGGTGGAGGAGGAGGGCCAAGAGGGGGGGATCGAGCGAGCGAATGCACGAGTAAGAGAGGGACTGGCTTGGGGTGTGCTGTATGTAGCCGGGTCGATTCAGCCCCGGGCACTCGACTCCAAGCTACCTCTATCTGCTGTATTCCCTCTATTCTCTCTCTCCCCGCAAGCATCGCCACGGTGTTACCTACCGATCGTACCTCCCTCGCTCTCTTGCCCTCGGCCTCGCTCCTCCGCCACTGCTGCCTCTTTCACCACCCTCCTCCACCTTCTCTGCCTCCTCTAGCCGTCCACCCTGGCTGCGGTTCTGCCACTAGGTCCCGATACAACTTCACCAACGACTACTACGCGCGTGTTCCTGCTATCGGTGCTACCAGTTCGGCACAAGTGCCGAGAGACACGAGGAACTCGGAGAGTTCAGGGGATACCTGCCGCCGGGTGGAACGAGTTAAGAATTCACTTTTCGAAACCTGTCGCATCGGAAGCTCAAATTCCCTGCTCTGGTTCCTCTATCTTCGCTCTTTCGATGTATCTCTATAGCGTTACGATCATTATGAGAGTACGAATGACCTTCAGAGCTTCTACCTTTCGACTTTATTCGACGAATCTATACGTAGAGCCTCCACCATCATCGTAAAATCAGATCGGTGTTCTTTCAAGCTGTGCGAACAATTTCGTGGATTCCCAACGGTTCGGAAGGAAGTGGGGGAGGAGGGGCCAAACTAGAAATCTCGTCGACTGTATAATGTCGAGGCAGGGTAAATCGAGCCGATGACGAGCAGAGATTAAGCGGGACGAATAATCGGTGCCTTTGAAGCGCTTTGATAAAACGAAGAGAGCCAAAAAGAGGCTTGGTGAACGGCGAAGGCCATCGAGCTCCGCTCGAAGGCATCGACACCGACGAATCCATAAGTAGCCTCTCTCGATGAAATCGACAAATCCTCGACCCCTATGGTGCCCCCAACGATGGTCTTCCTTCCTCCTTTTCTTGCTGATCACGACTTCGTAAACGGAAACGACGGAAAGCAATGGCAGTGTCAGGCGGGACCAATGTCTCCTGAAGGCTGTGGCAACCAGGAATCGTATCTAGGAGTATAGGGGCGGTTCTCCAAGCGGGGGTGGTCGAAGTACTCCTGGTTATTTGTACGCAGACGTGGGGCCACCTGGGCTTTCGCGCATTGGTTTCTACGTCTGTGCCGTTTGTCTGTACGTCTGATGACGTCAGTCGACGAGGCTCCACCCAAGGTGGTGGTGGATGTGTCGGGGGTACCCGTTGCCTACCTCTGCTTCCGCAGGGTGGCACAGAGAGAACAGAAGTGGGGCGGGGGGAGGGAGCGGGGGCTGATGGTGGCTGAGGTGGAGGAGAGGGTAAGGGAGGAGGAGGAGGGCGATGATGGTGGCGTGTAGCCGTGTCGGTAGTGGTGGCGACAGTGGTGGTGGCGAGAGAGACAGAAAGAGAGACAGAGAGAGAGAGAGAGAGAGATAGAGAGAGAGAAATAGAGAGAAAGAGCAAGCGGTAGAAGCTAGATTCTGGAAAGGCGCTTGCGCGAAACCACCGGATCGTTTATTTGTATCTGTCATTGCCAGCTAAGGGGAAGAGGAGGGAGAGACCACTCTCAAGATCCCCCGCCCTCCTTTTATTCCTCTTATTCCGCTTCTCCGTCTTTTCCGCCACCCATCCACCCTTGTCTCCCGCCTCTTGGTTCGCCGCCGACGCCATCGTGTTCCGGCGAGTGGTCACGGCTACCAGGCAAACCAATTTATTTCTGGCTATTAACCCTTTTCTTTGACGTTTTCCAATGGAATATGGTACCACTTTATATTTATCAATTAGACAGAAAGAGGATGTATTTGCGTGTACATCTGTTTATATTATCTCAGAAAATTGTTCAGGGACCATTTAATGATTTCAGTTTAAATTAGTTCGAGGATCTGCTTCTACTTTGAAGGAACGATCAACAGAACAACTAGAACTCCCAATTTCCTGTCAAGACGATGTTTTCCCTCTTTGGTAAAACCAAGCAGCTTCTACCAGAGGAGAAAGAGAGCTCGCCGTAAGAACTTCTTTCCTGGGGTTCGCTTTTAAGTGGCACCGAATAGAAAACTGCCGGGTAGCAGCCAGCCGACCGATCCTGCGGTCTAGACTAAAGGGTTTTAACCCACGCTTGCCCTCGCGCCTCGCTTCTTTCTCCGCCGTTAGTTAGAGGAACGGTCGAGGCGAGAAAGATTAAAGGAAAAAAGGATGAAAAGAAAAAGAGTAGGAAGAAGTGGGGAAAAAGTAAAAGGGGATCAGACCTCGATAGACGAACGGCAAAAGGTTAGAAGGGGATCCGATGGCGGAAAGTGTGCTCCTCGAAAGTTCGTGTCCCGGGGCTTCGGAAGAAAAATACCGGCGGGAACCGCGTAATTTGAAATTCGATTAAGCTGAATTGGCTTTACGGAATATGCGGGTAAATAGCGCGAAAGAATGAAAGAACGTTTGACGCTTTAACGGAGGCGTGACGCTTACTCGATACCCGTGCTTCACGGTCGCGATTTTATAAAGACGTTTCAACGAAGATTACCGGAATACCGAGCGAAAAATCAACCAGTACTCCAACGACACTGTGTAGCTCGTTTCCCCGGCGACACGATGAGGCGCTTTGATGAAAGCAATTAGCTCGTTTTTAACGACGCGCCGTACGAGCCCTCTGGTTATAGGGGCGCAAGAGGAACGGGGGCGGGGGTTAGGGGGAGGAGGTGTGGTGAAATGTCAACCCCAAACTATGCTCTCGATTCCCGTGGCCGGAGGCGCGTACAGGTGTTACCGGTAACCTTGACTTATAAAAATAAACGGCCCACGCGATTAACCGTAACGAACGCTTTAATCGCGCCCGTTCACCGTTCCCGCCGCTCCTCAAATCCACGCTGTCGCGTATCCGCGAGCCAAATGACGTCATTTCGGCCACGATGGCCGCGATAAATGGAGCAATTGAATTATATCGACGCGACGTTTTCTTTTAAGGAACGTTGTTTGAGTTTTTCATCAGCAGGTTAAACATGAACGGATACGATATAATTTTAAAGTCTTGCTATCTTTTTTTTTTCGCTACACACGTTTCACGCGACTAATTTCATCGATGCGTTTTCTACCAAAATACGCTATTAGCGGTTGGACCAAAAAAGAAGGAAAGGACGGAAAGTATTTCTGATTGGAAAGCAAACATGACCAATATGACACGCCTTCGTTAGTGGAAAATGTCTTCGGGGAGAGGAGGAAGATAGAAAATAAAAGAAAAGGAGCAAGTTGAAGAAGAGTGCACAGCGAGCACCGTAGAGATAGCGGTGGGTACCAAGAGGGATGAAACGGATAAAGTAGTAGAGAGAGGGGTAGAGAAAGGCAGATTGTAGAAGGTGGAGGGAAAAGAGCGGGCAGCAGAGCGAAGCTGAGGTAGGAGGTTGAGGAGGAAGAGGAGGAGGACGAGGAGGAGGAAAGAGGAGGAGGAGGAGGAGAGAGTTTAAGTGCTACCGAGTGTCTACCTCCTTGTGGGATCGAAGCCAGGACTCACTGCTTCGTTCTATGTCTGGCGTCTCTTTCTCGGATCGAAGCAAGGCGGCCCTCGCCCTCTCTACGTCCTCGTCCTCATCCTCATCTTCGTCCTCATCGCCATTTCCCTCCCTCTCACCTCCATATACCCCCACAGTATCTGTCCCCGTCCTCGTTTTGCCTCCCTTGTTCCCACCACAATCTCTCTTTCTCTATCTCCCTCTCTCTCTCTCTCTCTTTCTATCCTCTCTCAGACGTCCCGTACAACACATCCAACAGTCTCGTGCACACGGACAAAGACTCCAAGAGGGAGAAACTCCCTCTTTCCCTCGCAAATACACAGAGAGATAGAGGAGTCAGAGGGAAATGGAAGAGGGACGGAGATCGACGGGAAGGGAAATCTCGTGGTTCGTTCCGTCTCTGTTCGTTTAAACGAGAAGCACCGAAAGCTCTCCTGCTTCCTCCTTTCCTCCGTTCCTCTCTCTGGCTGTTTCATTCGATGTGTATAGGTAGAACATGGGGCGTAACCAACCCCTCTAGAATCCGTATCGCGGCACCGACAGTCGGCATTCAGTCGTGCCATTGGCCCCAACGACACTCGGAAACCCAATGGAAAGCGCAAATACGACGCCGACTTCCGGTCGGTGAAACGAATTCAGCGAAACTCCCGATCGCGCAGGCGAGCCTCTGCTCATCCCGTAGCCGCTTTATATCCACCCCCTTCGTCAGGGAAACACACCAGATTCCTCTCTTTCTCTATCTACGATTCACTCCCAGTCTCTTTCCAGCCACACCTGTTCACAGTCACATCTGAATGCTGGAAACTCGACGATTGGTCGCGAACCAACAGCCTCAGTCTCATTGGACGATTCGACTTTCCTCCTTCTTCCGTACGAAAGGAAAACGTTCTTTGACGATTGCCTGGCCTCCCATGGTGGAAGAGGAGGAAAGAGGAGGAGCGAGAATGCATCACCACTTGCAGTTGCGTTGGTGAGTCGCGATTGGAAGATATGGATGATGAAGTGGTATTACTGTGATATAATTCGGACCTCGATGTGACGTAATTCAGGCATCGAGGAATCTTTCAGATTTGGTCTTGCAGTTGATTGGTGAAAGGTAGCCATTAATACTGACAATGAAGAAGCTATAAATAATAGTGTATTCACAGTATTCCTTGAAGATCAGTCTGGAAAGATTCCAAGAAAAATTTCACACGAGCGAACGTGTTACGAAAGAAGAAGCTCGTGAATGGTCCCGAGCATACAAAGATTTTTTTTAACGCGAAAATAGGCACACCGAAAGATGTCGGAGGTGTTGAATGCGATTGCGTTCTCTATCGATCCTAAAACAGAGTCTTCTTAAAGAGATGTAGCACTATCTTCGCGCGAAATACAAAGCTGTGTGCATACGCCGACACGCTCTTTAAAGACGAGAAAACGAGAAGCACGGATATTTTCATTCCACGCTTACGAATATTTTCTGAAATCGTTGCGAATCGAAAACCACCAGCCACCATCTTAGAGTGATGTGTAGTACTCTCTTAAGAACACCTTCTCGTATCCTATCTCAACTTGTTTCTTCGAGGTTGGCTTCCGCTATTTTTGCAAAACTTTCTCTCGATACACAGAGAACTTTACCTTTACCACGCAAAAAAAAAAAAAAAGGAAAGAAACAAGCTCGAACTAGAAAGGACCTGTTTCTTTCTTTTTTTTTTTTTTTTTATGAGAAAGCAGCTACGTCGTGGCATAATTCTTCCCAACTCGCGATTCCTTTCCTACCTGGATACTCGCGAATTCGTGCGGAGGTCGCGAGACGAAGCCAGCCATTGGATAATACCGGAGGCAGCTAGCTTTTGCGAGAGAACCATCCATTTAAAATGTCTCCCTTAAATCTCCAACACCACCGGCAACCACCACCATCACCGCCGCCGCCACCACCATCTCGGCCCTCCTCCGCCTTCTCCTGTGCGCTACCGACTTTCAGTAGTCGCCTCCAACCTCACCCAACCTCCCATCACCAGAGCCGGGGGCCTCCCTCGCGCACTGCCACCGGTTTCTTCCACCCCTCACTTTTATATCCACCTAAATCCATCCATTTTAAATGACGGATATTTTCTCCGAGCGACTGTATGGATTTTCATACTTTCCTCCTCGTGGGAGGAGAGAGGCGTGCATAGTGAACGGCGAGCCGGAGCGTTTGTACGTTAATATTTTCGCGCTGGGCGAGAAAGGGTTCCCGTTCGGCCCTTTCAGACTGAGGTAGCTTTCCTTTTGAAAGGTTGAGAAACTTTCACACGTAGTCACTCTCTCCGTTCGTTCTTTCCTTCTGTTTTTACACTTTGTCTTTTAAAGAAAGATATTCTTACCTTCTGTACGTCATCGATTCGCTTGAAATAGTCGAGACAAAATTTCGAACATCTAGATTTCACGAAGATTAGAGAGATCTCGATTGTAAAGAATAAGCGAATGGTAACATCGCGACCCTCCGAATAATAGCGAAGTCACAGAAGAACACGGGTCACTCGTGTCACGAGGAAATGTAAGCGTCGAACAGTGTAAAGAAAAGAAGAGCGACAGGTATCAGGCGACACATGTATTATTGATGTGAATATCGTTAGTCATCTTCTTCGACGAAAAAGTTGAACATTTTCCTTTTTTCCTTTTTTGTTTTTTTTTCTAAAAAATCTTTCCACACGAAGGAAAGAATATCATGCTCGTTACGATTCTTATCCGGGTGTTCGAGAGAAATTATCAGAGAGGAATTGCAGATAGGAAAAGGTCAGCGTGTAACCCGCAATAATTACAAGTCCGGTGCATTATGCACGGTCGGTCGAATGCGGAAGAAACGTCGGGTCTCCGTTGTAGAGAGAAGCGAGGTATATACGAAGGGGACGCCGCCTTCTTCCATTAATCTCGCGGCAATCGAAATTAGCATAATTGACGGAGCGGAGAATAGCGGCCTGTTCGACTCTGAAACGCCATCTCGTATAATCTCTCCATATATCTCACTCAGTGTTTTCCGATAAAGCACGCATCCGCGAAAGGACCATCGACCCGACAATCGTCCACGGTATGGATATGGCTGTTCCTCAAGTCACATAGTACGCCTAACCCTTTACCTCGGATAGAGTAATACAGCACGCTACTACGTAACGATAACGATCGGTTAGAAAAAGTCTGCTATTAGTTCTAATTCTTTCTTGAAGTACGAAAATCATTCTGTGAGTAAAGAAGCAAAATAGTCTAGTTCAAAGAAATAAGAAGTGATCATAAATTTTCGTATTTAAATTGTTCAAATTATACAAATATAAAAATATTTAAGTTCAGAGGTAACTATAATCGCTTTTGTAATTTTTATAATAATAATAATTTTATCTTTGTTGTCTGAACGATACTCAAAATATTTCGATTGATCGTTTTCTCCGTCATCAGCTTTGAGAATTATTTCAGTAGACACGAAAGAACAAAATTGAAGAGTTCAAACATTAGGAAAAATTAGTCCAGATCTCGCAATGTAGATTTCTTTTTATTTTGATTACAAGGCAAAGAATTCTATAAAAACAGCTGATAGGAGAAAATTGAAAAATTGAAAAATCGTGAGAGTCATTAAGTAATCCTCTTTGTCTTAGTACTTGTTGAATAACCCACGTAAATCACGCGAAAATTGTATTTCAATTCAATTAATAATCCCCGAATGCAAAGTTCAACCTTCAGTCTCGATTTAGTATCGATAAATTATAAGTTTAAATCTCATTCACGAAGGATTAATCTAATACGAGTCGTCCTTATTCTCCATTGATAGAAAAATATTATTTGATATTATTTGATACTTTATGATATCGATATTATTGAACGAAGGTGTCGGAAAGGATTCGATCGTGGAACGAACAAGAAATTAAACGCAGTGCTGGATTATACATCGGCTTAAAATCCTTTCCTCCTCCAACCATCCCTCTCCCTCTCTCCTCTTCGACCATCCACGAACGCGCATCTTCTCGAGCAAGACGTATCGACGCGGATTTTTTTCCGCGTCAGTCATTTATCAAAGCCCTTCGTTCTCGTTTCTGCTGCCTCCTTCATTCGATACACGCGAACCTAGATGAGGATTTAGGCACAGAGACGGGAGGAAGGATGAGGAAAAAAAAAAGGGAGAGACGAGTTTAGGGAATCGCTTCACAGAAACCGGAAGTTGAACTCTGGTTTCGCCATTCATTTATCGTTTTTTTTTTTTTTTGGCCGACGTAATTATCAACGCATTAATCTCTAAGAAAAAAGTACAAATACTTTTCTCTTCCTCTTCCTTCTTTATTTCTGTATTACTCTTCGATGTTTCCGTTCAAACGTGACTTTAAGATCGCGTATATTTGCAGTCGAAGTAAACGAAATGTATAAAAAAAAAAAGGGAAAATCGTGAAGAAATCAAGTTACACGTCAGTCGCGACAGTTTCCTCGCGCGAAGCTTTCGAGGTCGCTATAAACTCCGTAAGGTAGCTGCGCGTCATGAGCTTTTGTTGCCTCCGCCGAAAGAGACGTGGCCACATATTGCGTTAGTTTGTACACCACGTGGAAAAAAGAAGGAAGCAAGGGAGCAGAAGAGGGGAAAGTTGGAGGACGGTGAAGCGGGTCAACTCACGCCGGCTTTCATAAATATTTCCTGGATGGCTAGCTCGGGTGGCGCGCTTTCGAATTACATTGCGGCACCGCGACCGGATATCTGCACCCGGAAGCCATCCTACCTTATTCCACAACTAATGTTCACAACTTCTCGTTGCTGCCTTTTTAAATAAACATTCCTCCTGTTCTATTAAAACGTTCTCCCAACTCCATCGTGAATCCTCACATTTGCCATATTTGTTCCGTGTACTTTTGTACTTATTTAATTATCCTTCCTTGGAAATTCTCATGGTAGAATTAAATAGTAATGTACGATAGAGTAGATTGTTGTATTTAACTCTTCGTGATTCGAAAATTACGTGTCGAATGCTCTATTATTCATATCAGAACACCCATTGTACTCGTGCAGAAAGTATTAAATTTATTCGTCAGAATTAGTATCATAAATCAGTAAAAATCCGTGTATTTGTCATATCAGGTGAGTCTATAAATCCGTGCGTGCTTTAGAAAAATTTTGAAGCAGTACAAATAAAACTGCTTCATTGTCAATAACTTACTGCCATCTTAGAGGTAATTTTTTAATTCCATTTGTGAATGATTTATGAATACGCAAAAATTTACCATTTGATTCCATGCTGAATCACTTGTTTTCAATATTAACAACTTTGTAACGATCGCTTAAATTTGCTTCACAATCGATAAGTGTCTTTACTAATACTTATGAACGAGATTGTATCTGTACATTTGGTAGAGCTAATTTTATTTGTTGATTCTAATTCTGCTAAACTATTACACTATTACTAAGCAATCTCTTTATACGAACTATCAATCCTTGCTTCTCTTTCCCCATCAAAATGTACAATTCTAGTCAATCGAAAAATCGATTTATACATAGGGTTAAAAAGGAATTAGTAGCGAACGGTACTATTCAACTCAAGGATCAAAAGTGTAAGGGAGAGTTCCGATCTGTTTGACGAAGGAAACCAACGAACCACCCCACGCATCTCCTCGCCAACCGTGCGTCCACGCATACGCAAATACCTGGCGAACGAAAGATAAGCGCCATATCAAGAGAATCCTCTGAATCCCCGCACTCTCTCCCCCTTTTAACGGATCGATCGGAAGAAACATCGCGCTCCGGTTTAATTTATTAATTACGCTCGGTGGAGAGAAAAGGGCGCGGGATCGCGGCAGCCGGACTATAAAAATAACGGCGACACACGCGATAAATACGGTGGAAAACGAGGATACATGCCGGAGAACCATCATCGGGATAACGAGGGCGGCTTTTAATCGAGCGAAAAATACGATGTTTGCGCTTCGAATAGACCTACGCTTCTCTTCTGTCCGGTTCAATTTCCTAACGACGCCTTAACGATCGACGGAGGAGCGGCGAAGTCCTCGCTGCTTGCTTCCTATCACCTGACGTAAGGGTAAATATTTGCCACAGAAGAGGTAGGAACGAATGTGTCTGGTAAGCCATGGTGGTTTCCCTGTCAAAGAACCCGCGGTTCGAGCTTTGCAGAAGTTCGTGTGGGTTCGGTAAAAATCGGACGATACCGGTGAACAAAACCGGCCACGACGACATTCCCCTCTTTTAGGAACCACCTCATCCCCCAACGAATATACAAACGGACCTTTTCTACTAAAATTCAGTCTACTAAACGGTCATTTGGAACTCCTTCGTAGTCTGCTATCTATGCTACTTTTAAACTGAGTATCTCGATACTTTTTGGTTCTTCGAGATCTTGATTC
Source organism: Anthophora plumipes (assembly GCA_951804975.1). Classification (NCBI taxonomy): domain Eukaryota; kingdom Metazoa; phylum Arthropoda; class Insecta; order Hymenoptera; family Apidae; genus Anthophora; species Anthophora plumipes. Next base: position 21,189,097 of record OX638117.1, on the reverse strand, counting down.
CTCGAGGAAGAAAGCGTTAGAAATTTGAAAATCTGCTACTATTTCTTAGAAATTGCAAGTGATACCTAATTCCGTGCAACCTTTCAAGCTTCCTGAAATAAAAAAAAAAAAGGGGAAGATTGTTCGCCAATTTCTATGGCGAAAGTACTGCATCTTGAAATCGCGAATGCATCTAAAAATTCACGCAACCATTAACGATATCGAGAAACAGTCAGAAGTGTTCGACATTGAATCTGAAAAGGCTTTCATCACGAAACAACCTAACGCGTTCAGTAATCAAATCATGGAAGAGGTCATTGGACTTCCGTACGAGACCAACGGATTCCAATGGTTCTAACGCATTCCAGAATTAGTCGTGTATGAGGTCGTTGAACTTCCGAACGTGACTATTGGTTAAGGCGGCGTTCAGATGGGAGCAGCTCTTGATAGCCGGCCCCGATGAAGAATTCGGATATTGAGGTAGGTACAGGCAGGAGGGAGAGACACGGAGGAGGAAGAAAAAAGGAAGACGGTGGGGTGGTCAGGTTGAAGAAGCGAGGAAGAGAAAAAAATATAAAACGGGAAGACCGGGGGAAGAGCGTGCGAGAGCTGGAACGTTGTTTGTACGAGTCATCGAATATAAATACCAAAGTCAGGTCGAAAAGTCACCAGTAGAAGATCTGACGGTGTATTGAGCCGATATACACTTTGACTCAGGTGCCGCCTTCGTCATTTTTCTCCAACCAGACTATCGGAAGTGTCTAACAAGTCTCTCGAATAATAGTTCCTTATTAAAAAAGTATTTGCAATTTCTCCACTGAAATTCCACTAACATTATCCGCTAAACAAAGAAGATCATAAGAATGTACATGGTCAAAGAATACGCGAATGCAAGTAAAACTCAATATCGCGATGCGCTCGATGTGATCGAAGAATTCGAGAAAGAATTGTCTGAGATGAAAGGCAAGTGTATAGACATCGGCTGTGGACCTGGAGATGTTACCAAGAGGTTGATCCTACCAAGATTATCACCGGAAGCCGAGTTAGTTGGTAAGGTAACGAGGAAGAAACCAACATCGGTAATTCTCAGGTGTATTCGTGAATATTTCCAGGAACAGACATATCGAAACCAATGATTGATCATGCGAGGCAAAAGTACCTTGACGAGGAACGTTTGTCGTTCTTTGAATTGGATATCGAGACTACAGCTTTGCCTAACGAAGAAATGGGCCAGTATAGTAACGCACTATCCTTCTACTGTCTTCACTGGTGTCAGAACGCTTGGTACTTCGTTGTTATTTCTGCTGTGTAATTATTTTTCTTCGTTAATCCTCATGGGAATACTATGCAATCTAGGCAAGCCTTCGAGAATATCTACAAACTCCTGCGACCAGGAGGGAAAGCTCTGGTTATGTTTCTAGCCTGGAACGACGGATTCGATGCCTACATGAAGGTTCACGAGAATCCTCAGTACAAACCATACATGGAGGTAGACAACCATAATACACACGTGTCAATCTATAACGAATTAACAGAAGATTACTCACCAAACGATCCGTTTTTCAGGATGCAGATAGATTCGTACCCTTCTTTCATCGAAGCAAAGACTCTCGAGCAGCCTTGAGAACGATGCTGAACGATATTGGCTTCGAGGTTCTCCATTGCAGCAGACGAGAGAAGAGCTTCGTGTACCAGAACATGGAGATACTGAAAAGTACAGAGACTAACGCTGTATTTCTTCGATTGTTCAATTGTGTAAAGTTGCGCGTACACGGTTTTTGCAATTAGTAACGATAAAAGAGGAAAAGAAAGAAAATGTAAAAGAGGAATGAGAAAATAAATAAACCAACGAGAATATAATATATAATGTGATGATAACGAGGTTACTCGTTGTAAAAGTGGATCGATTATTGTTGCAGGTCACATGATCGCGGTTAATCCCTTCATCTCGCGGATCCCTGATCACCTCAAAGAGGAGTTCGAGGATGTGGTGGTGCGCGAAGTAGCCAGCCGGAAGATCTTGTTCACGAACAAGAACGACAACGGTCAGCAAGAGTATAGTATCTTGGACAGATATCACATTCTCGTGGCGTACGTCAAGAAACCTTCCTCTACGTGCTGAGAAATCAATTTGAAGAATAATATTCGTCTAACGTAGTTTGTACGAACCGATGTATCTTGTCGTTGTAATCTTAATTATTAATAAAAGTAAGATTGTTCATGAAAATGGAAATGAAAATCGTTGACCTATCTTTTCTCCTTTCTTCCTTTTTTTTCCAATAATTCTACATTAAATTCGAAGAGGAAGACACAAAGAAAACAGCATAGCGTCGTTTCTACAACACTAAACTTTATTGTACACTATATCTTTGATTTTACAATACGGTACAGCCATTTATAGAATATCGTTAAAACTCATATATCGTCGTTAATGGGTATAAGTGAGTTTTTTAATGGTTTATCTGTTTTTTTTTCCTTGTTTTTACGGTGCTTACGGTATCCATACACAGGGAGTAACAATTTCACTAACGCTTCATCCTAAAAAATACACCCAAGTTTATAAGTTTCGGTTGGAAAAAACCGTCGACGTTAATTCTGTTTCGGTACTCTGTAACGCTTCCTCGATGATACCAGCTAAAATTTCAACGCTGTAAACTAAGACGAAATATCCTCGTGACAACAATAATCGTACAATTGCGTGATCTCTTTTTTTTTTTACGCTTTTCAAAATTTTCTTTCGTCACCAGGATATTCCAACCCTTTACCATCTCGAAGAACAGTACCGAAACCCTTAAAATGGAAGCAACTCGAGATTCTAACGGACACCTTCGTCGATTTGCCAGGACGAAACGACGAACTAACACCGTGTGCAATTTGTCAGCGTGTACGACGTTTGTTGCCCCCAAGATCGCGTAAGATACACCTATATCCAAGCGAGAAACAATGTAAATGCGTCGAAATCGAAAAATATCCCGAATAATAAAATGTAAGAAAAAACAGTCCAAAGGGGAACGTATCGAGGAGTCGCGTTTACACGATCAAACGCGTACAACTCGACATAAAAGATGGAAGTAGTGTGTATTTTTATATGTACGTGTATATGTGTGTGTGTGTGTGTGTAAAAAACGGCTCAAAAAATTCTTATCGTATCACGGAAGATCTGCGCGGATTCGCCGCGACGACAGCGTCGATCGGCGTTGCGAAACAGTTAGCAGAAACGGAGGACCAGCGAGAATCGTATCTAAGCGAAGCGCTTGATCACGAATCATAGAGATCGCAGGGGACACATCAATCGTGCGAGACGTACACAGAACGCGCTTTATTAATCGTGAAGAGAAGCGTGAAGGCAACGAAAATAATTCCGTGGCGAATACAACACTTAGCATGCGTTCCACGGATCAGAAGAGGAACTTCATCGTCGAGATTTTGCAATATCGATGTTAACGATCGATCGAAAAATGATTTTCAACCGATGAGAATAAAGACGTTACGATTCTGTCGAGACAACCGTTTTCGAAAGCGTGGATTTATAGTCTTCGATCATCTTACGTGCCTGATTCCCTAAAAAAAAAAAAAAAACAAAAAAAAAACAAAGACGCATATCGAATTCTGATAGAACGTACGTAACGATGAGATTACGATCGTAAGAAAAGTATGAGAACGTCGATTCATGAAGGAATACACGAGGAGGAATAGCCAAAGGCAAGGCACGAGTAAGTCTGAGTCGAAACTCGGAATCGATGCGGCCTGATAGATCTTCTATTTACGATTGAACACCGAAAATACTTTCATAATAGAGACGCGTTTGAGCTGACAAAGATCTTACGAGTGAGATTCTAAATGGAGAAGAGGGAAAATGAACCTCGCCTTTTATATTAATTTATCCTTTCTTTCTCCTTCTTTATCTTCTCTTTTTGTCTTTTTTACTATTTCTCGATAGGCTATACTGCACAGAATGTGTCGATAGCGTGATAAGGATACAATAAACAAAATGGAAAAGTGAATTAATGGAAGTTGCGCGAAATTCCCCGCGTTTCGTCGAGATTCAAAGTGCACGATATCGTGTCGTATAGCTCTTAGAAACGAGCACGGTGCGTGTCCGTACGCGTAACACGCGTAGAAGAAAAAGTATACTTTCCGCAGAAAATTAAATTGCCACGCTAAATCAATTCGCGCCTTAGGGCGCCAACGCATAAAGTACCTTAAAATATGTATCGCCGCGGAAATCTTAAGAACGTTACAACGAATAATTCTCCTACACTTCGGCCGATCTAATGTGGAAGCGACTCGTAAATTACGGTTAATAGGTACGCACGGTTTTGTACGGGTAATTAACAATAACCAACGACGAGCGAGGGAGCTGAATGTGCCTTAGACATAGTATTAGAACAAACGGCGAAACCCTTAATTTCCATGGTGATGTTGCGTGATCCAGCAACGAGAAGAAATCGACCATGGTAATAGCGAATGGAGAGAAAACAAACTTCTCTTCGACGTGTGTCGTTCTAATTCGTGAAACGCTATTCACATCACCGTTCACATCAGAGCAAACGGATCGAGCGTTATTAATTGTCCGTAAATATTCCGCGGCGATCGATACCGCTGCTTCGAACGCGATACGAAGGGAACAATAAATTTAGCTCGAATAGCTTTCGAAGAGTAAATGAGAGCGAAATATCGTTATATTCCAAAGAGAAAGATAGAGAAAAAGGGGGGGGAGAGAGAGAGAGAAGACGAACACAGCCATGTAAAAATAAAAGGCGAATTGGAAAAGATCCAGTGAAAATCGCTGGTTCCGTGTCCTCGCGACGGACTATGAGAAAATCGCTTTCCAATGGAAGGTAGAACTCTTAACATTATACTTACGCTATTGCTCAGAAATATTTGCGAAGACGCGAATAGATCTATTAAACTGAGATTAATATTTCGAATATACAAAAATACCGAGTTTTGCTTACATTACGAAAGAAAATTGACTAATGCAAAAGACACGAATAAATGGATAAACAGACAATTATGAGCAACAGTGTATTTGGCAAGACTAATGGCCTACTAATATACCGATAATAGAATACAAAGAACTCTGCTCTGCTAGTAATAGACGAAACAACGACAACCATCGATAGAATATATCTATATAGAAGAACGAACCGTCTGCTTTGTATAGAATGGAAAAAGAATCACATTGAACATCGAAGAGCATATTCGAAGCATCGAAGAATTGACAGACTTGACGATCTGAGAAAAATCGGCGGGTTCGCTGAGCTTGGCATTTTGAGAAGTGAAGTAGTGTCTTTAGAGCGTGTTCCCGTTCCCGCGTGCTCATATTTTTCAGCGCGTATCCACGAGAAAAAAAAAAGAAGCTCAGGCTGCGGGAAACATTGAATCGACAGAGAGAAATCGAATCAGGTACGAAGAATCGTTGTTTCACAAGAGATCCTTGTTTTGCATGCTCCGAAGAATTTACACGGTACTGTTAGAAAAAAATTGTTCGAGTATGGTAAACGTGAGCACGGATAATAGCGAGACGACGTGTTCGTCGTTTGATACGCGTGGTGTTGTTAATCGACTGAATCTCCATAAGAGATGACGGAAAGACATTCATTTACAGAAACGCGTACGCCGGTGAATTTTCGAAAGAGGAACGTGAGCGACGCCAGACCGCTACGATCGTCGATAGGCCGTTTCAAGATTACCTACAACTTACAACTGCGGTAATGTGTGTACGTACATACTTATGTACCCTTTGTGTCGCGTCTCTTTTCATTTTCTTAATCGATACGTTGATGCACGCGAGGTACGGCATAATTCGCACGAATCGGCTCGCGGTGTTTCATCGTTGAATACATTTCTTTCCATTTCCTTTTTTTCTTTTCGATTTTGGCAAGTTTCGCGATCTACGATGACCAATCACGAGTTCTTTTTTTTTTGTAAATTCGGATATTAAGCTCCGTTCGAATTACACAACGACGTACCTCGCTGTTACAGGTAACACAAAACTAGTCTCCCATTTATTTCTATGAACAACGACTACGCTAGAGTACTGCCACCTTTTTTTTTCGCTACTACTCTACCATTAACAACATCAACAGCAACAACACATAATATATCAACATGAATATAATATCTGTCCTTGTAACCTAGTTTTCTTTTCTGTAATTGTTACACTTATACGTTAGGTACGTGTGTGGTATACATAGAGCGTACGCTTGGCACAGCTGACGGTTTTACACATGTTCCTCGGTGTATTCTTCGAACTTCACGCGCGACACGTACGCGTTATGTATATCACAGGAATATAGGAAGAGGACGAAGACGCGGTTCGTCCACAAGCGAGTACACGCAATATATTCGTAAAACTGATTTATCGCGGAGGAAGAACGGAAAAAAGGGGACGGGGAGAAAAAAAAAAAATATTTGGAAGGAAGGAAATGCATCGCGCGACCCGCAAAAATCGACGAAAACTCTGCGGAGGACATGTTTGCACTGGCCGGCTCGCGCTCCAAGGAAAATTCAGCCGCGAAAGCGCGAGACCAAAAGTTGTGTGATGTTGTTTTCGCGCCGAAACCATAAGTACGAACAATCGAAACGCGTTTCCATGCACGGCTCTCACTGTTCCCCACGAACATCGTACGTATGCGCAAATATAACATACCGTGGACTAATCGAGGAACAGGCTCGTTTTCTTGTTTTATTTTTCTGTCGCGTGTATATCGTCCGATTATTCGTAGATCTTTTGTTCTTTCGATTATGTACAAGCGTTCGGAGTAACTCACGCCTACGCATCGCTAGCGATACTCTTTTCTCTTTGTTTTCTCTCTCTCTCTCTTATACACACTCTACCGCTGTGCGTTTATCAAACAATTGTGCTTTGCATCGAATCACGCGAATGTCCAATCTTCCGTTTGGTATCGCATGGAATAAGCGATGCGAAAGGCGTGCATCGTTGCGACTAAATGATCGGAAAAACATCGACACACGTATAATATGCATACAAACGTTACATATGTATATGTACGTATGTATACTGGTACATATATATAAACTTCCGATAATCATGTACGACTTAGCATAATGTACTATTGATTTTTCTCGCATTGGAACGCTAAAGGTAGTCGAATGACTACCCTACGACTTAAACTTAATTATACCCGCTTACACCTACGCTTGTCGGATCTGTATTATTTTTTTTTTCATTTATTCTTAATAGATTATCACTGTTTTTTATTCCCTATACCCGCGGTTAAATAGTCTCTCACCCAAACAATCGAGTCCATCGAAACGTACGATATACATATAGATATATCTCCTCGTTCTTCTTCTACCTCTTATTGGAAGATGGTAACTCGTAAAAAAATGCAAACAGGATAATAATCAGCGTTAAAAACTAAAAAGGAAATGGTAACTCGTGTACGATCGGTTTCATCCGGATGGACGCCTAAATACTATATTAGCTCAAGCGAACACGTCTTAATCATCTAAACGCTAAACAGATCTCTTTCAGCCGGATACGCAAATCATATACCGGTAATATCGGTTCTATCAGTTAACTAAAATGCAACGTTTTTTTTTTTTTGTGCATGAAATTAAATCGCCGATATTTCGATAAGATCTTCGATAGGATCACTTTACGTCGTCGTTAATATCTCATCGTTATCGCACGTACATTCAATCCTTCCAGTGAACATCAAACAAATATACTCGTGGACTTATATAAATATCAGTTGTATCGGTTAATTGTAAAAAAAAAAAATCGTCTAAACAGCAGGGATAAAAGAAGAAAATCTCGTGAGAAGTGGCTACTACGTCAAATTATCTATGGAAAAGATCTCGAAAGTAGATTTCAATTATACAAATTATGAGCGTAGAACTGCGCAACGCGGAGAACGTTGAACCTCTTCTTTTAACGGTGTTCGAGCGATTACGCGACGAAAACGATCGACGAAACGGAAACGAGCAAACAAAAAAAAAAAAAAAAAAATTCGAGCCAGTTGAAATTTACATATGCCAACAGGCTGAAATCCTCGCAAAGACACGCGGAACCCATGTGTACATCGTGTTATAAAAAATCGCCCCGTTTAAATAAATAAAGCGACGGTGGCAAAAAACCTATGAACAATAGTTTATCGACGATTCAGGATCGAGTTCAGTCTCCAAATCGAAGGGAATTTGACCCGCTCGTAACCCCTCGGCGTAACATAAATGACGACAATATTTATAATATAGCGAAGGTACTCCTTTATCTTACCTTTTTCTTCTTCTCCCTTTTTTTTTATTTTTTTTTTTTTGTTTCTTTTCACGCTGACAACGATCACGCTCTACTTGCGCACGTGCGTATGAATAGTGTACGTATGTTCGTGTGCGTGTATGTATACATATATATACACATCATTGCAATATTATAATTAGTGGGCTGTCTGGTGATGAGCGAACGAATCACCAAATAATATCACCAACAATACACACGACACATCTTGTAAAAGCTCGCTCAATACTTCCCGCGTATCTCAACTATAATTATTTATGAAATAAATTAATGGGATGGATCACACGAGAGAGATTTACAATGCGCAAGTATGTAATTTTAATAATCCTAAACTTATAATAACTATTTATATTAAGATATATATATATATGTGTGTGTGTATATATATATGTATATATATATAATATGTATGTGTAATATCGAGTTACTTAAAATATCGTATGATTAGAAACAACAAGGACAATGTTACAATGTAACATTTTTGATTGTCTTCCTAAAAGAGGCTCGCCCCATATCATTTCCGCCACAGCCACAAAATAGCCGTAGCATGAAATCGCGCGGTACAAAAACGCTAGAAACGTTCCCGTTAATATTTTACTTTTTTTTCCCCCTGTTCTTCTTCTTCTTCTTCTTCTTCTTCTTCTTCATTTTCTTGTTGTTCTTTTCCTTCTTCTTTTTTCTCGTTTCTGTTTTTATTCTTCTTTTTTAAGATTTTTCGCGATACGCTTTCTTTATACAATATGGTCTGTTCAGCATTCACGATATCAGATTACACGAAAAATGTCTTTACACGGAGTACTTTCAGTCAAAAATATATCAAATCACGCACACGCCCATCCGAATCGTGAGCTTCAACTGCGTTCCTTACCTCTAGGCCAAAGAGATTTCACTCTCGCTAAAACGTAACGCCCCTCTCGCCGCACGCGAATCCAACTGTTGTAGCGATCAATCGTACCTCCTTCGCATCGTATCTTATACAAACGACCCCGAGTATCCTGGAACGCGATTCAGCATCGACTCGCTAATTAAATAACATCTTATACATATAATAACAAGATTAAATAGTAGCACTTAGAAACGTTATTCTTATTTAGAATCGTGTACCTTTCCCACGTAATCGTACTTCTCGCTCCCAACTTCCAACATTTCATAGATTTTCACGAAACGGAACAGAACCTGGACACTCGCGGCTATTAGTCTCGAGTGTAATGAGAAACAGTGCGTTTAATACTGTGCGTAAGTAATATCGAATCGAAGAAAAGGGAGGAAAAAAAGGAGAGGAAAGAAAACAAAATTTAACTACACTTCCTACCCTTTCGAACGCAATGGTCAATGCTACTTCTCGTGTTGAGATCAAAATGACGTTCCCGCATGCGCAACAAATTGATCGAAATCGATCGATCGTTTACTAATTCTTCAAAGAAAAACAAAAAAAAACAAAGAACAAAGACCTGAAGAAAATATTTAAATAGTCTTTAACGCGTTACTCGACGTCATACTTTTTTTTTTTTTTTTTTTTTTTTAATCGTTCATACACGACAAAATTCACATATTCGAACGCGTAGTTTATGGTATATTGGTTAAAATGTTCTTGTCAGGTCGTTAGATCGTTTTAAAAGAGATTCTTTTGTCCGTAAAGCTTTTATCAAAAATGCTTTTCGTGGACAAAATACTCTACGAGATTTATCTTCGTGTTCGATGACATGATCTATTTGTCATAATCATACGACATCTCATAAATGCTGTACACGTTGGAAAAGAGACGTTTTCTTTCGGAAGTGAATAAAATTAGTTTAGCAAAAAACACAGGTAACTGCGTAGATCTCACGAATTTCCTACCGTTATGGTTACATCGTCGTTACGACTCTTTACTTCCACAGAAGCAACGCGTGATCTGTTACTTATCATCTTCCCAAACGGATGCACAGTTTCACCGAAACACGGATTACCACTGTGAATTTGTGAATTCTCCACAACATGCCATTTCGAGACATCGATGTCAGGTTATCGATTGTTTCAGTCAATACGTATTCCCACTAAGCGATTCAGGCATACCAGTTCCGCCGGATGGCGACAAGGGCAACTCCCCGCTCTCGACCTTGCTGTATCGACTGCTGTATTCCGCCATTAGGGTTGCTTTCACCTGAAACATAAATAGAAACATAGCTTGAATCACTATGCAAATAAATCGATTAGCTGAAAATAAACACGTTCAAATAGATTCTTCTACCTTTGCCCTTTCTTCTTCTAGCCTTAGTCGAACTTCTTCGTGCTGTCGTTCAAGCTCCGCCCTCTTTTTCTCGTATATCTTCGTTAATCGCGTACACTCGTTTACACCCTTTTCAACAGTGGACTTTGCCACTTCTCTCTTCATACGATCCAACTCAGCTTTATCCTTATGTACTTTTGCCAGCTGTTTCACCTAAGTACAAACGCAATTACTTGCACGATAACAGATGTCTACATTAAAGAATGCAACGCTTGTTCCAACAATGATAAACAAGATGTACCTCTCCATGTCGCTTAGCCTGAAGCTTCCTCATAACATCGGCAGTTTCGCGCTCAAGTAGTACTCTCAGTGTTTTCAATTGGTTGGATTGCGAGGTTTTCATTACTTTCTCTACGATAACGAACAGGCTTTCATAGTATTTTTCTTGAAGTTCTCGTTCCTGTTGAACGTGAGCTTTACACACAGCCAGCAAACGTTCGCTCTGACTTCTAGGTAATCCTTTCGGAGCTCCACCGTTTCCTTCGCGGTTCTCTAAGTCTGTACATTCCGATGAATCCGCCAAGGCTAACGTACTTAATCCTACCTCGCTCGAAAAGCTATTAAAAAAATATAAATACGTATATAGCGAGCGAAAAGAAGAGTCATATGTAAATTGATGGATAAAAATCGTACTTACATATTTTTACTGGACAATCGTTTCACTAGTTTATGGCTCACGTAAAATTTCGATTTGTGCTTTTCACCATCGAGGGACCCTTTTTGGGATTGTACTCTTAGCTTCTCTTTCTCGTGCTTCTTCCGTAAAGATTCAAGCTTCTTCTCGAGCTCCATCTTCTTCTCCCGGACAAGCTTATTCTCCATTAATTTGTCCAATGATTCAGCCACTATCTCATCACTCACTGAAACATAGAAGAACAAATAACGATATGCAAATAAAAACGTTAACGGATAATCGATACTTACTGCCGCTGACATTAACTGGACTTTTATTTGTGGAAGGATCGATAACTTGAACCGGAGGGGCTGGCGGCCCATCATCGCTCTCCTGAGTATCAGAGGTGTTTATACCGGCAATGGATGGTCTACCATGAACATTCGTGGTTGTCGGTGCAAGTGTTGGTAATTCACCTACAGATTGTAGTCTTTTTGTTTTAACGGTTTCCTCCTAAGACAAAACGTTTAAACAAGCTTAAATATATGCATTCATTTACATCGGTCGACATTTTTTGACCGACAAACTTACAGTTGGCTTAGAAGAAGAACTTGCTCCTTCGCCAACTTCCGGTTTATCCTAGAAAATGTTAGTATGCATTTGTTAGTATGTTATCGAGTTAGTAGAAAAATAAATGCTGAATTATTTTTAAATCTTACATCAATTTCCTCCGACGAATCTTCCAAGTTGTCCGTAAGAACCGATAATTGCTTCTCCCTCTTCTCTACTTCGCTCTGATATTTAATTGGATTCGCCAAAGCTTCTGCAAGCTCGCTCAGTCCATCCGGAACGTAATCCTTTACGATAACGTGTAAAAATAAGCTTGCCAATGGTAGTGGTTGACCGCACTCCGTTCTCAGAGCAACGTGTCGATAGCCAGGGCATAATCCAACTACTGGTAAAACTCTGTGACCAATTAAGCGACCTGACTCTTCGTATGCAGCAATTCTAATCGAAGCAAGTTCGGGTAGAACAACCTAATGAATGTACAAATCAGATTTTGTTACATATACTGCAAAGTGTACAAATCCATGAATTCTTACCTTTTTAAATATAAATGGTTCTTCATCGTATACAGGGTTGATTCCATTGTTCGGAACAATTTTCGTGCGAAATTTCTTTCTCACTGTATCCGCTGGTAAACCATACATATCCACCTCGACGTAAGTACCCACTCTTTTGTCTGTTAAAAGCTGAGCCGATATTACGTGAATGTGAACTGTTCCGGCTATAATACCATCTACAGTGGATTCCGCGAAAGGATCTAATCGTCGATCCTTACGTCTCATAAATTCTGGTTTCAACAGATAACCACAGCGCTGATTGTATTCGAAAATACCCAAGTTTAATTGCATCGCAAGATCTGTCACAAATAAAGTTAAATGAGTCACCGATCATCGATCAACATTATACGTACTTGATATAATATAAGATAGATAGTAACATACATATATAATATATAGATAGTAACATACCAAGTGTTTGATAATTTAATGCAACCAACTGGCAACCCGCATTCCAAAATACCTGAGGCATAAAATTGCTCGAGTCGAAACGTGTTCCTGCCGGATATACTCTCGACAGTTGGTGCTTATTGTAATTTACAAATTCTAATGGTCTTTCTTTCAAAAGCGTCGTAGCCTGTTTTTCATCGAACGAGGACATCTCGTACATACGATTTTTTTCTATAACAATCGATCAAATTCTGAATTATAATATAAACATAAGAAAATAAATTAAATAGCTGATATCGTAAAATGTGTGGACGTACTCTCAGCCGATTCAAAACTGTTAAAATGAACAGGTTGCACGTAATTAACTAACGCTGAAATTTCTGCTCCAGCTTCCGTTTCTTTCGCGCTAGATGCTACTTTGTCTGGTGCAGGCACTTTATCGCCCATCCTTAACTTAATATCCTCCACGTTTGATTCATCCTCCTCTGTACTAGATTCTTCTTCCTCATCTGAAAAAAAAAACAAATTCATCCTCATGTTTTATCTTATCATAAATTGCGATTGTACAACCATATCTTTTGTCTTCAAATACTGACCATCGTCGTCTTGAGCACTGTCCTTGCTACCTTGCCTCTGTTGTAACATCGGAGGATGCGAAATATCTCCGTTTCCAATCTGCTGATCATTATCAGTTCCATCAGCTTGAGGAACTATATCGGGCGGCGGCCCGTTCTCTCCGTCAATTGTTTGATTCGTTATTCCGTTATCCTCGTTTTCTTGAATTCCTTCTTCAGCCCCTATTACTGCAATCTGTTGCTTTTTTTTATGCTTTTTATGGTGGTGATGATGTTTCTTCTTGTTTTTGATTATGATTTTACGTTTTAATAAAGATGGAGGTGGTAACTCCTGACCAGGTTCCAGCTAAAAATAAATATTTAAAATATAAAATTCAAAGAGAAATATCTGAGACAAAAAAAAAGAAATATATCAATTATAATATGAACAAAATACCTTATGAGATTCAAGGGGTGCATCAAGTAACATTTCTCCAAACAGTTCTCTACAATATTGAGCTATCTTAGCTTGTTGTCTTGGATTACAATGGTTTTCAAAGCTAAGAATAACAGGATACTCTGATGTTTTGAAAGCACTTTCAGCAATTGCTTCAATTACATCCCGTGCATAAATTTCAGGTACAAATGTATATCTAAAAAAAAAATTTCAAGTAATAATACGATATGCTATATTAAATCATTTTTTTTTTTTTTTTTTTTTTTTTTTTTTCGTAAACAATTTACCCATGGACAATGACAGGTTCATCAAATTTTCCGTTCCAAAAGTCCAATTCGACACATCGACAACCCGCTAGTAGACATTGCCGATATATTTCTACCGAACTTTTCCCAGTAAGCTGATGTCCTACAAACGCATTCGTAAACTATAAATTCACATACTTAATCAGAAGAAAAATTGAATAAAGTGATGTACCTGTTAAGTATGTATTGTGACTAGAATTTATAAAGTAATGCGCAAGCGGCTGATCCATATCGTCCGATAATTCGAGCTTTGATACAGAAACAATTGGATTATCCTCGCTCATCAAGTACCTCAAAAATCCATCAAAGCTCAGCTGACCTCGATTGGCATTACATTTATACGGTTCGTATTGACTTATAATGTGCTTTGCTGTTGCCTCATTTGCATAAGGATACAATATCTCATTTAAACGCGGATCTCTTTGAGTTTTGTTCAAAAAGTCAACAAATTGAGTGACTGACATTAGTCTACGTTTATTGCCTACGATACTTTCGAAAACTTTTTCAACATCCGACCGCTCAGTAAGAGACTTATAAAATTTGAAGAAATCTTCAAATTGAAATTTTTGCAACGATATCACGTCGTTCTAAAAATAAAAATTTTGTAATTTTCAAAATAACGGAATCATATTTACGTTAAACGTATAAGATATTGCACTCACTTTTCCAGATGGAAAACCGGAAAGATCGAGTGCTTTTTCGACACGTTTGCGATCGTCTTTATTTTGTGCAAACATTCGTACTATGCTGGAATGACAATATATAATATATATACATATATTTACGCATGCATATTTTGTTCAATATACATATATATATATATTCAATTTTATTCTCACTTTTTCACAGGAATTTTTCCCGATTTATCGGCTGTAAGGGTAAGTTTACTATGTGCCTTTTGCAAGAACATAGTTGTGCTGGTATTTAGTAGAGTTAAATTATATGCAAGCTGAAATATTTGCTCTGTCCAATGTTGTGCAACTTCCGCGCGCGTTGCATAAAAGTTAATAAAATTCATATTGACAAAATCAGATCCGTAACAAATTGTTACTGTCTTTTCTTCTAAGGAATCTTGAGAGCCCATTGTCACAAGATATTTCAATTTAGGATCCTGAAAAACATTTTCCCATTCGAATAAGTATATTTCTATGACCTTATCAAGATTTATTCGCATAGAATTAACTTATACACATTATAGTGACAACAATAGCTTCTATTACAATAAGCTACTAATACAATGTGATACTGCAAACAATATTGTTTCATAAACAGTTTATTGATTTATAGGAAAATGGAACAGATATGAATTGATCTCCTGTCTACACAACTAAGAATATTTCCATTGTGTACAAAGATAGGTGTGACTGAAAAAAAATGTACTATATTGAGGACATAAAGTAGGTAATATTCTATTTATAGATTTGTCAATAATTATCATACTGTGGAGCTGTGCGTCATTAGCATCCACGCAAAGCATGATATAATTATAGAAAGGCAAGAGAGCTTCATTTCTAAATATTTATATCTAATGCACACTGATGTACAGAACAAACAAAACTTTTAACTAATCTCATCCTCAGCTTTGATGTTACCAGTCATGGACTGACTTATCTAAATTCATGAATGAAAAATTCAAGAAGCAGCAATTATATTGTTACAAATAAAATAATGCCTATTTCAATACCTTTGGTACTTTAGCATATTTTCCAGTTCTAGTATCTCTTATTACAGCAATATCCAACATTTCCATCTCATTATGTTGATCCACCCAATGCAGATAAAATCCAAACTTGTCTACCCTTAGCGTTACTGGAGTTACTATACAAGAGTCCTATGTGGAAATATAAACAAAACTAATCACTACATGTACAATGACATAACATGTCCCTTAAAATTTTAATTACACCTTCTAAAAACTTCTACAAATATATCATGAATCATACCTCATCCCATTTGATGAACTTTTCTCCATCCTGCAATTGTTGAGATACCTCAACAGGCCTAAACTGCAAGACACTACCTGTTGTCTTGTTACCTGCCATCCTGCCTCAAGTATACTTCAAATAGTTTGGAGTAGAGACAAATATTATTTCCTAGCACAAATGCACTAGTAAAGGAACAAGTGATGCAGGCTGATTATGCCAGTGGCAACAGTAACAAGCACGAAGCTAACCACAATAACGATGACGACGATGACGGGGGCTGTAACGAAAACGACGTCGTTGACAGAGGCAATGGAGAACAGAATGATGACGGCGGTGACGGCGTCGATGACAACGGCGTTGGCACCAACAACGATGACGACGACCACGACGATAACAGAGGCGGTGAAGATGGTAGATGCAGTGGTAACGATATCGGCGACAGCAAAAACAACGCTGACGACGACGACGGCGACGACGACGGCGACGACGGCGGCGACGACGACGTCGACGTAAGCCTCATCGAGAATCTCTCAAGCATTAGACGCACCTCGTAAACCACCTTACCTTGACAGGTGCCCTTGTTTGATCATCCGTGATGAAAGATACGATTGTGTCTCGACGACGACGCCGTCGTCGTCGCCGTTGTCATGAAATTCTGGCGGGTACCGTCTTGCGTATATCGACAAAAGATTTGTTGAGTTTTCGGTGAATATCGACGTCAATCCCGATTAATTAATCGTTTCAGTAGAGTAAAACAAATTACGGGATTTGCTGAACCACTGTCAAAGTGTCCCGAAGAAAATGGAAAAGGCCAAGTACAGTTTAGCACGCCTGTTTCGCGGCAAAAGAAATTTGCAATTAATATGTACCGCGAAAGTTTTCGTATATCTGAGCACTCGCGCACTCACTTGGTCCAGAAAATCATCCTTACGCACGCCGTACCGAAGATGATCCGAGCTGATCCGAGCACCGCCACCCGTCACCCGTCATCCGTCACCCGTTACCCTCGTCGCCAGGAGGCGCTCAAACCTCCTTCACACAAGCAGATTATCCAAGAACGCACTACACGTGCGCCTATCGCGCTTAAATTGATTTTAACACCGAACCGTGATATTCAATAAATCCACTACTTACGGTTCTTTTAACGCTATTTCCATCCGTGTAATTTTCCACACGTGTCTTTTTTCTTTTTCTTTTAATTGATTACTTTATATATCGGAACTGTTACCTTTTTCTTTTTTATCTCTCTTAAACGTTGTACACACGTTTAAACTCCTATTACGGAACGTAACACGACGATTTGAGGAAATTTCGATACTAATTCTGCTCTTACCTAAAAATAAATGTATGCCCTCTACACAAAAAGAAATCTAATCAACTGCAAAGGAGTTCGTTAAATCGATCCGATCTTATATCGCGACCAATAAACCCGATTCAATTTGATTTAACAAGCCGATGGATAAATAAGTCATTGAGAATGCTTTGCTATATTTTTAATCACATCGCATTGTTTTAAAAATATTTAATCAACGTATAAATTCTGAAGGCTTTAATCTCATCTATGTACGGTATTGAATAAGTCTAGTAACAATTTTTTTTATCTATTACAGTTTTTTTTCTTTTCTCTATATATTGTTAAGTGTAGAATGGAAAAGATTTTTCTCGCACTTATAGTATATAATATGTATGTACGTATATATAATTACAAATGTATTGACACAGAAACTTCTACAATCTTATGGAAGTCTTAAATTCAAGAAAATTGAATCCTTAAAAGATATGATACAAGTTAAATTGCAACAGAAAAGTGTGAGTTGATTTTTATATATCTTAACAAAATTCCATTTGGCATTTATAACATAAAAATAAATAAATGGTTATATATGACTGAATTAAAGAACAAAGGTGTATAAAAGTTTGAATATTATCACTGCTATTATTGTGTATGCATTATTTCATCTTCATTTCTGTTGATTGGATCCCCTTTCAGTAATGCAATGATCATGCTGAAAAAATGAAAGTTAAAAGTAGCAATAATTACTGATTTAGCTCTAACAATGATTAATGGATTATTATTTAAAATATACATACCAATAAAGGTAAATAAAAAAGAAAATAAGATAATATCCAAGATAGATCATACAATCTCTTGTATGCCTTTTTAATTGTCCACGATTGTGGATCTCTGTAGGATCATAGACTCCCATATTACCACTGGGTACTCCAAAATATTCATAAATCAACCATAGTGTCATTGGTAAGTTTACCAAGCATAATATCAATTGACCATGTGTTAATAATAAAAACTCTAAGAATGAATGTGCTACAAGCTTCGCTACCACCCACTATAAAATATTACCAGTTAAAATTCATCTTATCATCCTATTATTAAGTAATTGAAATAATAAAAATAACAATGTAATTACCGTGTTCAACTTTGAACAACATTGTTGAGCATTTAGGTAGTCACATTCTAAATCCGATAGAGTTATAACCTTGTTGTAATATATACCTTGAAGATAAGGAATGCAATCGCGATATTTTATTTAATAAAGCGTAAAAAAAACGTGTTTGAAAACGTTTAAAATTATATTTCGCGCCAATACAGTTACTGCAATACCGTACGAGCAATGTGGTTGATGAAATTCCCTAGATACGTTTCTTAACGAAACGTACGAAGAATTTAACGATTTTTTAATGAAACTACGTAGGTAACAAAAGATTAATTCGATAAATTCTTATTTAGCTATAAAGTATGAAAAGGATACAAAATACACCAAAAGAAAAAGTACCGAACCGGTATCGATTAAAGCTAGTACGAACAATAGCGGCTCGGAAATTAGACCCATTCTAATAATCTATCAATGTAAATAGATATTAGACAGCATCAAGATCAAATCTGACAGTTCGCATATGTAGTTTTTAGGAATGAATTCACTTGAAACGTTTTACACGTTGAAATTTCAAGAAACCTACGAGAAAACGGAATATGACCGATTGTCAAAATCAACAAAATGAACAACTCACGGTTCTACCAACTATTGAAATTGTCTTCCGAGTTGTAAAATAGTGAAATAGTAGCCTTCTCGAGAGAATGTCCCTAGTTATTCATGCGAACGAAACAGAATTCTCCATACTGACTATGCATACTTTATACATTCGAGAAGATCGATACTGTCAAATTATGAAATATAAACAATATGTGTCCAGGAATACATACAAAACGTTTATTTAATAAATTAAACTGTGTATCTTGAATTTTGAATAAAAATAAATTTTATATATGTATATATGAACCTTCCTAAAGGCGTAATAAAATAAAAGGTAAACGTATCCACTTTTACGAACGAAATGCATTTCTACATTTGTCGTCTGTACTTGCATGCATGGTTATGACGTAAAATAATAATTACAGAAATGTTTCGAGACGCTCCGAAAATTATTATAGAAGATGGTACTTCTCCATCTGCTCCTTATGTTATGTATATTAGAATGGAAGATTTACTAGAAAAATTGAAATTACTTAACTATGATAATCAATTTTTACCAGAATTCAAAATGAAAGCTCTAAACAGGTAGTTATTCATAATTACATACATAGATCATTTAACTTTAAATTGTGTAAATTAATGATAAAACTTTGTAATTTAAAATAGGAATTATTTTATAACACAAACAAATCCAGGAGAGCAGTTTTATACATTTACATCTTTGGCTGCATGGTTGATCAGAAAGGCAGGTGGAAACTTTGAACCCCCACAAGAATCTGATGATCCTAATGCAACTATAGCTTTAATATTAGACTATTTAAGAGATACTAATGTACCAATAGAATTTCCACCTAATAAACTTAAACAAGGAAGTGGTGAACATGCTATTTATGTTTTGGATAATTTGGCAAATGAAGCATTAAAGGCACAAAAATTTCAATGGAAGAAGTAAACTCTTCAAATGCATTTTGAGAAAATATTAGAAGTACAACTTGACATTATACAGGCAAATATTTTTAGGGTAGAAATACCACCTGATGAACCAAATAATGAACCTGATATAGAAGATGATGATGCAGAATTAATATTAGAAAAGGTGGAAGAAGAGATGATGGCTGAGTATGATGATGAGGATGAAGATATCTTACATGTTGATGATATTACAAAATTGTATGGACAAAATTTTGTGAGTACAGTTATTAGTATGCTTGCAAAATGTGGAAATTATATACTTAACTTCCCTAACAAAATTTTTCGTAGAATGAAACACAGAAGCCTGATGATGTTCTAGAATCTAAGACAAACAGAGAAGAGTGGCAATTGGAACTGGAAAGAGTTTTACCTCAACTAAAAGTAACTATAAAAACAGGTACAAAACATCTGATGAAAATTTTGAGGAGTAGAATTGTAAGAAAATAATTTATTTCAGATTCAAGAGACTGGAGGTCGCATATAGAGCAAATGAAACAACTTCGTGCAAATATTGCGACGAATTTAACCGGAACTAAAAGTCAATTAGATAAGCTACATACCGATATAACAAATACTTTAGATAAAGTGAAAACAAGAGAGTCCTATTTAAATAGACAACTCGAGCCTATTTTGAAAGAGTACCAAATACTTCAAGAAGAGTTATCGAAAATTAAAGAACAATATCGGGATGTTAGCGGAGGTGTAACAGAAAGAACGAGAGTTTTTAATAAATTATCAGAAGAGTTGGAGCATGTTAAGAAAGAAATGGACGAACGAGGATCAAGTATGACCGACGGAAGTAAGTATTTTATAAATAATTCTACGATGTTACGTAAAATTTGTTAATTGTTAATACTTTCTGTAGCTCCGCTTATAAATATAAAAAAGACAATAACGAAAATGAAAAACGAAATTTCGGAAATGAACATTCGCATCGGTGTGTTAGAATACAGTTTAATGTGCGCTAGAATACGAGATCGCACGCAGCTGCAAGAAGATATGAATAATACAAATGGCATGGCGATAACTTGAACTGTTGTTACATAGCGGAATATTATTTTAGTAACTTCGATCGTTATCGCTTACTACTGCATATTTGAACGATTAGTAACATTAATGTGATAACTATTTTTACTGAAAAGAACCTATCAGTATTGTTTTCCTTTGTGTCCCTGAGCATAGTTCATGCACTGTTTATCTAGATTATCGCTAACTGTATTTGTTAATAAGGGTCCAATGAAGCGCTCACCACGCATCGCCTTTGTAAAGTTTGTACGCATCGAGTACATAACTTGTTCACAGTACAAAACACATTGTTCAGCTATGTGTATAAATATATGTTTTTCACGATGAAATTGCAACAAATAATTCTTTACTATCAAAATACAGATTTTTCTCTTTATTATATTCCATTTACCAATTTATTTTAATGCTTGTTACAATTACAACGTTACTTTACAATTTTTCAAAATTTCCTTGCGTAGATGTAGTGGCGCCATCTACCGGTCGATTGCGATATGATATTAGCGAGTAAGAATCGAACGTACGGGTGGCGCCATCTAGCGTGGAGGTACTATTACTAAACCATAGAAATCAACATTCACATGTGCGGTCAAATTTTACCGGCTAGTATAATATCTCAATTGGCCGCTAGATGACGCCACTATATCCTTAGTGCAACGGAATTTTGAAAAATTGTTTCTTTTAGTGTATGTTAGGTTTGAAAATTAATTGCTTTTTCCAATCGAATTTTAGAAGCAATGACCTCTTTCCCCTACCACTTTCCTTGGCTCTCATAACAGTTTAAGTGCTTGATACACTTAATATAAACTGTGCATATTACTTCTTTTAAAAAATAAATAACTCAAAATCAGAATTGATACTTCTTAATGAATGGGCGATTATTAGCTATCAAATTATTTTCTTCGATAATGATACCCCATGAGAGATGTGAAAAGCTATTGATATGAGTATCGTCTTGATGCGGCATGCGCAATTCATATGATACGCGCTTGAAATTCATTGTGTACTTGGGCTGTCGCACAGAACAAGCGCACAATGGGTAAAGAAGGGCGTTGAAAATCAGCCTGGAAAGAGCAAGTAGCACCTAACCCAAACTTGATCGAAATGATAGTGGCATACATAAAATAGTACGTGGTCTATATTTCGTGTTTTATATTTGTAGATTTCAGATAGCCTTCTGCAATCGTCGTACATTTTGCAGTTGCAATTGAATTTGTCCTATCAGTATGCATGAAAGTATTGATGATATATGTAACGCGATTGATGTCAATTTATTGCACAATTTGGAACTGATGCAGGAGAAGATTAATGTTAATGTACAAATGGAGAAAATACTACGCGATGGCTACATTGAATTAGCTAAGGCCAAGTATATACGTGGCAAAGAAAGTATAAGTGTCTTACAGGTTCCTATGGATGATGAAAGAGTTGTTTCTCTGTTTGAATTGGAAACAAAGTTAACAGAGGAAACGGGCAAGATAATCCCGAATTTTGACATAAGCTTGAAAAATTTGGATAAAGGTGAAGATGAGATACAGGATCCTATCAAATGGTTTGGAGTATTGGTTCCACAAAGTTTGCGAATTGCACAAAAACGTTTTCAAGAGTCTGTTTACCTTGCTGTGAGAGCAGCAAATATACAAGCAGAACTTAATTCTGTGTTAGACAAATTGCAATCTTTGTATTTTCTAAAACATACTTCCTGTTCAACTGATGTCATTCAGAAATAATAATAATAAAAATTGTTTAAATTTAGTTCATTGAGTTTTATTGTACCTTCCTATATCGTTTTCTAACTATATTTCTCTGAGATAAATTATTAAATTTGTTATTATAAATACGACTCTATATTGATCGAATTTGATGTTAGTTAAAGAAAATATATACGTGACCGATTAAGTTTTGCAATACAATTTAAAAGTTTCATTCATTTCCGTATAGAACTAGTAGTATAGTGATTAGTTATAGTTATTTGTCGAGCATTGTTGGTGGGACTGAAGAATTGCCGCGATCTAAAAGAAATTCCCGCCAACTCGTTTTTTTGGTTTTAATACCAACAAGGTTTTAAGAAAGTGAAAACAAATTAGTATTATCCTACATTTATATCTTCCTTTATTATATAAATTGTTTTATTATCGTTAGATTAAAATTCATTTATACAGACACAATGGTAAGACCGTAGAAATAGAAAAATATTAAATCACATGCAACTATTAAATTTATGTAAATGTAATATATATATATATATATATATATCATAATGTATTGTAAAGCATATAATATGTTATTATTATTTTTTATGTTATTGTCTTGATCCTTTTGATTTATTTATTCTTTGATTCATTGTTTTTTAGGATTCTAGCAGTCCAGCACGCTCTGATAGACTTGC
This sequence comes from Anthophora plumipes, assembly GCA_951804975.1. Classification (NCBI taxonomy): domain Eukaryota; kingdom Metazoa; phylum Arthropoda; class Insecta; order Hymenoptera; family Apidae; genus Anthophora; species Anthophora plumipes. Next base: position 21,165,841 of record OX638117.1, on the reverse strand, counting down.
AGAGGCAATGACATCTCCTGCACCAGAAATAGATGAACCATTTGAAGATGAAACTGATTTACTTGGTAATGATAATGATCCTAATGAAGAGGAAGGAGAAGGAGAGGAACTGTTTGGAGATAATATGGAAGCGTAAAGTTTTTCTTTTTATATTATAAAAGAATCAAATATATTTGATATTAATATTTAAATAATATTTCAGTGATTATCGTCCTATGCCAGCATTAGACAGATATGATCCAGAAATTGTAGATAATGAAGAATACTCAGAAATGTCTCAAGGAGAACGTGCAGAAGCTGAAGCTGCCATGCGTAAAAGAGACAGGGCAGCAGGCATTATCAGAGATGATAGATATTTACTTTATGGTAGATTCTCCCTTTCTAGCAGTGTAATTAACAGTTTCTTCAAATGCATATTGTAATATATACCTTTGCATTTAAGATGAGAGTGATGAAGATGAAATACAGGCCCGTAAACGCCGTATAGCTGAGAAAGCAGCAACAGGTGAAATTGAAGACACAGAAGTAAAATCTTTATCTACCTTTACCTTCTACAGTTTATTGTATTATATTATGTAATTATGTTTTCTTTTATTTTAGATGATTGAATCTATTGAAAATTTGGAAGACACCAAAGGTTATTCAGTTAAAGAATGGGTGTCCATGCTAGGGCCTAGAACCGAAATTTCTAATCGTTTTAAAAGCTTTCTTCGTACACATACTAATTCAAAAGGACAATATATGTACAAAGAACGAATTCGTCATATGTGCGAGAGTAATCAAGTAATACTAATTTTTTTTTTTATTATTTATAGTTACAGTGGTATGAAGATAGAGGAAATATTTATATTATTTTTAATAGTCTAGCTTTGTTGTGGAATTTCCAATTCTTGCAAGTAAAGAACATGTTTTGGCTTATTTTCTGCCAGAAGCACCTTTTCAAATATTAAATATATTTGATGAAGTAGCAAAGGAACTGGTACTAACTATATTTCCCAGTTATGAAAGGGTCTCAAGTGAAATTCACGTGAGAATATCAGAATTACCGTTAATAGAAGAAATTCGTACATTTAGGTAAAATATAGTCATGTATCGATTAAAACGTTCAATTTTTCACAAAGAAAAAAAATTATATAATTTATTGTGAATATTAGGAAGTTACATTTGAATCAATTAGTACGTACTCTAGGAGTTGTTACTGCAACTACAGGAGTCTTGCCACAATTGTCTATTGTAAAATATGATTGTACAAAATGTGGGTATGTACTTGGTCCTTTTGTACAAAATCAAAATACCGAAGTTAAGCCTGGATCATGTCCTGAATGTCAAAGTATTGGACCATTTATGGTAAGTTTTAGTATTTTAGCATTTTATTTATGTATAAAATGTATTACAAGTTTGTTGTGGTACTGATTACAGATTAACATGGAACAAACAATATATAGAAACTATCAAAAAGTTACAATCCAAGAATCGCCGGGTAAAATTCCCGCAGGAAGAATACCGAGAAGCAAAGAATGTATTCTTTTATCAGATCTCTGTGATCGTTGTAAACCTGGCGATGAAGTAGATGTTACCGCCATTTATACGAATAACTACGATGGTTCCTTGAATACGGAGCATGTAAAAAAATATTTTAATACACAATGATTTTTAGAATGTTATGTTAGTTAATTAATATTTATATTATATTTAGGGTTTTCCAGTGTTTGCAACAGTTCTTCTTGCTAATCATCTACAAGTGAAGGACTCGAAAGAAATTGTAGAATCGTTGACCGAAGAAGATATTTCTAGTATCCTCGCATTAAGTAAAGATCATCGAATCGTTGATCGTATTGTCGCAAGCATCGCACCTTCGATCTATGCACACGAATATATAAAAAAAGGTTTAGCATTGGCAATATTTGGCGGAGAATCAAAAAATCCTGGTATTTATATTTTTCGTGCCACTTTCTTCGCGTTTCTAGAATATAATTCAACAAAAATCTTATAATTAAATGTATAGGTAACAAACATAAGGTAAGAGGAGATATAAACGTATTATTATGTGGAGACCCAGGAACGGCAAAGTCTCAGTTCCTAAAATACATTGAAAAAATTGCACCGAGAGTAGTATTTACTACAGGTCAAGGGGCTTCGGCTGTCGGATTGACTGCTTTTGTAAGAAAATCACAAACAACTCATGAATGGACTTTAGAAGCTGGTGCCTTAGTACTTGCCGACCACGGAATTTGCCTTATCGACGAGTTTGATAAGGTAAACATCTTTTTTTCAATGAAATACTTATAATAAAATATAAGCATGTGTATATTTTCAGATGAATGATCAAGATAGAACATCTATACACGAAGCCATGGAACAACAAAGTATTTCTATTTCAAAAGTAGGAATTGTTACATCACTTCATGCTAGGTGTTCGGTAATAGCTGCATCTAATCCTATTGGAGGAAGATACGATGCCAGTATGACATTTTCGGAGAATGTAAAACATATACTAATATAAAATTGAGAATATATTTGTTATATAAAATTCTATTTATATGAGAAATTTTTATATTCAGGTGGATTTATCAGAACCAATTTTGTCTCGTTTCGATATTCTTTGCGTAGTGAAAGATGAAGCAGATCCTATGCAAGATCGACATTTAGCGAAGTTCGTTGTAAATTCTCATATGAAGCATCATCCGTCAAACGCAGGGAAAACGATACCTACGGAAGAGAACACAAACGATATATCCATCCCACAAGATCTTTTGAAGAAGTATATAGTTTACGCGCGACAAAATGTTCATCCTAAGTTAACAAATATCGATCAAGATAAAGTGGCAAAATTATACAGCCAATTGAGGCAAGAAAGTTTGGTACGTCAGAACGATTATATTACGAAAATTCTCATTATACAAGCATACAATATTTATTGTAATAATTTATAGGCCACCGGAAGTTTACCAATTACCGTACGACATATAGAAAGCATTATACGTATGGCTGAAGCAAGTGCCAAAATACATTTACGTGATCACGTTCAAGAAGGTGATATTAATCTTGCTATCAGAATGATGCTTGATAGTTTTGTTGAAACACAAAAGTATTCAGTAATGAAAAGTATGCGTTCCGTAAGTATCTCAACGAATACTGAACGTGAAATATATATACCAATTTTATCAAAACTGTAACAAATGTTCTATTATCTTTTAAAGACGTTCCAGAAATATTTATCATATAAGAAAGATCACAGTGAACTACTGTATTACATACTTAGGCAAATTACATTAGATACTTTAGCATTCCAAAAAGCCATACACGGAAGTCGCATTACAACGATCGAAATTTTGGAGAAAGATTTATTGGATCGGGTACGAATCATTTATTTTGTTAGTTTCGAGTATGAATCGTTTATTTTAAACCTGTGAATCTTACTTTATAAAAATTTTTGTTTCATTTTAGGCTAAACAGATCGACATATACAATCTTCATCCGTTTTACGAAAGTGACATTTTCAAGTCGAATAACTTCGTTTATGATTCAAGGAGGAAAGTGATAATACAAACACTTCCTGATGATATTGATGACTAATGAAAGATCAAACATATTACCAATACAATCATAATTTTATTTACAGTACAATATTGTTTATTCCATAGACACAAGTTTTACAATCAATTATGTAATTACTGATAGAGCAATAAAAAATTAATTTTTTTACTAAATAATACTTTATATTTTATCTTTCAGATTTTATAATATATAGCTTATGAAAAAGGTCCTTTGTACAGAATTACGATTTCTTTTACTTGCAAGCATATAATATAATTAAAAGGATAATGGCATTATAATACAAATAACGAAAATTCTAATACAAGGCGCGTCATATAAATTATTATTTAAAATGTATGTTACACATATAAGTACTTTAGTTATTTCCATTTTGTACAATGAAATTATACATATATTTGTTGTGTATGGTCCAGTAAAATATTTCATAAATATTTAAAAAATTAATATATCTACCATAAGGTTTTTCATTTCTTATCTAGAATTATTTAAACAGGATATCTTCTTTTTGAAAATAGAAAATTGTGTGAACGATTACTACTACTACTACTATTACTACTACTACTACTACTACTGCTACTGCTACCACTACTACTACTAGAAACACTGTCACTAGAGTCTGATTCACTATCTGAAGATGAACTGCTAGTACTGCTATCATTACTGCTACTAGAGCTACTACTATCAGCACTGGAATTTGTATCACTGGAACTACTAGATTCTTTTTTCATCTTTTTCTGTTGACGGCTCTTCTTCACTTCTTTCTTATGTTCTTCACTGCAAAAATTTATGGTTTGCTATTACTGATTCTCTAAACTGAAATTTAACAATTCCATCATATATGTTTACCCATTAGATTCTTCTTGTTTCTTTAGAGCTTTCTTCAGTTGTGACGTACGTGAAGATCTATGTAAATATTTTCTTTTCCCTTTACATTCATAACTCCAATGTCCCATCTCTAAACATTTCTGACATCGCATCCCTTGCGGGTATGGATTGCTAAAGAAGTTATAACAAAAGATACATTAAAATATAATTATAATTACACACTATTGCATACTTGTTATTTTTCAAGTATAAAGTTTCTATAAAAATTAAGTAACAATCTTTTAATATATTCAATATTCAAGGAAACCATAAAATTACATGTAAATTTTACACTAACCTTTTTTTTAATACTTTTAAGCCGTTTGAACTCATATTACACATATATTCATACTTTGTAATTTTTATTCTATTAATAATTTAAGTTCGAAGATAAATAAAGTTTTCGATAAACTTTGTTTACATACGAGAAAAGGTTACTTTACTCGATAAGCTTCCAACACGCCATAATACAAGACGCAATTGCTTTTCGTGGTACATGGTAGGATATTTGAAAGAGTTACAACGGAAATCACCAATCAAACGTTGCATATAGTATTACAAAATTAAAAAAAAATACAAAACTGAATTTGGATATCCAGTACATTGTTTTTTTAATAAGTAAATGATAATAAATAGGTATTTATATGTATTCCTGTTGTAAAAAGTATACTTTTAATTGATAATTATATTTTACATATGTACGAATATATAAAAACAAATTTGTATGAAATTATTGAAAAAATGTGTTATTTCAAAAATGGCATATTTTCGTAATAATTACGTATACATACGAGTCCCTTTAAGAGACCATGACTTCCCGGAATTACGAAGAACCTGATTTACATTTAATGAAATGTATCAATAAAAATACAGACTTAAAAGTTATCAAGCATATCTTAACTGCGAAAAATGATATCCTACAAATCAAAAAAAGAGTACTCAGAGAAACGTATGAGGAACTGGTAAACTTTTAATAAACTGAAACCAAACACACTCTGATCTATTTAAATATAACAGTTTCTCTGTGAATTCATTCTTATTAAATATTGCCGATAGGTATACATTTAGTACAAACATTAAATACATTTTTTCCTTTATAGGATAATGTAAATTACAGTGTTTGGGCTATAGAAGATCAATTTTGTAACGATATTTGGAATTTTTCTTTGCAACATAATTTTAAACCTTTCTTTAACCAATATCCCGGTATTACGGAAATAAGTAAACTTCATAACTGTAAATACAATATTACAATTAATAAAGATATAGAAGTAACCAATACATGTGAGGGAAATATAGTATCGAAACTAAAAGACGAAATTGATATTATCAATAATCAGATAATTTCTATTCGTAATAATAATGTAGAGGAAGATTTAAAATGTTGTAAATTTACGTTAGATCATTTAAAATCATTTTCTGAGGAAATATTAAAACTCATAAGGTATTATTATTGAGTAAATTAAAAAGTATCATATCAAGATTAATATATAATGCGTTTAAATTTTAGAACGATTAATATATCCGAAAATTCTTTAAATGTTTATGACACATCTACGAAACAAAAACAAAATACATGTATGGTTAAAGGATTTATGAGTGCAAAAAAATTAATTAAGCAATCTAATTTTTATAATTGTGATTTAACTGAGAAAGGATTTGTATCTATTTCAAACACAGTTATTCAAGGACCAAAAGAAGTATAATATATTGATTATTTATAAAATAATTCTGATAGTATAAGGGTTATATTTTATATTGTATTTTGAAATTGCAGTGTTATAATATAAAAAAAAATATAAAATTTAACAGATTTGTTATGAAAAAAAGAAGTCTTATATCTCTTAAATTTGAACAAAATTTAAAAAATTTAGAATGAAGTATCGAACTAATATATTAAGTAATATAAATAATCAAACTAATATATTACCGATATAAACTAATAAATTTATTCAAGTACTTTTTTTTTAAATATGTCTACGAACGAAATGTTGGCAACAAAACTCATATGTACCGAAGTATTTGTTTATAATAAAGAACGAAATAAATAATCCTGGAATGTTTATAGTATATTCATATATTTAGAAATATACAGCGTCATATATAGTCATATACATTGAATTACATTAATATTATGATTTTAAAATTATATACGTAATATCGCACTTTGATAGACTATTCAACAAGATTATAATTTGAGAAGTTATTTATTAATTTTTTTTATTTTCATATAAATTTAATCATTCTCCGATTATACTATAGTGTGTCACTTATGTATTTTAAAACTGTTGAACAGTTTATCACAACAATTTGTATTGTAGCACTCCTTTTGGCAACTCTTGCACATATTCTGAAACTTATTTAATACTTTAATATATGTGTTAAACATACATATACATACTGTTAAAACAAAATGGGTACCTTAATTGCAACATTTTGTACATGTCTCTGTGGTAAAGAAGATAAATGTTGTACGGTTATTTTATAAATTATATACATGTTCACTATTTAATATTGTTTATAACATAAATACAAGTAATATAAGTATAAGCATTTTAACATGAATCCTGTAAATTGACGTTAATAATTGCGACATTAAACCAATTTGAGAGTTATGACATTTTAATAATAGTTTCAACATGAAGTCAGGTGAAATCTTATTTGTGCAACATTATTATCTGTCTTTATTTCATGGACAAGTTTGTAGAAGTTTGAAAGACAAAGTTCAATGTAAATACATTACATGATATTATAGTTGGAAACATAATTAAATGTAGAAAAACTGTGTAAATAGACATGTAACAAATAATACATTTACATACATCAGTGAATAATTACAGAATAGACATACTTTCTCTCAATTACAATTAAAAATTTGCTAAGTTCCATTATATGTTTTGTGTGTTTCAGCAATCCTCCGAAATTAACAATTTTCACTTTATAGTATGTTATAACTTGACAAAATTGTGGTAGAGTCTATAAATATCAGTTATTTACCTAAGCCACACACTACATTGTTCTGATACATATAATCTCCTATTGACTAACAAATATATAAAGTTAGTGCTTTCAGTGTACACAAATACCATTAACTAAAAGATAAAATATATTTGTTTGTATGGTTTACAATATATCCATATATAATATCAGTTTAAATTATAATTAATACACATAGATAAAATTGTGCTAATTATTTAATTTCTTATTGCACAGCCATTGCATAATAAAATAAATTGTAAATTAAATCTTTATCGTTGTTTTTAATCGACGACTCCTTGTTGAAGTGCATGTGTGCAGAATGTGTAACATGTTTAAAAAATCAATATATCCATAGCTATAAATAAAATCCAATCAACTATTACAATTATAAATCCAATATAAAACATGTATAGATAGGCATAGAAGCTTATATATACATATGATTCATGGTGAAAATAATGATTGATTATTATATTATTCGTAATTCGTATTGGCACTGTTTTTCTGTGCATAGGAAATAGAAAATTTTTCACTGTTAGTAATAATACTCCTTGAATCACACTAGAAGCTACCATATATGGAACTTAGCAAAAAATAATCTTATAATAATATAATGTTAAACCTAGATAATAGTATGCTTATGTTTGGCAGCTCTTTCATCTGATGAGAGCATATTAATGATTAAATTAAAAATTTTAATTGCACTAATTATTACAGTTTAACTTAATTAATTAGAAAACTTATTGTATCATTTTTTAATAATCATTTTTCTTTTACTATTTCTCAGAAGTATGTAGATAAGTGTATGTTATAATTGCCACTGAATATTGCAACATATTTAACTGATGCAAAACAAAAAAAAGTAAGAATTACAATGAAAACATAGTGCATATTATTATATATGCTTTTTCTCATGATACATATTTTTTTTTTATAATTGTTTAAGATGCTTAATTATAAAATTGTTTACAGTTAGTCTTAGAAATAAAAAAATAAGACGTTATTTATATGCTAAATTATATAAATAGATATCTTTTATATTTTGGAAGAGCGGTTTCGTGTAAAACCTCCTATAATTTAAGTTCCTATAACTCATAGTGTAATATAAAGTAAATAACAATACATAACTTGATACTATGACAAAAGATAAACTTATTATTACAGATTTTATTTTAATTTTGTCATCGAAATATTTTGGTTATACAGCAACGAATAGCACGGGCCGAAATCTAAAATTATTGATTCCAATTTTTAACTGTATCCCCTTCAACTGAACGATATTATCTCATTCCTTTACAGTTAAGAAAATTCTGAAAATAATTGTATGCCTAAGAGTAGTATATTTTCAGGTATCTGTGTATAATAAACCTGTAACTCAATGAAGTTGCTATGGCATATCTAAATGCTAGATGTTAATTTCTGAAGTTAAGATAATTGCAATACATACCATAATTTAAAATAGTAACAAAGCATGTCACATGCAAAGTAAAATATATTACACTTTGTTATCTCACTAAAATAATATACATAAAAAAAGCAAAAATCAATGAATTATTATAAACTATATATATATATATTTTTTTTGTATTAATAAAGTGTTGGTATAATTTGTCATTACTGTATCTAAAATATTTTTATTATGATTTCATTCTCTTGTAGTTCTATTATTTGCTGTGCATATTTCCAAGTCAGCACCAATTTCACAATATATCTATACATATGTTTCTTTTTCATATTTGAAAATGTATCGCAGACACATGATTATTTATTATTATTTAACCTTATGAGAATACAAATATATCCACATTTTCATATATTATATATTGATAATATTTATATAATTTTTATTGATGTGAGATCATTACAGTGAGAATTTAAGTTAATAAATATTCGTATCAAATATCATTTGTTTTCTGTTATCACTCTTATGAAGAATCAACATTTAAGTCATACAAGAGATAGATTCTTTAATTATGTTACATGGATCGATAAGGTCCTTGCATTTTTAAAAATTGAATTACTAAGGAAGGTCCTCCTGCAACTATATCTGGTGGTATTTGAGAAAGTGGACAATTTTCAATTGACATAATACTGAGATTTGTGCACAGAGCTAATTCAAATGGTAAATTATGTAAGTTTGTATTATCATTTATATAAAGTGAATCTAAATTTTCTAATGTACCAATCTCTTCAGGTAAATAATTAAGATTATTCTCACCAACACTCAAGTATGTCAAGTTTGTTAAATGACCAATTGCTCTTGGCAGAAAGGTCACCTGATTAGATTGCAAAATTAATTTCTGTAAATCTTTCAAGAAACCAATCTCATTAGGTAAAGACTCAATTTTATTCTCTTCAAGATCTAACACTCTGAGTTTACGTAAGTTTGCTATGGTGGCAGGAATACGTTTCAATAGATTATTAGAAAGTATTAAGATTTCTAAACTTTGAAGGCATTGTATATCATCAGGAATTTTTGTAAGTTGATTTGTACCCAAATTCAATTCAACCATATTGACCCATGTACCAATGTCTAATGGTAAAGCAGTCAATTGATTTTCTTTCATATTTAATTTTGTTAAATTCTTTGCTCTAGAGAAAATACCATATGGTATTTTATCTATTTTATTATGTTCAAGATTGATGGAATAAACATTTGTAAACTGAGCTGGTCCTCCTGACGGATATGCAGAAAACGCATTCCTGGACAATGTAATTGTTGTCAAGTCAGAGAGGCTTGCAAGTAGTCCATCTGGTAATTGGGATACTTGATTCCCTTCCACGCTAAATTCATCCATCAATTTACAATTTGCCAAAGATTTTGGGATGCTGGTTAATCTATTGTACCTGAGTCCTAATCTTGTTAATAAGACTAAATTTCCAATTGTGTCTGGAATATCCAAAAGCTCATTGTGTTGCAAATCAAGTGTAGACAATTGGACACAATTTCCAATTTCTTCTGGTAAATGCTCCAGGTGATTATGAGATACATCAAATGTTATCAAATTGACTAATTTGCCAACACCAGCAGGAAGTTCTCTAATTTTATTTTCTCTTAAACTCAGCATTGTCAGATTTGTTAAATTTCGTATGTTATCACTTACATATCGGACTCGATTAAAGCGTAAAAACAATGTTGTGAGATTCGTCAATTTATACACAACGTCGGGTATTTCACTCAACTTGTTATGCCTTAAATCAAGAACCCTTAAGGACTTCAAATTCTCCAATGTGTTTGGTAAACTTGTTAGAGAATTTTCACTTAATGCCAATGTTTCCAAATTTGCGAGGCAACCGATTTCCGGCGGCAACGTTACGAGTTTATTACCGTACAGATAAAACTCAACTAAGTGCGTCAAGTCTCGCACTGTACTCGGTAGATTGGTAATGCTGGATTTACTTAAATCCAGCCGTTTCACGCATTCCTCTCTACATCTTGTAAACTCTTTAGAAACATCTAAATCCGCCTGTATCGGTTTCCCTTTCTTTGTAGTCGGCTTCGGTTTATTCGACTCGGGATGTTTGACAGTTACTGTTTTTTTCGTATCGGGTCCTGCTATGGATGCGGAGGATAATTTTTTTTCTTTCGTGTGCTCTTTATTATCCCGCAGGACATCTACGTCCTCAGGCATGTCGCCGGCTGTACAGGTGGTTAAACCACAGCCTTCCAAATATTCAGGAATATCTTGTTCCTTCATGTAAAAGGTCGGAAGACTGTCTTCGAGGTCCTCACGGTCCCTCTTTACCTCGGACAAACACACTGTTGAAATGTTACCCACACCTGTCCAATATTTATTCAACTCTTTCATAACCTAATCACTATCGTAACTACGATTATTTCCTATGTATCCCTCTCGTATTTCTACGACATCATACACTTTACAGAGATATCGTACTTTACAAGTATTGACATATCGATGTCATCCACTGCGAGTAGCGCAAACGCGAAACGGCTGACAGAGGACTGAGGGAACAACGCATACCCAGCATCGTTCCAAAAACCAATTAAAATATTCCCTTTTAATATATAATACGTTAGAAATCTTTGTTTCAAAATGTAGTCCTTTGTTGAAAATATTTGCGATATACAGATCATTTAGAATTATAAATCTTTCTAGAATTGTACGTAATAAACGTTCTGTTTCTTTGTTACCGCGTTGTGGTAATATATGTAAAGACAGCTTAAGTTTTGTTAAATCACGATGCGTTTTTGAACGCGATTTTTCAAAAAAACGTATAGAATTCTAATTCAAATATTTTCAAAGAATTACACAAAGGTAGATAAAAGTGAACGGTGAACTTGATATGAAGTATAGATAATTAATTAAAAAAAGAAAGAAAAATGTTCGATGTTGAGGTGTTACACAAAATTTTGGATCCATCCATAAAAATAGATAAAACTAATTTGTCGTATGTGACTCGAATTTTTCCAGAATTTAAAGACACATCGTGTATTATTTTACATAAAGAAGTATGTTATGCAGTAATTGTATTTTTTAAGAATTAGTCATTTTATTAATATATTTCTGCATTATTTTAGCATCCTCCCGAATCTTTGAACGATAGTCCAAAATGTATCTATGATAATCAAATAAATCGTAAGTTTTTTTTTTTATATAATAAAATCAATTTTTTGCGGTACATAAATGTTTGAATGTTTAGAATTTGATATCACGGGTTCACCTTTAAAATACACATTTAGAGAAGAAGCTGATTTCGAAGATACTATACTTTTGGTAAAGCAAAATTGGTACAAAGGGGAAGAGAAATACTTACCATTGAGCAGAACAGAAGCATGGTAATATAATAATTCAATTGAAAGTTACGATAAATGTAATTAGTAATGATTATAGTACAATTTTTATCTTAGCAATGCATTAAATGCATGCATTGAATTTATAAATGATACTGTTCCACCCATATTTGCACTTTGTGATGCTAAAGATAATAAAAAAAGCAGATTATTGGGTACAATTATTGAGGGAGAATGGTTTTCTACAATAGAAGTCTGTTCACATGGTACTGAAAAATTTGATACCATTAAAAAATCATCTGACATGTTTCAACAACATTTAGAACTTTCACATGCATGTGAACATGATGTAGGTAGTATGTTTTCTTAATAGTGACATATGTATATATATTTTTAACAATAGTTTCATTTGTGTATCTAGATTAATATCTCTGCATTCTCTACTTTTGATTTGTTTGGTACAAGAGAAGAAATGATTAATTGGAATGATAATGTAAAAAGTAATTTTGAGGGAAGTTTAAGTGTAGAAGTAAATACTTGTAGTTTGTCATTATATCCACCTACAAGGGCATCAAAAAATAACTTGGTAAGATTAATTGTTTATAAATAAATTTAATATATTTCTCTCCTAAGTATTTTGTTTCACTTAGGTTGCTCAGGTTGTTACAAATTCAAGGAGTAGTCCTTTGAAAGGATTATGGGAACAATTACTATTGTTAAATCAATACTTAAATATAATAGAAGATTATACAAAGAATATAGATTCTCATTACACTTCAAAACCTTTGGAATTTCCATCTGATTTCACAAGTCCATATAAAGAGGTATTTCAAGAGTTTAATATTCAAAATATACATATACCACTTTAAAATTCTAATAACATTTTAACAATTTGTTTAAAATAGGATCATGATGTAGTATTGAAAAATATAAATTTACTGCTAAATGGAGATTATAGTTTTAGAAATCCTACTGGCATTGAAGAGCAGAAAGATAATTTTTTAAATGAAGAAAATTTAGAAAATGATGTGAAAATTCAACAGTATATACAGAGTCTTCCATTTAGATATAATTTAGATTTTACAGACTTCTTATGGGATTTACTAATATGTAGGTATATTTCATGTAATATATGTATCTCTATATGTATATGTAAAATAATATACTAATATTTACAGTGAATTCAAATTATCTTGAAATGACAAAATGCATTTATATAGTACTTGAAGAAATTATAGTAAATGCGTGTTTGCCACAGGTATGACACTAATATTTAGGAAACAAATTAATACTTTCTTGAATTAAGTTATGTTTAAAGAGGATTATTTTAATCATCCAATTAATACACAGGTCAATTTTACTAATTCAACAAGATTTGCTAAGATTATCACTAATCCACATCAGCAAACGATAATTTCGCATTTATTATCAGGTAGTTTACCATTAGAATATATCATAGACATGGGTTTTGAAAAATTATGCAAAGATTATGTATACATTTTAAGAAATGCAAGATTTGGTGAACTACACGATATTCAACAAAAATTAAAAAATATATCAAGTAATGAACTTTCAGTTGATAGCTATAGGTATGCACAATGAAATTATTTAGTTCTATCATAAAAATCTATAAGGTAATATGTACATGTGCAGCTTTCTTTAAATAATGTTTTCAGGAAAAGATTAATATGTTTGGCACAAGTTCATGTATGCTTGGAATTCATGTTACTGTTAGAAGATAATTTAGAATGTTCAAGTGATGATCTAAGAACTTTATTTAGTTGTACTTTTAGACAGTATGTTGGCGAAAAATCACCTATAAAGTCATATCACGATTTACATCAAAGCGTAATTTATACTTTATCTGCATTTCTTCCTGTTTCAGCAGTTAATAACTTAAATAAAGAGTAAGTTTAATTATTTTCGGAAAAGGTAATCTTTTAACATTGCTACAATTGTATGCTGTTTTCAGATTTCCGTCTGTTCGAAGAATTTCACTTTCATCCGAATCTAAATTATCCAAATTAACAACAGTTAGGTATTATAGTCAGTTACCCATATTTCCAACAAGTATATATCCATTAGGTAAAAGTTTTATGTATTAGAAGTATAACGAATGTTCATGTGCTTTTGATACGAAATTATTTATAACATTTTTTCTAGAAGATTCAGATGCAGTGGACGAGGAATACTATATTACAAGTGCAATTTGTTCATCTAATAAATTTAAAAAAAGTAGTAATTGAATTGGCAAAAATGTTAAAAATAAATTAAGAACTTTATTTGATCAGGTATTAAAAATAATTCAATTGTGTTGCGAGGTAATTATATATTTAATTCACAATTAATAAAATAAAAATTATAAAAGCATTCTTCAAATACATTAAATGTATTCGATGTATAAATATAACTAGATTTATGAGTGTTTGTACTCTCAGTCATTGATAATGTACACTCCAATTTACTATTAAACATTACTTTCACTGACCTAAACCTCGTTAAATATATATATGTATATCATATATATATATATATATATAATAATATGAATTATATTTTTAATTCAAACTACTTCTCAATGTACAAATATATATGCAAAGTATGTTATATTCGTTAAAATATATGGTCAAACTTCTTATCAACTTTATAGTGCACATTAAAAAGATACATATATTGTTACATACAATGTAAATCTTCTATTTTGTAGAAATAGACCATTTTATGTTTCAAACCCATTTAACATACTTTGGTTGCCTTTCTGAGTATCAGTACTGTTAATGATAAAATATTATATCAACTCTAAGCCATTAATTAAAGCATGGCTTTTTGCATGCAATAAGTACATAACATAAACAATTTTAATACTGAGAAGTTTCTACATCATCTACTCCAGAAACACTAGCTTGTTCAAGTACTTCAAGAAGCTTCTGCATTTCCATAGAATCCGACGAATTGTCAAGCGTTCGTTCAAGCGCTCGTACATATGACATACACGTACGTCCTTCATGGTCTAAATTTTGGGGATTTGCTTTATGCTGCAATAATTCAATAATACACAAGTACTTAATTTTTATAATATGTATATATCGTAATCTTTTTTAAGAGTGAATACACACCCATATTAGAAGTTGTGCCATAGCTAAATTTCCTGTGGCACAAGCCAAATGCAAAGGTGTTCTTAAATCTTCCATACTGACAGGCATATTAATATCTTCATAACTACATCTGGCTAAGCACAATGTAAATGCTCTCATATCGCCCCTACATATTACATTTAACACAACAAGTTATCTAACAATTAATTTTTATATCAGCACAACTCATTCAAAGTCTGAGAATATTTACCGGCAAACTGAATCAATAAGTAGTTTCCCTAAAGAGATGTTCGGATTAATTGGCGGCAAAAAGATTTTATCTTCGTATTTCCATCTGATCCATTGTTCTTTCTCTTCTCTAGGAGAATCTGAATTTGGTTTCTGTTTCCCGTTTAGACAATATTCCCAAACACTATTTGCTATGTCATTACCAAGGGCTAACATTACACTTAACTGACCTGCGCTAAAATTAATGTCAAGGCTATTTTATGTTGCAGTATATACATGCATAGCTAACATGCAATACTAAAAATATAATTATTGACTTATATAATCACATGTTCAAGAACAAATCATTTATTAGTAACATTATTATTTTTTTACTATATTCAATATTACATAGATCAGAAAATTTTTAGGATAAAATAAGTAGTTATCGCACTTACGACCAATCGTCCAAATCCAATGATCTAACTTTCGATATGTGTGAACCTAAATTTCTGTGTATTCCTGAACATTCGATACACATTAATACACCTAAATTTAAACTAGCCCAATCTGGATCTAAAATAGATTATATATATTGTAAAATCAAACGTTTGTTTAATTAAATTTAAGGTTTCTTTTTTTTTTACTTACTAGGTGCTCCACAATCTACACAAGCATCATTTCCTGATACCTTATTCTTTATACAATGCATCTTGAAGGCATCAGTTTCGTTCTTTTTGTCGCCGTCGCTATTTTGTAAGCTTGATAATATTTGTTGTTCTATCGCAGATATCCAGCTATCTCTATCTTCAGCATTCTGTGCTTCAAAATGCCATGTCTTATTTTCTAACGAGATGATAGAGAATTCAAAGCTATCTTCTGTAAAATTAAAATATAATTAAAATTAAATTGATGAAAAACCATGTGTAGACGATATTATTAACCGGAATAATTGATTATGCACCTTGAGCATTGGATGATTTAGAACCTTTAGGCGTTTTTCCAGGCACTTTTACAGTTACATATTGTAATAATATTTCTTTACCATTTGTATCATTCATATAATCCTGAAAAGTAAACGAGTAAATGCACATGCATCCTTTACACACATTACTTAATCTATAATACCGTAAAAACATTTAATTAAGTAATAATTACATGCAAGCTGGAATGGTAAGTTAAACGACCATCTTCCAGTAATGTAACATATTTCTTTTTCCATTCTTTTAACGATTTACTACTGCGTTTAAATAAATATCCTTGTTTCACAGGTATTTCCCTGCCAACACCCATTTCACCCATATTGTATTTCTCTTTTTTTGATGGAGTAAATATGTTGGACTTCCTCCTAAATTTCCTGTTCCATAAAGATACAGTAAGTTTAATTGTTCCTTTTATTATTAAAATTAGATTTACAGGACACGTCAATTTGACGCATTTGGGGTTTAACGAGCGAAATTGCAGAAACAATTGCTATTATTTTCCAGCAACTTTTTCTCACTTTTATTAATGGAATGATACGAAAATATATTTGAATTTGTAAGTAAGTTAACAATATACAATTAAATTGTCTCTAATCAATTGATTTCTCGAAGGAAAAATTCGGTATTTCGTTCGCTCAAGAAAAGCCCGTAAACCTAGTGTTAAGAAATTAATATGTTTTTGTAACAACTGAACCTGATGGTGGTTGGAGTTAAAATTGAGGATCTGATATCTGCATGCTGATTCTGCACATTTTGAAAATTATCACCTAGTGCTCCAGAATCATTTTGTGCAGAGCTGTTATGAAGTGATCTAGAATCTTCCTCTTTATCAGATGTCTGTAGAAGAATAATTAATTATACAAACCTTTTAGTACAATATATTCAGGGAAAACAATAACTTACATTTAATTTTGATGAATTTGTTGCTTCCATTTCTTTGGTCAGAAGCTGTGCATTTTTTGCAATCATTGGAACAGGATACTTTGTTTCATTTTCTACTGCTTGTTGCCCATTACATCGATAATGTTTTGCAGATATATGTTGTATAATTTTTTGACACACTGTAATATTCAAAATACTCTCAAAATAATCATCAAAGTCACTGAAGTATAACAATAATTATGTAAGAAAGAATACAGTAAATATGAATATTTATTTGTATATAGACTATTTAGTATATCAAAACTATTGTATTACAAAATTCTTAATAAAAACTAAAAGTGTACATAAAATTGGAAATTTTGTTGAAACTATTTACCATCTTGAAATACCCTTTCAACATTTAAACCATAAATAGCACATGTTTCATAATAAGGACACCTTAGATCACATGCCAATTTCCTTGGTCTAACATCTTTTATAACACGAGGATTAGAATCATTAATTGAATCTAAATAATGTCATAAATATAATTTAATATTAAACAGATGAACTTGTACATAAGAAATGCTATTATAAATGAGAGAAAATGTTCAATTTTTACCTTGAACTCCTACAAGTATTTTTGGTACTTCTGACATATTTCGAAATGAACACATTCTATTATAAAAACTGCAAACTATTGAAAAGCTTTCTTCACTCTCTAAACTAAATACAAGTAATAAAGCATCTATCCAAGAAGAAAACTGAAATAAGTGATATTTCTGTTAAATGTTATGAAGTAAATGATATGCAAAACATGATTTTCAACATATGTATAAGAACACATATATTTATATCAGTATAATTATATATTTTTTGTATACTTGTGATTCTGGTACTCCACCCTCATCTCTAATTAACAAGAGATAACTCTGATCATTGATAAAGACTTCCTTTTTAAAGCGACCACCTTCTGGAGATTCCTCATGCATAAATGAACCAGTTAAATATCTATGAACTAAAGCAGACTTTCCTGAATCAGGAGATCCAATAATTCCTAGATGTAATTCTGGAACATCTCTAGCTAATGTCCATTCATGGCTATTAACAAATGAATCTATAACAAAATTTGTTTCCCTCATAGAGATTCAAATGAAATAGCTCAAACACTTAACTATGGTATGAAGAGAATATTTAAAAATGTTAGGATGAAAATATATTCGATTTTTTAACAATCGCATTATATACCATACCTTCGATTGCAACAACATGTTCACGGATTTGTTTTGCAATGTGTGTATCAGATATAAGATCTATTAAATCGTAAATAGCATAAATCGATGGATGAACACTTTCGAAACGTTGTATCTCTTGTCGAATTGCAAGGGAATGATCGTGCCCACTTTGCTCAGTTGTCATTTTCATAAAATTGGTTTTAAATCACTTCTTGAAATCACATTACAGATACAGCCTTGAACTGCATTGTATTCGAGTAATCAACGATTAAAATGTTTCCACATGATTTCAAGAGCTGAAACTTATCTGTTATCACGTAACACATGTCAAATTCGGCTATTTATCAACATTATTCGATATGATAAATCAGGTTATTTTAGCATCCGTACATACAGTAACCCCGCCTTTTTGGAAACAAAAACAGACTGTATTTGTTAAATTGCAAAAAAAAAAAAAATGGTTAGAATTAATATTTGTGAATCAATTGTACAATACGACGAACACTCGTACAAAAAAGTTCTACACGATTTAAATGCTTTTTTTTTCACGTAGAACTTGTATGAAATTTTATCACGTTCATAGTTTTATAGATCTGTCGCCCAAAAAGTGTACGAAGGCTTACATTGCCAACCAATAAATGTTAGGTTCCGCTTTTGAATGCAACTGAATGTAATTACAGTCCAATGTAGTTTTATTTAGAGATAATTATATAATGTAACGTTTACCGACGATGATTGTTACAAAATGTCATGTTCACGTAATTAATTGTAATAAAATATACTTTATAACAATATAAGAGCAACTAAAATCCGTCGGCATTGCAAACATAGGTGTAACTAGATAAGTCGTATTTGTAGTTCAGCGCATGAATCAATTATCATGTCACTTATGACGCTTACTGTTCATTTCTTAAAATAATTCTTTCAATTTTGATAAATTACAAAAGAAACAAGTACTATTACACATCGATTTTAGTATAAGCATTATAAAACCGATTTAATTGTTTTGTGTAAAATAAATTTTTATTAAAATATATCAACTTACGCATTTTTATAAATAAAACGATATTTAAAATATTACCAATGGCTAATACATTAGTTGATGATATCTATGATGGATATAATGATTATCCATCAGTATATAATATTAAAGATCTTGAACAAGATGAATTATTTCAAGAAGCTCTCAGTACAAGTTATGCAAAAAGATCAATTGTAAGTGCTAAGAAATTATATTTATAGTAGAAGTGAAAAAAACAGTTAGATTTAACAATGAAATATTTTATATCCTTAATTGTATAGTTCACACCAAAAGTACCAGGAAGTGCTATGCGTTTAGGTACTTCAACTGGAGTAAGTAAATGAACATAAGTTTACAGAAATTTATATTTTATAGTATTGTTAATATGTAATTTTATTGTGTTTAGTTTCATAGAAGTGGTACTGGTATATCTATGCGTCCTACCACCAGTGGACTTAGACCAATGACTGCAGTCAGAGGTGCTGGTTATACTAGCAGTAGTCGACAACCATTTGACCCATTGAATATGAGTAGTTCTACTAGAGGACCTGCACCACCCTTAGAAACTGGAAAGGAAGACACGTGAGATCATAATAATGGATTAATATAATTTAATATACTGTGAAACTAACAAAAAATATTTTAATACTTGTTTACAAAGGCCTGAAGAAAAAATCAAAGTGACTGAACAAAAGATTATGGAGCTAATAGAAAGTTCAGTAGAAGCAGCATATGAAAATAACATGAGAGTTGCTTTAGAGAGAGCAAGGGAAGCTTCTTCAAGGGAAAGAGCTCTTATTCGATTACAAGAGCAAGCTGGTTTAAGTGATAGTCACAATGTAGATTTAACATTTGCTGTAAGAATCACATTTTATCTTAGAACCATAATTTTCAGAAATATTGAAAACTAGTGATAATATATAATCTTTTAGGTAATTTTTAATTTGGCAATTCAATACACCAACAATAATATGTTCACTGAAGCTATAGCAACTTATCAAGCTATAACAAGAAATAGAATGTTTAGTAATAGTGCTAGACTGAAGGTGAATATGGGAAATGTATATGTTAAAATGGGGCAATTATCTCAAGCAATTAAGATGTATAGAATGGCATTTGATCAAGCTCCAACAGCTCATAAAGATTTAAGGTAATAAGATAATACTATGTTGTTGCAAGAATTTATTGGGTTATTGGTATTGGATTTGTATGTTTGTACTTTATGTTATATTATCATTAACTCACTAAATAATTCGCAGAATAAAAATAATGCATAACATTGGAATGTTATTTGTACAAATGGGTCGTTTGGAAGAAGCAGCTAATAGTTTTGAATGGGTGATGAAAGAAAGAGCTGAATTTAAAGCAGGCTTGCATGCAGTATTATGCCATTTTGCATTGTCTCATAGAGATAAAATGAAAAGAGCATTTTTAGAGTTATTAGAGGTTCAACTTAACATAGATCAGGAGGACAGATATAATATAAGTACAGTGAGTTGGGCACATTTATAAATCTCATTATACAAAGTGTTCCTTTGGTCATTGCCCACACTCAATAGCTGCCTAATTATTTGTCTTCTGTTTTAAGTAGTGTTATGGAACATTTAAAACAAAGTTGTGATATTGTGCACTAACACTTTTGTGTAGCAATTGCAAATCTATAATATCATACACACTGAGCACAGTGAAATAAAACATTTATTTGACTTTTCTTTTAATCCTGTTTATTTATTTTATAGGACGATGTTGCTTCTAATATATTAAATGAGATTTTAAAAAATGACGATTTATCCAAGTTAGAAAAAGAATTGAAGTCAGAAGCTGAAAGAACTATTCTTTGTGCTGCAAAACTCATAGCACCCGTAATTGAAGACACACTTACAGCTGGTTTTGCTTGGTATAGTTTAAAAGATTATTTTAATGTATAACGTTACATCGAAATGAAGTCTTTAGTTAATTATAATCAGATGTTTTGAAGGTGTGTAGATTCTATAAAGTCTTCAGCTTACGGACCGTTGGTTGCCGATTTGGAAATAAGTAAAGCCATGGTATTTTTACACAATCGAGAAACTCAGTTAGCTATCGATACGTTGAAAATGTTTGAAAATCGAGAAAGTAAAGCTAATAGTTCCGCTGCTACTATGCTATCATTTGTTTATTTTCTTGTAAGCTAATGTACTTGCATTTGTTGTTTTCAAATGAAATATTAACAATTTAGTATAACAAAGTTTTTATTTAATATTCAGCAAGGAGATTATGATCAAGCTGAGAGATGCGGAGAAATCGCTCGAAATGCAGATAGTTACAATGCGGCAGCTTATGTTAACTTGTCAGCCTGCGCGATCAGAAAGGGTGACTTAAATATCGCTAGAGAGCTCCTTTTATGTGCATTAGACACAGACGCTAGTCATGTTCAAGCTCTTTATAATTTAGGTAATTGCTATTAACGTATAAATTGAAGTATCGAGTTCTTAAATGAAAACTTATTTATTTAATAGGATTAGTGTATAAAAAACAAAGCATGTACGAAGAAGCATTAGAATGCTTTTGGAAAGTTCGTAATATCGTTAGACACGATCCACAAACATTATATCAAATTGGCCATTTGTATCAACTTATGAGCGACGTAGACCAAGCAGCAGAATGGTATTATATTTCTCATATTTATTTTGAATCTGTGTTCAGTATAAATTAACTTACACAAAACAAATTGTATTAGGTACAATCAATTGCTTGGTATAATACCATGCGATCCTGGAGTTTTACAAAAACTAGGTGAAATGTACGATAGTGCCGGAGATAAGCAACAAGCGTATCAATTTTATAGCGATGTAAATTTTTCTGCGATATTATATATATCTTAATCCATTATGCAATATTATTAAAATTCGTATTCATATAGTCTTACAGATTCTTTCCCGCAAATTTTGAAGTAATCGATTGGCTCGGATCATATTTCGTGTCAATGCAAATTGCCGAAAAATCACTGGTTTATTTCAAAAAGGCAGTGGAACTTGCTCCCGATGAGCCAAGATGGAGACTACTTGTTGCTGCATGTTTAAGAAGAACTGGCCAATTTCACAAAGCCCTATCGGAGTATCAAGATATTCACAATAAATTTCCTGAAAACATCGAGTGCCTTAAATTTTTGGTTCGTTTATGCAGCGATCTCGGCTTAAAAGAAGCTCAATTATATGCAACGGAATTAAAACGCGCCGAGAAAGCAAAAGAATTGAAGGATAGGCAAGGCTCGGCAAGGCCAGGTATATAATTTATATTTTCAATTGCATATAAGCGCAATATTATTATAACAATATTTATATATAGGGTCAAGAAGGAGTAATAGTGGGACATCATCACGAGCTGGTTCTGGAATGAGCGTATTATCGGATCATAGATCAAGTCCGACATTCGGTAAAAGAGAAAATCAAGGTTTAAGTAGCGCTGGTATTTCGCGATCTAATCGAATTCCTACAAATGAAAATATCACAGAAGCGACAAATGATACGAATAATCAAACAGGTGTGTATTTTTTCTTCGAAATGGAAATTATACAAAAATAAATTTTAGAATATCAGCAGAATTTTTAAAATAGCAGTTACATATAAAATTGAGTATTTATTAGAGCTATCGAAGCTTCAGAAATGCGTAGCTTTGTTCGAAATGAGCATTAACAAGAATGATCTACAGATGACGGCTGAACTGCCTTAATGGATTGAATAGATGATATATGAGTCTAGCTATTTTGAACCGCCTATTCTTGTTCTATCTACATAGCAATGTTTCCCAGACTTGTACAGCGGTCTATAGTTTATTATCAAATTTTCCAATAATCTATAATGAAATATTGTACGATATCAATGTCGTCGTAAAGTACACAGGTGCATGAAAATTATTCTACGCAGGTACCCGTTACGTTGATCCAATTGGTCCGCTACCTATTCGTCCTATGACGTCTGCTGGAAAGAGAGACGACGATTTCGGCGACGAAGAACTCGGCGACGATTTGTTACCGGTGTAATGTGAATATTATATTTATCACTTTTATACCTCACTTTACCATTTTACAAGCGTAACACCAGTAGATTCTTAATTGAAGTTTACCGAGAAATTGTGTACAAAGTTGAATATTGCACGCGTTTTAATTTTATACAAAGGATATTATTCGACGAATAAACGAAAATAGAAATATAGAATAAAACAATTTTTAATTGTCTAATTGAATAAACTGTGTCGAGTCCTCTTGAGTTAATCACGCTTGACATTGGTAACTAAGTTTGCGTGAAAAAGCACACGCATATCTGAATTCATTGTATTAATACCCGGGTGGTACAGTGGATGTAATTTACCAAATTGATCTATCAACTATCTCTTATGTCCTTATTGAAGATTCAAAGCCAAGTTTCAATACATCTTTTGAACTTCTTAATACAAATTGTGCTTTTGTTAATTATCATTTCAAAGTACAAGATAATCGGTCTATAGGACGGTGTCATACATTATGAAACCACGAGGGTCGGGCAACTATAACGATCTAAATTTAAACATGCCGATCAATTTAATCAAACTCTCCACTCAACTTATGTACTTTAGGAGACGGATGTTATTTTATCGTAGCTACATTCAACAATACCATTCAACCAACATAATGCGAATCTACGGGTTGATTTGAAAATGTATCGTACACCTTTTCTAAATTCATATGAAATAAACTCCTATTGTACAGTAGTTGACGAAGTATATTTCATCTAGTCAAGAATTCTTCCATTCTTCTTCGATCGAGTTATGTTTAAATCAATTTCCAATTAAATCAATTTGTTTACCGTGTTGTCACATATCTGTACGAGATCAGAGATCGAGATGTTACAGCAGAGGAACTTGAGCCTGTTAGGGAAGAAACGCGTGAGTCTGCTAGCTGTACGACTATACGTCTGAGAAATCTTTGCAATTTATACGATCTGTTACGTGGTTTCTCAGATCACGACTACAATATCACGTGGTATCAATGCACGCGATAGTTCCAGATACGCGTGTGCGCGCGTGCGTCCATGCGATCTATTCAATACCGGTGGTGTGGCGGTGTGCGTGAAAACACATACACACGTGTGTAGCACGTGTGACGGGTCTCGTGTGTGTCAGCGCGAAGGCGCGCGCATATAACACGCACCGATATGGTTTTAAAGTTCGAGCAGTGGGGAAAGCGACGTTCTGGAGGCTCGACCAAGTTGTTTCTCCGAGACAGAGTACATTTCACGGTATCTCATCCACGTGTTTGTACGTGTGCGTGTTCTGTCACGTCTTGAGGAACTTCACCAGTCATTGACCGGTAACAAGACCCAGGGAAGAATAGAAGATAGATCGGAAGCTGGAGGGTTTCCGGACACGCCAGTTCTACGTAGAAAGTATTCAGGTGAGCTTACGGTTTTTCAAATTCCCTAAACAATGCGAACAGTACAAGATGCACGTGCGATTTGGCGCCTTTACGCTCGCTGATTCTTATCTCTGATTTATCTAGATCGACGACGTGTACTGTGGTGTCATCTTAAGTATCATACAATACTTTCGTCGTTGTTATGTTTCTATATTGATTTCAAACGTCGATGTCATTTATCGCGACGTATATGGTAAATGAAATCTAAGGCAGCGCGTTATTCTAATATTTCTTTTGTTGACGAACCCACGTGGGTCCTTGAAATGTTACATTGCACATGTTGTCATCACGTTTAAACGTATTCCTGTGGCTCTCCGTGGGTACAGTTAAACATTGCGCTTTTCAAAATTCCGGAATTACCATTATCACATCTCATCCATATTCACGTTGTGTTTTCCTTGCTCTTAACTAGACCTTGCCATTCACGGTTGGCCGTAGCGCATCGTTAACGAACGATGTCGAAGATAGAAGCCTTGAACGAGTACATCTTATCCGTGTTACATTTGTCAAATATTTTCTCACTCACGATAAATGCTTTATCAACCGGTCCTGATAACCACCGTTGTAAATTAATATTGTACAATAACGTTACGCGAAACATACAGGCTTATTGCGGCACAACAACACGGTTACATCATCCTGAATGCCTTACGGAATTAAAATTATAGGTTTATATCATTCTCCGTATTATTGCTCGAACTAGAACAGTCTCGTTTTCCTTTCCGTCTATCAAAACCTGAGGATACAACGAAGATGCCTGACAGCTACCTCAGGCAACAACACACGTGTCTAGAAACGTGTTCGGATCTAGTGATCTCATCAATAATCATAAAAATCCCTCTAAAAATAACGCGTCAATCGCGTGAACCCACGATACTGTTACACATTTGTCCTGTAATTAAAAAGTTCTACACGTTCGTTATATCATCTGGATTAATTATGTTTTAGTCTGATACGATATAATTAGAACAGATAACGGATTGATTTGTTCTCTTTTCATAAATAATTCCGCGGATATATGATAGCACCAAGTTGCTTCGATTAAAATTTTCGGCGATAAAACTATCCAACGCGTACCGAAACGTAAAACGAGCCGCTGCACTCTCGAGGGAATTCTATTCGATTAAGGCTTTACCCGAGACCTTGATGATAATGGTCCCGTAATTCACGGAAGCTCTATAATTCAAGCGGTAAAGATCATATATAACCGTGCACGCTCTTAACGAAAGGGTAGTCCGTTATTGTGCACGGATAACGCGTCTGATGAAAATTTTCGTTAAAATTCACTTCTTTTGCAAACAGTTTTCAACAATAATTGTGCATACGCGATTCGTAAGTGCATACTATACGTGACGTATTCTACTTACGTCATACTAAAATATCAAGCTGATAGGATAACGATAAATATTAAAAAATGGTAGGTTATCTGTAGGTTGATAGACAATTGACAATGATACATGTTTCCTAACAAGATTCGTGTTTCCTCTAAAAAGGTGTTATTTGAAATGTGACGCGATCGTCGTGGTCCATGTGACAAGTGTGCGTATTGCACTATGGATTAGAATTATCATGTCAGGTCAAGTGGCTAAATTATCCTGGCTGACATTTTGCACCTTCCAATTGATTTTAATGGAGCTTCGTTCGAAATGACTTTAATGGCTCGTAACAATATTCTAGTACCGTTTTGTGGCGTCTTCTCTTCTTGGACGACCAACCATTCAGTCACGAAGTACTCCTGCAGATAAATGCTGCAGGGTCAAAACTCCATTCATATTCTCACTAATCGTCTCTTCATAGTTCCATTCCATTTGTCGTTAGAACCAAGTTCACTTTCTCCCTCCAAATTCAATCCTTGCAAATACATCTACGAAATCTCTTAGAATGGAATTTTAAAAGAGAGCCTCAGTTCAGTCAAGAGTAATCAGTCGAAACAACCATATCTTTTCACTTAATGTCTTGTAATACGAAATCCGCGTGTAACAAGAATCTCCGTCGCAATAAATACTATATCGTTAGAATACAATTAGCTTTCTCACCCGGAATGCAACAACTATTAAATTGTATGGGGAGGATGTTATAAAATCAGTAGAAATATAATGGAAGTAATACATATCGGTGGTATGTCAGAGGCGTGGCATGTGTCCCGGCGAATCTTTCTCGTCGAACGGGTTTTTCAACTTCCGTCTCTTTAATCACGTTATTAAAATTGCAATCCTCTTTCTTTCTGTCTCACGCGTCGAATATTTCATCCATACAGAAATAGTATTTCTGCCTACGAAATTTTAACCGTAGAATATTTTCAAATTGTACTAACTCCTTTATTCGCAAGATTCAACGGAAAAGATACAGTCAATGCAAATGATCACACTGTACAACTGTATTTGCTGCAACACGCATGCGTAACGTTTGTACGCTAAAATTGTATATATCTACATATTGTTGCATTGACCATGTACGGAATAAGATGCTGCTCTAAAAACATATTTCGAGGATTTCGTAAGAAGTCTGGCTCCAGAAATCACAAGTTTGCGCAGTGCAGTCGATTTTTTATTTATCGAATAAGAAATCAATATATGTATTAAGTATTGTCACAATTCAAAGGAACGATTGGTGAATGGTGAACAGCAGAATGTTTTCTAATTTACGGATTCTCTTTGAATATCGTGAAATCTCACCTGACTGTCGCTATCGTAACTGCTACGCGTTCGATGATTGATCTCCTCGCGTTTTTCATTTCTCACGGATGACACGAATCCGTGGTGTGACTCAATTATTTTTTTTTTTCTTTTTTTTGCCAAGATTACAGATGTATCGTGAAATTATCTTTCCAGCTAATACCAAATTTTCGTTAAGAACCAACGCAATATTCGATGAATTATGAACTAGAGTGTACACACATACACACATGAGCCACGAGTACTCGTGAATTTCCTATTTATCAATCAGCATTAAGACAATGTTTTACGATAGTTGATGACCCCTGTAGAACAGCGAGTCTCTGTCGTGTAATTAGATGAGTTAAACATTCATGTGTTCCTCTTTTGTTAAGCATCAATCATACTTTAAAATGTTCATAGATATACGCGATTGCTCGTTCATTTCCGATTCGAGAGGTTCGTTGCTCATTTAAGAATTTTTTCTAATGTAATGCAAAATATCATTATCAACCTGTCGGTTAACACTGTTAATCAATTTTAACACGTTAAGCGTGACGTCAGTCCCTAGGGACTGACAGTGAGCTTTCCGTTCAGGCGGCGTCAGTCCTTAGGGACTGACAGTGAACATTTTGTTTCGGTCCGTCTGATTAGGTCCGTCTATACTCTGTGTAATCCAACAATGGATAAATGATCGCCGCTTGAACGTAAAGCAGAGGAAGATCAACTCCTGCGTTTAACGTGTTAAGTTTACCACGGAATGACGTAAAAGTAATTATGCTACTCGAGTCGTAATAATCTTATGTAAGCTGAGGTGAAAGAATGTAAAATGCATATTTTATTCTTACACGTGAGAACGATAGATAAACTTGTCTGAGAGATAAATATTTATTAGAGTAGTCGGTGAAGCGGCGATTTACGCGGACGATGTTAATCTTATTCGTCCCTTTGGTGGCGAGTGTACGAGCGTACTTTTACAAGAGATCGATCATTGAAATTGGCGAATAAGCGGCGCGTACCCTTTTTAAATCGAAGCGTATGTTGTTATTCACGTGGTTCGATTACGGTGGTCGTTATCACGGTTTATAAAATACGGTGGACTTTCAACTTTTGGTTTGGTAGTAGCTAACGGTGTTATCATGTCGCTGAATATCGAGGGTACGAGTGGAAGGAGGGAAAATAAATAAGCGAAGAATAGTAAATCGAGTGACTTCTCCTTTAACTCCTCCTCAGAACGTTTCTCGCGCTCGTGAAGAACCACGCGACCACTTCTACATCAACCGCGGCCAATTCATTCACGTTCGCCTTCTAGCGTGGTTTCTTTCATTCAAAGAAAAGTATCCTGTCGTTAGATAACGCTCGTGACAATCAGGTGAACACTTATTGTACGTATACTGAATGAATTATCACTGGATCGTGATCTTTTCTTTTTTTTCTTTCTTCGAGATGAATGAAACTGACTTCATTGATCTCGAAAGTATACTTGTTCGATTGCTGATAGTTCGTTAACGTCGATATATAATATTAAATTATATAATCTTTCAGACAATCAAGATCTCATAGAAATGGCCGTCCCTTCAGAGCACGCCCTTAACGAGGCTATACAGGTAGCACCGTTGGTACTTTTGGACGACGTAAGGCAACAAAAGGTAAGCGAACGATCGCACAATTCGTTCGAACGTTTCGACACCATTCCACGTGGCTAATCTAAGAAAACTCTTGGTCCATTGACCGTAAACTTCTAGCCCTTGAACACGCGAACGAGAGAAAACTCCGAAGTTCCGTCGCAATCGCGGGTAGAGAGGACACGCGCGCGATAACAGCGTTATTGCCGAAGTAACGCAAAGTTATGGAAATTGACTCGGAAGATTTATTACTCTTACTGTTTATAAATCTTGTTTCGTCGTATACTATCTATTATTTCAAGAATTTGTCGAAGCGGATCGACGCGAAAGCGACGATAAAATATTTTCTATTTTTCAATCTGAAAGTTTACACGCTTCTTGTTGAATTGATCGATACATGCTCCATTGTTGCTAGACTATATTGAATCATTCCTGATGTAAGAAACAGAGAGTATCGAGTCATTAAGATTACGACATTCTTAAGAGTTTACCGACACCGCGATCGATCGTATCTATATAGATACTTTTACTTTTATTCGCGCCGATATCTCTGCTACCGGGACCGATTTATTCTGTCTGGGTTATGCACCTCTCTTGACCCTGTGTACGCCATTGGTTGCGTAATCATTTCTAGTTTGCACGTAGATCGTTCGATTCGATCGCCACGTTTGAATTTCTTACGGTGAAATTCGAAGGAATTTTAGAAAATTGGAAAAGCGCGGAGAGAAATCGGAGAACACAATTATACGCAACAGTAGTTTTCCTTATAAACATGGGGATATGACATTCGCGTTAAGGTGGATAAAGTTACGCTTAACGAGCTATCACGTGTTTAGTAACAAACTGATCATAAATCGTTTTCTTATCGTGCCCTCTGTCATAGGGTTATCGCCAGGCAATTCTTCCTACGAGAAGTGAATGATATTTGAATGTGTTATCGACGGAGACATGTTTCGCGTGGCACCAGAACGGCCAGTTAGAAAAAGAACAATTAATAATTCCATTCAGTTGCCGTGCAATCGTTGCAAATAACAAAAGAGAAAAAGAAGAGAAGGAAAAGAAAGATAGAAAAAAAAAGAGGTATTAAAGCTTCGTTTATCTTTCTCTGTTCAGAGGAACAACGGATAGTACTGTGTAATAAATATTTGCATAAAGAGAGTGTTACACAACCAGAGGCTGTATATATTAAGCTGCTACCCACGTAATAGTATTTCTGCATTCGATTAAAGTAGCCCGGCGCAATGTCACGGCCAATTCCTGTTTACTTTTCCTTTACCGCGGCACCGTTTCGTTTCTCGAATGTTGGGGCAAATCGATACCGCAGGCCAGATAAAACGTGTCCTAGGAAGAACCAGAGGACGCGCGGCAATAATTTCATCCACCGCTATCGCTGGACTATACCGTTGACAATTCAATCCACGAGAAGGAGCAATAAATTTCATTCCACTTAACCTGTCGTGGTCGTTTAATACCATTGAGTCGCGTGCACCGACGGGGATTGTTTACACGCGACACACAGCGAAAATAGTCCGTAGGATATCTTTTCCCGCGGCGACGGGGTTCGATTCGTGCAACGGGTATGGATGGCATTATCCGTCTGGTCGAACATATTTTCTTGTCTTTCACTCCGTCGCTTTTAATATCGATTTCCAGAACTCTTTTTCTCTTCTTTTTCTTTTTTCTTTTTTTTTTCTTTTTTTACGTGAGGTTTTGCGTGAATGCAACCGGTTTGCCATCGAGGAAGTGAAATATTAGTATTATCCTGGTCACAAGAACTCTGTTTTCGATCTTCTCGCGCGCTTCGAATTGGATAAAATAAGCATCGCGGATGCTGTAGAGAAGTGACAGAAAGTGTATATACGTTTGTTACAAATGGAACAGTATTCTTCAGATACAATATTATCCTTCTTACATAAACTTGAACGTGAATGTGTGTTTTACGGCATGTACGAAAGATTGTACTTTTCGATTAGGATTTCCTTCGAGCAACGAACAATTTATCGTCGCGAATTTAATCCACCGTCTTTTTCTATCAAGATTTGCCATCTAGCTGGATCGCGAACGCATTCTTCAGTTCCGTATCGCCTATTAAAATCCCATTAGGTATCACGTAACTAGAGAAGGGTAAACAGCAAAATGTTGGATCGCGTGAAAATGCCTCGTGACATTTATCACGGCTGGATTATTGAGATTTATGACCGACGGAAAATTTCCTCGGGTCGCTTATCATTACGGATTGAATAATTTCGATAACGATAACGTGTTAATATCGAGACGATGTAAGGTGATTCAAGTGAAGCTACTTTGCTTTATAGATCGAGAAAAAATTGGCAGGATTGCGATTCACCGCTGCTACTGTGAGGAGGATCGAGGATGTGTTCGTGTCGGAAATGAACAAAGGGATACATCTGCAGAAATCTTCGTTGCAGATGGAGAATACCTATGTCCCGGAGTTACTAAATGGCACAGGTTGTTACAACAATCTTTAATAAGGAAGAATCTAAAAATCGTCATTCGCGATTAAGCATTTCAGACAATTGATACAAGCCTTTTTTTTTTCACTTGTTATGCAACAGTCGTTAAAGTGATCAAACGTGTAACGATTATGCGATCAGTGTGATCGGTGAACGATAGCTTCTACTTTTTATTCGAATAATTTCATCTCACACTTAGGAGTAACGAAACGGTTGACGAGAAATGAAATATTTTCAGAGGAGGGTTTGTATCTGGCGCTGGATCTCGGAGGCACGAATTTCCGGGTGCTTCTCTTGGAGTTGGCTCATGGTACACCTATACGGGAACAAGTGAAGAAATACCACATTAGCTCCGATTTGAGAGTAGGCTCGGCGGTTCGTCTGTTTGATTATCTGGCAAAATGCGTCAGTGATTTCGTCATCGAGCAGGGTCTTCAGGATGTAGAGCTTCCCCTTGGTAAATTGGAATCAATGTACATTAAGCTCGAGACTGTCCGGGGGAATCACGCGCGAGACTTTTAATTGCCATGAGCGAAACCTGTCGGTTTCTCGCAAATGACTTTCGGTGATTCCGTAATAATTACAATTATAACATTCTACTCGAGGGTATCAGCGTCGAGTTTTTCAAGCACCTCGTGCTATCAGCTCTCGAGTATCAATGTTTCACATTGATTTTACAAATTCAAGTGGATAAATACTCGTTCTAAATCAAACATAGAGATTATCATACGATAATTCTTGTTACTCACGTGATTATTCTTAAAGTAATAATTAGCATAATTCTTAGCATTGATCAACACGGAAAGGCACTCTGGACGATCACATTTGGATATATCGATTTTTGTTTCTTTTCTTTTTATTTTTCAGGATTCACGTTCTCCTTTCCTATGATTCAACACTCGTTGGATATTGGGATATTGGTGACCTGGACGAAAACTTTTAATTGTTCTGATGTCGTGAACGAGGACGTCGTGAATATGCTCCGCGAAGCTTTAGATCGTCGGGGAGATACTAAAGTGAAAGTAGTCGCTATTTTGAACGATACCACGGGAACATTGGTCCAAGGATCTACGTTAGATCCTAATACTGCGATTGGACTTATTTTGGGTACCGGTAGCAATGCGTGTTATCTCGAACGAGCTGATAGAGTCGATCATTGGGAGACTGAGAGGCACGGAGAACGAGAAGTAATTCTTTACTTTCTTTGTTTTTTTTTTTTCAATCTTTTCACATAGAACGAATATTAATATCTGAATTGATAATAATTCGTTGTTATTAAAGGTTATCATCGATATCGAATGGGGTGCGTTTGGGGACAACGGCGTCCTGGATTTCATCAAGACAGATTTCGATCGCGAGAACGACGCGAACTCTCTTATTGTAAATTCATTCACGTGAGTAGCATAGCCCGTTGAAAAATGTATAAAGCAAAGGTATCCTTCTTTCTCTCCTCCGGTTGATTTATTACACCATTCTCTTCGAAATGTCCAGGTTTGAGAAATATATTAGTGGGAAATACTTAGGCGAGATTGTGCGAGTGGTGCTCGCAAGGTTAACCAAAGATGGACTCTTATTCGTAGGGGGACACACGCCCGGATCTCTCTTGGTACCTGGAAATCTTACTAGCGATTTAGTATCGGACATTGAGCAGTAAGTTGGATTGGAATCTAAAGAACTTAGAATTGCATATGTGCTGTACGAAATTTTAACGTATACAAATTATTGAATTCTAGGGACTCGGTGGATGGTGGTGATATTAGTACGAGGAAAATACTGATGAAGTTCGGCATCGTTCCTGACGAAGAGGACGTTAAAATTGTACAATACGTCTGCGAAGTTGTGTCTAATCGCGCAGCACTTCTAGTTTCTACGTGTAAGTTCGAAAGAGATAATACACGCTTCGAAAGAGATAATGTTAAATTACAAATAATATCAATTAAAATTATTCCTTTAGGTTTGGCAGCTATGTTGAAGCGAATCGACAAGAAATATGTAACTATTGCTGTAGATGGATCACTTTACAAACACCATCCACGACTAGAAACGTGGATGAACCAGTATATTCGTCTGTTTGCTCCTAATCACAAGGTACGTTTCCGAGAAATATTTCCAATAGTATTTCCTTCGAGAATTAATTAACCGATCGATGATAAAAACAGTTCAAGATGATTCACGCTGAGGATGGAAGTGGGAAAGGTGGTGCACTGGTTGCAGCAATCGCACACAGACTTCAAGAAAGATTAGATTAGTAGTAAGATTAGATTAGTGTAATAGATTTTTTATTAGTGGCGTAAACAATACCCACCAGATTCCTAATTAAGCCATTTTTCAGAATACAAAATAGTTTTAACGGTCATGTACAGTCACATTCCCTATGTTAATCATGCCACGAGTCATGTTGCTGATCTTCCACTTTGAAATTTTTATATATATTTTTCTTTTTTTTTTTTGGTTTATATTTTCTGGAGACATTATATTCAAATTATTATGCCAAAAGTGTTGTAATTAAAAGAATATCGCTGTTATACGTACACATTACGAAGCGATATTCGAGAGAGAGAGCTAGAACAATGTATTGTACACCTTTATACGAGAAACCTTCTTGAAATGTAATTCGTAAGTGGAATTAGCGTGAATTTTATCATATTTCTTCGAATGTTAATGTACTTCGCTTAACATACTGTATCGTGCAGTATTTCTGGAGTATGCATATCATCCTGAATGCTTATGTTTCAGTAATAGAGCTTACTTTTCTTACGTTGTTCAAAATACTCGCGTTATCTTTTATAATTAGGTATCGCGTGTTTCATCGTCGATCTAATATTTGTCGGAGACTCCTCTCGCAAGTTAGAAAAGAGAAAAAGAAAAAGGAACTATGTCGCTCAGGTCGACGTTTGACCTTTTGTTAGGTTACACAGTTCGATCATTTTTATAAGGAGTATTACCTTGACGGATGGTAAATTGTTGTGAAACTTGTATAATGTAGAAGCGTTGAAAACAAGCCACTTTGGATCTGACGATGAAGCGCGGTTATGTGTGAGTGTAAATGTGTACCAATTGAACGGAGGAGAAAAAAGAGGTACAATTACGATCGATGTTGTGAGAGCGAATATATCTCGAGTATTGTGAGCAGCCTGTTTGTATTCCCACATTAGGAGCGAGAGAGAATTGTGACACGGACCACTAAACAAAGATACTGAAACAAAGAGACGAGAGATTAGGTACATAATAAGAAAGAGAAAAAAAAAGAAATGACGTAAGCATCCGAGAACACAAATATTTGTAATATACGTTGTTATTATTATCTTGTGAATGATCACGAGGACGTTCGATTTTTTGTACTAGAGGAACGAGGTTGTTATAATAAAAATTCAAACGAAAAAATCACCTGATTTTCAAATGATGTTTCACCTTTACCGCGATGTTTCAGTTTATAGAAAATCAAACGTATCGGTGTACGTGTCAACCCCCGGAAGTCGAAGTCGAACTGTAAAAACCAAGGTAGTACCGGAAGTACTCGGGAATAAATAGGTAAAACGAAGGGAAAGCAAAGTTTCACGTTTGCAGATGTACCTTTCAGTTAAATAATTAATAAAAACGCTATAGATATATCAGTTAGTGGTCGACTTGCTGTAACTTAGCCTATTGATCTTGTTGCTAGGTGGTCTGAGCGCGGTTCTTTCAAATCAACCGGTGTTTCATGGCAGCGGCATCAGATGGCGGCACGTACGCGGTCGTCAAAAAGTGACAGCTCGAACTGTCAGCGGTATGCATACCGCCGCGTTTCTGCTGCAAATAAGCGTTTTATAACGGATAGAAACGACAGCTGAACCTCGTTGCGAAGTCTTCCGCTGTTTAAAAAGTCGAAACGGTCCGCGAAAGAAGGATTAACGGTGTAAAACGTGAGACAGTGCGCGAAGCGGTGGGTGTGCACGCAAAAGAGAACGGCTTGCCGGCTCGGCCAGTCTACTGGAAGATTCCATTGTGAGTGGGCTTTCAAAAAGTTTTATCCCCGAAAAGCCAGTGTTTTCGTGTGTTCCGTCATTCGCCCGTGGATGAAAGCCGAACGTCAAGGTATTTCAGCTTAATCTTTATCGACAGGGCTCGCGGACATCGTCAGTTAATCGTTTCTTACGAAATACAGCCTATTAGAAAGGTTGAGGTTACAGCGGCCGCTGGGTTCAGCTGGGCTCTCAGCTGATGAACGGACGCACCGACCGGTTTACCGTGTCTTCTTTTAAAAACTTTCATCCTATTCTTCTCGTCTTCGATTCTCGTTTAAATTACCTCTCGTCGACGCGGTAACTCTTTGCGAATATCACTTCGCTTAAATGCACAGAATTTTCTTACGTTACCAAGCGGTGCCTCCGATCCTTCCGTGTAACCTCTTTTGACATCAATTGTGACAGTCTGCGAGTGCCTGTTAATTTTTCCCTATTGCTAAATCGTTGCTGCTTTTAAGTAATAGAAATTGTCAGTAAACCGAATATTCACAATTGACAATCGGTGTCTTACGCGCGACGATAGGCATTTTTCCATTTCGTCGTCGAAGCTGGGATTACACGGTGTTCCGATATACCTTTTCAATCGGTGTACGATAAAATCGGGAAGTGGTGAATGAAACGTTCTATAAACATATCAGGAATCGGTCGACCGTCTAACACGATGACGCGAATCGTTCTTACGTATCCGGTTAATCCCGCGATTCACGGAAATACGAAATCATTCCATTAACCATAAGTGTTCTGCGATCGATATCGATATTGTCGTTTTTAGCGATTAGGTTTTAAAGGGAAACGCGTTCCCTGTGCAATGGTAAAGACGAATGTCGTTGAACTGTCAGTTGGCCGGGGTACTTTCGATCACCTGTAAAGCGACCGATGACCGCGTTTCTACAACAGAGTGTCGCCGGGTCTCTGGATCGGAAGAAACTCGCCGTTGTATTAGTGTGGTAGTGTCTCTTCGTGTGTGTACGGCGTTTGAAAAGAAAATAGTTGGGAAAACTTGTGTGTATTCATTCGTTCGCAAACGAGCGCGCAGGTTGCACGAAAGCGCGTTAAATCACCGATGAAAACGACGCGTGGCGTGACACCGTTATCGCTTGCAAATTGACTCGGTTTTCCGTGAAGCTCCGTCGAGGTCACCGCGCCCGGCTGCAGCTGAGCTCCCAGCTGACGAATGGAGGCTGCGACCGGTTCGCCATGTTCCTTCTTTTTCTTTTTTTTTTTCTTTTTTAAAGGCCACCTCCTTCTTTTTCCCTTTAAATCGCCTTTCACGTGCTCCGTGACCCTCCTGCCCCCATCCTCTCTCCTCATCCTCCTCCTCCTCCGCCTCCCTCTCTCGTTACTCGCCTTCGCCGCCTCCTCTCCAGGCTTCTTCTGCACCGTTTCCTCCTAGAAAATCGTATTGTTCATGGTGCACATCGTGCGCGGCCGAGAACGCTCGACTTCGCCGAACCAGTTCCGAACCGTTTTCTTTGTGCGTCTCCTCTCGCGCGCGCGGCACGTTCAACCCGCGCGCGATCACGGTACCGGTGCTGCAAGGTGACATCGCGACACACGATGTAACCAGCGTACGAATTTCGGTAGTACGAACGTTACAATTAGGAAAGTATCGTTTTACTCGGTGTTCTTTCCAACAGTTTCAACCGTGAATCAAACGATCGGTATAGTATGTAACGCGCGAAACGTCTACGATCTCACCGCGGTGAAACACAATTAACCGTTCAGAGATACAGTGACACGTTGATTGTTCGAACTATAACGAAAAGTGTCTCCTGTTTGTTTTTATCCGTCCTTTTTTTTTTCATTTCACGTGAGTCTGAAACTTTATTGTACACTGTAACGTAAGTCTACCACCTGGAAATATTATCCGACACCGGTAAATTATTCCGGCGAGGGGAAACGTCTTGTAAGCTAAATGTAATAAGAACGAAAGAAGGAAGAATAAAAAAAAAAAGGGAAAAGTAGAGAAGGGAAAAAGTTAAATGGTTAGAATTTGCAAATGTTTGGTCGCGTTTAGCATGCGATGTATAGCGGGCTATAGTTTATCGGTGAGCGCACGGCCAGCCAGAGCCAGGCCTTCCTCTCGTATAATATGCATCGCTATTTAAAAGCAATCGGGTCTCGCGTGCTCGGTTAGCCGCGTGAGTCACCTGGCTTACGAACTCCGCTTCGCTGCTTCTTATTGTGCCCGATCAGCTAATGAAGCAACACACACCGGCATACGGTTGCCAGTTGTATATGTGTGTGTGTGTGTGTGTTGTTTTTTTATCGTTCGAATCCCCGGTTGTAATAAAAATTCTCGCTTGTACACCGCGACAGCGGCCGAGCGGTGTCACGAGATCGCGCGAAATCGAGCCGGTTTGCAGAAAAGCATCTCGTCCGTCGTTGCAAACGGCCTCGATAAAAGCCGTAGCTCAGCGGAACAATTGCGACGATAATTGGTGGTAAATTGTAACGTAATTACACACGCATATACACAGATACACAAGAGGCCTCGTGGACGCGCATCGT
This sequence comes from Anthophora plumipes, assembly GCA_951804975.1. NCBI lineage: Eukaryota > Metazoa > Arthropoda > Insecta > Hymenoptera > Apidae > Anthophora > Anthophora plumipes. Next base: position 21,127,586 of record OX638117.1, on the reverse strand, counting down.
TCGTAATAATTAAAGAATCACCTGTTTAAACAATGACCAATAATGAATACCATTGGTATTCGCTTTGACCCTTTAAGATTGGTTCCCTTGAATGATTCGGTTAAACATGCATTCCTCGAGCCTTGTACGAAGAAACCACTTTGAACTTATACGGAGTATAATTACTCCAATTTGTCGTTTCTTTATTACCAACGGTTTTTATCGTTTAACAGAGAGGGAACAGCCTTTCTGTACAGTCTGAATGGTATCGTTGCCGAGCTTCGAAACGGTCGATTATGTTTCGCGGGAATCCGTTGTCGCGAAAGTAGCGAAAAAGCCGGTGGGTAGCTGCCATCGCTGTTGGAATTGCGGTTCTCTTGTAAATTTAACGATTCGAAATTGCAAGTTCGCTGTCGCGGGCACGCGATACGACGTTGCATTCTATGTTCCTACCGTTTCACGGCTATTCCACGCTATATACCATTCCCTCGTAAATAGCACGACACTCACGGCCAATGTACCAATGGACATTTGACCAAGTTAAATCGGTCGAATTCGTCGATTTTTCACGGACAGTCTCCGTGCTATCCATTGGTTAGTTACGCAGAAAATCGTGGCAGAAAAAAAAAGGGAAAGAAAGAAAAAAGTGGGAACTGCAGAGAGAACGATCGAATTGTTTTCCGGGCTGAACGTTGATTCGGTACAATACGTACTCTCGTACAGTATGGTAGTCGATCGTGTTTTATTGCCGAGGGACCTACTATTCGCGGCAAGGTTTTTGGTCGATCGTAGCCGTTCTTTTATTTTTATTTCGTAGAAGATAAGATACAGGCATACACGTAGCGATCGTAAGTTTGTCAATCTCATAGGGAATCGTAAAGGAATCGTTACGATCTCGATCGTATTTCCAGATCGAACTAGCTAATCGATTTCTCTCCTGTGCTTAGATTCGTGGGGATAGAGAGGTTAGAAGACGACTCGTTTCGTTCAAGAGACGGCTATCGATCGCGCGTTATCGGTTATCAAGCTCGCGGAGCTCTGGTACGCGATATCGATTGCGCTTTTCGAATCGTGAAACGCGATTATTCAATCTCAAATGACACACTATTGCGCGAACGCCTCCTATGCGCCTCGCTGTCTGCGAGTGGCTGTAGTAACCTCAGTGTTTCTCAATTTCAGGCGACGTTTCGCATTCTGTCGATTTCGCGAACGGAAAAACTTATCACATTCCATACCCAAGCGTTTGAAGAATGTGTGGTTAGGTTATACTTATCAAGTGGAGGATATTGAGATTTGATATCAGTTGTTACGAACAAAACGTGCGATTGATTTACAAACACGCGACTCACAGTCTCGAGACTACTTTCTTTTATCGTTCAATCACTTCGTTATCACATGCCTATCTATTGTAAGCCTCTCTCTTATCATGTACGAATTTTTCTTCCCACACTGGCATCCATCGCGAATATCGTATGAATAATAAAATTACCCGAGCGAATAGCAACAGCGAGGAGCACCGCGTGCAATGAGTAATGCAACGAGAAATAGAATCCCCGTGTCTCATAGGAGACCTTGTGCATGAATTATCGACTTACCAGCCGTAGTCGATCGGTGGCAAGTTACGTTTCTTTTCGTTCGATCAAGCCAGAAGAGACCCGTTAGGTTTTGCTTTAAGTAAATCGCGGTCCCCTTTTGCACCGGGATCCCCTCCTCCTCTTCCTCCTCCACCCCCGCCGTCGGTGGGGCGTCGATACGCGCGTTAAACTCGTGTCAAGTAGAGAGCTCTCTGCCTCGCTCGGTATCGCCTGGGTTAGGCTTCAAGGCTGGCCGGCTCTTGGATTTTCGTAAATAAAATTTACGGTCGTTGAACCTGACGATCGTGTGCACCCTGTACACCTGTATATACACGTTGCACGCGAGAACGGAGGGATATCTGGCCTAGGTTGGGCTCGTTTATTCTCGCTTGAAACGCGATTAGAGCACGGTCTCTCGCCGAATTGCTTTCGTTCGGGTTGCTTGCCTGCCCACCACGATAGCCGTTCAGAGACCGATTTTTCTACCGATCTCTATTTCGGACTGATTCATTCGAACGTTTTCTCGATCTCACACATCGGAAATTTCCTTCTACGACGATCGATCCGTTACGTCTCTTCTAGCGTTTATTATTAGTTTGGGCAGATCGCAAAATGCTGGAGAAACTGAACGGTCTGTACGGGTCGTTCGATCTTCTCCTCTCCCGCTGAGTACACGTGGATACGAATTACAGTGGGACCTCGATTAACCGGCTTAATCGGGACCGAGGCAGGCCGGTTGAATCGAGGCTCGCCAAATTACCTAACCCAGCCCTGGGGTGGATTAAAAATTGTTACTTGATACGAGCTGCTTTATTAACCCGCGACGAGCGTGTTTCTTTCGTTCATTTCGTACATTCAATGGTAAATTGGAAAACGTTGTATCGCGTCATCAGGAACATTACGAGTTTGCTTGTGCACGCTTGTGGTAGTAAAATAAAAAAATAAAAAATAAAAAAAAAAGGTTCAACCTTGAGGTGACCTTGATGACTTCATACGAAAAACACAGATGGATCGCGTTCCGTCGGTTGCCATATAAGTGCCATCAGCGGCAACGATGTGTCCTTCGTGCAACGACAACGATGCTCAGGTTTGAAATTAGCCGTTCGGATGATGAGCTCAGTTGAAACGTAACTTTTTTCAAAATCACGTATAGTTACGCGTCTCTTTAATCACGTCGTGCAAGTAAGTACGTAGCACGGAAAGATCGCTGAAAGAAACGCTTCTCTTCTCGCTTCTTCTTGTCACGTTTAAACGATGTTGACGAGAAAAACGAGCGGAGAGGATTGCATGGATATGCGAGCTTCGACATTGATGATCATTCCTTCTTTTCGTTCTTTTGGTTCTCCTTTTTTGGTTATTCTTGTTTTTTTTTTTTTTATTATTCTATGATTGTGCGCGTATTTAACGAGTTTACAATTGTATTCGATCGACGAACCGGGGATGCTACGCTGTTGGAACGACTGTGGGCGGCAGAGAGAGGTCGTAATAAACGTTAATTCATTGTTTGCGCTGAAATTGGTCTCCCTTATGAATCGCGTGCTCGCCAGGTAGAAATTTTCGGAGGCTGTCGGCGTGTCCGTGCTACCGGTGCCATTAAACAATTTCCGGGGTACCCTCGCCGATGTTTTTTGTTCTGCACATCGCCGCCGCCCGGCTAGCTGCTGCATTCCCGTTGCATATTTATTAGACGTCACGCCCGATAACAATCGGTCGATTGTTTAATTCCTCGTATACGATACGAGGCCGGCTCCTCTTTGCCTCCGCGTTGTTGTGTGTCGGTGCACGATTGTTCTTGCAAACGCACGTATTCTCTTTTCTCTCTCTCTCTCTCTCTCTCCCTTTTCGGTCTTTTTTCTTTCTTTCTTTCTTTCTTTCTTTTTTCTTCTTTCTTCCTTTTTCTTTTCTTTCATCCAGGATATATATACACGCGCACACATGCACAGACACATACACACACGGTTTGTGCACACGCGCGAGTGTATACCTGTGTAACACAGTGGTCGCATAAGAGAGGCCTCGCCTCGTGCGAATTTCTTTCCATTATACACGGGCTTTTGAAGTGCAAGAAAAATAGCCTCCGTTACAATGGGTAATTTTCGTGCCACAGGTTCATTTAGATGAAGAGATTACGCGGCAAGTGCTCTCTCTGTCCTCCCGCGATACTTGAACCCCGGGATTTAGCTAAATTGAATCTATCCTAGATCAACCACCGGTGAAACCGTTCCTCAGACACATGCCGGAAACGTGTTCCTTCCTTCTTATTCCTATTTTTTATCCCCTCGTATATCATCGTTGATACCAACATTACGCACGTTATTCTAATAGTACATTCAAGAATCGTCGTGATAATTCGTTTACGTTGATCCATGTAGCAATAACGCGAACACGCGAGCTCTTACCGTGATTACCGAAACGCCAGTAGCAAGTGTCGCGAACTTGCGAGTTTTCCGAGATTTGAATCATCGTGTGCCTAGTAGGTAGGCAATCTAGCTGCGACACGTTTAGCCATGGCAGGAACTTGGAACAGGGCTTGTTACCCCATTCGTGTTCGCGACAGCCTGAAAATACCGTTGCCCGAACTTTACCTCTAAGCCCTTAACGAAGTTAAACTTCGCGCAACTTCCTCGCTCTTCCTAGTGTGCTTCCTTTTCCTTTTCTTTCTTTTTTTCTTCTTCTTTTCCCCTTCTTTCCCTTTGTAGCCGCGAATATATTACCGGGTAATGGGTTCTATATTCCTTAACGATGAATTCGACGGAGAATTGTGAGGGAAATGTGGACAAAAAGAAAAAAAGGAGAAAAGAAGGAAAGAAAAGTGTAATGGATGATACATGGGCGCGGTGCAACGGGTCATGTGCAACGTTCGAGGCTCATAAAATATCAGGGTCGTGCGAAAATTTCCGCGACTCTTCTCTCGATGTTTACAAGCGATCGTCGATCTTCCGTGTCCTTTCTCACGGTTCCGCCACGGGGCTAGGTGCGCTGTGCGGGTTTCTATGCGAGCATTATGCGCGGAACGGGAGCGGTGTTATACGAGGCGAAGAAACGGTGAACTATGAAAAACCTGTTCTCTTCGAAAGCGCGAATCGATCTACGTTTTTGCGCGGCTGACCCCTCGCAAACGCGAAACTCAACGCCTATTGCCTTCTCTGGTAATTATCAACGAAACTGTTGTCCGTCTGGCGAATCATTAACGTGACGATCTTCGACAGAGTTAGCCGTACTGGAGGACACGTTATTAATCTTCATTAACGCAGCGGTTCTTTTATTTTTGTTTTTCTTGGATTCTTGACACATTTCACGCCGGTTATGTGTCAAGTTTGGTTTATTAGATACTGTCGTAGTATATAAATATAGTTCAGTAGTAAAATGTCATTGCTGAATACAATTGCTCATTATAACTAATTATATAACTGTTTTGCAAATGCGAAATGTCTGCATAGCGAAGTACACGAAGTGCTTGTAATATGTACATTTTATTTGTTTTCATTTAAAAGTGAATCATTCAGTGTGTAGAGTTGTTTTATAAAAAAAGAAATTGAGATTAGATTTTATAACTCTTTATTCTGTTTCTATTATATTTTATTTTTATTATTCTATAACCCACGTTACATTATCAGAAAAAATATATAAAAAGATATATTAATATTTCACGTAATCGTAGCTATATTAAAGTATCAGCTTTTCTTTTTTCTTTTTTTTTTTTTTTTTTTTTTTTAATGTAACTTCTAAAGAAATACAGCAATTTTTGCCAACGATACGAAATATCTTAGCATCGCTCGCAGTGCGTCGAGATTAATTTTCGAGATCGAGGTTCAAAAGTAACACGCTACAGCTTGCTTTACATAAAGTCACATATTGTCATTCCTATAGTACATACTGTTCCTCTACCTTCTCGGTATTGCTGCAACTCTGATAACTCTGATCGCAGCGAGATTTCTAGTGTAGGCGTTTCAGTGTCGAAAGACGTTTTCCAGCAGCCTTCGATGCACTCGAACCTATTCTATACCGCTGGAATATTTCGAGTTCCGCTTACTCGAGAGTTTCCAGCGGTCAGAGCCACCTCTTTACGTAAAAGAAACGAGGCTGTTTACGAGGCGGCTCCTCGCTCGACTCACAGCGTAGGCAAGTAGAAAAAGTCTGTCCGCCGTTAGACTCGTCGCCTGATCATTTCGAGGAGAATCTACTGAGCCGTCTGTTCGATTGTCTTTACTCGATAGTACAGTCCGAACGGTGCGACGAGAGTTGATGCGAAACGATCGTCCGTTACCGTTATATCGAAATCAGTCGGTGTTTGTGGACGCGAAATAGGAAAGTGCACGGTGGATGTTCGCGTGGCATACAGAAGCTGCAGGCGTAGCCAAGCTGGTGAACTGTATGGTTTGTTGCATACATTGGCCAGTGTCGTAGTGGCAACGTATCGTACTCCTGGTCTCCACAAGCTTAACTGGCTACACACACACACATCACTTCTCTCTACCACCCTTTTTGCAAACATATCTCTGCTCGTGCGTTTTCTTCGGGGCCATAGTGTATACTAACTTTCGCGTTATTATACATCCTTTTCTATGCTCGCTATGCGATACCAGCGAGCGCGCTTTCTTTTTTCTTTTTCTTTTTTTTTCCAAGCTCCTTCCTTCCCCTCTTTAACTATAGCAAAACGCATAGAACATTAACTCGAGCATCTTTCTAGTCCCCTTCTTTTTTTCATCGTGCTTTTGGCCATAGTTATTTTTTTTTTTTTTTTTTCTTTAAATGCTTGTCCCAGAAGATAAGCCAGTGAACGCCTCGATTTGCTCGTGTTGCAATAGCGAGGATCTCGCAACGTGTCGTGGTTTATAATGGTGTGTGCTGCACTCACTCCCTCCCCTCTTACCTCTGTCATTACTTGGTCGAGCCATCCTAAGAATCGCGTTTTCTTCGAGTTCGCCTCCGCCTTCTTTTTTATCCTGGCGAGTTTCTCGGTCAGCCAACGAGCACAGCTGATGGCGGGAAGATACTATATAATTAGAAAGTATACGCGTAGCCATGTGGCTTGGTTTAAGGTGGAGTCTGCAAATACGTTTTGCAGATCCGCTGTATAAGCTGACTTAGCGGTCGTTAGCGGTTTACTTATTTGCACTTTTAGCTCTTGCTCTCTTCCGTTTTATCTTTTTCTCATCGTTCCCTCTTAGTCATCGTCGCTGATACTTATTCATACTTCTTCGCTGTTGTTAAATTTCATCGATTCACGAATCACACGTTTACACACTGTCGTGAAATCTCTCCGTGGAATATCTGAAACGGACGAGAGATTGATATTTCAGACACGTAGCGTCTCTACGTTCTCTTCCCCCTTTTTGGTTTCACGTTTTACCTGTACAGAGGGACAGGAAGATTTGCGTCTCGATTACAAGGGCCGATGAGCATGTTCGGTCGATTTGACTTAGCTAGGCGAAAAAGGGGTGTCTCGATGAGTCTGGCAAGCTAAGTTTAGGCAAGGGGTGGGCTTTTGGTGTCGGTCTGATCCGCTCTCTACATCCTCCCTCCCGAAAGTTGCGCAGCTTCACTCGCAGGATCGTTAGTTACTTAACGTTCGTGAGACCGAACGAAAATCAGCGGGGACAAAATCAGTGCGTAATTAGACGTCGACGGACCGGCGGTGCGGCACGTCTGCTCTTCTAGTTTTCTCGTGGTGGATGGTGAGTGAACGGGTTCGTCGAACATCACGGTAATTTGACATCTTGATAATTCACCCTGGGGGTTGAATACCCCCCTATCGATCGTTCGGAAATTTTATTCCGAGTAGTTTCGAGATGAGGTCTCTCTTTCAACCTTTTACCGAGATATACCGCTTCCTGGTTTATTCGCGAAAAGGTGGATAACGTTGTTCATGAAAAAAAAAAAAAAGGAAAGAAAATCTACCGGAGTTTCTTTGTCGGTGAACGAGGACAAATAGTTTACGGTAATTCCCGTAATGCGCAGATGGCCGTGCAATAAAAGTAATGGACTGTCTTGCTTAACCAACTCCGCACGAAAGAATACGGAAAGCTCCTCTGAGAGGTGCATTAGAAACAATTGCGTTTAATCGAAAGTACGTTCTTTTTCTTTTCTTTCTTTTATTCGAGAGATATACGGGATAATTGAATACTCTCGAAAGTTTTCCATGGATCAAATAACTTTCGTACGACACACCGTGTGCAATTATTCTCTATCATCGAACGAATATTAATAATCATTTCTCCCGTATTCCCCTCGTTCCCCTCGTTTGTAACTCAATAGACTCTCACAGGTTTATTGCACGGTGTAGGAAAATATTTTCGCCAAGCGGTCGTTCGCTAAGCCTGATCGTTCTTCTATACCTTCTCTATCTTGTTATTTACGATTCTACGATAAGTAGTTGTTCGTCACGACTCACGATGGGGTACACATCGCGGTTTTCGCTCGTTCGTCGCGCTGCGCACCGTGCGCATTATACAACGAAATGCACTATTCACGCGTGTAACATCATCTCCTCTTTCTCTTCGATCTCTCGTCCCTGTGCCACGTTTTCGCTTTTCAAACATGCTTCGAGCATTACCGCTCTCATACGTTGCGTGCAGGTTGCGCCAAACAACCAGGGAGGAGCCATCTTGTCCCGATGATTTACATGAGATCTTGGCGACTCCTCCGCGCGAGCGTGGAGGAATTGATATGCACGCGTGCACGCTCGCGTGTACGCGAGTTGCACCATGCGCGCGAGTGCTTCGTATAGGTGATCCCGTCGCGTGTCCAAGCTGATGGAGCTTTATTCTTTTTCAGTAACGTTGCTTACTCCAGCTCGTAAAGGAATAGCTGTTTACACAGTTTGCTGCTGGCTAAATGTTATTCCTCCTCGCTTCCAGTGTTCATCGCGGTCGTCTAGATTTCAGCCACAGATTGGCGCGCGCTGTTCGCAGTGGTAAAACCTGGGATTTCTATTAATCACATCTGGTAGATGTTGAGGAAGAATCTGTTTAAGAAAATTGCAGGTTTTATAACGAACTCTTTTTTGTATTTCTCCTTTTTTCTTAAAGAGGTTTTTTTTTTAATAAAAATCCTGCAGATTTCTATTCTATACCTCGGGTAGCTATTAATCAACCGAAGAGAAATTCCACTTTTCTGACCTAGAGATACCAACCTGCCCCCCCTTAATTACACCTATAACACTATATGAATTCCATACGGCGCACCTATCCTATCTTTTTTCCCCTCTTTCTCCGTCTGTTTTTTCGCGATTCCACATTCCCAGGCTACCGTTTATCATTCTAGAGTCGGCGGACTATCAGCTCTCGGAGAAGAAACGTTTGACCTCGCGATCACCTGTGCGGAACACGCGATCATTAAGCGCGTTCCTTTCGCTCTCTCCCACTGATCTTCCCGTTTTTTTTCCTCTACCTCCTCTCCCCCGATTTCCCCACCCAGTTAATAGAGAAAACGAAACGCAACCTTCTCGTCTAACCTAAAAAGAGGACGTACAACGCGTTCCTCGTCCTTCGTAGTATCTGTACGATGTTCCTCGGTACAAGATACACGGTTTAACATCGATTGAATCGGTCGATAATCCTATGTGTATATGTGTTACGTGTGTGTGTGTGTGTGTATACGTGCCATTGTCTCCGGATCCTCGTCTGCTCGCGGGCTGATTAAAATTCATAGAAAGTGCAAATTAACTGTGACGCTTACGGCCAGGTGTTCCTGTGCGCGAGGCAAAGAGATTCCATACGGACCTGATAGCCCGGTCGAATGCGTGACTAAAGCCCCCGTCCCTATGCACGTTCAGCAAGGCGCACAGTCGTACGTGTTACGACTCTATTCGCCCACTTACTGGTCAGTGACGCTCGCGAGTCGTAAGATCGCGTCTGGGCTGTTCTGGCACGATTTACAGATATTACATAACAACCCGCAGCAGAGTGTCCGTTGTCACGGATAATTATCTATAATTAAATGACGTAGCCCCGTGGTTTCCGATGAATTTGTGTTTCGAATCGAAACGGAGGTGATTCTTCGTTGGGTATCACGCCGATCTACCCACTCGGAGTTTTAGACGTGGCATCGGCGTATAACCTCGTTCTCAAATGGTTTCGTTTTTACTCCGAACATAAACTGTTTACCAAGATCAGCGCAGCGTGTATTCTTGCTGATCGCGCGTTCCACTTAACGCCTTCTTTTTACTCCTCTGCGCGCGACTTCGTTGCTTCCTTCGTGCCTCGACGCGCGTATAATCTCCATTTGCTGTTTTTCCAACCTGTGAAACTTAAGCTTAGGTACTCCAGTCGGATGTACAATTCGAAATCGATGTGGGGGGGAAAAAAAATGAAAAAAGTATCGACTTTCGTAAGCGTAAGATATCCCTGCTCTCTGTAGAAGATATCTATCTTCCTTTCAAATCACGTAGTTAACTCTTACTCGCTTAACGGGTTAAAGGTCTCCATCCTCATAAGGCTACCTGCATTACCAGTAGCCTACTTCATTTCATTCTACAATCTATAATCCATCCAGTAGTACAGTGCACACTGTCGGTTGTCACAGTTTCAGCCAGTTTGTTTCCGCGAAATTTCAACAACTTCTCCAACAAAAGAACGGATCACTCGGTGATAATCTTTCCTTCCAGCAACAATACAGTCCCCGAGCTGTTTCGACAAAAGGGGATCGTCAGTTACGCTGGCAAATATTTTCTCAGGCTTATCCACGGCAATGTTAACTCGACAAGATAACACCGCTTGTCGTACAAGACTGTTCAAGAGAATATCCCATTACCCAGTCTCCAGGTGATCTCTTTATTGAGTTGAACGAGTGAATTAACAAACTCCTAGACGGGTCCATGGTATGATGAAACGATCGGTACCGGTTGATAACAACGATATCAAGATCGTTGTTAATAACAACAAATTCTATCGTCGAGCAGAAACTCTAGGAGAAGCTTATTCTTATCCCTGTCAGGTATACACGGTTTTGTAAACGAAGACGCGTTGTTCCATGGTTGTAGCTCGTGCGAGATCACGGTGCAGATTTCTCCTTGGCAATCAGGGTCGTATTCCGCCTCCCTCCTAAGCGGCTATCTCGAGCGAAGTAGCCTCGTTTCCGCCTCGTCCCTCTCACCGCGTATTACACTATTATCTATCTTTCTGCACGGTTATACCTTGGATGTTTCCACCGATCGAACAGGATCGTGGATATTTTAGGATCGGTCAGTGACGTTCTTCTTCGATCTGTTGAAATTTCGTCGGTTCGAAGGAAGTAGACGCGTTCAACAAGTGTTGCACGCAAGGAATGGTGCAAGGTATGCCGGTATTGTTACCGGCCAATGTCGTTTCACGGATTACCTCGACGTTTCGAGCCTCGTTGGCCTTGCCGGAGATAAAGAGAGGTAACTTTGTCATACCGCCTTATCTGGCAATGTAAACTTGCGTTAGATTAGCGTACCCGTTGTACGTTTGCATCGTGTCCGATAAATCTAGCAGAAAAAAAAAAACACTCTGCTAATCGTGATTTGTGTGAAATATACAACGACGATCGTAATTCTGGAAATAGAATATATTTAAAGAAATTCGTTAAAAATCAATGATCTTAGATCGATGTTAAGCACAGGTTTTGTGTAATCTTGTAGAAAGAACACCATAATAAAGTACCTCATTTTGAATTGCAACTTTTAATAACACAGATTTAAAGATCAGGAAGAATAAAGTTCGGAATAAAAAAAAAAAAACTACAGAATCGTGAATAGTTGTAGATTGTAACAGAACTATTGGATTTTCTGAATTTTAATCGACGAAACCACAGGTAAAACGCAAGTAATTATGTTAAAAAAAAAAGAAAAAAACAATTTCGACACAAAAGTTTCGAGTGCAAAGGGTTAATCCTAGTGTCTAATACTAGTTAAGAAATTTTTCCAACGTTCCCAGTGATTACACCATTTGAAGTAAAACGCTGGCGCGTTTATAGGCGTGATTAAACGGATCAACGACGAACGTCGAGTCCGCAAAACTGGCCGACCAGAAGGAGACTAATGCTCAACAAGTGTTGCATGCATAACCTGGAAACCATACATTACAATGGTGCTCGGCCCATTAGTATCCGTACATCTGTTCCGTGTTGAATGGAGGGCGTACCACGAGGGAAACGGAAGGCGTACGCGATATTAAGTACATTATTTTAGGTCCCGTTTCTCTTACTTGTTATGCCGTGTCCGTACGACCGCGACACCCAGTACCGTCGTTGCATTTCCTACATACAACGCCTGACACTCTCTCTCTATAGAAACAAACCGGTCAACCGGCGTTAAATCCGTGAAATTCGCCATCGTCGCGATTTAACGACGAAGGGAAATAACGTTCAACAAGTATCGCGTGCAGGAATATCGTAGGTTCCGCGACGCGAGTATAATTTTAGGTTAATGAAAAGTGGGAATGGCCGGTTATATTAAAGACATTATTTCAAGTCCCGTTCGATACATCTCTATGTATGTGTAAATATCTACGTAGAAGCTACTGTAACATGGTGGTGGTATGGTAGTGTTCAATTTACGATACGCTTAAATGCCGTACGCGATGCTAAACACGTCAAATCGTAGGTAACTCTACTATATATATGTATATATATACAAGTCTCGAGATCTCGTAGAGGTAATCGAGGCAACGTCGAATTATCATTCGAGGTTTCTCCCCCTTACTGTTGGAATCAAATAGAAACTGTTTCTGCAAAATCGTTAGGCGAATTATTAGGAATCCCGAGGTAGCCACCATCGTTTCTTATCGATTCTTCATTATACCAGCCTGTGCGTTAAACAGTTCCGACACGAAGCAGACCAACATTGTAACCCTAATGTTAAGATACGCCACGATTGCTAGATATCCGCGTTGCTACCTCTTCACGTAACATCAGATACGTGATTTTCAAGTACTCTAACCGCCGGTGTATTGATCTAAGTTATCTTCCCGCTGGTTCACGACGATCCCAGGCACACGTATAGATATGTACACATATACACGAATATACACAGATGTCTCTCACGATCAGCCAATAGCTATACTAATATACACATTTATTAACGTGAGCGTTCTCTATGCACGTTGTGTAGAACGTGTAAGTATCATGGTTCATGAGTCGAGCGACTATTGCCCCTCGGCTAGGCTTCGCTGTTATTTCACAACGTTTCGTACCATGGCTAACTTTTACCGCGAAACCAGCAAGTCAAACCGGGAACGTTTATTTAATTCAATGTCAGTAGTTCTTTTTTTTTTTTTGTTTTTTTCTGCAACAGCTCGCTGCCTCTCTGCCGGACCGTAGCACATATCTCTGGCTATTTATATTCAATTAGCCCCTGAGCGAACTTGCTTCTCCCTGTACCTCGTTTTTCATTTAACGATTTTTATCAGCCACTTTTAATTATCGAACCGATCGTCGAAACTTATGGATAATGGTACTCGAGAGAGATCCCCTGGTCGATCAGCGAGATTCTGAATCATCGAACGAGCAGAGATTACTAAACCCCTCTTTCTTGATAGTTTAATGAGAATCCGGAAGATGTTTCACGATGATACGAGACCGCAGTCTGTTCGGTATTTTAAAATCTAGGAGAACGGCCTTCCGATTAACCCGGCTTAATTGAATCTCAGGTCAAAGATTCGAGATTGGTTTATCCGAATGATTGTTCAAATTTATTTTATACACTGAGAGGATTCTGTTTAGCTGGTCGATGATGTAGAATATTATGGTGGTTTGTTGTGGAAAGAGGAAATAGAGAGATCAGCGAAAGAGAAACAGAAAGATACGTTTTGTCCTGAGAACTCGTTAGTTAGGCTACCTAGGAGAAAATTAGGCTTCTCTTTTTAATTTTACCAAATAGAAGTAGAAGAAAGCTTCGAAAACATAAATTAATCTAAGACACAGAGGTCGATTAAATTCAGCTTAGAAGTTACATATACAAGGTGTTTCATTAACTCTGTTACACCACGATATTTCCATTATTTCTTATGGTACGCGGAAATGTCGAAAGGACAAATTATTTGGTTTGAGGGGACCCATACTATAGAGGAAATAATTTTTTCCAGATTTCAGTCGTCGATTTTGTTTTTGTACATAACTACATATTTTTATTATTATTAGCTGAAGTTAGCCAATGATCTCCATGTGACCTTGAATACAAAAAATTTATGCATTTTCGGGGTTGATACTAATAACGAAATACCTGGAATAGGGAGATCTGCGAAGGAAAATTTATTGCAATAAATGTTCAATAATTCGTTCTTTATCGCCTTGTAACTGAATTAATGGGACACTCTGTACACTAACAGAAGCTTTAGGAAGACTAGCGAGAATGATGAATGGTGGAGTACAGAATCTATCGCAAAAAATGCAGAATTTTTGAACTGCATGTACCTTGTCGCATTTAAGACACCTAGTTGGAGGATTAAAGAGATTTCTCATTGAGAAAGGGGCCAGTTGATAGCGTTCGACACTCGACTGTTCGGCCGACGGTCGTTATCGCGTGGTTCTCGCGTGTCGCAAGCTCGTAACGCCGACTCGGCGCTTTTGCAATTTGCGTTTAAGCATCGTTCTCTCACAGGCGTAACGACGGCTCGCGTTCACCGAGGTTTTTGTCGTGCGCCGTGTTATCGCCGAATCGATCGGTCGACAGACACCTAAAGGTGGTGTGGCTTACGTTTAGGTATCCACAGGTGAGAGCCTAACATCGGTGAGCGCATACCACCAGCTGATTTCAGAAACGCGAGCGAGCTAATGATTTCCTCTAACCTCCGCGTTTACCAAAGCGGCTGTAAACCGGCTCAATCTATCGTAAATTCACCGATGCATAGGTCTCCTTCTTCTCCTTTGTATACAGGCCAAAGTGTTTGTTTTTACTTGAAATTAACGTGAACAAAAAAAAAAAAAAGAAATAATCCCTACTCCTTTGATCGTTGCTCTTGGCCATTACGATTGTATCCAGAGCATGCTAAGTTGCGCAACGAGGAAATTGGATCGGCGTGTCGATCGGATGCTGGCTCTCGTTAATACCAGAAACCAATTATGGCTGGAACTTATTTACACTGTGTGTTCGTTAGCACTGGAACACCTATTGCACGCTTGCTAAATCGGAAAGATTAACCCTCTGAGCTGAACGACCAAATGTGGCGATTAAAAATGTCCACTTTTTCTTCTGTCTTAAGTTTCTCGCAACTGTTTGTGAATAATGCGGAAATTATGTACAGAAAGGTCCTCTATAACGAATTAATTCGTTCCAAAACGTTGTTCGGTGTAGCATAATTACGAAATTTGTAAAGGAACGTGTTAAGGAGTAAAGGGAAAATGAATTAGCGACAAAAGTATTTCGATATTTGTTGAAAATTTCTTCAAAATTTATTTCTCTGTTGCACTTATATATGGTATAAAAGCTGATATATAAAAGAGGAAAATTTCAAAAGAATTGTTATGTATTAGAAATAATACTAGAATTATTTTGTTATTTTTTCATATTCGTTTGTTAATTCTCTCGATTAATGCTCTAGCGTAAACGATATATCGTTGCTCGGTGCTAAAAGGATTAAGGATAGTATACAGGTACATTCTTAATACGAAAACATGAAATAAGAACACACTGAAATACACGTATCATAAATTAATTTATTATATTAAAAAAATTTGCGAAACTTACAAAAGAATTATAAGGGTGACAGCAGGTTAACGAAGATGAAGTATGACAATTTACACATCGACCCATTGTATTTTTCCACATTCGTTGCAGCATACTGCGTGAGTCATAATTTCGCAAGGAAAACTGTTCGTTATAGCACTCTATATAGTTCCATGTTTCTTTTCTTATCTAAATTTCAATAATTGATACGTTCGAAACTGATACGTTCGAGAAACACTCATAGAATCAAGTTAAGCTTCATTTATTTTAGGCATCTTTATTTCTTCCAACCTTATTCCCAACAATTTCCATCCAATATTACATTCACTTCGAAGAATCAATTTTCATACGTTTCACTTCACTCCAATCCTCTCTCCTCGTTCGAGGTGTCTCAAATAAAATATTCCAACTGCTGCAAAGTGCAATCCTTATTTTCCACAAACGCACCAGCTGTTCTAATACTTATGTATGAGAGTGCGCGTTACTTCGGGGAATATTTCAGTTACAAGATTTCCTCAACATTCTGACGAGATCCTCAGCAGAACAGAACGATCGAGTGCACGAATACATTTCGTCGCTGAGGATCGTCGAACGTGTCAAGATATCCTGCGCGTAATTTACACAAAATTTCTCACCGATTCTCTTCTTGCTTTCTTTCTTCTTTTTTTTTTTTTACGATATCGAATCACATGATCCATGAATTTCGTTAATCGCATTATCGTGGCTCGTTCGAGTAGAAGGTGGCACGATGCCGGACGATGAACACTGGGCTGGGATGATCGAGCGTAACGCGATCGTGTCGAAACCGGTGATACCGAGGCGGCAGTTTATAAATATGCGATCAGAGAAATTGCATTTTCTCGTTGCATCACGATGCACCAGGCGAGCGGTTTAACAAGCCACCACCGTCACCCGTGATAATTCTTCACGGCGCGCGGTAATTACACGTGACGAAGATGATAATAAGCACGGTTAATAAATATGTTATCGGGATGCGTCGTGTGAAAACTTCGGGCTTTTAACGAGTCTGCAGTTAAGCGGGACGCCGATGGTTCATAATTGTCAAAAATTTATATCGGACAAGACAAGTCTTTCCGAATTAGTACAATTTGAATTTGATTTGTGTGCGGATTATTCCGCTGGATGATGCAAATGAATTAAAAATGAGTAATAGTTACGATAAAATATAATTTTGAATCTCTCGATAGATCTAGTGTTAAACGAGCATTACAAAACAAGTTAAATCTTTGACTTCTTCCTGAAAAAGTAGTTAAATGAGAATTTCATCGAAGTAAAAGAATTAACTAAATAACTTAAAAAGAAAAACGAAAAAAAAAATTACTATGAATAAAATTGTACGATTTTTCGGCTGTCCTTCAGTTAGGTTTGTTTAAAAAGGAATATATTAACGAACTTATATCACGGCGTAATGTCCGTACGTGAAATCATTCGGGCGTTTCAATCATGGGTCCCGTGGCGCGGCCTCGATCGTTTTGATTTATCCCGATTTCATTAAATTCTAATGGCCACCGGCACGTGAGACGACCGTTTTATCGTCTCCGTACATCCGCGAGAGGCCCTGACCATCCTTATATCTCGAAGACAAAGTACACGTATCAGGAATGCACGGCATCGTGCACCAGCATACGGTAGCACGCCGTGGCATTAATAATTCATAGCGGTGCGAACGGGAAGGGTTAGGCTTTGGGGAATTATAAATATTTAGATCGTTCCAGAGATCGCCGCGAAGAAACGCTGGAAACGCCGTTTTGTGCCCTTTTCTTTCCACGCTTTTCTTTTTTTTCTTCTGCTGCTACTTCTTCTTCTTCTTCTTTTTCCTTTCGTTTCCTTGGGCGATAAGCCTCGCCGTTATGCCACTTAGCTCTGGCATTGTGCGTGCGTGACTTCTTCTTCTTCTTCTTCTTCTTTGCTCTCTTGCAACATAACCGTCCATGTTTTTCCCTTATCTTCTTTCTTTTAGTTTTTTCATTTTTTCTCTTTCTTTTCCAAAGCCTTCCGTGTTCACCATAAATTTTCTCCTGCGAATAGCGTACTTCATGGGTCCTCGAAAACGTCGGTGGTTCATAGGGGAACCATCGAAAAAGGGCACGGCGATATTAAAAATCGGAAACAGGTTATAAAACGGAGGTCGTTGTTTCGCCGTATATCGAGTAGCACGATGGATGGCTCGTGAAAAAAAAAAAAAGGAGCACTCTACTCTGGTGTTTTTCGAAATGAGACGAGACATAGTCGGGGGGAAATAAAATTGGACATCGTGAGAAAGATCGTAATGAGATCTTTACAAACGAAGAAATTGTTAAAAGAGAAGAAAAATGCCACAGGCGTTTTCTGCAGTTTGCGCAATAGGAAAACGCGTTTCTACGCGTGGGATCGAATTCTTCGCGGCGGGAGCTTTTTATTACTCGTTTAATACAGCGACTGTACGCGTGGATTTGCGCAATTTCGCTTTGTGCGAGGTGAAACGCATCTCGTACCGCTTGGAAACTGCCTCTACGCTCGTTCTTAACCTGAACGTCTAAAGTTCACCGTCTTTCTTACTCAGCTTCGTTATTTCTATCAATAGGATGTTATTATTAATCCTCTTTTTCCGTTCGATCGTGTTTTTCTTTTCTCTCTCTCTTTTCTTCCTTCTCTCTGTGTACCTGTTTGTTATTTCTCGATACACCAAGTCCATCGATTTGCACGGTAGCGTACAGTTATATTATACCAGCCGATCTTTACACCGTAATTATCCTCTTGCCTGATTCCGCCACTTCTTCACAATGTGTCTTATTTAATTCAACCGGTAATAAAGATCCGTGATTACTCGGAAGATTTTCAATCTCGCTCGTGACTGTACACTCTCTCGATTACCAAGAGGTGTATGTTCAACCTATTACCTCTGTCGGTTATTAAAGAAAATTATCCATCGTATATAACTACCGTATTAAAGGCAGCAGGTTTTATCGTCGGAACAGATCGACGTTTTTCTTCCCTTCCTTTCATCTAGTTTGTTTTTTTGTCTTTTTCGATATCGAACCGTACGTTTCGACGTTGACGTGTTCCTTTAAATCCGCGGCGTCGTAATGCAGAGAAATCGACTTTTCTCTCTTCGTCGAGAGAGCGAATGCACCCCTTTTTATCCACTCCAAGACACCGGTTGGCTCTCTCTCCCCTTCTCGACGAGCCGCAGTAACGTTCACGCGACCTCTCTTATTTCCTGACCTCGACAGCCTTGACCTAGGCCTTCTCCCGCGGGGGTCGATCAATCAATGAGAGGAAGACTGCCGCAGCCTGACATCGACTAATTGCGTAAACGACCCGATAATGGTACCGTCTCAATGTTTCCAGGCAGCGATGTCGGTTCGATGAAATTTTTACGTCGATCAAAGTCACGGGACCGAGGGCTGCAGAGATCGATCGTTACTTCGTCACACTTCACTGTTCATCGATCAAAATGTTGCACTGTGGATCGAAAGAAACACGAGACGTATCAATTGTATCGTTTTCATTCGAAGAAACTTTGCTTTAATATTCAAGGGTTAGAATAGAGAGAGGATAGACGAATTAGGAAATGGAAAGAAAGACACGTTTCGTTCTGATCTGTTTAATGGACTCTTCAGCAAGGGTATAGTCAGTGGAAGAAATATAGTAAGAGGTCGTGAGAGTTCAGTAAGACGTTAAAATTTACATGTTCGAGCATATCGACGAGTAGATCGACAGAAATCTGAGAAGATAAGAACTCGAAATCTCAATCAGGATGGTATGAAGTATTCCTTAGCTGTGATTCGTAATTGGAAACGTAAAAATCTTGCATACTGATTCTGAGTGTCGCTGTATCAATCGATGCTTCTATTTGATGCTTCAATTTACGATTTCGCGATATTTCTTCCATCGACTATACCTTTTAAACTAGTGTCTTATATGGGATACTTTTGACACTAGGTTTACGGATTTTTTTTGTACACTTCTTTTTACAGACACTCCTCAAATTAACGATTGAACGAAAACCCGAATTTTTCTTCAAAGTATCGATTTATTTAATTTTATAAAAACTTAATTATTTACTATTTAACTTACTTATAAATCTCTGCAAAAATTGATAGAAAATAGTCGGAATAATTTTTTCCAATTTTGCGTATGAAATTCGAAACTTGTCAGACTATTTTGATTTCCGTAAAGTTAGCGTTAAATTCAAGGTTTAGCGAGGACTAGTGAGAAAGTTCAGCGCTTCATCTCTCTGGTAGTGAAATGTCGAAAATACTATCACTGTTTTTCGATATATTTTTTTTTTCTCTTAGATTATTAAAGTGTCAGCATTCCGATGCACGGTTTTTCGAAATTTTCGTCGTGCAAGAATCGCGACAATTTGCCGCGTTTCTTCGTGCTCGAACGCGGCGTGCATCGGAATAGAAGTGACTCGGTGCGTGTAGGTGGAAACGATGACAACGGTTCGTTGCGAGGTTCAACCGTGCACAATGCGACGCTGATTACGCGGTTTGAAGTTTAGAACTACGCTAGGGTTACCAGGTTTCAATTGTTCGTTGCGTAATGTTCGATCGTCGATAATCTGTTCGCAGCTAAGCCTCGTGCACGCGGAGAAGTGCTTCCCTATTAGCTTTCGGTTACGTTACCAGCGTGTTACCTCTGCCTGGGATGGATATTAAGTCGATCGATGACCATTAAGCCGTGGGGCAAATTGAAATTCAATAAGCTCACGCGCGCGTCACCGAATCAATGGCGGCTGTAGGGAACGTTCCGTTGATTCGTTTCCTCTGTTACGCGTTCGTTTAAGTCTTTTCTATCTTTTCCTCCTTCTAAACATACATACATACACACACGTTTCTCCTTTCTTTTTCTTTGTTTCAGTTCATTTCAGACGTCCAATGGATTAACGTGTCGTTGGTGAACAAGAAGGAACCGAGGACAGTCCATTCCAATTGGAATTTCGAGGACGTTTCAGCGAGAGAGATCGCGTGTAACGATGTAAAAAACAATGTAACACCGTTGTCGTTCAATTGACTGCAACACACGTGTGCTGTGAAGGATAACAGTGCAAGATACAGAAGAAAATAAAAGATAGAGACAGAAGGAGAGAAAGAGAGAGAGAGGGAGAGGAAGAAAATAAAGAACGAAAGGGAAGGATAATAATCTGGCGAAGGAAGAAAGGTGGCGCGATCGATCGGTTCCTTAAAAGAAGTGCCCGATCGATCGTTTCCTTTCGAAGGTACGCTCGACGGCTAGGATCACCTGGCTTTCTTTTTCTTTTCCTTCCCTCCCCTTTGGTACGAAGCTCAACGGTGCTAGATCGCCACACGATCGCTCGACAGTCGACACCGCCTACTTTCTATCGCTCTGAAACGACTCCCGAGGTGCACCGCCAGTAAAATTCTCGAGAAACGAGTTTTACGGCCGATTCTCACAGTGAAACGCGACGAAACGACCGTAATTACGCGGGGATAGTATATCGTGGCCCTTTCCTAACACTTCTTTCATTTCTTTCCCTTACTTCCTTTCTCCCTTTTCCTTCCATCTTTCCTCGTTTCGTTTGTTCACGCCTGTGGTTCGATTCAAGTTCCTCTCCTCCCTTCATTCGATAATCGCAAAGTTCGTGTGGCGATCCCCCGTGGCGAAATCGAATTTATCCACAACTTAATCTTCAAACCGTTCTTCTACTTTCTACTTTTCAGCTTTTTTTTTTTTCCCCCGTAGAAAAATCCTCCTCGTGTATTCATCTAACCAGGACTACGATATCTAAGGTGTAGTCGCGAAAGAACGAGGAAACAAACCTGGGGGGAAGGTCTTAACACGATTTACCCTTCTATCATAAGTATACTAGATTAGATTAAATTAATACCATCCACGATTTATCATCGTTTCTCGCGACGAACTTCAATCGTTGTGTACGATACGTATCGTACGATACGCGTACGGAGATACTTTGTTGCGCGTGAATTGCGCATATAAAAGCTAGACAGGGAAATTCAAGTAGACAGAAAGGGAGATCATATATCTACATATATATATACGTACGTGTATACGTACATTCATATACACACACATAAAACATACACATAGAGAGAGAGAGATACACATATAGAGGAGTAAAAATCGTCGAGGGAAAATAAGACGAGATGTACAGAGAACCGAATAGTTCCTCGGGAAGTGGCACCTCGACAAAGGGCGACGAGGTCGAGATCGTTAGCAGATTTTTAGCGCCTTTGTGCGCGAGGGATGAAACTGCCAGAAACATCGCCCTGGCAGCGGCCAGGAATACGGTTGAGGGATGGCTTGGAGGTGTTGGTAGCCCGAATCATTGGGACGACGCCGGTGAGATGGAGGATCTGGAGAACGTTGGGGGAAAGTTCAAGAGCCAAGATGGAAGGTAAGTGTCTCCGCTGTGTCTGTGCATTCGTACCCTTTCCATCCGATACGTCTCGATAAAACCGTCGCTTGTCAATCTTCAAAATGCCTCGGATCGCTCGAATATGTCTTTTAATTATTTTGCATCTATGGGACGAGATATGTCACGATATATTATTTGTACGATGACCATGGACGAGTTATCCCGCGTGTTTGATTATTAGGATAAAGGTTCTCGTTCGAAGAAAATATCATCGTCGAAAATATCTCATTCGTAGCGAAACGGTTTAATTACTTCCTAGGACTAACACGAGAGCAAAATTAAAATTCACAGACCATGATATACAGTTCTGAAACGTGTAACGAAAAAGATTTACGCGAGAGATGCTCGTTACGCGAGGAAAGATAATATTTACACCGTTGGCTGTAACGATCGGTCGGCAGTAGTTAAACGGTCAGAGAAAACCCGTCACGTCACTTCCGTGTGAATTTTTCTCATGAATCTACCTTGTTTAATACTCTAACAGAGATTTCGTTACCTTTCACGCGAAGATACGACATGAGCATCGAACGATCGCCGACCAAGTCAGCACCGAAGAACGTGTTGCCACCGATTCAACCACCGTTGCTTCAAGATACTTTCAGAACAGAGGGTTTCTTCCCTCAAAGCGTCACCGAGATCCCAGCATTCCTCGAGGACAACAGCTTGGAATGCTCTGAAAGATATCCATCGGGTTCCTTCGACTGCGTCGACGGACGTTTGGGAAACGAAACTGGCTACGGGACGCCTAACGAGAGGAGGAGATACGTCGGTGGTGACGTGGAGAGTTATAAATCGGGGCACTCGACGTCCTCTGACGAAGGGAAAGGCTTTAAGATCGACGTTCAGGACCGTTGCCTGAGGTTTAAGGATAATTCAGAGACGAGATTCGGCTCGAGCTGCGAGAGCGAGAGGAAGTATCTTGGTTCCTCCTCCAACGAGAGATTGAACGAGGTGAGCCTCGAGGATAGGCCTCGTGCGAAGAATTATGTGAAGGTGAAAGGCGCGAAGCAGAAGCAACTGGAGGATGACGAGCTGGACTCTGACACGAGGATCTATGGAAAGAGTCCGAAGTTCGACGAGAACTTAGGCGGAAATTTCGATCGTAGAAATCTGAACTTCCGTACGAAAGGTGATATGCTTACGCATGATCGTCGTTGCTACGACAGCGTAGACGATGTCTCGTTCGACGAGACAGAGATGATGATAAGAAATCGCGACGGAGTTGTCTTCAATACGTTGGATGGTTTCGAGAATGAGAATGCTAATGAGATTTATCACAGACAGGATGATATACGTGCGGAGGATATGAAGTTGAAGAACTTTGAGATTTATACCGATGAAACGTTCGACGATAGTAGACAACGTTACACACGAGGTGAACAACCGTTGGATTATCTACGGAAGAACGACGAACGGAAGTTCAGCGCTGGACAGATCAAGAGACCACTCTCGCAGGACGAAGATGTCTCTTCTAAAAGCGGTAGGGTGCTGGAAAGCCCTGACGTTACTCCCGGGGATGTCGGTAGGATGCTTAATCTGGGAAACGCTCTGGACGGTCCAAGGCAAGCACAGGCGAATAAGTACTTGAGCCTGGTGACGTTGCATCTACCGGTGATATTGAGGCTCAGCGTGAACTGTCCCTTCCAGAACGTTAGGATCAAGTGCGCGGAGATCCTAGAGATGGTACAGGTGAGCGCATATTAAATCTTTAATTACGTACCGTGTAATAACGGCTCGTGTAATCCCCTGTGTATATACCTGTGTATAGTATGTTGGTTTTACGGTGGTTTTCGGGTATTATTAACACATTGATCACCCATCGTAAATCAGGTGGGTTTCCTTCGAGGTCCAAATTTTTATTTTACTAATTCACTTCCAGTACAATTGGAATTGTTTTAAATACTTCTTTTCTTATTTTCAATTTTACGTATCTTTGCATATTTGTTTCTTCTTAATGAAACAATTCCTTGGAAAGGTAGATTGGTATTTAAACAATATATTCAAAATAAGGTATACAGGTATGAAGTAATAAAGTTACCAAAGTTATGTTCAACCGAAGGTTGTACTATGTATATAAAAGTATCAAATGAAAAAGACATTAAATTAGGTCCTGAAAATTAGCGCTGCATTTACGAGAAAAATTTCAAGTAAATGTACATATGATAAAAAATTGAAATATCAAAATTTATGGAACTTTCGGTTAAGGAATAAGATTACGTGTACTCGAAATATTGGTCCTAGTAATATGCAAAGAGATTCTGATGTTACTGTCGCAAATTTCTCATAAAATTCTGCTTAATTCGACGAAGCAAATCGTCATCCACTTATGGTTGATGGGGCCTTTATGGAAACATAATTGTCACCCAAATTTGAGTGACGTAGCGATCAACGTGTTAATAAAGGTCCGGTAAAGGTTTCGCGGCGATGTTCAAATTAGAACCGAGGGAAAGTTTTCAAGAGTGAAAATATATTCGAAATAAATTCGGTTCTTCGACTGTTTTTTTTTCTTTTTTCTTTTTCCTTCGTTCTCTGAGTCATTCGTTTTATGAGCGCCTTATTGGAAACGTCTCGGTGTAAACGTTTTAGAAAACGGTGAACGCTCCACGGAGCGATTTTATGCGTCTTGTACCAGTGTTTGCTCGTAAATAAACGGTAGGGCCACGGTGGTCGGCCCGTTTCGAGAAGAAAAAAAAAAAAAGAAAGAAGAAGACTATTTTTATTTCTTTCAGCAGCGGGGAATAGGTGGAGTCGGTTTTACGCGACTTTGTCGATGGCCACTGTATACGTTGCATCGGCCGGAACTGATGCGTGTTGCGTTAATGGAGTTGTTTTAACTGTCTATTTATGGAACAGGTTCGAACCGGGGCCTAAAAATATGTCGGCCATTTTGACTTCGCTCGTTGCACGATGTGCTAGACGTGTCTGAAATAGCGATCGCCGATCGATTTATCGAGTTGGGCATTGTTTTCTAAGCGAAACAAACGACGATGCAACTTCGGATTAAAAATAACAAAGTTGCACATGTGTGCTTTTGTTCTCTTTTTTGAAAGTTGTTTCTTTGTTTCTTCTTCTTTTTTTCTTTTTTTTTTTTTAATCAATACCACAGAGCTTTTTCTAACTGTGTAAAGTCTGATCGATAAAAGTTCCCCGTATGACTCATGTGAAATATATATATATATATATGTAACGAACAGAAAACAAGGTTCTGTATGTTAAGTAATGCAATACGTTTCATTCATATTAAATTACGCTTCTCGTATATAGTGTTATTTTTTTTTTTTTCTTTCAGATATATCGATCAATTTAA
Organism: Anthophora plumipes; assembly: GCA_951804975.1. Lineage (NCBI taxonomy): Eukaryota > Metazoa > Arthropoda > Insecta > Hymenoptera > Apidae > Anthophora > Anthophora plumipes. The sequence continues at coordinate 21,102,693 of OX638117.1, read as the reverse complement.
TTGTCGTTAGATATTTTTTTTTCTCTATTTTATAGATGGAAGGTTAGATATTTACGAAACATTTTTTTAAAAATTGTAAGAGAGAGAAAAAAATCTCTTTTCGCCCAACGTGGGGCTCGAACCCACGACCCTGAGATTAAGAGTCTCATGCTCTACCGACTGAGCTAGCCGGGCGGTTGAGTAATACGCTTAACTGATTGTAGGAGCGGAGCTCGGTAGGAATAAGGTCTTTAATAACTGAAATATTTATTACAGGATAGGGGACTTCCAGTTCCAGTGCCTGCTTTCGATGGACCCAGTGCCTTCGTCCCTAAGTCTGAGGTAAGTACTTCTCCCGTTAATCTGTTCTCTGAACTGTAACCGTTTCTTCGATATTCTGACGACTATTATTATTTGCAACAGTGTTGCAATGAAATTGTTACGACTGTCATACATTAATCGATGAACTATGATAAGTGTCAATGTCAGATGTATGAAAATGTTTGAAAATTTGAATTTACTATTTTATTATTCTTTTTTGTTGTTTCTTTTTTAAACGTTCGTCGACGATTAAACGGAAATGATCCATAGGTACTTAATGAAATTTTCATGCGAGATATTAGGACAAGAAAAACAGACCGATTATAGCCAGTTTAATCTAGGACATCGAATTGGCGCTCGTAGCGCCGATAAGTTTTGCCTTATGATTGGTAGTTGTCGGTAAAAGCGAGTGTCACGATTGGCTGAGAGGAGGACGATGCCATGGATTGGTTCACATTTACTTGTCCCCTGGTAACCTTCAATTTACTCTAATTAAGAACAATTAGGTACTCTTGTCGCTTAAACTACGGCACTTTGCAACACGTACGTCGAAGAAATCTTCATTATCGACCGAGAGTAGTGAATACCTAATGAAATTCATCTCACGTAAGGTTCTGATTCACGATAGAAATATTGATATTCGTATCAACGGATTTGTGTAAGCATCATCTTTTTAAATTCCCCAGTTTTTTATTTGTATATTAACAATTGTAACTTTATACATAATTTACATAATTTATGTATACATTTTATTTATTTATTTTTTTAATATGCATGCTCTCCGTTTCTCGAGTACATTTTGCATAATCATGACGGTGGTTTATTGTTTTAACGATATTTTCGACGTTCCACTTTAATAGTATATTTGAAGTGTTTCCTACGTCGATCGATAGATGGCGTTAAGAGCGATAGGTTCGTTAACGTGCAAATTGTCGCGCCAATTAAATTTAGTTAGCGGAATAAATTACAAAATTAAACGCGTGTTAAATAATCCTGATAGTTTTTCCATCGATTTGTCTTGCTCGCATTGAAAACCCGGGTTACCATCGGACATCTCTTTTATATACTATTTGTATTGCTAATAAAATTTCCCTTTTTGCATCGATACATTATTAAGGGGATTAGATAAGAGAAAGTACAATTGCGTTATATAATTTACGATAATAACGTTCTCGAGGTGGAATGTCTAAATGAAATGATACAACATTTTTCAACTACCAATCACGTTTACGTACATCTGATAAAGCATGCTCGTTATGCGTCTCGTATAATTTCTCGCAGCTTTTACTGTGGTAATTTACACACGTGTTTCCTTCGATCGACATTTTCCCTTGTCGATTTTCGATATGTTTCAGCTTTTTTAATTTACCGAAATTCGCGCGAGAGTGGAGTTTCACTTCTCGCCGGAGAATTTTCTTTCTTTCGGCTTGTGTGATTGTCAGAAGAAACAGAAAGCAAAAAAAAAAAAAAGGAAAAAAAGGAGTACGAAATTCAGGTAAGTACGAATTAAGGTTACCTTTCATTTTTACGAATAGTGTGCGCACAATAGACGAATGCGAAAATATTTAGAAATGCAATTTTCCATATTTTTCTTCATTTTTTTTTTTCTTTTTACATTTCGATGTCACGCAGAACAGAACGATAGTTATTAAAAACCAGCCCGCACCGTTTATCACCGTATCTCCTTGTGACGTTGAATTTCTCCCGTGATGTACAGGAACTCGTTTAAAATAAAGAATATATTTTGCTGCACGCGAATGGAGACGGAATTGCACAATGAAAAAGTAATTACGCTTCGCGTAACGTTTTATTTTGAAAAACAAGGATCGGCACCGGTACTCGCGCGTTTCCACGTTCTACAAATACCGAATTGTTACGAGTGCACGGAACTGCAAATGTAAATTGCCGACATTATGAAATTTTATATGTTAACGATATTCTTCGCTTCACCGGTCAAGATACATATTTCCTATATTACGCTTCGCTTTTCCATCTCTCTCTCTCTCCGTTTCTATCTTTCTCCCCTCCTCTCTCGCTTTCTCTCTCTCTCTTTCTTCTCCTCTTCACGCTTTCTTCCTCTCTCCTTCTCTCTCTTTCTCCCTCCCTCTCTCGCCTTCTCTCTCTCTCTCTTTCTTTTCCTCTCCACGCTTGCTTCCTCTCTCCTTCTCTCTCTTTCTCTTCCTCCCTCTCTCTCTCGCTTTCTCTCTTTCGTTTTCTCTCTCCCTCACTTTCTCTCTCCCCCTCTCTCTCTCTCTCTCTCTCTCTCTCTCTCTCTTTCCCTTTCTCTGTGTCCCTTTTGCTGTATTACATCACACTCGATGCGTATCCATCGACGTTTCCGGTTTTCCACGAGTATCGCGATTATTTCACTTTTCCATTTTTTTTTTCCCATTTCTTTCCCTTTTCTCCCCCCCATCGAGGTCAAGTCGTTCTTTCATTCTACAAACGAAGATCAATGCTTCGCGTATCAGTTTCCCATGTTACTTCTGTTGCTACGTGGAATACACGAACGATAATTGCCTGTTTATTTCACGAACTCGTAAGGAACACTCTCTCGGTAATTATAACTCTCGTCCATCTTCATTCGCGAGTTGGAAAAAGCAAAGGTTCATCGTGCGAACTCGAGGTTCGCAATCCAAGAGGTAAACGATGAAACTCGACCATCTCTCTCTTACTTCGTCTTTTTCTTTCACTCTTATATCATACTTGCACTTATCGTAATTACTCCTGACAGGCAGACAGGATCCTGACAGTGTTAAGGGTTTAACACGCGAACCTCGAACACGTTCATCTGCTACCTGATATATATATATATATATATATATATATGTACTATGTACATGGTCGATACTTGTCTCTCGATTCGCACGATTCCTTATTATTTATTTATTGCTTGCACGAGAGAACCCATTAGCGTACAATGTTAATAGACAAAAAGGGTAGAAAAGGTTTAATTAAATGGTGTGGTTGGAGTTCCATACTTGGAGAAAAAGTACAGAGGGCGTCTTTGCCATGAGTTTAGTGTTCCGGCATGTCAGGTCAGGGAGAATTAATAAATAAGTATTACAAATAAAAATGAAACTATATCAAGGCACGGTATGTTTTTTTTATTAGCATCAGAAGACTGAGAAAATACGTCAATCGTGGAATATACGTTATTGATATTAATGTCTATTCAATTTATACCGATGCAGTAGGTTAATAAATTATTACGAACCTGAAGCTATAATAGTTCATGTTACCTAAGGTTTCTTTAATTGAACATTAATTCTGATATTCTCAACGATATCTGCCTGTAACATCGATCCAGTAGAAGAAGAAAAAAAAACGAATTCAAGCGAAAATGGTGCATCCTGAATTCTGAATCTCTCTCTTGTTCTCGTAGTTGCTCAATCCCACGTGTTTGTGGAGCGGAATTCAGCCGGTGCTGCATCAAGTCAAGTTCAAACTGCCCTGAATTTCTAACATGGTATGCGATTTCTGTGGTATCTTGGAGAGATGCCCAAAGTTTGCCAAGAGAAAGAGGCGGAGGGAAGGGTCACTGTGTGGATGAGAAGAGCGAGAGAGAGAGAAAGAGAGAGAGAGAGGGACAAAACGCTCTGGGGAATCCTGGCTGGGTGATTGCGAGTCGTAGCTCGGTCCAGCGACCGCAAGTGGCTGCAAGTGTCTCGTATACAAGCTCCATTAAGGATCTAATTGAATCCCTTTCTTTCTATTTTCTTTCTCTATTTCCCCTCTCCTCTAACTCCCTTCGTTCACTCTGAATCCACAGTCTCGAAACCTGTCCTATCTATCGGAAATGTTTGCTCCTTCGCATTCCTCTCTGGGAAAAATCATATTACCGATGATCGTGCAACGAGAATCTTCGAATTCAGAAGTAATTGCATTAACGCGCCGGCTCTCTGGGTCTTGAGTCACGAACGGGGTCGCTGACTTCTTTCTATACGTCTTTCAATTGCCTGACTAAACCCATTCGTCGTTGACGGATTGAAACCGGTCCGCACGTGCATCGGTAAATTACACACTGGCCTTATTATTCACTTCTACACGTAACACTTCTCACAACGAACGGCAAGGGACGGGAGGGTAAACGTTGCAAGATTGATTCGTTATCTTTGCACTTGTTTTTAACAACCTCGTGCTGTTAACTCTTCCGGCAACTTATCCGACGGATTATCGGCATTCAGGTATGGTAATCGTCTATGCATTTACGTGAACGTGACGTAAGCTGTTACGAGTAGAACGATTGCATACAGAGTTGTCTGTGCAAACGATGCAAAAAGATCGCGAGAAATAAGTATGGGAATAGTAGAAAAAAAAAAGAAGAAGAGTAGAAATAATACATGGATAGACACACGTGGAAGATAGGGAGGTAGGAATAGCGAAATTTCTCACGTAAATCCTCTGCCACCCACGTAGTTCCTGCTCGGTTTGTAAGCCTTCGCGTAAATAACCAGCTGCCGCCTTCTAGAATACCTATAGGAATATTACCCGGGAAATATTTCCAAGGACGAATTTCGAAAGTGGTCAGGATATTTGATCCAATCTGTCTTTTTCGGACGGGTAACGGTACATACGAGTCTCGTTCGATCTTCACCCGGTAGCTGCTCGCAAAATGTCCATTGTTCGAACGTACCTGTCGAGCTGACGTGTCATTCGTTTTTTTTCTTTTCTCTCTTTTATATATTTCATATACGAGAGAAACCGGTAACATTTGCAAAATGTGTATCGTGTAACACGCGTCGTTTTATCAACGCATGCTCGCGTGTACTCCTTCCGCGTCGTTTCGATTTTACAGGTTTCTCGTTTTCGTATCGAGCGAATACTTCGAGGCTTATCGAATATGCGCACCAACGTGGAAAAGTTTCGTACGTGTGTAACGGTCTAATTTGTTTCAGGAATAACTGTGTCAAACCGAACTGTATGCTCTCATAAATGATCACCCCGTGTATATTTCGCGTATCTTCGAATACCATTGTCGCGGGAGAAAATGTTTCGCCGTACATTTCCAGCGATTTTACCCGAAACCGAAAAAGAAACCGAAATGTTGTTCATTGTGGTTTTAATTGTTACGCCGATAATTCGATAGGGTGAGTCGATACTGATGTCAGCAATAAACGACCTCGATATCGTAGCCCGGTGATAAGGAATTTTTCATTTAGTTACCACACGTTCCTCCCTTCCCTCGCTCTTTTTTCTATCTCTTTTTCTCTTGATATCGATACCGCTTCGTCTACTAAGGTTATCTCGATCACTTATTATATAATATTACGCAATGAATAAAGAAGAAAAAACAAAGAAGGAAAAAGGCATTATACCGGGAAATTGTATCCGTAAGCACACGGGTAAACGTGTAGATGTAATAATAAGATCAAAGGAGGAGCAGATTAAATAAACGAGGTAGATGGTGTAATAAGAAAAAGGTACATATGTACTTATACACATATATTTATATATATTACCTACACATACATAGGGAGAGAAAGTGTGGTAGAGAGAAGGGTCTGAAAGAAATTGGGAGATATTTCACCCTTGGGAAAGATCGAGGAAAAATGGTAATCAGTAGTTGCCACGGATCCTTACGTACTTTTTTCCCCTTAGAAATAGCCAGCTTGTCGTAAACAAGGTCAATCGTTTGCTTAGGCCATTTCGTATCTCTCTACATGAAGAAAGATTTATAAGAATTATTTACACAACACTTTATTACTTTCTTTCTTTTCTTTTTTTTTTTTTTATAACTTATTTCGTATCGAGATATTTCTTGCCTCGTTGTACTCTCTGTTTCTTTTTTTCCTTTCTTCCACACCCCCTTCCCTTATATTTTCACGTTTTAATCAATTTCACATTCCTTTCTGTTTGTTACCGTTCGCAAAGACAAGTTAATTCCACGGAGGATTGTATATGTGAGTATATTTATGTACATGTGTGTGTATGTACCGTTGCCTCCGATTCTCTTCGACGCTATCGCCTGCCACTGCTTCCCTTGGCTTGCATTTCCGAGTCATTGGTCGTTATGGCTGACACGCCTTCCACTGCAGACACGCATTAGTTCCTCCTAATCTATAACAAGATAGAGCCAGGACTGGTCTTACCGGCTATCAGTCTGACATACTCGCGGCTAATTGCGATCTGTGGTCACGGCAAGGGGTATTTCTACCGCAGCTACTATTGCGCCTGTTTCTTCATGGATATCTGACCGGTGAATTATTATTTGCGGTTTTTACGTGTAACTCCGAGGAGAAATAAATAAACGGGCAACTTTGTATCGTATTCTCTTGTTCGGTGGTTTCAGTTTTTTCTTTTCTTTTCTTTTTTTTTTTTTTAATAACTTTGCTTCTTCGCGTCTTTCTTTTTCGATAGGATCTCCGAGAGTAGTTTCCTCCGGACGATCGATGCAAATTACGATGGATTCACGATCGCGTGTCACCGTTTCCTCGATTGTTATGAAAACATGGGAATTCAGGTTAGTGGAAGCCACAGCTTGACACGATTTCTGAGGTTCTCCTCGTGGTACGCGAACGATTTCTCGAGTTTGAAAATCCTCGACTTACCTTAAAACACTCGAATGTTTCGGTTGTTTAGTAGGGGGCAGTTTATCTTTAAAGAGTGAAATAGTAGAGGGAAAGATAAGTGTGATGTTATTAGAATCATCGAGATATAAAACATTGTACGTTCGTATCTTTGATGTTAAAAAATTCTAGATGGAATCGTTTGGCCTTGCTGCTCGAATTTCGTAAGAAATTTACGGCCAGCCGAAAGTAATATCAGCTGTTAGTGGAAATATGGATTGATTGCGTCGTGTGTTTCGTCAAGGCACCGGTTCAATTCTTTATCGTTTACATTTTAATTAAAGTGAAATTTGAATAACATTCCGCTAGACGCGTGTATGCTTGAAAAGATTAAGAAACACATTTCAAAGTGCAAAAGATTACGGTAATACCCGAGACAATAAGAAAATTATCACGTGTACTCGACGAAGTTTTATGTGTGCTCGATACTTCGAAGCAACTCTTTACTTCTTTTTTATTCCCTGAATTTTTGTCTATTTTTTATAGTAACGATGCTTTTTTCCCTATTTTTTAGACTTCCTTTTTAGCCTTCACTGATTCTGCGGATACTCTGGACTTTGCGCCATTTTTTAACATTCTCTGATTCCTTGAAATTTAATTCTACTTTTTTCCCTATTTTTTGCACGCTTTTTTGTTAATCTGTACGATGTATTATTTTGGATTTGAACAGTTCACTCAGCTCCTTTTTTTGTTCTGGGAATTTGCTATCAAGGGATTTGAAGTTTCCTTTTTTATCTTTCTGCTGCTTGTTTTCACCTTCCCGTAATGTTCAGTTATTTTTTAAATATATTTTTTTTTTATCTGAAATGTATTTTTATAAAATGTATATATTTGCTACCTAAAAATTGCACATTTGTGAACCACGGTAGGAGAAATTATCATCGAAGGTGGAATTCGAAGAAGGGAGATGGTAATCACAAAATAAATGTTAAAGTCTTTAAATATAAGTAAAACAAAATGTTTTGTATTTTGTTTTTTATTTTTTATCGTATAAGTTTCATTAAAAAAACCTGCCTGCACGTCGTGAAGCATTATTAATAAAAATATCACTAAAACACGAATCAGCTTTCCCAGATGCATTAAGATCTCCTTTCATTTCGCCCTTAGTGCGTTATCTTAAGGGTAGATCGCACAATGACCGAAGAAAGTGTCCAAGGAACAGATGCTTTGAAACCTCGTGTAATCTTCGCGATGTCTGGTTTTTATCAAAGTAAAGTGACTCACCGACGTTATTATTCCATATAAAATTCACACTCCCCTTCAATCTAACCCTTTCAAGACTCCACTATCTCCGTACAAATCTATTCCTAAGCGACAATGTTTACCCAGCAATGCAAATTAAAAAAAGAAAAAAAATATACATACTCTACGCGTAAACGTGACACAAATACTTACAACTCCTATTAATATTCGGAATACGTTTCAAAACAAAATAACTTTTTTACAATTGCACTAAACGAACTGAGTTCTCGTGAGCAATTCGAAGGATAAGTTTACTAGACGATGTGTACGAAATATTTTGACAAAATTGTAATTAGTCGGAATTGCAAACATAGTAGAGCTCCCTTTTTACAACTCTTTTGTCTGAGCTTGCAATGAAATTTCATAAAACATATTTTGTAGATTCATGTGCGTTATATACACACTGAAAATTTCATCGAAATCGATTGAACAAAGGAAAGGAATTGAAAGTTGTAAGAATCTTTCGATTTATCGCAATTACAGGCGAAAAGTCGCGAATGACTTCGATTTTTGCCATTTTCAATCGTTTGTAGCTCGTAGCAGCGTTAACCGATTTCAATGAAATTTTCCACACGCGCATAATTCACATAAACCTACAAAAAAAGATAAAAAGGTTGTAAAAGGCGACCGTTATTATTTTCTTCGTAAATTGAACCACGTGGAATTTCTTTAAATCTATTTGAGTGCGTCATTTAGTAAACTAACCCTTCTAACAATTTAAAAGAAAAAAAGTTCTTCTCTCCTAAAAAGTGTCCGAATATTAACGGGAGTCAGTAGATGCTTGAAAACGAGTGACCACTCGAGACGATATCATAAATCCGACTAAAACAAGATACACTTAACAGGTTAAATACTGTTATCAGTCTCTCTGTCGTCTCGTAACACCGTCAGCTGTCGCGAAATCCAACCGATGGATGGTTCGTTCGATTAACCTAACCGTGCAAGCAACCAAGCCAGCTAGGTTGAACGTGTACAGAAACCGTCCACCCGTTTCGTACACGTCGCTGGTATTCGTGGACCAATCGATTCCCGCCTCTAGGAGAAACGACGAATCACGAGGGTCGTATAACGAGGCGGGGAGAGCAACCGGTGTAGAGTTCTCCGGTTGCTTGCCTCTCGGTGTCTGTTGCGCGTTCACTAGCTTCCTCCCCTTGCTGCTGCGTCGGCTCCCGTCGCGACATCGCTCTTCGCGGGTGTTCATTCGCGTGTCAGACGTGCTTGAGGTAGGACGCCGCGGCTTCTGTATCGAACGAAACACCTCGTGGATATTCAACCGTGTTTTCCTTCTCGCGGTTACCTCTCTTCGTCTCTCTACACCTTCGAGGCCAACGTGTCCGTTCCACGTGCTTCTACCTCTCACTCTCTCTCTCTCTCTCTCTCTTTTTCTCTCTCTCTCTTTCTCATCGTTTCTTTCCTCCTCCACTTCCCACCATTTCATTGGGTATCGACGTGTAACCATAAACTCCTCGTTTCCGTTCGTCAAGCCGGTTTTCAACATCGACGAGAGGACCTACTCACGTGTATCCTCGCGTGTGCTTCTTCTTTGCTCGCTGCCTTGCGTCACAGGTATGTGAGAAACATGTTATTGGATGTTCGAATTCCTCTAGCTTCGAGTAGAACTTTTGCAGTAACGCGTACGTTGTTGCGCACGAGTGTATCTTACTTGGTGAATTTCTTTCGAAAATTGATCTCACTTAACTCTTTTAGTATTGGACAACGATGTATCTTTTTTTTTTTTTTTTTTATGTTGGAAGCACGAACTGATGGGGATTGAGAAATGAATGTGAAAATGAAGGAAATAATTCTGGTATCTTTTTTTTTTAGATAATTCTAATATCTTATATGGTGTACAAGTGTAACTGTGAAATAAATATCGAGATACTTTAGTCACTCGTTCATCTTCCCTTTATTTCTCAACATGTTCCTTTCTTAAATTATCATTTGAAACAGAATTCTTTTCTTTTTCTTTTTTTTTTTCTTTCTTTCAAACATTATCAAACTACGTCAGTTCGGCTCGACACTGAAAGGGTTAAATGTCGATGTTTCATATTATCGAATGTACATGTTAGAAATTATGCATTTGCATTCTTCGTGTAACGTGAATGATAAATCAGCGAACGGTGGTATATTCAGTGTCGTTTGTAGATCGATAATCGTGTGACAGCTGACCATTGCTCATAGAAACGTTCAATCTTTTCAAACAATCTTTCGCTTCGACGTTTCACTCATTCCCATGATTCTCGTATTTCGGAATAATAATGGTTAGTTGGCGTATTGTTTTTTCCGGGTGGAAACCGCGACCTTGTAACGTTCACGCGTCGCCAGCGTACTTCCGCAATATCGTAAATTCGAAATGGCGCGCGCGCGCGCGCGTCCATCGATAGTCACCATGGTAATAAAACGATAATCGCGTGAAACGTTGTCGACTCGTTATTGCTTCTGGATCGAAATTAATCTTCCATTTATACGGAGCTCGGCTTCGAGCATAATCTTTGCAGAGCGCACACATACATACAGATACTATAGGACTATTATCATCGTTGTTCGCGAAGGAATCGTCGTCAGAATTATCATCGACGTCAAGAAGGCCGCGTCCATTTGTCCGTTGTTTGCTTTCTTCGTTGAGATATCAAAGAGACTGGTCGGACCGGTCTGTTCCTCTAATTTGCGATGCTAATGTCAACCATGTGTGTATGTGTATGCGCCCGCGCGCGATTCGTTCAGGAATTGCGTCGCGACGATGGTTCCCACGCGCATCCACGGAAGCGTATCCGGCCTTTATGCGAGAACTTGCCGAGAATTTACATCGAAGTTAGTCCGGTTGAACAATTCCTGCAAAATTCCTCGCGATCTCCGTTGCAAATTTCCCGATATACACGGTGGGATGAGACGGAGTACAATGATCCAGTGGAAAAAAATAACGTGTTCCGTTTGCGTGTCTTCTTGCAACACATCGAATTCGCGTTCGAACGGAGAGATAGTTCTTCGTTCGGAGTAAGACGAGAAAACTCATTACGAGATCTAAGTAGGTCGTGTTCGTTTCTACGCTCTGATTCTCGTCAATTATCGATGATATCTGTGGATTTTTTTGCGAATTTCGATACGTCGAGAGTTCGAGAAAACAGACTTCTCTGTTTTTATTGTTTTTTAATATATAGTATAGCGAACGAGATGATGCGTTCGTTTATACTGGAGAATGTTATCGAATTCCTGAGAGATCGCGTGGATGGGACACCAGGGATACCGATCGGTTGTCAAATTTTACACGCGTTCCTCGTGCCGTATGAATTATTCATCGAGCTGTTTCACCGTGGTGGGGGTAATTGCTGGAGAAAACAGCGGCGTGTATAACGTAGGATTGATAACACGTGACGAATTCGCGTAGGCAAGATGATTCCAGCCGAATTACTAATACAATTGTCAATGATGCCCGTAATAAGATTACACGTCCATCGTTCCGTTGCCCAAGGTTGCGAATTATTTCGCAAGGTAAAACACGGCACGCTTGAGAAAACGTGAAAATCATGTCACGTGTTTTAGGGATATTTCGCCTCTTTCGAACGCGTTTTTCTTTTTCTTTTTCGAACGTAGATAAAAAGATCGAACGAATATAAAGATAGGATTTCACTGGTTTGTGCGTATTTCATCGATATCAACGACGTTTATCGCGGAACAATTTATATCTTCGGTCATTTGTGCAACACTTTTGCAACTTATTGTTCATCGTTGCAACTCCGCCGCGTGTACGATTCCTCTTCCTCCTTTTTTTGTTTTCCATATTGCAATCTTGCGTTTATCGCGCGAAAGAAAGAATAGAAATCTTTTGGATAAAAGTTAGTTACGCGGGTACGCGATAATTTTCTTCCGCGTCTCGAATTCGACGCGGCGGCCACTTTTTCGCGTGCTCGTTTTCCAGCCGCCTGGGAATTTTAATGAAACCCCTTCCCCGCTCCTCTCCCGAACGCACAGTTCCGAGGCACTTTGTTAACCCGCAGAATCCGGCCAGCGTGCATTTAAATGCGCATAAATACGTTTTATGCACTCGTTTACCAGGGAAATTGTGTCGCCGCGGTTTGAAACGTCGTCGCGTAGACGTTTCGCTCGCTGGGCGAACAAAATGGCGAGGGGTAGTGGCTCGTGGACCCTCGTTTTCAAAGCTTTCGCCAGCATGACGATTCTTCCGTATCCTCGAGAAGTAAAGAAAAAAGAAAACACCCGTTAAATTTGGATTTGCTTCTCGCGAAACTCGTATCCGTCTTGCGAACGTCTCTTCGCCTTTTCTTTTTCTACGTCCTGAAAAATGCGGCAAAGCGTAATTTGAATAGCCAAAGTTCACCGAAGATATAATTAACAGCGTGTATGCGACTTGTTCGCGTAACACTTTACGCTGTGAAATTCATTTTTCCTCACGATCGCCGGAAACGCTATTTCTCTGGGTTATTTCTTAAACGACGTTTTAAAGTAATGTCATGCTCGAAGGAGAAGGAAAAGGGAGTAGAGAAAAGAGAAAAAAGGAGAGAGAAAAGAAAACCCTCTTTGGAGCAGCTTGTAAAAAGGAGACCGTGTACATGCATAGAGCACCGCGTTTCTTTTACGAGCCTCTCAGTGATATGCAAATGATGTGCAAATTTCCACGTTCTAAAACATGCTAAAAAGTCCCCATCGCAGTGCTCTTCGCCGTCTAACTTAAGTAATACACGGCCCCCGCGAGCTCGTTTTCAGCCGTCTTTAAACGTGAAATCTTCAATGGCTGCATACCTTCGAAGAAACCCAATTAATTATCATTTTTCCCTCGTATATTCCCCCCGTACCCAGAGTGTTTTCCAACTTGTACAAGGTAATGCGTACAGTAGATATCCGCGCTAGGTTGGTACGTTACGCGTTTCAGGAAATCCTGCTGTAACGCGAATTGTCTAAAGTAACATGATTATTGCCAACAAAATCTTTTTTTATTCCATAGAAATTTAACAAAAGAAATAATCTGAGAAATTTATTACGTATCATTTAATTTTTTTATTTTTAAATACAGGGAATTCTTGTATTTTATTGTTTAGCGCGTTGCGCGAGAGTTACGTGGAAAAAATAGTCGCAATTAAAATAAAATTTGTGAAAATGAAGGAAACATAGATTGCAGATGAGTCGTAACTTTTTAGAAAATGTAGTTCGAGAAATGCATTTTCCGAAGGCATTAGAGATCCGTTAAAAAAGAAGAAAAAAAAGAATAATTTCGCAAAAGCAAATCTTCGAATATTCAGCTGTCACCGTGGTTTCCCCCTTAAATCTCAAGTAATCATTATTTCCAAGAGAATCGATGTCTTTTCTATTTGGCTCAGATAAAAAAATTCGATTTTAACTCGTATATTTTCCTCTTACATCTTCCAACCGCCGTGTTTCTCGGTTCGACGTGTTTTCCGCTCCCGTGTAAACGTATCAAAGAGGTAGACAGGGGAACTGAGTCGGAAGAATCGCGTTTAAAGGGGGAATAGGACGTGGGTACTAAGGAAAAGGAGGCCTCTCCTCTGCAATTTACTAAATTGGAACATTTCTACTTCTGTTTCCCTTCGCGTGTGTATACTCGAGCTGCGGGTGTAGGTTTGTCGCGAATCGTAAATGCCTGAATATCATCGTCGTCTCCTTATTAGAGGAATCCTTAGAGCTCGGAGTCAGCCACCGTTCCCTACGAATCTCGAAACGAAATGAACTCGATGCGCTTTGGTAACGATTCCCGGTTCCTTATCTCTGATCTAATAATGCGCGTTGATTGTACATTCAGACGTGCCAGAGAGAGAGAGAGAGAGAGAGAGAGAGGAAGAGCATTTTCTTGCTACGAGTCCGTTCTATTCATACGATGTTCGATAGATACGCTGGTTGCAATTATAGGTCGTTGATCATGGAAATGTATTTTGTGAATCATTGTTCCCTCGTATTTACGACCGGTCCCAGTGATTTATAGGCAGAAATTAAACCGGTTAACGGAATAAATCGTCCGTGAACTAATCGTCGTCGACCTGATCTATTTCTTAATTTGCAAGTTAATAGTTGCACACGTATTTATGCATACCAAGGATATAAATAACATGGTATCGCAAAGTGTTCGCCTCTATGTGTGTGTAGCTCTAGGCAGACATTAGGAAAATGCAATAGAAGAAAATTGACGAAGCGTGTGCCTCATGGACGCGTCAACGGTTTCAAGGGAAAATCCTAAATGTGTTTTATGCGCGACGAGAGAATGAGAAGTGAAAGGAAGAAGCCTGTTAGAGAATGGAGGGGTGTATGTAATATATAGAAGACAGAATTTTAGGAGGGGGGGATTGATAAATTGCAGATTGTTAGATGTTGATTGTGACTGTCGTGCAGAGAGCTGTCTCACAGAGAGTCGTCGAACGTTGGAAAATTGAGCTGATTGTTATTACATGAAGCTAATGAGTATAGCGCCGCGAGTTGTAAATTATTAAAAAAAAAAACAATTATTGTCATTGTCTAGAGCTGAAATTAGCGAAGTGTGGCTCGCGTTAAATATTCAAATACTAGAATAGCGTGCAGAGTTCTTTCTCACTCGTCCATTCTGTTAAAGATCATGCAAAAATTACTGTTAGGTGTGGAAATAATTTTTTCTGGAATTTTTTTCTAACTGGATTTCGTATAATTAACAGTGCTATTCAACTGGAAATATTCGGGATGGAAAAATGAAAATTATTTCGACGATTGATCTGTTCTCATTCTTTTTAAATAAAACTGTGATTGCAACCCGAAAGTCGGGAAGAATTAATTCCTACACCTAATATTTCTCCGTGATTTCTCTCATTACAAGTAACTGGGTCGCGAAAAATTACCGTTTTCGAAAGTGGGTCTCGGCTCGTAAAGGTTCGGGAAGATATTTCCAGACAGATTGCTATTGTCGAGATTGCTGATGAGAAAATATTGAAATTGTTTACGAATATGTTTTTTTTTCTACCTCTTTTTGCTGGATTTATTGGTCAGATTTCGTTTTAATACAAGCGTAAACAAAATCACAGTGTACGTATGAGAAGTGAAATGCTAGAAACGCTTAAGAGTGTCCCTTTTACTCAGTTTTGTTTCTACCAACGGAAGCCATTAGTTGGCCGGATGAGAGCTTGCGAAATTGCTGTCGTCGAACCGCCAATTTGGGTTAAGTTGACAGAGAATTGCCATTAAACGTTAAGAGTTAAGGTGTATCGAATATAATGGCCACGTTCACTCTGTGCTAGGTCCGAAACTTTTCTCCTTCCTCTCTTCCTTTGATCATTTCTTTTCTCGTACCACTTTTCTTTCTTTCACTCATTTCTTACCGTCGCGTCTCGTCCATTTGCACATTCTCGAAAGTAGCAACGAGATTTAGTTTTCCCCTCGTGAAACACCCTTCTTTTTTGGAGAGGAAATCAGTTCAACGAGCGTCGGAAATCCTCACCATAGATACAATAGAAAAACATTTCTTCGAACCGACGTTTTTACCGTTTCTATCGAACGATAATCCTCGAATAGTCCGCCATTGGAGCAATCTTCGAATTTCGCGAAAATCCCTGTTTACTCGGCATAAAGATAGACAATCGTGTTATATCGATAGAAAACCACTGATCTACAGCACAAAAAAAAAAAAGAAAAGAAAGAAAGAAAGGAGTAGAAAATAAACGGGGGAGAAAAAATAAAAGAGAGAAAGAGAAATACACAGCAAGTAGCACTCGGTGCAGCTCGTACTTTCTAGAACGTCCTCTTTCTCGCGACGCGATTTTCGCCACGGTATTCCCTAACGAGAGTGTCGAAGAAACATTTTCAAAGCATTTTACCCGGGAATTGCCACAATTAATGGAACGACACACTTCTTCACCTCGCCTCTCACTCCCCTCCTCCCCTCTCTCTCTCTCTCTCTCTCTGCCTCCGTTGCTTTTTCTAAAGGAAAACGGAAGAGGGAGAGAGATTCTCGTGAATCAAAGTAGTTCGAGCGTGTCACACGGCCTCTCGGAGATTTTAACGTCTAAATCCCTTTACCGTGGAAAACTCTGATTGCGCCATTGAACGGCGGCGTTTATGACGTTCCACGGGAGCATCGACAACGGTTTCTGGACCAACTGGTTTTGCACAATTCGACGCTACGGTTCGACGAAGTTGCCGCAGTGTCGTCCTCCACTTGGCACGGCTCGTCGCGCCTCCGGTTTGCCTTATAAATGAGAAAAGGACCTCAGTTTGCTCCACTTTATTTTCCTACGGATTAAAATAGTCCCGGGGGAGGTGTTAGAAAGTTAGATAGCAATGGCCGCGGTACAAATGGAAAAGGTGTTTGATCACGAAACGACCGTATCTACTTAACTTCGGTGTAACGCCTCGCGTACTTACTCGCGTTTCAATTAAGTCTCTCGCTCCTCGAATGCTATTGGAAAAAAATTAAAAGAAAATAACAAGAAATTCTCCTCTCGTCGTTCGACGAACGGAAATACGAAAACGAGGCACTCGAAAGGGAGCGTGTCCGATGTTTCGTTGCAAATTCACGGTTCGGTAATTTTTCAACTTCCTGGAGAAAATATTGGGTCAGGGTGAAAGTTTCTGCTCGTTTTCAACAGACGACGGTAAATTATTTGCTTGCAGGTGACACTCGTTGCATGTACGAATTTCAGGGATATTCGATTGCTATCTTGCCAGCAGATTTTTTTTTGTGTAGGACGGTTTTTATATTGTGAGAAAAAGTTTCGAAAATGAGCGAAGAAAAGATTCATTCGTGTTGTATTATGTCTTTGTGAATTTCGGAAAAATTATAGGAACTGCTGTAAAGGGTTTACTAAAATTCTTCACGAGTTTTTCATACGGTAAAACAAATAGTTTGCAAAATTTAGACATGGAGATTTTCGATTAAACGACGATCCACGTTCTAGCCGAGATACTTTGATATACTACGACGTTGTGCTTAATTTACTGCAAAATGATCCAGGAAGTTGCAGAGAAGCTTAACGTCGACAGATCGATCAGAAGGAAATTCTACAAAGCAACGGAGATTACATAATTATTTAATAAACAAATTTCACGTGTCAAATTTGCTCGTACTTTAATGCAAAATCGGGAACGAACTTTTGCACTGACCTAATAAAACAGAAAACGATTACTTTGAGAAAGGTGGAGGTAGAAGGTTCTACAGACGTGATGAAAATTTATATCCCGTTCAAAATGGTACAATTCCGACGTTGCTGACATCTCTTTTTTCCATACCTTACACAATTTCTTCGTTCATCCTTTCGAGAATGCCTGGTGCAAACATTTGGCGGCGTTGATTTATGAATTTCTCGTGGTTTGTTAGTAACTCGTTTCGAAAGCCGATAACCGATAATCCGATCCGATTAAAGCACGTGCACAGCGAGGATATCGCGTTCCCCTATTGTGTTTTCGAATAATTAGCGTTCGCGCTTGTAATCAGCCCCGCTGGTACCCTCATTTTTGCGGTCTTCTTCTAGCCTCTTTGTTGGATCGAGGCTGGAAAAGGGGATGACGTAACAACGAAGAGCTGTGTATGGTCTGAGCATCTCGCGTCGGTAGAGTATGCGATCACAAGCTGGTTGTTGTTGTTCCTGAATCTCGTTTCGCGTCCTTGAACGAGCGACGAACAAAAGGATAAACCGAGATAAATGTACATCACACGGAGCGCACATCCTCCGACCGTATAATTCTCTCTATCCCGTCTATCCGTTCCCTCTCAACGTTTAATCAAATTTCCTGCCGCGTTTTTTTTCCACAGTTTTGCCCACCCTTTGTCTCTCACGATTTCCCAAACGAATTCGATCAACTTCCATCCGGCAGAAAATACGTTTCACTCTCCCTCTCTCTCTCTCTCTCTCTCGCTCTTTCACTCGATTTCTCGCTCGCTCGCTCTCTCTCTCTCTCGCTCTGACTCTCTCATTCTCTCTCTCGCGCTCTGGCTCTTTCACTCGATTTCTCTCTCTCTCTCTCTCTCTCTCGCTCTGGCTCTCTCACTCTCTCTCTTGTGCTTTGGCTCTCTCACTCGATTTCTCGCTCTCTGACTCGATTTCTCGCTTTCTCTCTCTCTCTCTCTCGCTCTGGCTCTCCCACTCGATTTCTCGCTCTCTGACTCGATTTCTCGCTCTCTCACTCTCTCGAAAAAAGGACCAACGTTTTCATCCGTTTCGAGGAATTTCTTCTTTTTTCTCTCTCTTTATTTTTTCATTTTTTTCTTTTTTTTTTTATTCAAACGGACATCGATCCACGATATATACCGTACACGCGTCAGGGATGGAGTTTAGAATTTATAGGTTGCGTGGCGATCGATTCACCGTGCAAAGTTCACTGCTACGTCTATTATTAGTGCCGCGGCCAGAACCTCAATCGTCGGTGCAGTTAAGTCAGCAACCCGTTGCATATTGTCGCACACAATCTTACGTCAATCCTTTTTCTTTTTACATCGGTGTATGTATGTTTCGTTAATTCGTGTACCGTGTGTGCTGGACGTGTATTGTGAAAGTTAACAAGCGTGCGTCATACGCGAGCGTTCGATCGAGCAAGTCGAGCGTTGTACGGTTTAATTCATCGGTTAAATCAGAATAAAGAAGAAAACTGTGGAATGAAAAGGTTTTCCTACTTGCATAGGATTTCGAATACGACTAAGGCTACCTTAAACTCCGTCTAATCTGTACTAATAGTCGAACGTGAAGGAGGAGGAGGCAGCGAAGAAGGAGGAATGAAACTAGGGCAAAGCCCGACATGGAAGGTCGTGCCGATGAAAGTTCTCCGTTTCCGAACTTAATACCTCTTGACCAGTTTTCACGGCTTATTATTGATGGTTCGTTTCTCCTGAGAAACGAGCGACTCGCTCGATCACGTACCCGGAACAGTCTTTACTTTCGACGAGAGATTTATGCGCTCGAATCCGCGAGATAGCTTCCCCTTTTTCTCAAGGATCTACGTGCTAGCTCAGTTCGAAAATCAGTTCCCAAGAAATATGGAAATTTCGAAGTGTGATTATTCGAAGATATTCCTAGCTAATTATCATATCATATCGCGATCTATAGAAATGTCGTAGCTGCAGTATTTCAAAGAAAAAGGTTCATTTTTATGCGTATCAAAGTATGAAACTCAGTATGAAAATAGTATCAGAGATGTTGCAGAAATTGTTAGATCGATTTGTCATTGTGAAACGAGGATTAACTGGTAATCTACTTTTCATTGTCGGGTTTTTGCTCTTGCTTAACCTTTAATCAACATCTTAACTGCGTTATTTATACGACGTTTTCCTAGATTGCTCATCTGTCGCGTAAGTGTCTTTACTGAACGTGTTAAAAAGGCGGAAGCGGTGTTGCCACCAGTAATAACGAACGGGATAATTAAATATTTAAACGTTTCACAATTTCCATTTAGCATTACTTATGAAAATATTCAGTACTAGCTTTATTTCGAAATAGTGTAGTATAATTTTTTTATGACGTGCCAAGGACAACTCACCAGCACGCAGTTACGCATCTAATTAAGAGCTGAATAAAACTCACGAACGTTTCTTAGGATTACAAGTAGATTTTCGTGATCGCGATTGAACAGACGTAGCTCGAAAGAATATGTATTTAATCGAAAAGAAATTAATACAGCTACGCTTAAAATTACCGTCGCTAATTCTAACATCAAGTTTGAATTAACAAGTTTGCGCAATCACCTTTCAAAATCCCGCTCTTTATCTACAAGGAAAAACTCTTTCTTTACCTTCCTGCTGCGTCGTTGAATTCACTTCGCGTTATTTCTGCGTGTTTTTCCATCAGAATTTTTCCTCATCGAGAGTTTTTCTCGAACCGCCGCTTTCTCTTTTACGACGTTCGTCCGGCGGCTTTTAAAAGCTAGACGAGGCAACATTTTTACGATACTAACACGTACCTATAGAGGAACTTTCTGCGAAACTTTCGCGGTATTGAATTGCTCGATGAGAAGAACAACTCGTAGATAAACAACGAAGCGGATGTTTATGGACGTCGTCGATCCATCGAATTCCTCTCGTTGTTCGATTAACTATTTCCATCTCCCCTTCTCTCTCTCTCTCTCTCTCCTCTTCTACTCGTTTGGTGAACGATGTTTGCGATGCAATCGCGTGGTATCACGTGCACGGAATCGCGGTTACAGTTTCTGTGGAACGGTGCGCGAGTTTCGGCTGGTTTAACAGTCAACTTGCCGGCGTTCGCGGAAGCTGCGGTGGAATAGCTGAAGTTGCTTCGATTAATTCCCGTTTCTCTCCGCGGGCGGAAGTTGATGGAACGAACGCCCGTGGCATCGGTGTCTGCGTATTAAATGCTCATAAATCCGAAGCACCTGCTAACTGAATCTCTCAGTCGCGAGTAGAGTTTCGTCGTGTCTCGTTTTGTCGCGTAATGGCCGCGTCGAGACTCTCTTTTGAAATCATCTGTACGCCGTGTGTTTTATATAATACTTTCACGCGATCTCGTGTTGACAGGACCTTGAAATTCTCGTAGAACATCCGAGAAAGATTATTACACGATATTATACGATATGATATTTACGATACATGACTCTTTTTTTTTGTTTCTTTTTTTCCGAGGGAACAAAATGATCGCCACTCGCGATAAGAAATTATCTGATGTCAATAGGAGGTTCTTAGTAACCGATATTTATGAATTTTTTCCGAAAGGATGATTTAGGATAGTGGATAAAAAATTTTTAAATTTTCATTTTAATTGTTTTTGCGCATTTTTGTTGACGTTTTGAAAAAGTTTCTTGTTAGAGTTAAATATTTCGCGCTGGGATGAAATCTAATTGAAAAAGAAATATACAAAATTTGCAAGATTCGTAACTTTTTATCTTAGACAAATTTTGCTCTATACCGATGAGAGGAATTATTGTAAGTAATCGATAATATTGAAATTTTAGAAATCCGATTGGATTGATATAAATAACACAGCCATGGAAATCGAGATATTTGCAAGCTGGCAGAAAAATGGCGAAAGCGTATCAACAAGGGATATTATTTCGACGATTGATCTTTTTGCAACCTTTTTAAATAAATCTTCAATTCCACACAAAAGTCGCAAAAAAATTAATTATTACATCTGATATTATCGATCTCCGGAAAAAAATGAAAAATCGATTTTTTGGCAAATCCCCTCTTAGATATTTTTATATTCAATTCAAATATCACACGTTTACAGTACTTCGTTCTGGTTTACGATAACAGGTCGATGGTTGGTTTAATCGATTATTCTTATCCCAATAGAAAAGTCTTCTATCCGGACAATATTCTATTTGATCGTATAATTCTTCCTACATCCTGTTCCCTTTAATCAATTCCAGTTCCGCTTATCCTATCCGCCATCTTCGAGCTCTCCCGGCTCGCACAATCACGTAAACGAAAGCATCCCATCGGAATCGGATTTCACGTTTCCATCTACTTCTCGTATCCACGTTCTTCCTTTCGTCGTTCGTGCATCGCAGGCAATTAGGGTCGTTCGACAACGACATTCTCATCGTGTAAAAAAGAAGTTAACGTACGATACACTCGTGTTTCGTCATGAACGACCGATAAGACCTAACATAACACGCGTTGAATCATCTACACAGATTAGATTATACCTATCTCCCGGCGTGTGAAAATTAGAACACGCTATTGAGACAAGATTAATCTGTTCACGGCTATTGTGTACGATATCAACGAAACTGGCTACCCTGTGGAACCTTCCCTCTATTCACTGTCTGTCTTGTCTTTCAGGTAGCGAAACACTTCGCCAGGATACTCGACCTCGTGAATATCGAAGAATCTCGTAGCTTCTTGGATTAGTGGACAGAAAAAGGAAAGAAGAACCCTCGCGACCTGGGTCATCGACGTTTCTCCGAGAGAAATCAACCGTTCGAGGGTACAACTTGACCGGTGAAAAATTCGTGGAAATCGGACAGAAACGAAGTGTCCAAATAGAATCCAGGATGACTCGTATGTTACTTCAAGAGCCTGGATGGAAGATCGAGCGCAAAGGCTCCGCTCTACTGTTGAGGAGAGACAGTTCACATCTGAAGAGCGGACGCGTCTGCTTCCGTTGCGACGTCGAAGTACGTGAATTCGAGCGTGACGAGGATTACATGATCGAGGCGGAACCGGAGGCAGCTGCCAGTCCTTTGGCGATGTGTGCTAGTTGCCTGGCAGCGTTATGCGTGACCGTGATTCTACCTTGGTTGTTAATTGGCGGTTAAATAAGCAACGAGCTAACTCACGCATCTTTGGGGGGCTGTTCGCCGATCGAGTAAATTCTGGCTAACGGAAGTCGTCACGACGAATCGATATTCGGTACAGTGCTCCTTGACACGTGGAGGGAAACATCTCTAGGACCTATAGGAGGCCTGTCGAATAGATAGAACGGCTGACGAAGGATACCGACCGTGCTTACACTATGGGATTCGACACGAGAATAGGTGCGCCGATTCTCTGGAAAGGTCACTTTCGACGAAATCTATGTTCCCGAATTTAGATAGCGTTTAATTCGTATGATTTCTCGTCGAGACGAGGGGATAAAAAGTTTTGTTTTTCATAGAGTGAGAAAGAGAGGGAGAGAATGGGTATGAGAAGAACGAGTGATAAATTTTCGACACAGAACGGTTGCCCTTTCTGCTATTTCGAAAAGAGTTACGACCGAGCTTTATACTTAGCCACTGATCCGTGTCGTTTCCTTTATCGTTCCCCGGTAACCACGTAGAAAATACACGTCGCGAGACAAATACAAAATGGCCGTATAGACGACAGGCAGATCGCGGTTCAAGTAGATTTCGTGAAAGTCGTCGGTGAAAACTACCGCGGCGCTGGACTTTCTGCATAGGCATGCGAAACCGGAAGGAAGAAGTAACAAGAGAGATAAAAAGAGAAGGAACAAGAGAAAAAAAAACAGAAAAGGAAACATCAAAGGGAGACGAGAGTATATTCAAGCGTGTATTAAAATCTCCTTACTCGTTTGATGGTATCGACAAATCCTCTGGCCTCGAAAAACCGAGGCGACCCTGTGCCAAACGAGTGTGCCAGTACTCGAGAAAACCTTCGTGAAAACCTTTCGTGACTCACAGTTCGCTTACTTTGCACACGTATACACACGCTCGCGGATTCTTTTGTGAATGTTATAATAGCTGCATCGGTTCGAAAGCTGGTGCATACATACGTGCATCTTCCTTTCCACTATTTTCCTTCCCCCCTTTTTCCATGCTGTCGATGCTATCCGAGTAATAACCGAATCGTTGCGTCCCATTCGAATGGAAAAAATTGTAATCTACGATACACGCCGCTTTGTTTCTTTCTTCCCCTCTTTTTAATTTTTTTTTTTTTTCGTCGAACATTTTCCACGACAATCGTATACACGATCGAGCGACTTCCGGTTCAATATCAACGTTTTCATACGAATCTATCGATCAATTAGGTATCTTCACAAGTGTGTGTGTGTGTGTGTGTTTGCGCGCGGATTGAAAACTGGCAACAGAGAAAGAGAAGAAGCAAAAACGAAGAGGAAGAAGAAAAAGAGTCGAAAAGTTTCTCGACGCGCGAACTCAGCAAATGGAAAAGTTTTCACCGTGTGGAAATCGACGAACCGCCGTCGCCTTCCGCCATCGCGGTGGATTGAGAAATCGAGCGAAGTTTCGAGTTCGAGCATCACCGATAGCGCTCGTTACAGTCCGTTGCTTGCTGAACAATCTTCATGGAGAAAAAACAAGGAAAAAAAACTGGTTAGAAAAAAGGGCACATATTCGATGTGTCGGATAAATTTTTCCGGCGCCATTTTGCCCCGTTCGAAATGCGGAGGAACGTTTCTGACTAGGTTGGAACATTTTCACAGTACTGATACGCGTGTACGTGTGTGTATACACGCCTGCGCAAACGTGTACGAACAAATTACGATTTTTCCGTTTTTTTTTTTTTTGTTCGTTTCTCTCGTGATATTTTTAAAGGGAGAATTTCTGGGAAAGTTTTTCAAAGGCTGCACGAACGTGTTTCGATTAACCCAGACGCGCCAGGCTGTGGAGTTTCACGGCGACAAATTTACACGAACCTCGAATCCGGTCCCTATCCTGCAAAAGTGTCTTCGATAAATCATCCGCGTGTACATGAGCGGAATTTTTGCTAACGTGAAATTGAAAGAGAGAGAGAGAGAGAGAGAGAGAGAGAGAGAGTTGTAAGTGTAAAACGATGATTGATTGTACGTGAGCAAAAGAGGATATACGTATATACAGATACGGAAGTGTGTGTAAGCTTCTGTCGTACGATCCCAACTAAATCAGTGTAAAATACTATTTGTTTATGTTTTTTAATAAAACCCCGAACCAGTTGTACGTCGTCGACTAGTATCCTGTATTTTTCACCTCTACCTCGATCCTTTTCCCAGGATATTCGTCATCGTTATCTGTTTGTGTTCTGACGTTTTACACGAACGTTCCATTTTTACACCGTGAAGTATTCACATGCACGTTCACCCTTTTCTATTTTATTTATTTCCTCCTATCCTTTCGATAAATATAAAGAATACTTTCAACGTGTTCGTTTAATCTGTTCATCGACGATCACGATCGCACGATTGGAGAAAAAATTGGAGCGCAACCGAAGCCAATTTACGCGGCTTGATTTACCTTTTCGAGTGTAATAACGTGGATAATGGTTTCACCACGTTCCCAATGATAACAGCTGCACTTTTGTTCCTCGATTCCGAGGCAAACAGACTTTGTTTGCCCGGACGAGAGAAGTAAAGAGAAAAGATTGGTTATCCGTCTCTTCTCTGTTTTTTCTTTTCTTTTTTATTCTTCACAGGCTCGTGTATTATTTTCGTGAAGTTAATGAAAGCGTCTTTTCGGGAAGAGAACGAGAATTCGTTTAGAGAAGACGAGAGGAAAAAGGATTGTATTACGTTTCCCGTCCATGCACGATGGAGCTTTTGACGTTCGACCGCGAAACGGGACGCGTCACGCCATAAACCTCCGCGAAATGTTCGAATTTCATTTCCCGGTTACGGTGGTCGCATAAATATGCATCACGGTCCCACTCTGTTTCCTTGATTTATTCGTGATTACGCTCGCCATCGGGACAGATTTCGCTGACCGTTCCTAGTCAGCGATTCTCTCGAAACAAAGGCCGCGTGTGTTCGAGTTCGGTAATAACAATGGAAAATCTGCGCCAGCTGTGTCAGTTTTTAATATTAATCACGCGATTAGAGTGTCGTAGAAATAACTCGCTCAGAACGTCGACGAGAAGGATCAATAGGTAGAGGTTTCGAAGATATTCCAAGTTTATCGTAGGTTTTTCATCTTTTCTCTTTTTCTTTATTTCATTCTCTCATTTTTATAATTATTAAAAACATGCAGGCACTGTAATTTCATGGAGATCGATAGGGAGCGTGGTTTGATGAATACCACACCAAGTATCGCTCGATAAACGACCGTAAATGTCCCACTATTTACTCGGTATACATTGAAAGTTAGTACCAGACAAAGGCGGGCAAATAAACGCATCGATTTTCTTGTAAATGTTTGAACAGATTTCACTGATATGCATTCTTTTATACGATTCCCGGACCTTGAACGATTAGAATTACGTTTAGATCGTTGAATACGCTTCAATTTCTCTTTCTATGTGATTATGCTAAAATGTCCCCTGAAATAATTTTTTTACGATTTTTGGACTTTGAACGATTAGAATTTAGGTCGTCAAATACGTTCCAATTTTTCTTTCGCATGATTATGCTCAAATGTCCCTTCAAATGACTTTGAAATGACCTTGGAACACCCTCAAGGCGACCTTCAAAACGTGAATTCTTTTTTTCTACGATTTTTGGACCTTGAAGGATTCGAGTTCAGATCATTAAATACGATCAAAGTTTTCTTCCGCATGATTATGCTCGAGTGTCCTTTGAAATGACTTTGAAACGACCTTCGAACATCCTCGAGGTGACCTTGAAAAAGGTCGATTGCTCTAAAGTATTTCAACGTTGACTTAGCTCTTTTGAATTTTCGCGCGTTTGGTATTAGTAAAAATATTCGAATTAACGAGCGGTGACGTACTCGAGCCACCTGAAGGGTCGTTCGCGAAGACGAGATGCTGGAAACACGGTTCGAAGACGACGTCCTCGTTTCATTTTATGTAACATCATTTTCCCTCTCTCCGAAGAGTTATCGCGTTTCAAGCACGGACAAGGTTATTAAATATATTTATTTGGCGTCTGTTATTTCCATATCGAAGTGAATCATCGTCGTTAGGTACAGCCACGGCGGGGTGTATTAATCTGGATCGAGGTGAACCAGAAACATGAACGCTCGCGAAATAATACGATAGCCGGGCGATCAATGTCTCTTATGATATTTAAGTAGACTCCACGGAGGAGATTTAGTGACGATCTCGTGGACGTATGACTTTCAGGGATACCGGTGACAATTTATTTTGGAATTGGAAAATAACCGGTGTAACTGTACTTCACCTTCGTGATAGAGGGGAATTCATGAATTTCAAACAACTCTTTATTCCCCTGAACGGCCGTTAAATTAGCATAGAACGTTCCCCCGCTCTCCCCACTCTTTTCCTCTTCCGAATAGTCATCAGTGTGAAATGGTCTTTTGTCTATGGTGGTATTTGCACGGAAGGAAATTTCCTTTCCTTCGTCGCTTTCACGTTTTATTTCATCCAGTTCAGGAGCACGTACGAGGATAATGAAGGTTAATTAGACGGGTTGACGCATCGAGCGTTAAATTAATACCAGCACGCTATCTACGAGTCTCCGGGAGAATATATTCAACCACGACAGCTGATTGCTACAAATTGGCTTCAATTTCCTTCAATTTGCAAGCATCTAAAAGGAGAAAAAGGAGAAAAAATGTAATTCATATACCGTGGGCGGCATCTGTCGACTCGCTCGAGCTCGTCTCCAGCTCGCTTGCAGATAAAGTAGGTAACGATATAGCTATCGGAGCTGCACCGGTCTCCCGTTTTCTATGGAAACGTCGTTGCCTCGAATTGTCGTTAGATGGCGCTGGCTCTGGCCCTCGGTGGAATTTGAATTCGTTCTTCCGGTTCACGGTCGCGTGTGTCCTATTGCTCGTTTGTTGTGCTTATGTTTTCGTGGAAATTTGTCGGTGTTGATTAATATCTCTGATCCCGTGATGTATATTTTCAGCGTTATGGTAATTTCTTCTTCATATTAATCTGTAACGTACCCTTAATATCGTCGCAACGTTGAATGTTTTTATCTTGTCGAACGTTAACCTTCCCCTTTGTTACGGTAGCCATTTGACCAAAAAGGTGATGACAATAAACGAGCTAACCATGTCGAAATATTTCTGTTTCAGTTGCCGGATCTGGACAACCTCGATGAAAAGGTGAGTGCTAACTAACGAATTCCCGTTTACTTATCTCGATTAAGCACGGTACTTGCTTCTGGGTAAGTGAAATTCGTGAACAATATTTGTCTTCGTTTTTTTTTCTTTTTCCGACGTATGTGGATTGTCCGTGTAATTGCCTGTACAAATTCATGGAATTTCGTAACCTGATACGATCACATCTCCCCCTTCACACCTCTCGTTCTCCGTTAGATATCGATTTCTCGTCTCGAAACGTTCTTCGCGCGTTCAACCGGCGATGTCGCGATTGTCGTACAACGCGAACTGTCAACTATTACAGAGACGCGTAAATACACGCCGATTTCACGATAGCTTAGAAATTCCAAGCAGTGTTAAAGAGGCTACGTGCCTCGAATCGCGAACAAGGTGTCCACAGGATTAAACTCCCGCGAAAGGGGACTTATGTAATCCCCGTGAAAAAGATACACGCAAAACCAATAAGAACGCCGCGTTATGGAGGCGCGTGGCTTACGGATGCCGCCTTAACGCCGGTAAACACTTTCGAAAGCTGTTCCCGCGCTTTTCAAGATGCGTGCGCATGTCCCTGAATATGTCCCGTGGATTATTTCCGTTGTACAAATTAAACGGCGGATTTCTTGCAATCTTCGTATAAAGTTATTCCATTAAAATGCTTGTACGTGGTAATTAACCCGTTTTAACGTGAAATAAATCGGGGACGCGCAATTAATAATTTGTCCGTACCACCGCGCATCAATTTTTTTTTAAATTAAAATTAGTGTAATAGTCAAAACAGAAGATAGATTTTTTTTTATTGTCTATCTGTGTAGTAGATAAACTGAAAATAGTTTATTCGATTTTATTAATTAGCATGACAATTTTTTAAACGGTCGATAATATTATATTTAAAAACAGCTTCTCTTTTAAGTGACTTAAATAAACATGTAATTCATCGCTTAAATGTTTCTCTTCCTTTTGATATCTTCTTCGAGTGTGTCTTGTTATTGAATCATTGGAAAATGATGCCACTCTAGCCCATTTCTTTTTGAAATACTTTACAATAACTTCTTCCGCAATTTTTTCTTTATAAACATAGAAAACTCGATTCTTTTTATCGTTTTTAATTCGACGAGAAGTGAACATCGCGCGAGCGGATTACTACGCACACTGGGTGATAGATGACAATTGTCATATGCGGATTATTTCGGATTATCTCGGATATTGTAATAATACATTAAGTAATATATTATTGTTTACGGATGCAAATGGTTTAACCTTGAGAGGCGAAAGTCTTTGCCGCAATTACAATACGAAATTTCGTTTCCCCTTTAGAAAATTATCCGCTCGTTCAAATAGGTCCTGGTTCGAGCAAATCAAACTTTCTTACAGCTGAGAGGCATCGTACCTTGCACGACGTAAATAAGCCCATCGCATTTCCATACAACGATTTCGCTCAGTTCATTCAGCTAGCATTAGGATCCGAGGGATGGTATTAGAGAGCAATTACCCTAATGCAAACGTGTACTCGCAGGCAAGTTCTACAAGCTCGAAGCTTTCTAATACAGAAATTTAATGCTCCGTCATTCGCAAGTGAGATTCAGGTATACGGAGACTTAACTCAGTGTCTGCCATTTCTCGAATCATTTAGTCAACGATTCTCCTGCCTCTTTCAAACCTATAGTAATTCTACTCGTCGTCAAGTCGATAAACACATCAGGGAATTGTTATTCCGTCTTATTAACGATGGAACTCGTTAATTCATTTACGACTCGTTTATACGAACTTCCGAACTAACCATTCTCTTAACCACTGCCTACACTTGTAATCGCACCTGCCTCGTCTTTACCTCGTTCATCAACTTTGCAACCGCAGCTGTTCCTTAAAAAAAAAAAGAAAAAATTTCTTCTCTTAATTTCCCGTTAATGCAACTCGCATTATTAACAATACCTCGACGCCGATAATATTTTCACGAGGAACTTTCAAGTGTCTCTTTTTTTTCCTTTATCTGCTTTGTTCTCCATATTTGGACGACACTCGACCATCGACGCAATAGCGTCGTTATTCAAAAACGCAGGACAGCTTTATCGAAGTAGAGAACAGAAATGTTTATTAATTACAGTAGGCTCAACGTTGCGGCGTGTTAATGGAATAATCGCGTGATCTTTATGGTACAACCATCGGCAAGGTGTACCACCATGGTGTATATTGTATTGTAATTTATCAAACTTATCCTCCGCCAGTTCGATATATTTAAACACGATGGCCAGCTGTTTTGTTTCTTCTTTTTTTTTTTTTTCTATCTCGAACCAATTGTTTATCCGCCACCGTTCGACGCGCTTGTACAAACAGTCTTGCGTAATGCACGATTTCCACGGTGCTTTACAATAATTGGCCGATTATCCGAGAAACTATATTATAGTCGGTGGTCGTGCACGATGGAATCGGGGGCTCGTAGGTGGAGCCACGCGGAAACAGATCGTTAAGATAATCGATTGCGAAATTACGCGCGCTCCTTCGATTCGCCAGCGACACGTGAGAAAGAGAGAGAGAGAAAGAAAGAAAAATAAATAATCACGGTTTATTGTTTCTATTCGAACTATATTATCGTTACACTTTACTGCGTGATCACGTTACGTCTCTGGTCTTCGTTCCTTGGAACACCTCTTTGCACGTTCCAATTGTAATTTATTGAGCTCAGTTTTGAGAAAGAGAGCAGTTCCGCGAAAAAGAATGGGAATAAACAATTTTTATCGAATAGATCTCGCACCTACGTGACTTCTATCGCGTTCGTATCGTGCACGAGATGATGTGCAAAAATGTAAATTACCGTGGCAAAAGTGTTTATTTTTCTGATTCTCCTTGCGTGATATTTATCGCATTTCGCGAATCATTTTATTATTTCGATTGTTCCCTTTATTTCCCTCGTTCCACGCTTTATTCTCAAACGACGCATCGATCGAACGCATTAACCAAATGAAATACAGTAATAAAACGCTCGCGCGGTGAACGTTATCGATTAATCTCCCTTTTTTTGTTTTTTTTTTGTTTCTTTTTGTTTTTTTGCTGTTTTCGTTCCCCTACTTTGCTGAACGTTTCCAGGAATCTTCGTTGCTCGATCATTATTACGATGTATAACGGACGATTTGCGGTGGAAGTGAATTAATTTTAGGGAAGGAACAAGATCACCGTGTCACGTCTTAGCACGGAGACGAATTCCACGAACGTTTCCAATTATATTTCGAGGGCTTCGAGGAACACTGTATTGGATTTCTGGTGATGCGAGCGCGACAAATTGTGCCATTCTCCTCGCGCTGAGTTCGAACCCTCGACAGAGATATCTGCTACCTGTATGTAGTCGGATCGATGTGTTATAGATCACGTGGATGCAGATTTGATTCGTCGAAACGTGGAAATATTTGTGAAATAATGATCATTCAGGGACAAGTAAATTTCCCTCTTTCTCTGGAATTTTCAATATTTCATTTTCATCGTACGTGGCATTTTTCGCGTTTGTAAATGGACAAGTTTGTTGTTTTTGTAGAGTACATATTTTCCTCTATACAGAATGAGTCGATAAAAGGCTATCTGAATAACTCTTTCAATTTCTCAGATATGAAGAAATTTTTTAAGCAAAAGTTAGTTTCCAAAGGGGATTTTTCTGTTACGTTGAAATAAATGAGTTCAATTAAATTACGTGCATCTTTTCAAGTTTACGGGGTTTTTTCATGCAAAAAGCCACGGTTTCTATTTACTAAGTATTCTGAGGAACCGATCTTTCTTGGATGTGCAAATTTGTTGCTTTAATTTTTATCAAAAGAAATTTTTATTCAATTTATATTCGAGGAAGGCGTGTTTATAAAAAAAAAAAAAACAATATCATCGATCACCCAACTAAATTAAATTTATTTTCCTATTTATATTTACAATAGTTTTTCTTAGTACATTAGCTCATCATTGTGATCTTAGATTATACACACGCAAGCACTTATTTCACGAAATAATGCAACGTACCTGCTTCAAAAATTGAGAGAGTTATTTACGTGGCACGTTTCAATTGACTCACCTTATATTTTCTCTCGATTCGCTCGCGAAAGATGATATCCTCGTTTGAAATTGTGTACCAATTAAACCATTTGCAAATCGAACAGGATTGGAGCTATTCAATTTCCCTCGCATTCCGTAAATATGGTTGGAATTTGTAATTACGAAAAATTCGCGCGGTTCTATCAACGTCCCTCGTTCGTCTCGAAATTGCAAGTATTTCATCGATCGTAATTTCATCCCTCCACTTTCTCTGCTTCTCGCGTACCCCTTGGAACGATTAATATTCTCGTGGCTACGTTGCAACGTTTACCTAGACCTGCGTAACATCGCGCGTAATCGTCCTCGGTGTGTTACGCAATTCCGCTCGCGGAGTAATTCCTTTCAATTCCACGACGACGTTGCTCATTATCTACTTAACGCGGTCATCGAACCCGCGGCACGTTTCGATTCACGGAGTTCTCGCGTTTCTTTCGCGCGTCATGCTGTCTCTTAGATCGCGAAAAAGGAGAAAGAGGGAACGTGATTACCAATCGCGTACGTTACAATCTCGTTGTAAATGTTTCACGTTTAGATTGACCCGTTGATTTTCGCGACACGTTCGCGCGTGTGATTTCCAAATGGTCAACGAGCTTCTTAGCAATTCGGGTTAATGGATTTTGGCAAGCGAGATGAACGGTCGTTGAGCTCCGTGAAATTTATAAAGTGTGACGAAATTTATTTCCAAAATTTTGCACGCCTGATACATTCGGAACGGAGCACGTTCGCATGCGTAGCGATGTAAATAATCACGCTAGCGGCATGTGTGAAACGTGTTATCGTTCGATTTATCGAGCCTCGGTATTAAAGGATTAGGATAATGTTTTACAAGTATTCGTGTAAATTCTGAACAGAGAGAGAGAAGAGGGAGAGGGAGAGAGAGAGAGAGGAGAAAGAGAGGGAGAAAAAGAGAAAAAGAGAGAGAGAGAATTTTCATATTCTTGTAAATTCAGAATAGATTTATAAACTAATTATTGTTCATTTTTTATTGTTACACCAATATTATCCACAATTCCGTTCAAATTTTATCCACATTGAAATAAAACGACTTGATAAAATAAATTTCCACAATTTTTTCTTTTCGAAACGAAAATTATGTCAGAGTTGATCGATCATGTAAAAACATACTCGGAGTTCGAAAGATTAAATATAAGGCGCGTATTGACATTTACAAAAATTACACTGAAGTAATTGATTATTATTTTGACGAATTTTTAATTTTAATCATAAACCGGTGACATTTCATTTCTGTTTGAAAGGTGAATTCAGTTAACAGATTAAGGACCATTCAGACCATCGATATATATTGTCAATGTTTCAAGGTTCTCTACATTATCATATGTAAAAACGATCAATATAAAAATTGTCAATATTATTGAACATTCGCGGAACTGATTGACGTATTGTCAATATTTTGAATATATTAGGTTGTCAAGTATGAAATGGAGCAAACTTCATGTTATTTATTTCAATTGCACATAACCTCATTTAGACGCCGTATATTGGCATAATTTGTTTTTCGTGTGAAAGTTACATCTTTTCTTCTTTTTAACACATATTTCAGTTTGAAAAAGATTTGCAATTTTTTTGTAAAGGCGATTAAGTGAGACCATGGAAATCAGCGAAATTCGTGTGTTGATGAAGTATGAGTTCCACCGTGGAGCCACAACACGGCAGGCAGTTTTCAATATCAATAGCGTGTTCGGCATTCAAGTGGCTACAAACGCGACTGTAGCCCGTTGGTTTAAGAAATTTCGTTCGGGAGATTTCGACCTGTCTAATGAACCACGTGGTCGACCCAAGACTCAGGTGGATAATGACGTCCTGAAAGCCACTGTGGAAGCGAATTCCAGCCAAAGTGCACGTGAATTATCGTTAATGTACAATGTATCAAAGCAAACAATCTTGACTCATTTGGCACAAATCGGTAAAGTGAAAAAGCTGGACAAGTGGATACCGCATGAATTGACTGATGCACAGAAGGAACGAAGACTCGACGCATGTCTTTCTCTTCTTTCTCGCAACAAAGCCGAACCATTTCTCAAACAAATCGTTACGTGCGATGAGAAATGGATCATGTATGATAATCGTAAGCGTTCATCGCAATGGTTGGATAAAGACGAATCACCAAAACACTGTCCGAAACTAGACATCCACCAGAAGAAGCTGATGGTCACTGTTTGGTGGTCTGCCTCAGGTGTCATCCACCACAGCTTTATGGAACCTGGCCAATCGATCACGGCGGATGTCTACTGTTATCAACTAGACGAAATGATGAGAAATCTTGCGATTAAACAGCCAAAATTAGTTAATCGGATGACTCCAATTCTCCTGCACGACAACGCTCGGCCACATGCCGCACGAATGACCGTATCAAAGCTACAGGAGTTGAAGTTGGAAACTCTCCGTCACCCACCGTACTCGCCGGACCTTGCCCCCACTGACTATTATTTCTTTCGAAATTTAAACAACTTCTTATCTGGAAAAAAATTCAATTCCGCGCAGGCTGTCAAAATGGCGTTTCAAGAGTTCATCGACTCCCGTGATCCAGGCTTCTACAGCAAAGGAATAAATGAGTTACCTTTAAAATGGCAAAAGTGTATCGATAATATGGGTGCATACTTTGATTAAAAATAAAAAGTTTTTATTGGAAAAAAATCGAATTCAATTATGTGCATTTTTGCTCCATTTCATACTTGACAACCTAATAGTTTTCTGCTAATTGAAAAATATCGTAAATCAACGGTACGTGATTGTACGCTATTTGATTTTGGAACGTATGTAATGTAGGTCACGATAGAATTCTTCCGCAAATTTACCTACCCAACACAATTGTGCAGAAACGATTGCGTTAGACAAACAATTTGTCATAAAGAGCGATGTCTACGACCGGGGAGTAGTCTATAGCTAAGTAAACTCGCCACGAACCAGGTAACATTGTTGCTAATTATATCGATTTTAGAAGAAGTCCTACTTTCCGTGCCAACGGACGGTTTGTCCTGGTGGGCCTGACTAGCCGGCCGAAATTATACTTCCGAAGCTTTCCTCGTTGCTTTCGACACTTCACAGGTTGATCACGCGAATCTATGTTTTCGTGTTGTTCGCTAGAACGAGATGGAACACTGTTGTATTAAACAGAGAAAGAAGAAAAACGCTCCTCTGTCGAGAAGTTGCTAGTTATATTATAAGTATGTTAATTACTTAAAATTATTTACGAAGTGCCGATGAATACATCAGCATAAATTTCAATAAACTTGTCATTCATACTTTATTTTTGTACATTGATAGGAAAACAGTGTTACTTACCAACTGTTTGTCACTGATTTGTATACTTTTCGAAGTTTGGAAACGTTTGTTTCTTTTTTTTATTAAGAAAAATTAAAAAATAGAAAAGAAGATCGAATCTTGGGAAAAATCGTATCGTTTAAATAGGAAGCAAGATCAACGAACGAATTCTCATTTGGAGAACGCTTCGATTAGAGGGTTGATGCGCGATTGATACCTACGCGTGAAATACGCGCGAAATAGCTCGTGCACGACCCCGCTCCGAATCAGCTAGTCGCCGGCTCGAACATAATTCAACGCGCAAAACTTCTCGCGCGCGCGTTCTTGCGTAACCGCGAACGTGGTTGCGCTCTCGTCGAGCTTGGATCCGTCGTAGAGGCGCGTTTGCGTGTATAGTCGATGGAAGAAATATAGTGAAGCCGTACATTGAAGTATAAAATAAAATATAAAGATTCTAATCAGCATTTCTCAGATTTCGAAGCATAAATTTGTACAATCGAAGCTTCCATAATCAATAAAAGAAGTATTAACAGGGAAAATGACAAATAGGGCGCCTTAGCTGTAAACGTACAGTCCCGACATGTCAGTTCGGAATTGGTCCCTTAAATTTTTCCTCTGCTCTTCTAAATCGACACGCATAAAGTACTCGAAACATATTTATTTCGCGATCAAATGAAGCTTGACAGAAAAATAAGCGATAATAAAGCGGATTCGCCATCGCCATTAGTTTTGCCAGTTGTTAATTTTAATACAGATGGAAGGAAAATTATAGAAGTTGATATTTTTTTCTTTTCGAGTGCTGCATCTTAATTACTCTCTCTATGTTTATACACTTTCCTTCTCGATGTGTTTAATTTTACTGAATTCGAAGCACCGAGTGGTGGGGGGAAAAGTGGAGATGGTTCAGTTGAATTTAATCGAGCACTGTTATATAAGGAAGCTTGATATTCGTAAAAAATAACTGCTGTATCCTCATTCTATTGTGATTCGAAAGTGTCACAAGGTTTTCAGAAGCTTCATTTCTATCTGATCGATTTATATTTCGATATCTGACTAATTTTATAATCTTTCTATATTTATTTCATCGAGGAACTGAGCGGGAATGGTACAGTTTAATTTAACTGAGCATTGCTACATCACGAGGCTCGATATTTACAAACAAGTAACTCCTGTAACTCTATTCTATAGTAATTAATTGATTAACCACGAAAAGGTGGAAAATTCTTCAGAAGCTTCACTTTTATCTGATCCATACCAATTGTACGATCTTCCTATATTTATTCCACCGAGGTACCAAGTGGTGGGGGAAAAGTGGGGATTCTTCGATTCAATTTAACCAAGAAATTACTACATCACGAGATTCGATGTTCATAAAAGAGTAACTTATAGTAGCTTATACTAGCCTTATTCTATTATGATTCGAAAACGTCATAAGTTCTTCAGAAGCTTCACTCCAATCAATCTATACTTCGACAGGAATTTATTCATATTTATTCCACCGGCTATACATTCCGACAGTGTCGCGCGCGACTGGTTGCCTGCGCACAGAAACCGGCTGTAGGTGCCTTTAGAGGTTAAGAAAATATCTGTGTCACCCGCAGCGATCGGTCGACCGGTTGCCAGATACTCGTTGTAAACAGGATGGAATTTGCATGTATATTCAAGTGGCGCGGAGCCTGCAATGGCGGAGCATCGAGGTCGTGGCTCACTCGTTGGTTCACCTCGCTCGTTCACGTTTTGCTGTATACATACCTCAAGGTCCGGTGGAGGAACGACGATACGACGACGACGTCGATTTTTTCGGTGAAAGTAAATTCTAGGGCCGCAGGGTGAATTCGGTTAATGACACGACGAAGAAGATTAGCGTGGAAGTGGACTCGATTTGCTCGTCTCTTCTCCTTTTCGTCTGGTTTGCCTGGTTTTTCAATGTGAATTGGGAAACCAGTATTTTAGGAGCGTTTCTAGAGGCATCAATAATTGTACACAACAATTTTCACAGCGATTTGTTTATATTTCCTTTCCAACTATAAAAACGCTCTATGTTTTTTTCCTCTTCTTTTCTAATTTGTTGTTGGAAATGAAATCAGCCTTTAGGAATGATAGTGTCGTATTTCTAATCTACAGCGATAGTTTAATAAACTCGTTTATAAGGAAATTGATATAATTGCAGAGTGAAATAGGTAGACAGTCGTTTATTCCGTATTCTGTACCGTTTAGAAGGGAAATGTTTATCGCTGGCTGATCCTTGAGTTAGATACGTGTTACGTTTACGTTCCTTCGAGTGCACTTAATCTCTCTCCCTGTCTCTCTCACAAGCTCTCCGTAAAGCTACTTAGTGGCTCTTCGAATTATAAACACGCTATTAGCCAGCACATCTTACATAACCCTTCTCTGTCGATCTTGTTTTTACCAATAAGGCACGTCAACTTCCGTTCTATAGCTTCCTCGTTCGATATCGTTCGTCGATCATCACTGATAACGATCAGGTGAAACAAAGGTATAATTTACCTCGTTCAACCCTTAATTCTGATAGTTTTGTTGGTTTCGAGAGGTGGTTCGTATAAGAATTAAAATGACGCACGTTGAATGCACTGCCTCGCTTTCGCGCATTGTGTGTAAATTTCAAGAGGAACACGTGAGCGAATCGCCAATTACGCCGGCGATCTAACGATTGATACAAAACAGCAAGGCTCATCTATTAATCGTATAATGACGAGTGTGTAACATGCACACACACGAACCGACCGTATATGGCTGGTCTTGGTAAGCAACAGTGGTTGCCAAATCGTGGCTGCTATTAATAAGCGGATAATCATTTGCGTAACGAGCCGGGTAGAAGCGTCGCGAACATCTTCGCGACCTCTTCGTCTTTGGCCTGGCTCTCACCTTTCTGGTCGCTGCGACTTTTGGATGTTCGTCGAGGTTGTCGAGGTTTCGTGAAGCTTTTTTTCATTTTCTTTTTAAAATTCGAGTAAGTTTATTAGTTAACATTAAACGTGACACTATTCCTACTGTAATCGGTTAGACGATCGGTTTTGAAACGAAAGTTACATTTTTTCGATCTCGATCACAGTAATTGGTAATTTAATATAGGAAACAGTATAAGAAATCATTTTTAGATCAGAATAAATGAATTGTTTATTTTCTTTTTTATCTTTAAATTGTTCATTAATTTCTTAAAATTTGCCTAAAAAATGCGTTGCTCCACTTTATGCAAATGCAAATTGATCGCATTTCACAGATGGTATTACGTAGGTTTATTTTACTTCAAATATGTACTTCTAAAATTGGGTTTTTTAAGAACATTATTACACCTATTACAAACGTATAGTTCTCATACAGCGCATTTGCTAGCTAAAATTAAGGAAACAAACGTGGTGGACGATTTTCATTATACGTTTCTCAGAAAACGACTAAAGATAAAAATTGAAAATACAAATGAAATATAAAAAAAGAAAGATTAAATTGAAACATAAAAATTGTCATAAAGTTGTCAGAAAGTGATAGAAATTGGATGCAGAATTTGAAATCTAGTAGAAGGCAATGCGTTCAACATTCAGAATGTGAATAGAACAAGTTTACGTCACAGTATGTTTATACTTTACTTATCCAAGCATCGAATACTATCTGTCGCCAAAAAAAAAAAAAAGAATTAGTTGTGCAAGAAGTAAGAGAGATCTTGAACAATGGTGTATTGAAAGCTTCGTTATCATCTGACACGTTAAAAGGCAATGATTGTCACGTGTCGCTCGTGACACAGTCGAAGATCGGAGAGAGACTCGTCTCAACAATATGATTGAATTAACTATCTATAAATAGTTATTCACGGGTGCATTGATACCGTGAATAATAATCTTATTCATCGATTATTACACGGCCATCGTTGATCGAGTATGCAGACTATTTCTTTTCAACGATCACGTTCACCGGTTTGCAATCGAACGTTTGCTCGTCGCCAGACTGCGTGTTCATTTGTTCGCCTGGCTTTTTCATACTCCCCGCGCGTTTCTTATATACCCGCCTTGATAAATATAGACGATTACTCGTGCACCGCGTGGAAAACTGACCTCGGACTAGCAGCGAAACGGGAAACGACATGCGGGTCCGTTCCGTGTGGAACGTAATTAAACAGCAGAGCAATGGTACCAACTATACGGGACACTTGTACCCGATCCAGCCACTTCTGCGTCGTTTTATTGCAGTCTGCTTGCTGCTCGTGCCTTTGCTTCTTTCAGGAACAATTTAACCACTTTGTTGTCGGACAACGAAGAGTGGAGGGGAAAAT
The DNA here is from genome assembly GCA_951804975.1 of Anthophora plumipes. Classification (NCBI taxonomy): domain Eukaryota; kingdom Metazoa; phylum Arthropoda; class Insecta; order Hymenoptera; family Apidae; genus Anthophora; species Anthophora plumipes. The sequence continues at coordinate 21,063,618 of OX638117.1, read as the reverse complement.
AGAGGAACGAGAGATGTTTTCTTAATACTTTATCGATCGATTCATTCTATTCAATACTGGCTCGGTTTTTGCTATCGTGTTTTTTCTCCTATCGCACTAAAAATTTTCAATTAAAATTCGCGAGAGTGTTTTACCATATCGTACACTTTTTCATGTTATAGGGTAACTAAGATATGGGTCAAAAGTGACTCGACATTGGTTGGGCAAGAGTTAACTCCTTGACCTACGATTTCTTTTGCTGACTATACGTCTAAGTATCAGCTATTTGCTGTTTTTGTACCGTTTTACGCAAAAAACGTTAATGTATTACAGTTTAATTAGAATTGGCTATTCTCGGTGTTGTAAATTATAAGAGAAGTTAGAATTAAAGTTGATGTTTATTACTGATGTAATTGTTTTTCTTGAATCTTAATCAGAATCTATGGCACGAGTCTCACTCGTTGTTATAGGGCAAGGTTATTTAATTGGTTGCGTTGGCAGTAAAAATTCGTTTAATAGGCTTCCGGTTGGTAAAGTGTTAAATTTCAAAAAAGGGAAAAAGAGAGGAGATATCGAGTGGATTGTGTATTAATCTCGTCTCTGTCGGAACCGAGAACAATTGGCCACTTTATTCAGCAACGAGGGGAGAGAAAAATTTGAGGAGGAAATAAAGAAACGAGGGGTGCTTTTTGAAATTTAAAAAATCGAGAAACAAGAAAAAACATCGAGTGGACTGTGTATAAATCACGTCTTTGGTTGGTTCAAGAACAATTGGCTACTTTGTTGAGCGACGAAGGGGGTAAACAATGTGAGGAAAAAAATAGGGGAACGAAGGGTATTTTTTCAAACTGTAACAACAGAAAGAAAGAGAGAGAAGACTCTGTATTACTCTCGTCTTTGCAAGTTCCAAGAACAATTGGCCACTTTGTCGAGCAACGAAGGGAGGTAGAAATAGAGGAACGAGGGGTGGTGTTTTTAAAAATGTTGAAAACAGTAAAAGAGAACAAAGATCGAGCGAATTGTGTATTAATCACAATTTCCCTAGATCCAAGAACAATTGGCCACAATGAAAGAAAGAGTGAGGGGGGCGGGGGGGGAAATTGAGAAATGAAAGAAGAACAAGGGACGAATGATGGTTTTTCATATTAAAAGAAAAAAAGAAAACCCAGGATGCATTGAATCGGCTGTGTGTTAAAGGGTATTGTCGTTGGATAAAACACAGTTGAAGAAATTTTTCGAGCACGATTATGACACGGTGTTGCACATCTGGAACGATACTCGATCACCTTTACGTCCAGATTGCTAGCAGCGATACGCTTGTAACGAGTGCACTCGAGATTGGTACTGGTGCATTAGAACACGCTAATAAAGCAGGCTCGATCCAAGAGAGTATTCCTCGCCACTCTGTCTGCGGATATCAGCGCGTAGAAGCGCGTGATAATTACATACTTGCGGTTGGATTCTGATTGAAATTATCAGGTCATTGCGGTCCGCGTTGCCGCTAGTCATTTCTCCTGCGTGTAATTCTCTATGTCAGTATGTATTAGTACACTTGCGAGTAACAGTTTCCCAGTCACCGATATTTTAGACTGTGATTTCATCCCCTTGACACAAATATTAACAGCTAAAAAAAGAAAAAGAGAAAAAAAAGTACGTGTCCAATATTTTTCTGTGTTTTTCTTCTGCTTTTTTAACTCTGTACAAAATTTTATCAAAATTGACGTTGATCAGTTGAGTGATGCTCCTCGGAATATCTGATTAATGTGTGATTATAGAGTCACTTCTGAATTTTTTCTTTTCTATTCTTGCAGTGAAATTTTAGAACAGTGTAGCACAAGATTATTCGGAAGTATTAGATGTAGAAATAAATCTTTTCCACCTAGAATCATTCGGTAAAATACAGTTGTTCGAATAGAAATATTCGCGATGGTATTTGCAGAAAAATTGCAAAAGGTCATCGACGATAATGGAAATTATTTCCACGATCGATCTGTTTTTGATTCTTTACAAATGAAACTTCGATTGTACGAAAAAGTTGGGAGGAATTTATTTCTACAGTTAATATATCACATCCTTTCGAACACATCACGCACGTCGTAAAACTCTCGAAGTAAGAAGAAGAGTTCTCATGTGCATTCTTTCGCGAGTATATCACGGCAATTTTCGTAGGCAGTGTGTACTCTGCTAGCAGATTCTAAATAAAATCGTTAAAATTACCCTCGTCCAGATTTGACGTGACTTCAGGGTCCACACGCGGGATTCATTTTGAAATTCTAGCTTACGTTATCGCCGAAAATAATTTGCTCGACACGTATCTTCACTCTACTTGGAGAATCATTTGCAAAACTAAGTTTCTTCCCGAACTAGCTCAATGATTTCGACTTCTCTCGCTAAGAATACGTTTAACGCGATCTATCATTCGACGAATTGTTTACTCGACCATACTCTTAGTTCTCTTTCTCTGTCTCTCTCGTGATTTATTTACCAAAGCAACCTGAACATTATTCACTAAACTCGAGATAGATTGCCAATGTTGCCATTTTATGGCCCCATTAATAGCACCTAATATTAACTTTGTTATTCCGAAATACTTGCTGCTTTTAATGCTCGCGTTAAATCTGTTTCCGATCCTCTCATTTTCGAAACACGTGTCTCGTAGGCTGTAACATAAAAAAAAAAGAAAAGAGGAAAAAAAGTAGGTGATCTATCCTCCTTTCTTCTGTTTACAGAAGAAGAATCACATCGATCACTCGAAGTGTATATACTAGGTGTACGAATAAATTCTGAGCTCTCGCAATTAATCAATTGTAACTTTATTTTCCCATTTCTTTGTTGGAACTTTGAAATCACAAAAACGTGGTAATGCAACAAAAGACTTTCTCGCGAGGCATATTCCTCGTAGTACATAGTTCCTTCTGCTTCTCGTTTGTTCCAGTTGCATTTCAAAGTAGCTGAAGTGGTTGAAAAAGCCATTGTTAAGTCTCTTCTCTTAAAGTTGTCATCTTATTTTTAAAACACGGGATTTGAAATTTTTTCGACGAATGGGATAAACGTTTAGAAACTGATGGCGATTATTTCCCAGTGATAAAGTGAACTGTGACATTTTTACAAAAATAAGGGAGATAAAAAATTGCGTTGCGTTCAGAAAATCTGTGTCGATTCCAATCTGCGAAAGATGGTTTTGCTAAGTTTAAACGAGGCAAGTTTCACCTGAACGACAAACCTCACTTCGGACATTCTAACGGAGAAAAATCACGTTTCTCCGTTTCTCCAAGAAAAAGCAAGTATATTTTATAATAGAAGATTGCAAATGTTATCAGAACAATTGGAACAAAGTTATCGAAAACTGTGTAAAATGATATATCTATTCATTTATAAAAAAAAAAACTCATCAAAACTTCTACACTCGTTCAACGATTCAACACATGTCTATTTTCACATCGTCGTCAACAGTTAATAAAAAAAAAAAATATATATATATATATATATATACATATTCCTTTCATTGCCAGTCTGACACGTTTGATATCTGAAATATATTTTTCTTCGCTCGAGAGACAGCCGAGGAACATCGATAATAACACGAAGAACCTTCTAACGATGAATGTGGGTGAGGCATGAAATAAAACAGCTGTAGGAAAGAAGAAGAAAAAAAAAAGAAGAATATTCATCTGACCTCAGGGAGAAGATTAAACGTGTCCCAGGGACACGTGAGCTCTAACGAGACTTTTATGTAGGAGTTCACGTTCGAACAGAAATGATTTTGTAATAGAATTTCGACAAAGAATTTCGCCCACCTTCTTCCAAGCACATTCTCTTACGAGGCCTCGTTTTCTTCCTTCCACGTGCTTCTGTTTGGAACGTGTGGCGCCAAAAACGTACAGCAGTAGTAGTGTAGCCTCTCCTGTGTGTCCTACATTAAAATAAAAAAACCTGCTTTCGTATACGAACGAGGAAGAAGTCGAATACGTTTATACGAGAGGGGTAGAGACGTGGAACTTTTTAATAGCCGGTTTCGTGAGTCCAGTCAAGTACGTGATGTGTTCTTTCGACGTTGGGCCATCGTTCGATGATGGATTTAATCGCGAACAATACGGGAAAGATAACCGGTTTCATCTTCTTCTCGTTTAATCATCTCTTCTTCGAAGATTTATCTTTTTTTCCTCGTAACACTCGAAAAGGGATCGGGTCTTCTTCTTTTTCTTTCCTCCTTGCAATATTATGCAATTCCTCTTGATTTATGCGTGCGACCGTGTGTCGAGCATGATGCAACGCTGAAAAACAATGATATCACCGAGTGTGGTGGCACACGATATATGGTAAACGTTTCGAAGAATTTCGATTTTCTTCTGGTTAATAATCGTTCCGTTGCTACGAAAGTTTAGCGGTGTGATAAATGGTGTTCGAAGGAACGTGAGTTAGATTGGGGAATTAGGTTCGAGGAAAAGAAGTTAGTTTCGAAGGGTTAGATGAATTGCAACTATGGTAGAGAACTAGAGAAGAAATTAAAAGGAAAGGGACATTGAGTAATTCTGGAAATTGTGTTAGTTATTTGTTTTATTATCTCAAAATTTTTTCGTTTCACATACTCGCGATTATTTTTATTATTCTTAGAGACAGCTAGTAAGAATTATACCTTTTACAATTCTTCTGGTATACTTTTTATAGTGCCACGTGTATTTAAATAACGGCAAATAATATGTAAATTTATTCATCCTTAGTGCATACTCTAAGAAAAATAATGTAATAATGTTTTCAATGAACGAATGTCTATAATTACTTATCATTTTTTAATTGTAAAATTTCGAGCTCGTTTGAGGTGTTTTTTTCTTTTGTATAAGTTTCGATTTTTTATAACTTTTCCTAATAATTTTTCGTGTCGATTTTGTAAACAAATAGCTCACGTTTTGTTATCGATAAAAAATAAGATTAGATAGTGTGTTAATAATAATGTAATAATTTTCAATGAATAAATGTCTATATTTACTTATTGTTTCTTAATTGTAAAATTTCAAGCTCGTTTGAGGTATTTCTTTCGGAGACTTCCTTTTTGCTTAAGTTTAAATTTTTAATAATCTATCTCTAATCATTTTTTGCGTCAATTTTGTTAACAAATAGTTTACATTTTGTTATCAGTGAAAAAAATATTAGATAACGTCAACAACATAACACTTTTCAACGAGTGAATGTCTGTACTTACTTATTATTTCTTAATTATAAAATTTCAAGTCCATTTGGGGTACTTTTCAGAATTTTATTTCTAAGTTTCGATTTTTATAATTCTACTTCTAATAATTTCTTATGTCCATTTTATAAAAAAACCAATTAACGTTTTATTACAAATAAAAATAGATTAGATACTGTTCATATTACCAATCTAATTTACTATTTCTTTCAAGCGTCCTTAATTCATATGTCTAAAATGGTGAAGTATTTGTAAATATCGAGAGTTTAACGATTGATTTTCTGCGTATTTATATATTTATATATACGAAATCGTAATATTACAAAGAATTACCATTTCGAGCAGAAGAGGATTCTGTTTTTGTTCTGCGGTTTATCTCGCACGCGGAGATAGTATGTAGGAGCTGCAACTTCAATTTATCGTGTGTCACGGTGTTAAGCTTCGAGGATACGCGATAAAATGTAGAGTTATTGTCGGCTTCTTGAGAACTTCTTAGATAGGAGCTTAGTTCAGCTTAGTTCCATATGTTCTATTACTTTGAACCTGGATTTGTACGGTTCGTAATTTATTATGCGTCTACAAAGACAGCTGTTCATTTTCACGCACGTTTAATACGTATTATTTACTTGAAAACGTGATACTAAAAATTCTGCTCTTTTATAACCTTACATTTTTACTTTATCCGTCATAAATTAGTCCATATAAAAATCTTATACACACACAGACTTTTCAGTCATTTATTGCAAAATAAATACACGAAAGGATGAATGATATACGAAGAATCTCATTAATATTCAGACACCCTTTGAAATACAATAAATTTGTTTCGTATCATCGATTTATCAATTACACTTTTGCAACGAAACTTTCGAAAATCGAGAAAAAGAAAACGAAAGAAATTATACACGTTCATTGAATCTATTTACTTTTACTTATTTTACTAATTTCCTTTATTTCAACACGAATAAAATTTTTAATCGAGTCGTAATCAGTATTACGAACGTTTCTGCAATGCAAAGGGTTAAAATTGGACCAAAAGACGTGAGATTTTTTCGAGAAGTCGGAATGATGAGTACAGAAAATGTGGAAAAAATTATAAAGAAAAATTTGGTCAAATTCGCGAAGAAAATAGTAAAAAAAAAAAAAAAAAACTGTTTTCTTCGTAATTCCGATTAATTTGAATTTTTTCAAAAGTATCTTTACACATCGAGAGCTCAATTCGTTCGATTCAATTTTGAAAAAGTTATTTCCTTTCGAAGGCTGTCCGAATACCAACGAAAATCACTGCAGATCGAAAAGTGTGAATGTATCGTTGAAAAAGGAACAGTTTGATCGTATTCACAGTGTAATGGACGCGTTAATGTCAGCTCAATTGAGCCTTGCTCTAACATCTCACCCTTTGCATCGTGATAGAGGCGTTTTTAACGCGTACACGTAACATGTACAAATCACTTTCAACTCCGGGAAGCAGCAGACGGCCGATTAAGTTTGACACGCGTGCAGCCACGGTTACGCGAAATATTAATCGTAACCTTGATAGTCTATAATTGAACTGGTCTCATCTTTCGCGGGTTAGGTTATCGCTTAATTATTAACCGGTCGGTACGAAAATAATGTGGCATAACGAACGGCAATGTGACACACACTTTTCTTGTCTATCTTCTTTTTTTCCTTCTGCTTTTATTTCTTTTTTTACGCTTCACATGCTGAAAATGCAATTTATATTCGCACGAGATTCTCAATATTCATCGATATGCTAATTTCAAGGCAGCGTCTCTGGCGCGTGCCATCGCGTCTGTCTTCGAATCGTCTTCACATCGAAAGTATTTCTTTTTTTTTTTTCCTTGTTTGATAACGTCGAACCTTTAAAATCGACAGATTTGTTCGTTCGTTTGTAATTAATCGATTCGAACGAGTTTGTGTTTTCACAGTGAAACGCCCACGCAATGCGTATTACTGTGCAAACGCTATCTCTTTTCCGCCCGATCTCTTTTTCCTTCCTTTTTCCCCTCGGCTGTTCTACCCTTTGAACCGCGCGAATTTATCTTCGTTTTATAATTAGCCGAGCGAGGACGCGATGCATGCAGAAGAGTGCACAACCGGAGAGAGAGAGAGAGAGAAAATGTGGTGATTTTTCCTTGTACGTGAGGTTATTCACGCGCCGATTGTTATGCAAAACTTCATTCGTTTCCCTCCCATACTGTCTACGATTTCGATCGAACCGGCTCGACATCGTTCTCGCTTTGATTCTGGAGTAATCTCAGATCCGTCGTTTCATCCTATACTTTCGAGTCGTCAAGTCGTCGGGACAAACAAGCGAATTATTCTGATAACTAGTTGGTGGAATCACACTTTCGTAACTGTTGTTTTCATTGAAACCACGATGCACGACCGTTTCGATCGCGAACGAACGCAGGCCTTTGGTTAACGAGGAAAGGGTTAATCTAAGATCACGACGGTATTATCGTTTCATTTTCTTCCGTGACATGTCACATGTGATTTCGATGATTGCATTTGTCGGAACCTCGATGCATCATTTAATAAACGAAACACTCGTCTGATTGAATTTATTAGCCACTCTTCGCGCGCGGTGTATTTACTTAGCCTACTTGCAGAGAGTTATATATAGCCACTCTCATTAATATTCGGACGATCTTTGAAACAGAGTAACTTTCTTAAAATTAGACCAAACGATGTGATTTTTGTTTTTCGAGAAAGTGGAAAGATTAGTTTACTAGGTGATGTGTAAAAAAGTTTTCGAAAAAATTGCTGTTGCTCGAAATCGCGAAGAAATTAGTGGAAGTTACTTTTGAAAGAATTTTTTATCCGAGTTTGTGATGAAAACTTAAAAAATTAGTTTTATGTCAATTGTATAAATAGTGAAAATTGCATCGAAATCAGACAGGCGATGAAACATGTAAGAATATTTAGATTTATCGCAGTTACATTTTCGATTTTCGCCATTTTTAATCATGTGCAGTTCACAGCAACGTTAATCAGTTTTGATGAAACTTTCGACTGGCATAAATCTTCAAAATGTATTTTAGAAATTTTTATTACGGGCTCAGATAAAAAAAAACATTGGAAAAAGCGATCTTCATTTTACTTTCTTCGTAATTCCGACAAATCGTAATTTTTTCAAAAATTTGTTTTCACGTCATCTAGTAAACTAATCTTTCTAATTTCTTAGAAAAGAAACTTACGTCGTTTGATACAATTTCAAACAAATTATTCTGCTTTTCCGTTAAAATGGCGAGTCGCACTCGTCCTGCAGATTATGATCAAGCTGTGACATTTATTTTTCTTTTTTCTGCATTTTTATTGTTCCTTCGATATTTTTTTTTGCTCTCTATTAATAAAAAGTGAATAAAATGTAATCAAGTAAAAAATTAAGTGATTTTTTTCACTATAAAATAGTTGTTCCTGCAGAGGTTAAATTAAAGACTGACCATTACGAAATAAAACATCATACATAAATATTTTTACTTCTTTTTACTTGGAACACTAAATATCCGAAACTAATTTGACCTAACGCATAAAAAAATCGTACCACAGAAGCTTAACAAAAATGACTTCTGTTTCGTACTCGAGTTACTGTTTCAAATATATATAATTTGCGATGCGGAGTGACTATACCGACAGAGATAAAAGTCGATTAAGAAAAATAGATTAAAATAGAGGGTAATAAATAGTATAGGTACACAAAAACCAATCGCGATAACGTAGAGCCAAAGGAAACGAAAGATGTAAATAAAATAGTTACAGGATATATAATATATCGTCTATTTAACGAGAGAAAAGATGAATGAGAGACATAGACATATTTAACATAAAACCTAGTTCATTTCTTATCATTATAAGCTGAAATAAATAAATCTATCTATCTAGATAATTTGCGCGCCGAATTTGAAAGTTTCGTCAACGCTGCATAAAAATGTAAAGAATACCGATGCGAGCCACGGTTGACATCATTTCGTAACGTGGTTTATATCTTTATTGAAACCGCGACAAACTCTGCACTCGTTGTTATCTCCGTATGCCTTCGAGAAAATGCGTCTTCCTTTGCTGTTGCGTGATCGACGAACCCCGCGCTTCAATTATAAGTATGTTAATTACGCGAAACGAGCGGTTACTCGCTATTGAAAATAACAAAAGCCGCGTTAAAGAATGAGCGGGGACGTGAAGAAGAAGTCGGGATAAGGAGGTGGCATCGACTGAAAGGAAAAGATTCAGTCGCATGCCGGTGACTTTTTCATCGGCGTTTTATCACGGGAAGAGGGTTCGACGATTTATTGACGACCGTGCCGATAAAACGGCGATGAACGCGTCTCGCGCAGAATTTCACTGTACGGAACGTATATTCTAGAGAGGGGAAAGGAAAGTGTAATGAAGAGAATGAAGCAAGATAGAGAGGTTCTCGATCCTCGGAGTAGGAAAAATTCGATAAGAGCCTCGCGAAAGGGGCACTTAATCGTTCGATTGACCCTCCGTGCTCTGACTTGGCTCAACTAAACTGGCAATCAGTAATTGTGTCAAACGACCGGGTGCCCTTGTTGACAGTGTTTGGTGTCAGCATACATCCCATGGGCGTTGTTTCATCTTATACACAGGGTGTCCCGTAACTAATGGTACGAACGAGCAAGGATTGATTCTGTATACGCGAAAAATTACGTCGGATATGTAGAATGAAATTCATTCGTTCGAGACTTTTGTTTTCGAAGAAAATTGTTTACGAAGAAACTTATTTCTTATTTTCACATGTAGATTATGGTGTGAGATCGTAGGTTAACGAACTTTACACAATTTGTAGGTGTGAAATGTTCTGACAGTATTTATTCCCTTTGGAAGTCCTATGGGTTCTGACTACCTGAGCTCTTCTTTTTTTTATCTTCACCTAGAAATAGTGGAGTGCCACCTGGAGTAGATCCTCCTAATGCACTAAAAAAAAAAAAAAAGAAGACGTTAGCTATAATTAGTTAAGTTGGTGTTGAACTAAGCAGGACGATCAGATTCATGCAGAAAAAGTTGCAAAAAACTTGCGAAAAGAAGACTACCTGAACTCTTTTTGAGTCCTTTTTTATATATATTTTTGTCCGCGCGGACCATGAAGAGTGGCCATTTGGCCCTCGAGGTGTACTAATTCATCTCGCCCCTAATCTTAACCCTTTAACTGTGGTTTATGAACCACATACTAAAATTATAGCCAACTTGTATGTTTACTCTTTATCATATGATACTTTCTGGAATTATATTGTGATTTTAGTAAAATATTTTTTGTTTCGTATTTTTTTTTTGCGTTTCGAGCGATGTGCTAAAAGTACCTGCAGTTAACGGGTTAATTATTTTCGCATTTTATTGGTGCACGCTTAGGTGTATTTAGTTCGTAGTTCTTATTGGCGCGCTCTTAGCTATACGCTACAATGGTCTTGTGTATTTTTCGTGAACAGTAGAAAGCACCCTGTACATATACCGCACGATTTTTCACGATAGTCCTCTTATTTCCCTTCGTCGGGATGTTTTTCTGTTTACTTTGCGGGGAAACTGTTATTTGTGTAGTGGAAATGGGGTCTACGGTAAAAGGTATACATTTGGCGAAAGCGACATAGCGAGGTCGTAAAATCGATCAGGCGTCAAAAGTATACACTTAGTTCTAACGCTGAAACAGCGATTTTAGGGAGACAAGGAACTCGAGCCTAATTTACGATACTTCAGATGGGAACTTAGAATTGATTCTTTCATTTGGTTAATTTTTATCGAACTTAAAATTGATCATTGAACAGAAGACGATGGAAGTGTTCAACACAGTATAGCTTTAACACTTTTATGGTTTCGAGGATCGTTGTGACGGAAGATAAGACGGAAATTTCGTGGGTTAAATTTTTTTGAGTGAAATACTTTCGATTCATTATCAGAAAGCGTTAAAACCGAGGATTCCGCGTGGTTTCGCAATCCAGGATTCAAAAGTATGTCTGTGGGTCTCGAGTGGACCTTGAAACCTACTGAATTAATTCAGGCGAATCGATCCTCGAATCCGTGAATGTGTCAATGGAAAGATCAGAAACGGAAATTTGAAATATCAATACGCAAATGATGCACGACTCGATTTAATTTACGATCTCGTTGTATCGTTTCCAGCAAGCTATAAAAAGATCTGTCATTAAGTAGATACGCGTGTCTCGGATGAAACTTTTCATAGTGAATACAGATTAATGAGAAGGAGGATTGACAAATGCAGTATCATATGGAACACCATTCTCTTTATACTTCGTACTTCATATTCAGCATCTGTATTTAATTATTAAATAAATGATCGTGATTCGATCGACAGACGACTCGAAGACTCGGGATAAAAGAGAGAGAGGCAAAAGGAAAAATGTGTCATTACACAAAATACAACTGGAATGATATACTTGCAGCACTAAAAATACTTGCAGTTTCCAAAAATGTGCAATTAAAAACACCGAGCCCGTAAATTGTTCAGATTTTGTCGATAGATCATGAAGACTCGAAGATTTAGGATAGAAAAAAAGAAAAAAAAAAAAAGGAGAACCGTGAACAGTATATCTTTATCAACTGCCGCTAGAAATTACAGGAAATTACAAACTCGAACATAAATCAGTAGTCGAAAGGTTCGAGGATATCGATGCTTGTTTCGTTCAGTAACATTTTCCCCGTGATTCGAACTCGTTACAATTCCCTTGCTCCTTCAAAGTTCACGATAGTAAATTGGATTATCGAATAGAGGAGCACGAATTCGGAGCAAACCGATAGTTGTCATCTCGTTTCGGTTGATCTCGCCGATCCAGGGCGAACGATAACTTTGGCCCGCGTTCGTGCGTGGAATCCAGGCGACGAACACGCTACGCGCATAATTGCATTGATCTTCGTCAGAGAGACCGCTGTAACGTGGTCGGATATCACCAATTACCCATGCCAGTCATCGTCACATGTTCGACTGTGTCCCCTATTCGTTATCAAGCGAGTCCAGGCTCTTTTACTCTTTCTCATCTGCTCTCTTTTTAGACACCGTGTGCAGCGTGCATACGCACGCTCGCCGGTTCACGATACTGCCTAGTGGACGAACGCACGTTCGAGAGTTATGGCAGAGCTACGTCACTGAACGGATTATAGTCCAGCCGCGATACACCGGGGTCAAACGCCCTGTTATCACGGCTCCTTCGCATGAGAATACGTGGACTTAACAAATACTTGCCGATTTATCGATCTCTCGTGATCTACAGGCGGTTGAAGATCGAGGCATTTCCGAGGAACGTGGATTCTTCTAATGAAAACGATCTAACGATCTTAGATTCTTTGGAAAATTAGGAATTAATTGATCTGTCGCGTTATTCAAGATTTTCTTTTGTTTTTTTTATAAGGAAATTCTTCCTTAAATTCTTGGAAAATTAGGGATTAACCGATCGAAGTTTTCTCTTTTTCTATTTTTAAAGGGAAATTCAGGTAGAAGGATAATTCTTTAAATTCTTAGAAAATTAGGAATTGATCGAACTATCGCGTGATCGAAGCTTTCTTTTTTCAAGGAAAATCCTGGTACAATGATCCTTGGAAAATTAGGGATTGATCGATCCATTGTGTTATCGAAGCCTTCCATTTTGAACGATCCTTTCAGACACAAATTTTTCAATTTTTTTACTTTCCACTTTCCTCTTATATCGGCTTCTAAAATGACCTCTTGAATTATCTACCAACAGTTGTCATAATATCTTGACTTCTTTAATGTTGTATTAGAACAGTGAACAGGTTAATATATACGGTGATTAAAAAATCGTAAGACGAAAGGTTAAGAAACTCTATTCTAGAGGTTATTCGTGTGTACGTGTATACATAAAGCAGATTTATCAGTGAACGTCTCTATCGACACACTCCTAGAAGCCAGAAACTATAATCGTACAAAAACACTAAAAGTAGGTCAGTCGAAAGTGTAGTACGGGCTGATTTCACATGTGTTACATCGCGATTACGGCTAATCGAATTTGCTTTTTCGTCTCTCGGTTCGCATTTTTTTTGTTTTTTTCTTTCGGTACACTCACGCACATAGCGATAGCGAACGATAAGAATAATCGTTCCTGTTATTACCGTCGATGCGCTGTTTCCTGCTTATTCGATCGTTCGAGCATTCGGAGCTATGGTCCTCTCTCTCTTTCTGTGCTTCCCCTTCGTTGTGGAGAGCATGTGGGTCATAAGTTTACGTAATAATCAATTACGCGAGCTCGTACAGTAATTCGTTTCTTCTTGGCTGTTTCATTTTTCCACCTGCTTTCCTTTGAAAATTTTTTTAATTGATAAATTAACTATCGTCAATCGAGAAATGGTAAAAGTTGATATTAAAGATCTTCGATCGTTTAGATAAGTTTCTTTGTTTGTTTTTTTTGTTTTCAAAGAGAATAGAAAAGAGAATTGTTTTTAAGAAGAGAATAGAACGCGAGATATTTGTCGAGATGAAATTGCACAAGAAAACAGTGGATCGTTTAAATAAACGTGCGAGAAAACACTTATGACCGGTAGCGTACGCACAACAGAATTGATTATTTCTAGACCGGCGCCAAATAGTCCCGTGTATCTTTAGCATCTCGTTAACTATCCGCGGAGTAAACAAACAGACCGAAATTGAAATCTGTCAACGAATAAACTATGCCAACTATCCGCCCAGTACACGCGGTAACCATATGACGGAACCGTGTTCAGATATTGTTCTAAACGCCACAACAATTCCTGAATGACGCTACACGTGTCAGCGTATACTACGCCGTTCTTCACTATAGAATATTATAATTAGGTCAACGCAAAGGTTCGCCGGTTGCTTCTGAACTAGATATGTAAAAATCTAGCGTATATTTCCTCCTAATAAAAATATACAACATTTTGTTCATTCTCAAGTTGTGCAAAAATCTAGGACATTTATTTTTCATATTAAAAATGTACAGTTTGTTAATTTTCAAAATATGCAAAAATCTAGGGCATTTATTTTTCATATTAACAATCTACAGTTTGTTAATTTTCAAAATATGCAAAAATCTAGGGCATTTATTTTTCTTATTAAAAATGTACAGTTTGTTAATTTTCAAAATATGCAAAAATCTAGGGCATTTGTGTTTCATAATAAAAGTGTACATTTTGTTCATTTCCAAGTGAATTTTCAGGATAGGTAAGTATTAATCTAGCGCATGTATTTTTCATAATGTGCAACATTTTGTTTATTCTCAATTGAATTTTCAAGTTGTACAAAAATCTAAGGCATTTATTTTTCACAATAAAAATGTACAGTTTGTTAATTTTCAAAATGCATAAAATTTTGTTAATTCTCAACTGAATTTTCAAGATGTGCAAAAATCTATTGCATTTATTTTTCATGACAAAGATATACGACATTTCGTTGATTTTCAAGTGAGAATTGAATATTAATTCGCGCGTACGTTTCCAGTAATAATTTTCATAGAAACAACAGTACTATTTGTACCATCAACGATCGTTCTTCGAAGCGCAAGTTAAACATTGATAATACGATAAACGGTTCTAATAAAGAAAGAAAAAAAAAAGAAAAACAGAAAAATACATGTTTCTGTACGAGTGAACGAACTTTTGCACCGACCTAATATTACACCAATTCACATAACCGTCCAAGATTCACGCGTAATCTCGAATCACGCGTCGACGAACGTATGCGTCGCGCCTCGTGATTCGAGGCATCGTTCAACTTCCGGTTTCTCCTCTCTAGCCCCTCCTTCTCGATGCTTTCTGGAAATATGAATAACAAAAGCTTCGTGGCACGCGTGCTTGTTTACAACGATCGGTGACGAATGGTCGAGCGTAGCGTAATCTTCTTTCCAACCCGAGTCCTTGCCTCTCTTCGGAGACTTTGTTCCGCCCACGCGATTCCCTCTGTAAAATATACGCGGCGATGCACACGGTGAGGAGGTAATAAAACGTGAAGAAAGAGGACGAGACCGATGCGTACCGCGTGGACGACAAAGAATTTCTGGGCGTATCGCCAAATGCGAATCTAATTTATTTCTATGGTCGTTGTGTATGCCTGTCCTCCACGTAGAACCTTATGATCCGTGGTATTCTACGATTTGTAAACAATCGTCTGTCGTAAATAACAGCCGCATTCTTGGGTAAGAATCATTCGTGTAAATGATAGGATTTCATCGAGTATTTGCCGGTTTGCTCTTTGTTCGTTAGGTTTTTGATTATCTCGACCTAGATTCCTCTTCTGAACGATGATGTTTCGAGTAATAGGAGAGAATACAGCAGGCTGATGATAAATACTAGTAGGTGATCAAATTATTACGCACACTCGAGAATTATATTTCGCTCTTTCGAAGGTTCAATGAAAATCAAGTTGAAAATACACTTAAAACGAAACCTTCTTTATTAATCGAATGTATAAATTACTTAATATTAAAACAATTATCATGTAATTATTATTATATAAAATTGAAATTATCAATATTTCATTGTTAAAATCAGAACAGAAATGAAGCTGAAGATACACTTGAAACGAAACCTTTATTATTACAAAATGCATAAGTTGTTTAAAATTTTCAAAAATATGTATCGATATTTCATCGTTGAAGTTGAAAATATTATTCTAAGATCTATAAATATTTAAAATTTAAATTGTACACATCATCACACTGCATCTATAAATTGTTTGAATACACATTGACATACTTTCGATCTATTTTTTACTGTTTTCTTTTATTCAAGCGTTATGATATCACACTGATACAAGTTTCTTTAACTAATCACTATTTATTAGTTACTATTTCCGACATAATTCAACGTTTTAATAATTCCCACAGGTTTTCCGATTAATTATCAGACTACGATAAAATTCGAATTTCTTTCTTTCTCGAAAATATACTAAAAATATCTAAATACATATTAAGAAAACGTACTTTACTATTATCGAAGTTATAACACCGTCGTAACTTTTGCATCTGATCGTAACAATTCCTTCAGCTGCTGCAGTACTACGAAGTTTGCAGAACGCATACGTGCGACCCTGTAATTTTTTTTTTTTTTTTCGAACGAAAATAGGACATGTTGTAAATTGAAGAATGCCATTTCAATGTTTACCCATACGTCGGATCAATTTCCATACGATCTTTGGCCAACTATTTAGCGTCTTAACAGAAGAAACCAAGGGACAACATGTCTTTTACGATCCCTCGTTCGTTTCTCATCGTTGATATTTAAGTTTCTCGGGTTAGGTTACACGTGGACTGTTATACATAAAACGATAGAAATCGTGTTTTAACGTTATCGTGAAAAATATCCGTTTTATCAAAGAGCGTTGCATCGTTACGCATCCGGAGACCTCCTTTTTCGTGGTCGATTATGTTATTTATACAATGTGACGGTGGTATTTATCTATCTAGCTCGAAAACTGCAGACCCGATCTTCGCTGTTATTTATCTCTTCGCCAGCGAATCGCCGACGATTTTCTGTACGTCGTGTATTCTGCAACATCGTCTTATTTGGCCAGCGTTTTATCGTCTTCGTATATACACACGTATATATATATATATATATATATATATATATATATGTATATATGTATATACACATATAACTAGTGGTTTTCGCGGTGTTTATCACGCTGCAACAGTATACAACTTTATCTTCCGACCGGTTACCGCGAGTTTTATGCGCTTTATCGCCACCGTTTCGCTTCCCTTCCCGCCGATTACGCCACGCTCGCGCGTCCCCGCGAATTATCTGCGTCCGTTTGATACTTTATTGCATCCCGATGCGCACTGTTTTGTCTGCTAGAGATGGGGATCGCCGAACTAACGAACGAAACGAACGAACGAATGAAAATTCGATAGGCAACTGTGTTTCATCGATTTTCGAAAAAAAAAAGAAAGGGTTCGATCAACTTTATTCGCTCGTAATATTCTTGTTGCTATATTCGACAACTTCTAATTGTAGAGCTAAGCCTGAGAGACGTAGGAATTTTGCAGAGTGTGTTACCAAGGAAAATAAATCCTCCGATGCACAGGCGTTCGTTGTTCTTACTACCGGTTCCGCGAGATCGGTAACAGCGCGATTAAACAACGGATTCTTGGAACTCTCAGCTACATTTCTCTCCGTGATAATCATAACAATCCTCGAGAGGAATTTCGAGTGTCCATTACACCGGAGGATATTCCAAACACCTCGTAGATCTTCGCTGGGTTTTGATCGATCGTTCTACCAACGTTAACTTACACGCCTGTTCCATTCAGAAGCCTGACAAAATCGTGTTCTATCAAAATAAACTTACACGCTAATCTGTATCAACTCGTCGTTCAACTAAATATACATAGGAGAAATAAAAGAAAAGAAAGAATAGTCTTTCTGTAGTGCACCGAACACGATATCTATCAATCAACTTGATCTCAGTTTCGTAACATCCAAAACATCCGCCTCTATTATCCCCAATTATCACACACAACCTGTTTCCTCGTGTCAGAACATTCTCATCGTCATCGTTCCGTGTTTTCCATCTCGATGTGCTTCCTTCGTTTTCGTTGTCACGCGATTGATATAATCGATTCGACTAATAACGATAATGTAGGATTGTGAATATTTTGCCCTCGTTTATCGTTCCTGAAGACTATAAATCGGTACACAATCGGTACAAAAGCGAGAATTTGACGAAGCGCGAGGCTAACATTCGCGAGGCTTACTCTATCATTCGAGATTAATTCTACAGTTGAGCTTCGTGGAAAAGATTCACGAGGAAAAGAAGGAGAAGAGAAAGAAGGAAAGTGTTTCTAAAGAGGACCAGAAAGCACGTGAAAAGTTCTACAGTGTGGAAAGAGATGTTGAACAAAGTGGATTTGCGAGGAAAATGCGATAGTAGCGTGGATTTGTTGTTTAACCCTTTCTTTATATGGCAATAGATAAATAAAATTTTCGAAGCTTTCATTGTCAAGATACGAGGAAACCTAGAATTAGGATTCGGAGGAGTTTCGCAATTTTGCGCTACAACATAACTTACAGCTGCATTCGCCGATAGTTCCCGTTTAAATATTCACTTGCTACTATTATTATGGGACATAGAGCAACAGTCTCAAGTTATAAGTAAAATTAATCTAGAGTAAATTTTACAGTCAGAAATAAAGTTACTTAGCCAGCAAGTAATCTCTGTACTTATTTTACATAGATTCGTCCACGTGAAGTCACGCTTAACGAGGAACGCATCAGAATGCACGTGGACCGTTTCGTTGTTTACCATTTGTATCCTTTCGCAATATCGACGAAACGATCTTCCTACGTGTTGTTTTAAACCGTGTATGGCCTATTTGCCTCGTGTACGTTGAATTACAGAGTTCAGTTTTATGGTTGTCCAATGAATTTTCATAGCCAGTCCTTGTACAATCCCGTCTCGTTGTTCTGGCGATCTCAGTCTGCTTTGTTGGATGATGTCACGTATCAAAAGTACCTAAGCGTGTGCAGCGTGTCCGGGGAACACGTGCAAATTAACGATCGGCTTATCGTTCTTATGCTGAACACACATAGGAAATGCATACACGCAGACCTCAAGGAGACAGGGACGAGTGATTTTTATTAATAGATTCGCCCGTTTCCGACGCTTCCATTTTCATTTGAATATGTATATATGTACATACTTCTGTTGCATAGGTCTGCTCGAACTAGCGAGCTCTCGATGGAATAATATTTCAGATAGATTCGCAGATGTTGCGTCTTTATCGAGGTGAACATTCGATTTCTTTTTTTTTTTTTTTTTTTTTTTTTTTTTGGGTGAATTCTATAGAGTTTGTTCTTCGTGTTTCAAGTGTACGCGTTGTATCTATAATTCCCGCCAAATTGGAAAGCGATAAGGGACGAAAATAGAGCGTTATCAGGTTTTAATCGGGAATCGGTGTGTTGTTTTGTTCTTTGTTTCATTCCTGATTAGTGTTTGGCATGAAATGTGAATTATGTGAAAATATTCTTTTATTAGGGGGAAAGCGAACTTAGCGAAATGTGAGAACAATCGTGTTTTCTTAGGCGATTTACCTTGTTTCTGTTTTTGTTTTTCTTCAACTGAATTCACTCTTTTTTTGCATAGTTCAAGGAGAATCCTTTCATTTTCAAAATATTTACAGCGAAACGAACAATACTTGTTGAATGTTTTACATTTTTTTAAATAATTGTATTGAATTATTTAGTCGAAATGATTTCCACACAATTCTATACACTATTTGCAACGAGTTCTCAATGAAATTCGTTAATCTTCGAGGTGAAAGGTTGATTGAATATTGCTTTTAAAGTCTCTTCACTTTGGAACAGTTTATTTGTTAATTTAGTTGCTCAGATACTTAGAAAAATGGTAATTAAAAAAAAAAAGTTCTAGTGAATACGAGAGGATGCTGAAAAATTTCATATTTCTTACGATGCATTCTCTTCAATAATTTTTTCTCCTTTTATCGTATTTTTCAATAAAAAATCACCGATCCTGAATATTTCTTAACATTTAATCTTCTCCAAATATTGAATTTATATATTTACCACTTTTCGTTGCAGTTTTTTCAAGTTCAAACTTACAAAAAAAAAAAAAAAAAAAAAAAAAATGCGCGAATGTGTCGATTATTCATCCAAACAGTTCTCCTACGAATTTGTTTACTATTCAACACACGTGTACCACAGCAAATTCCTTCCTCTTCTCTACTTTACCATAAACTTGTGTAATCGGACAAAATTGAATACATAATATCGGCAATATCAACTGTACATTTACACCAACCTAATATTAACACTGTCTCTTCGTAACCCGCGCAGAAAACAACAGATTTACAAGCACAAAGTTACTATGCGCGTAACCTATACATATTTCAGTCTCGCTTCGATAACACGAGCGTTTAACGCATCTTCACCGCGATACGCGCGCCGATAACGCGTATCGCGATACGAGGCACAACATTACAAATAGATTTAATTGGTCTAGTCGGTTTTAGACACGCTGCCCCGTTACATAAGCCGTAAACCGTGCGGCTGTTTGCGCGTTATTTAATTAACTCGCCACGCGGCGAAAGTGAAATTGCCTCGACGCGTTTTCCTCATCCATCGATCGTGTCACGACCATTCGAGAATAAACGTTTGTTCGCTTACGGATCAAGGGAATCCTGTCCTACGTATATCGATCGTTCGGTACGATACACACGGTACAATTATCCTACGTGCCGATAAACGATCGTGAAACGAGCTAGTACGTTCTTAGAGAAATGCGACTGGTTCCACAGGAGTCGTTCGTCGATTCTGCGTATCAACGTCTATCTACCGTACGGTGTAACTGGGTCAACGAGTCGATGATTCGTTTATCTGTTTGTTTGCTCGCGACTCTGGTACAATAGTCGAATTGACGGATTCGTAGTTTTTTTCATTCATAGGTAGCTATCTTATGGTAAAAATCTTGGGAAATAGAAGGTTTCCTTGGAGCTTTTTAAGCTTGAACGAGAAATCACAGGCAAAGTTGAATAGCAAGTAAAAAGTAGGAGATGGAGAAATTAATTTTGTTTGGGAAAATAATATTTCAGTGTAGATTAGAATGCAGGTGCTTTCATCCGACACAATTAACTCCTCAGGTAATGCTTAATCAAGAAATATTTTTTTAGTCATACAATCATCGCAAAGAACAACAGGACACTCTTTCTCAGAGTTAATTTTTAGACCTACAACAATTTTTTTCTTA
The DNA here is from genome assembly GCA_951804975.1 of Anthophora plumipes. Lineage (NCBI taxonomy): Eukaryota > Metazoa > Arthropoda > Insecta > Hymenoptera > Apidae > Anthophora > Anthophora plumipes. Next base: position 21,042,748 of record OX638117.1, on the reverse strand, counting down.
GTGTAAAGCAGCTTGATGCATTTTGGCAACTTCTATCGCCATTTATTTATTTACCACGTTTTTATTTTACCTCTCTTTAATTTTTTTAACCTTCTTCCGCCCTTATTTTCCTCTTCCAACAATTGTTTTTTAAATATCCAATCATGCATTCGTGTTCTCTAATTTCTTATTTCTACTTCCATCGACATTCAGTCTACTTTCCGGGTTTCACCAGCTTTCTCTGATTTTTTTAAAGCTCTTCCACCTTTATTTTCTGCTTCCACCATTTTTTTTGGCTTGTATTTTACCGATCAGTATTTTGATCCCTTTTGTCAGTATTTAAATATGAAGGGTCAATATTTAAATAATTTGGGCTGTATCCCTTGGTCAGTATTTATACTAAATTGTCAGTATTTAAATAAATTATGTACTTACCATTTTTTTATTTACATACTGATCTTTCAGTATTTTTATACCGACCTTTTTGGTAATAAACTACTGACTATTTAATTTGTTACCATTTTTTTTAAATATCCAATCATGTATTCTCGTTTTCCGATTACTTGTTTCCACCTTCATCGAAGTTCGATCAGCACGTGAATCGTATAAATTAAAACATAAACGAAGATCCCTTAATCCCCCAATTATTTCGAGCATCGTCTCTGTTGATATCTAAATAATCACAAGACGTCGAGGGGATTAGCGTTCCTTTTGCGGCTTGTTCGCGAGATGAGAATCAAGAAGAGCGACGTCTAGTAAATAGATCGTACTCTATTTATACGATATAACACTTGTCAAGATAGATCATCGTGATTAACGACGTCTTTTACGAGGTTCGATCGACAAAGGCACAGCAGGGTGTGGTACGTGTGTCGTTCGCATAGACGCAAGGCAAACATGTTGATAACGTGTAGAGATATTCATACAATTCCCGTGAAAAGTAACAAAAAAAAAAAAAAAAAAAGAAAAACAAAGAAAAAACGCTCTTCGTTCGATGGAATCTAGTTTCTGGCCCAGGCTAGATAGAGAAACGCGGATAGAGATGTTATTACATAAAAGATAACGGTACGAGCAACCCACTTTGCCTGCGATAGATTATCTTTTTACGTAACCCACGCCGCGGTCGAAGATATTTAAAGCACTTTGTACTATTGCCACTGTTGGTTACGCTCGTGTTTCACGAGAATCGAGGGATGATTTCACCGAACGAGAACCGGCTGGCCCTTTTGAATAAATAAAATCGCCGAGTTTCTTGGTAGGAACATTTGGAACGTTCACCTGGTCGAAGAATTTCCTCGTCCATTGGCGTTACACTCGGTTTCGCTGATCGAGGATGTAGAAAAGAAGCCTCGATCGAATAGATAACGAGAATAACTTCATTCCATTCGTTTACAATGAAATTTTACATTGTATTTGTCGAAAGATGAATTTCCGATTTTTCGATTCTCGTTTTTGTGAATTTTTCCTTCTTCCTGTAACCGTTTGAGTTCCATGGTTGAGTGTAGAAAGGAAATTTCGATCAAACTGATGATAAGGAGAAATTTATTCTACCTTTTCACACATGAAATATCTTTTTATTTGTCAAAAGAAAAATTTCTTACTTTTCTTTCGATTTTTCGTTTCTCATCTTTGTGAATTTTGCCTCTTTTTTGTTTAACCGTTTGAGTCCTGCTAAGATTTCATATCGAAAAGATCCACTATATTTGATTGCTATGGATAACTGACGATGTATTTGGATTCTGTCGAAGTCAGCAATCTCAATTTTATCATTTTCGTGTATTAGTCATATAAGTGATACAATTTGTTCCTAATTGTCACTATTTTTAATCTAAGATAAGCTAAAACAAGCTCTATAGGCGAGCTATTTGGCTCTTTTCGATTTTTTAAGCTGCATGGTTTTTGGATCTTTTTGCAAAACCGTGCAGGTTAACCTCTTCATTTTCGAAATTGTATTAATAACATTTTTAAACAACGAAATTCCTGACTGTTCATATAGAATAACTTGTGGTATCTATTATTTATGATTTTCATTCAAATCTGTCGGATTTACTCTGCAACCGACGAGTATACTCGTCTTCGTTTGATTCTAATTACTCGAGCAGAAACGAACACACCTTCGAAGCAAAATTCCACCGTTGAAAGGTTAATAATCGTGCGAGGAAACGTTTCGATTAACTTTTACGAAGATTAATTTGACAAAAATTACGTATATTACGTTGAAAAACTCTTATCTTCGTCCATTTCATTAGCAACAGAAAGTCCAATCGATTTAATGAAATACAATCAAACAAAGCACCTCTAATCATGCCTATAAACGTGCGAGTAAACACGTAGGTACATTCCTTAACCCGTACATACCAGCACATTGAATACAAAGAGAGTCAACAACTTAATTAAAGCGTGAACCACCTGGTTGCACGTTGCAATGCACGATCGCGACTCTGGATCGCCTTGTGCTCGAATATCAGCCGGTAGTTAGGTACACAAGTCGATTGGAAAACACGTGTGACGGATTCCACGGTTGTGTACAATCTTTCAATGATAAGATACGTTCCCATGAAGGAACGAGAAAAAAAAAACGAGAGAAACAGGAGAAAAAAAAAGAAAAAAAAGTGTAGTCTTCGGAATCAGCGGTGTTTTTCGCGGAAGGAGCGTTTTTCGCAACACGAGAGACACTTGTTGCATCGAGCAAGACGCCAGAGATTCTCCCGATTGCATAATATCATACGCCACGCCTTTAGCCAGTAGCGTATCGATAAGTCTCAGAACCCTAACGTCTTTATTTCCTTTCGTTTTAACCGATCTCTTTGATAACACTGTTTAAATCATACACGAAATTAACGACTTCCGGTTATACACGAGAGGTTGTTTTAATCCTCCATGACACCACGTGACTTGGAATTTACAAATTTATGTGTAAAATTAAGCGTGCAAATTAATTCACTGCCTTCTCTTACGAGCTGCGATATGGCGCCTGTCGAAAAACCCCGAAAGAAACAGCGTTTATCGAATAAATTTATCGACAGTCGGCTATAGTAATTTACATTTTATTATTAACAAAGTAGCAGAAAAGAAAATGCGGATTTGGAATGATAAAACGCCATAAATTCCACACTTGTTCTAACCGCAGGTTTAGAGTGCAAAGATATCGAATAGGTTTCGCGAGGAGAGTAATTATTATACCGCAGATTTCTATGTAAATTCATATGTTCGAGAATATAGTAAAGAAAAGGTAGAACTTAGGTAGAAAATTCTTTCAACTATCAGATACTACAAAAAACACTGTAATTTCTACACGTTGCATATCTCTCCGTATTACGTGAATTCTGTGCAATCTTGCACCTTTGAATTTCCTATTAATTCGTGTGAACCTGCAATCTAGTAATTAACTATTTGATCTTATTGTCGATTTGTTCTTCTTTTCACTTTTACATCAGAATTGTCAAGAATGTAACGAGAGGACGGTAATTATTCGACCCTTTACCGATTTCTCTCTTCCCCTCGTTCATTTCACCTATCTTTTTCCCCCCTCTTTTTTTCACTTCGCCGGTGATTAATGCGCTTATAGGAAGGAAAATTGCATACAATTTGTATCGCCTTTAACGATGATTTACTAACGGAACACGTGCATTTGTCGAACGTCACTGGCATCAGATCAAAGGGACAGATAGCGCGGCGCTCACCGTGGATAAACGACGTGTCATTTTAAACCGGCCGATCGATACAATGAGGAATTGTTCGCTTTGTATGGGCGGCGCCATTAAAACGGGGCCCGATTTCAGCGATGTAAATTCGTATCGTCATTCGCGCACGATTCCACCAGTCCCTCATTGTTTTCTAGAGTTGAACGCATAAATCAGGCACGATCGACGAGATGTATATAACAGCGGCCTCTTTGCCCTGGTTACCAGTCAACATTGGTGTGTCAGACTTACGCAAACTGGTTTAATTATTCCTCCTTCTCTTTACCCCGCCTCCTTCCGGTTTCGTATCAAAAATTAAATAAAAATGAATAGAGCGGAAGATATTTACGTTGGCACTTAGAAACAAAACGATCAAACATCACACTCCTCTCCTGTTTGCCGTGTTCTCAAATTTACTTAGCGATTGCTCGGCGAGAATAATCTTTTACGATTACACACGCTTCGAAGTTGACGCTATGAATGATGGTGTCTGGGTCTACTTGGACCTCAGTATTAAGAAAAGAGCGATTTTTCCTTTTCCTATGTTGTTCAAGAAAGAGTGATTTTTGCTTTTCGGTATTATTGAGAAAATAATCGAAATAGGAAAAGAGGTTGTAGAGTATGAAAGAAGACATTTAGAATATGCATCAGAAAGTAGGTAACTTGGGTCCAAATAGACCCAGGCATGGTCTTTTAGACGATCGATCGAAGATTCTGTATATGTATATACACCAAGTTTCGATATTCTATCAAAATGCAGTACTTTTTGTCGTTCGAAAGAGTACACTTAATTACAGGTACTTCCAAAATTATTCAAACACTAAGAAAATATGGAAATTGAAACGCAGGCAATAGTATTTATAATACTTAAGGTATTATAAATATGAATAATATAAATATTTCAAGTTGTCGTTTCCGCTAGTGTCTGAATATCTGTGCAAATTCCCCCCGGAAAGAGAAGAAAAGAAAGCAGAAAAAAAAACCATTTCGCAAGAATTGAAATATCAATCTTTTATCCAAGTTACGTAGAAGCTTGCATACGTAACTCGTCAAAGCCATTCCAGATGGGAGCAAAGTAAACAAAAGTTGCGTACCGTGGCACGAATATTCGGTCGCGAGCATTTTACTGCACCGGGCTTTGAAAACGGAAACGCGGTTGGAGTCCTTCCAATAAACAGGAGATGCACTGTGCCGCGTTTCTGATCGACAGTTTATCGTTCTGCCGTGTTGAGAAGATGGCCGAGTTTTACGATAGAACCGTGCAACACGATGATCGGTGCTCATCCTGATACGCCGGCGGAATCGGTTCTCCGATTGCATGTAACCGGTGTTCCAAAAATAAGACACGGCCAGCCACTTATTACACGGTCACGCGTGCAAACGTGAAACGAGGAGGTTCTATCTTTACCTTTGCGTATGAGCTAACGTCGGACGATATCTTTGGCTTGTTTATGCCGGCCTGGTTGCGAAACAATTTTGTTGGAATCGTTAGATTCGTCAGGATGACGGTAAATTATAATTACCCCGCGTGCAAATTGATACGCCCACGCGTGTTTATCGGGACATCTCTCGATCTTATCTTAGCGATCGTGTTTTTCAAAGAAAAAAAAGAGAGAGAGAAAGATACTTGAAAGTTCGAGAAACACGTTCGACGTTTATGGCAAGTGGAATAGGTTTTTGGAACGATTAAATGTAACATGTTTTCGAGTAGCCTTTTGACGTCAATACAGTTTGGAAACAATTTTGCTGTGTGTATATATATATATATATATACATATATATATGTACATACATATGTTCGTTGCATTGTAGATGAAATCGAACAATTACGGTTAAAATAGTGCTAATTTCCGAGTACTCGATCAGCCTTTAGCCAACGAGTGTTCTCGTTGCCAAGAAAAACGGAGTAAACAGACTTCATGGCGTGTGGCGCTATTAAGGAGGGTAGCTCTCTGATTTCCTTTCGACTATTTGTTTCTAAGAAAATATCAAATAGAACTCGAATCTTTATCTAATCTACGATATGTTCGTAATAGGATCTTTTTATTTTTTCGTATTAATTTCGTCGAAAATCACGCAGGATCTCGTTCTCGAATAAAAAGGAAAGTTGATTTGTTCTTTAACCTGAACAGGCACAGCTGTCCTCTTCGCGATTCTTTTCTCCCTATCGAGAGAACAATTAAGCGAAACTTGCGGAACAGTCACCTATTATTACCGGCCGTTTCGTGAAATCGCGATCATTGTTAGCGTCTCTCTTTATCCAATTAACGAGCGATCTTCCACGGTGGTTCGACCGTTCGTGAAATCGCGTCAAGTTTCTCAGATCCAGCTGAAAAGTTTACGAAGGACCGTGAAAGAAAGAATGGTTATTCGACGAGCAGTTTTTTTCCTAATTAAAAGTGACTCAGACGGAGTGTTTTTTTTTTCTGTTTTTTTTTTTTGTTCTTTTCTTTTGCGCTCTCGAAGCGTAGCCTGGTTAATTAACAATTGCATCGAGCGATACGCATCGCGTTAACACACCACTTTCACTCCTATCATTTCGCTCGCCCGGCGATGAAACAATGTTTGTTCCGAAGAGGAGAGCCAACGCGTGTGAGTCACACTTGCGCTTCGAACTGTTGGCCATGGTTTTTTCATTATTTTTCCTCTTTTTTCTCTTGTTTTTCTGTTTTCTTTTTTTTTTTTTATTGTTGTTCGTATGTATAGTTTTATAACCGCGATTAGAAGAGCGTGAAACGAGCGCGCGGCGATGATTCATATGCACTCTGACTAATAGATGCAAAGTGAGGGGCGAAATATTAGTATATGTAATTTAAAAGATTTGCAATCATCTACTTTTATTTCGTTAAAAACACGACGATACTTTTTATAATAAAACAAGAGTTCATTTAAAGTGTATTTTCAACTCCAACCTTGTTGAAACTTCGAATAAGTGGTACGATTAATACGAAATCGAATCATTTTATAACCTACTGTTACGCAAAGAGGAATATTTTTTTCTACGACTTCGTTATGCAGCAAATTGAAAATAAGTAGATAACGTGTAAAAGTAAATCGCGCATTTAAAAGCAAGAAAAAGGAAATTCAATTTATATTTGAGAAAAGCAATCCAGATAACGTGGCTAGGTGTGAATATCATTTTGTACAGACTATTCGGTCACGTGTAATGGAAGGAAAGAGTAACGGGTTCAGGTCCATAAACGAGACGAAAACTAATCGAACTGGCTCTGTTCTGTATTATTATACAGAGTGTTTCATAAATATCGTGTCAAATCTGCACGTTGAGATAAGTAAAATACTTCATGTGGACATATATCTAATATATGGGTGGGGTCTTCCAATAAGAGCGATAGAACTTTGAATTGAAACGAAATGAAAAGTACGAAATATAATCCAGTACTCATTGCTTTATTTTTAAGTACATTCGATGGCATTATACATGAAATACAATATTATATAAATAACCATTACAATTGCCTTTGGTAGAGTGAATGCGACAAACCTAATTTTCGCCTTAATTTTCGAGTTTCGAATGATTAAAGTAACTGTTCGATCAGATTATTTCTCGTTAGACTTTTGGAGCTATTTTATCGTGTATTAACGAGAATAAATAATCTACACGATCAGCAACAAAGGATACAAAATGGATTTCAGACTCTTCGAAAAATACCTGGGATTTTCCATAACTCGAAAATTGAAATGTATCGGACATATATCCATACAACATTTTGTGCTTGTTTTAAAGGATAAAAGCAAAGGAAGAAGTTCACATGTTCAAGTCCCACTTTGAGTAACACTTTTTTACGCAAAATTTGACGATTTACCCGAATTAAAAAAAAAAAAGAAATAGAATTAATAGAAAAATTAAAAGATAAAAAAGAAAAAAAGAAAATAGAAAAAATAGAATTCCATTTAAAAAGCTGAAGATAACCCTAATATCTCAATACAAAAAGTAAGGCAATAAAAACCAGAAACCACTGGAAACATTTTTTGGTACACCGAGTAATTTACGAGTTATTCGAAGTAGTCACGTTAGGAAACTCACCCTGTATATTATCAACTTCTTGTTTAGTTAGAAAATATGTTCACTGTATATGTACATGCATCGTGCATCGATTGCTTCGCGATAAAAATCCAGTTCTCTGTAATAAGAAGGAAAAGGAATAAAAAAAAAAAATTCTGATAAATTTATTTCTTATTCGTTTGCGGTACATATATATACACACGCTGGTGATAATGGCCAGGAAAATTGCGCGTATATATACGCTAATGATGCAAATAGATAAATACAAGTAATACTGAACTATCGACGTGCATTTATGAAACACCCTGTGCATAAAGTACGAGTTACCTGTTACCGATATACGACTCCATGTTTTTCTCTTTTTTCTTTTTCGTACGTGGTCGTTTACGCGGGCTTTGGAAAGTTGCCTTGCAATAATTTCAGTAGGACAATCTTGCAGACGGTCGTGCAATGAATATACGCGACAATGGATACTATCCAACGGAATCGCGGAACAAGAAAACCTCGCGTTACGTTAGTGAACCGCGTGTGTTATGCAGACCTATTGAAATAATGTAACCACTATTTTCGAACTGTTCTGTTCAAAACAAATACCAGGAATTCCTCGCCTCATTCAGTCGCGGATAAATCTGCACTGAGTGAACCCACGAGGTGTCCTCAAATGTAGAGAGACGTGTTACGTGGTTCCTCGCGGCTTTTTGAATTATTCGATATGCTCTTTAAACTTAGATAAACGATTACTCGACTGGTACAATAATTCCCTTAAAAATAGATGGTCAGTGTTTGCGAATTTGTCGCAGGTTGTAGCGAAATTTATCCAACTGTGTTTCTAAATTTATCGATATATGAAGTTTTTAAGTAGGTAGAGGAGAATTATTAAGGTAATTTGCTAAAGATATCTTCAAAGGCGATCGACATTTTGCAAATACCTTTGAGCGTTTTCGAATTTAGACCACAGATGTTCCTTCGTCGTCGTGAAGAATTTTGTTGACGATTTTCTAGTGTATCAAGAGCGTTTCGAACTATTTGCGACGATTGAAATTTCTGAATTTGTCCACAGAGGGTAATGGTACCATATTATGATACCATTTCATGATACCACTGAATTTTTAATGTAAAAAATTATTTTTCAGTTTGTTGACGATCCTTCGTCATATTAAGAACATTTTGAACCATTCTACGACGATTAAAATTTTTGAATTTGGTCAGAGATGGTCCTTCGTGGTACTATAGAATTTTTAATGGACAAAATTACTCTCCATTACGTTCATGACTCTCTGTCGTACTGAAATCATTGCGAACCATTCGAAGATCGAAATTTCTATATTTCCTACGTGTAGTTTTCACGATACTACAAAATTCTAAAATTTCGACGATTTTTCATCGTGCTGAGAACATTTTGAACCATTCGATGATTGAAATTTCTATATTTCTCCCCTGATGATCCTTCATGGATCCATAGAATCAATATAAAAAATTATTCTCCATTTTCTTCATTATCCTCCATCGTAATAAAATCATTTTGAACCATTCGACGAGGATTGAAATTTCTAAATAATGTCTTCGTGGCACCATGAAATTTCTAATATAAAAAATCATTCTCCATATCGTCAGTCTGACAGTTCTCCATCTTTCCGATACGTCGGCAATTTTGAATTATTTCTTTACTGATTCAAAAAAGATAAAAAAAACGGAAACAAAGAAGAAGAGTGAGTTTCGAAAAAGGTACTCGGTGAGTTTGATTACACCGAAATCCGCCGGCAAACAGTCTCACGCGTCGGAATTAGGCCAGTCGCAAAATAGCTGTACCCGGACACGTTTACAACGCGGCGTGCGCGTCGTCGCGGCCACTTTGGCGCGGTGTTTTTCACCGCTTCGTCCCTGCGTGCCACACGTGCGTTCCTCTAAGCTGGCATTATCACGTGTCGGTCCCGTGGTGCCTCCCATCGACATTCGCCCACCCATTCTCATCTGTGAATTCTGCCAATCCACGACAAATCTGAGAAGAAGTACGCGCTGAGATTTGTTTATCGAACGCTCGTACGTTCTCTGTTCCGTCAGTCTATCCAAAGCTCCGTGAGAGCTGTCGAAAGAGACACGTGCTTGAAATTTCTTTTCTGACATCCACGTCTTGTCTCTAAATCCTTCTTCTTCTTCTTTTTTTTCTTCCACCTATATCTGTCACTCTGCAAATCTGTATCTTTCATTTCTTACATTTTTCACTTTCTCTCGACGAAAGATAAGTTTCTTTTATTCTGGTAATTGTGAGGATTCGAGTTGGTTTTTAACATATCTTAAGCGGGAAACGTCTAAACTCGTTTCGTGCATATTATTATTAAAACGCGGGAGACCGACCAAACTGGTTTTCTACGAATTATCGATGGGGTGCGGGAAACGTGTAAATACGAGCTTTAGGGGAGTAATTATTACGTATCAGGTACTGCTAGATGTTGTACTATATAGGTACCTACCGATGCTTAGAATTTGGGACAGAAGGGAAACGATAGTCATAAAAAATAGCGGTCAATTTTATGTCTCAAATGTGGATTTTGTATATACAATGTATATTTTCTTTATGCATTTCTTCAGTACCTTCGAGATATTGGTTTCGTTGTGACGTCTCCCTTTTACGTTCCTCTGTTTATTCTGTTTCTATAAATTTTCTATTATTCAAAAATTATTGAATATTTCTTACCAAATACCTAACTATAGTGTATTATTATTCGAAGCTTTTGTTCAACTTCTTTTCACAATAAATTCCGAAGAATTGTGATTTTTGAGAAAGTGTTTTTATTTTTTTTTAAATTTTCAATCTTTAGCTTTAATAATATAATTTTGTTGAAAAAAAGAAATGATTTAAAGTGAATAAAGAAATTATTTTGTAAAAAGAAACTGAAAATTTTATTAAAAAATAACCCACAGTTCAGACATTATACCTATTTTACGCAGAAGTAATTTTGCGCGCGAATTACAAAAAATCGCTCGCTATGTGGCGAGAGTTTCGCGAGAAAACACCTGCTTAAAATGTGTTAATATGAAAAGTTTACGATTGTTTGATTTATATTCGACCTCGTTCATAGGACATATATTAGAAAAGTATCTAATCGCTGAAACGATAAAGCTAATCGTGGTTTGTTATTTTGCACTCTAGTCGATCAATCGATGCTTAATTATACGAGGTAGAAAAATGAAGCCACGTTATCGAGCCTGGTTATTATTGATCGTAGCAACAGCTTTCATTGATGAATAATAAATCGAAGTGTTATAGCGTAGAATGTGAATTTTATTCGAGTGCCTATAGTTCACGTGTGATCCATAAACTTTCGAAGCAGCGCGTGTTATTTACCTGACGAGTTGTTTTTTAAAAGTATGAAAATCTGTCGTATCGTCACACCATAGCACGTGATCGGAATGTGTACTTCAGTAGTTCTATTTCAAGCCACGAGTATACTTGTTTACAGATTCTAAAACCATTAGCACGTTACGAACCGAATATAAAAGTAGGTTTAGCAAATGTACATGTATTTATCTCAATTTGTTTTCACTGTTTCGTAGTGATACAAGGACGACAAGAAAATGATGAGAAAATTCAACAATTGACTCGAAGTGAAAATAATATTCGACTGTTTCAACATTTTCGATAAATTCTCTTCGCTGTAGCTAATAATAAATGTTACAAATGTTCGCTTTAACGCGTTCACTGCTCGTCAAATTTTTATTACCTACATATGCTATCTGCTAAGAAATCATTTTTATACAAAATGTACTTTCTCTGTTATAAAACTTAATACATGTACCTTGCATAAATTATTACGTAAGCTTGCATTTTCAATGCTGTATTTCGGTTAATTGCGAAAAGGTAGGATTAACGCTTTTTCTATTGTACCTCAGGATTACGCGTTGTTCATTTAATGCATTCAACTAATTAGTTTTTAATACGTTCTTGATTTATGAATATTTAAAGATAGAAAAATTCAACAACTTTAGGAATTCAATTATGTACATACTTGTTGTATACATATAAATATTAGGGGAAGGTAAATTTTAAATAATAAAATGAATACGGTTACAAATATTTATTATATTTTGTTTGTTTATTGCTGTACCACCCTCGTATCGTTGCGTTATTACATTATTACCACTCAATCTCTTCATATTAATTATCAATTCTTGTTTTCCAATATTGTTCAACGTGTAAAATTATTACTCCATCTAAACGTGGAGAAAATAATTCGAGCTATAAGGAATTCACATATATTTCGATTTTCAGAGGTTTTTACACCGAACAGCTACAAAAATTCTAGTCTCACAGAGATTTTTAACTTACGGTGATTCGAGTACACTAAGCTTCCACTGCAATTATTTTCTCAGTGATCAAATATCTCAACTTATAATGATTCGAGTACACTAAGGTTCCATCACAATTATCTTCTCAGTGACCAAATATCTTCTAGAGTAACTATACCTAACTTCCAAGTCAAATAATTACACAGGACGATAATAAATCGATCGTACTATCTCGCTTGCCGTGTTCAAAACTTCAAAGACGAATCAATCAACGCGAACAAGCTCATACTCTCCGAGGACTCCATGGAGTCGAGCGATCAGAGTCACTCTAGTTCCAAACGATCGGTGTTTATTAGCTGGTGTACGCCACGGAAGCGGAAGGAAGGAAGGAAGGAAGGAAGTACGGGCTATTAATTACACATTGTCTCCGCGCGTCCCGTGAACCGATCCACTTTTGCTGCGATAGAGCAACGAGAAGGAGGATGGTAGAGGGGACATGTACACCGGCTGCGATCCGACTTGTCGTTCGATAAACACTTTATTTCGGGTCGTGTCGAAACGTTGCGGTGGTGTGCCGCATGCCGTGCGCCATCTAAAAATACACAACTCCGCGGTCCAGCCCTTTCCCCCTCTGCACAGACTCTCATCGAAACTGCAATCGAAAATAACTTTCCGAAACACCTGGCACCCCGGCGTTTCTATTCTGCACGTTGTTGGATCTCACCTTCTCCTCCCTCTCCTCATCTCTTCTCTCTTCTTCTTCTTCTTTCCCTACCGAATTATTTTCCACCAAACAGAGCACCTGTCTGAGTGAATTCCTTTCTGTTCCACTGTGGTGGACACCTTTTGAAAATTTCAATCCCTTCCTAGGATCGTGTTTTCTTGCCCAGCTTTGCAGATTGAGAACGGGATAGTTTGCCTCTATTGGGATTGTATTGTGATCGAGAGAAGTTTTAGTTACGTCTTTCGAGAGTGTTTTCAGAGACGTTTCCTTGGGTTTATTTATGCGCTTGGAATTGTTGGTAAATGTTCGATTTATGACGATAGAACTGGATGACTATGTATGTACAATATTTCATTAGGTCTCATTTTGTTGTATTGTATTGTTAGACTGATGTAATTATTACCGATCAATTCGTTTGCAATAATTAAGTATTAATTCTGGCTCCTCTCTGTAAAATGTGAAATTGTAGTTTCTTTTTTTTTTGGAACGAGGAGAAATTGGACTATAGAGAGTTAGGTTGAGAGTTAAAATAGAGGTATCAGGTTAGAAGTATCAGACAAGATCTTTTTTTTTTTTTAATTTTCTATGTGAAAACACTCTTTGAAGGGTTGATCAATATTTTCCTGTATTTCCTCGTTTATTTGGCAAATATATATAGAAAGAAAAATTGCCTAATATATGAAGATAATTTTTATATAAATATAATTAATCTAATATAGAAAAAAATTATCCGAACGGCTGACAGGTTAATATTTTTTCAAATAAACTTCGGTGTTTCTTTTATCCTTTATCTAACAAATCTTTTACAATTTCATAATTGCTCAGTTTTATGGAGCATCAAGGGCTATTCAATTTTTCTTACAAAAATAAGAAAACAGGGGTTGCGTTCACTCTGAAAAACGAAAGAGATACCACAGAAGAATTATTTGCAATCTTCTATTAAAGTTTCTCGCAAAGCTGCGAAGTTTCGAAAAGAAATCGCGAGTTTCGAGTTTTACAATTTCATAATTGCTCAGTTTTATGGAGCATCAAGGGCTATTCAATTTTTCTTAAAAAAATAAGAAAACAGGGGTTGCTTTCACTCTGAAAAACGAAAGAGATACCACAGAAGAATTATTTGCAATCTTCTATTAAAGTTTCTCGCAAAGCTGCGAAGTTTCGAAAAGAAATCGCGAGTTTCGAGTTTTACAATTTCATAATTGCTCAGTTTTATGGAGCATCAAGGGCTATTCAATTTTTCTTACAAAAATAAGAAAACAGGGGTTGCTTTCACTCTGAAAAACGAAAGAGATACCACAGAAGAATTATTTGCAATCTTCTATTAAAGTTTCTCGCAAAGCTGCGAAGTTTCGAAAAGAAATCGCGAGTTTCGAGTTTTACAATTTCATAATTGCTCAGTTTTATCGAGCATCAAGGATTATTCAATTTTTCTTAAAAAAATAAGAAAACAGGGGTTGCTTTCACCCTGAAAAACGAGAGAAATACCACAGAAGAATTATTTGCAATCTTCTATTAAAGTTTCTCGCAAAGCTGCGAAGTTTCGAAAAGAAATCGCGAGTTTCGAGTTAAAGTTCCTTCTTGTAAGCGAGATCAGAGATCCAAGGGTACCATTAAAGGATACCTCTCGAGATTGACACGCGTCATCGTTCGAAGAACTCCGCCCGTGATCTCGTCAGCTCGAAGGTGACGTTACATCACGCCACGTCTGGTTATTTGGATCGAACGGAATCGGATTTGCCCTAGCACGATGCGTCAGGTGTGTTTCTCCTCTTCTCCTCCTCTCTTCACACTGTTTCACTCTGTCACCTACGTGTCTGTTGATTCTGATAAGATTACACAGTGAAAGATTTAAATTTATTTACATTACTCAACCTGGTGATACTTTGAAATGAGAAAAATACCGACACTTCTTGTCGCGTGTGCAAAAGAAAAATAAAAAATTTGTAACAATTATCATATAATATCCGATCGTAATAAATTATATCGAACTAATCAAAAGAAGACTCTTTCTTTCTAAAAACGTGATATTATCCGTAAAAGTATAATTGTACGATAGAGAATTTTCATTAACCCCTTGACCTATGATTTCTTTTACTGATTATACATTTAAGCATCAGATATTTACTAGTTTCGCACCATTTTACGCAAAAAACGCTAATGTATCACAGTTTAATCGCAATTGGCTATCATCAGTGTTATAAATTATAAAAGAAGTTAGAATTAAAATTGATGTTTATTACATGAATCTGATTCGTTGTTATAAGGCAAGGGGTTAAAAAAATAGGAAGAAGAATGGTAAAAAATGATTTCGCCCAACGTGGGGCTCGAACCCACGACCCTGAGATTAAGAGTCTCATGCTCTACCGACTGAGCTAGCCGGGCTACTTGTTTGCCAATTGAACGTTGAACTGGAGGCAGTTCGTGAAATCGTCGAGAATGTTCCTCGTTGCTTTCTTTAAATACTGTAATCGTAATTGTAATTAATCGTCGCATAAACTTGTAACGTGTTCTGAGAAGGATATTAAAACTGTTGATAAGAACGAAGACCAGCGATGGTAATCGAGAAACTCGTTAGATCCAGATTCGTATAGTTTATACGATCTAATGAACTCGGCGTAAGGCTAATTATATCGACCCCTTTGATCCCTCGATAGATAACGCTCTTAAACAGTTCTCGACAAAATAGAAGCATTAAATAGCAGTTATCAGCCTCTGTTATCAACGTTAATCGTGGGATTCGTCACCGGTTTTGCTTTTCAACATCGTTCGGAAGATTGATTTTTCGTAATGTCCATAATGATCTATAATCATTTAGGGATTTAACGGTGCTATGTACAGGGTGTTCCAATTTTTAATAGCCAAACGTTGGCAATATGTAGGCTAACCTAACTTAATCACCTCGAATAACTTCTAAATCATACGTTGTACAAAAAATTACTTCTTCAAACGGTTACATGGTATCGAAAGAGAAATTACACGATGTACGCAATTTTTCTTATAAGTGGAGGCGTTTAGAAGAGTCGAAGATCAACTTCGTTTTTTTAACATGTTCAGAGCCAATTTTCCTATATTTTTCATTCAGGGAAGCTCTTTGGCACACAGAAAAGACAAACCTCATCTCTGTTTTAAATAGTTCAATAAAATACATTTAAAAACATGCAAGCGTGCAAACTCACAGCGCCACGTTTAACGTGTTAAATACAGTGCTCTATTTTCTATTTTCTTTTGGTAGTTCCAAAGCACCTTAATTTTTCCAAGTAGAAAAGTATCAAACATCGTCCCAAAGCTATTAATTAAAGAGATATCAACGAAAGCTCGAAAGATCACCGTCATTCGTGAAAACAAATTCGCGAAACGTATGGAAACACTCTGTATAGAAAGCAATTTTCCAAAGCGTTTCTTTCGGTATTTTTCTCACAAAAAAGCCGCATCGTTCGAATGAAAGATCTACTCGTCGAAGTTTCTGTTGCATGCATAACGAAACGTGTATCGAATTATTTTAATACACTCGAATCATCATACGCGAAGGTAAATCAGACCTGTCGGACGTGTAAGGGTATATACGTATACGTGTCAAAGAAAAACCAACCGCAAAGGGGTTAACATTTTTCGAAGCATCAAAGAAACAAGTCGTATTGAAGTCATCAGGCAAAGATGATCAAAGGACACCGCGGATGCTCGTGGAAACGAATCTCTTTTTCCTCTTCTCTCTTTTTTTTTTTTCCTCCCCTTCTTTCTTCCAGGTTGCGTAGAAAAAGAGATTCGGTGTGAGGCAAGCATTAAACCGCCTATATTTGCAATACGCCGATGCTGGCAGTCGTCCAAGGGATGCTTGCTAGCACTGCTGAGATTCTTAGAAACAGGCTGGCCTCCCCTTCTTCCTCTCTGTGTCTTGCTCTTTCTCCACCTTCGAAACCACGAGTCCATGCGCAGGTCGATGCACGATCATCGGGTTTTCTGGGTTAATCACCGAGCTTTTCGACGTGTACACACGAACAGCTTGTACCCGTGAGTTTCTAATCGTACAGCAAATTACGATACGCGATTCGATAAGACTGGGAGAATCGACTATACTAGCAGAGACGATCGCTAGGTGGTCGATGATCAATTAGATACGTTACGACCACTTTGGACCTGTTACGCAATCCTTATGCAATAAGAAACTTTGTTTACTCAGCTTCAAGGTGTATCGCAGTATTTGATATTTACACTGTTTTTCATTAAACGCAAAAAAAAAAAACGAAAAAGAAATATTTTACTACAATCAAATCATAATACTGGACAATATAATTCTAATTATTTTATAAATTACAAAATGTACATGAAGTAAGAAAGTATCATGTAAGAAAGTGTAAACATACAAGTTAGCTATGATTTTAGTATTGGTTTATAAACCACACCCGCAGTTAAAGAGTTAAGTCTCTGTAAATCAAGTTTTCTTCGTTTACGAGAAGAAACGTTGCGGTGGATTGTCATTTAACAGTTTGTTTCGGTAATTATTGCAAAAATGTGGATTGGTGGTGACGTAATAGTGTCACAACGCGATTCTATAGTATGGTAATAAATAAATGAAATTTTTCGAAGTAACTTTTAAGTTTCATAGTATTATAAACAGATTAATACTGTTAGTCCTCTATAATTCGAGTTTTTTTGCGTTTATGAGAAGAAAACTTAGAATTTCACACCTTGAAACATGTTTTAAAACGAGGGATTGATAATTAGAAATTGTGAATAGTACAGCAATGAACGGGTAAAATGTGTTAATTGGGGATGACGAGTTAACTCGTCACCGGTTCGTCGATAATTAAGAATACAGTAATTTATTTAATTTGGTTAAATTATACTGTCATACCTGCATTAAATTATAAAATACATCACATTCGTATTACAATAATAAAATAAACTAACTCATTCTAATTTTCACTAATTCTCAATCGTAAAGTGGTGAGATTAAATTTCTGTCTGAAAGATCAACTCAGTTATTAACAGGTTAAAATAGAATTTTTATACGTGCTTTGTTTCAATGTTAAATCAAAAGATATCTTCTTCGTCTACCGGAAGTAAGTTTGCCGAATATATAGTATTGTACTGTACACTGTTAGAAAGAAATATATTGCGTAAAGGTAATAAAATTCTGCGATAAGTTAATAATGCAAAATACGCGGAGAAATATACGTTCGAAAAATAAGATTTCGTTCTTTCAATGCAGTTTTATTTCGTACTTCTTTCCATCGAAAAGTACTGTATATTTTTTGTTTTCTTTTTATTACGGTACTAAATTTCTTATCGCATTCGGTCGTAAAAAGCGTTACTTTTTCCCCGAAAAAAAAAAAAAAAAAGAAAAGTTGGCAATCCTAACCGGAACTTCCATTTCCGGAAACCACCGTGCACCATCGATGGATACACGTGCCGTAAATCACGTCTGCATACTCGACAATCAAAGACACATGGACCACGATCGAAAACAGCATTCACTTCACGATTCAATTCGTCTCAACTTACCGTAATGATAATTTCATTGACCAATTGATGTCACCGTTGCCGTCATTCGTTATCTCGAACGTGCCCAACTGCACGTACCCCGATCTTACCAAGAAAGAACAGCCTGTGTATTTCCCTAGGTTAATTCGATGTTTTCACCGTGAAGTCATCCTGCTCCAATGATTAATGGCCAGGAACTCGCGTAAACAGCAATAAATTAACGATCACCGATACATCAGGGTATAGTTGCTGGAAGCGATATATATTTAGCTGGGTCGTAAATTAAAATATTAAGCGGCGAAATTGATCGAGGTAAGTCGAGCTCAAGGCAGCCTGTTGTTCCGTGAATTGATATTTCAAACTTCCGCTTGGAATCTTTTATTTAAGTTGTACCTACGTTGTTGAATCTTCGTCGCCTCTTAACATTTCATCAACCACATGGAGAGATCTCCCCGCTTTCAAATAAACGATTGGAGATCTCTCCCCGTTTTTGAAAGAAGTCGTTGCATTTAAAAAAATATAAATTTGTACGAGATTTTAACGGGTGGTGGAAGAAAATATCCTTACCGGAAATGTAAAGGGAGATTCTGAATCTTTCAAGCGAAGAAGATTACTACTTCGCGTCATTTGTGAAAAATACGTGGTTGGCACTTTATCAACCAGCTCATTCTATTCAATACTACCTCGATTTTTGTTATCGTGCTTATTCTTACAGCTCTACAAATTTTCAATCAACATTCGCGAGAGGGTTTTACCATATGGTTCACTTATTATAGAGTAATTAACAGATGGGTCAAAAGTGACCCGCTATTGACTGGGCAAGGGTTAATTAATTTGTTACATTGTCAGCAAAAAGCCGATTAATAGAGTTCTAGGCTACTAGGTTGGTAAAGTGTTAACCCTTTGCACTCCGAGTAAAATTTCTCGTAAGATTGATTTATCAACTTTAACACACTTCTCCGACGAAACTTTGGAAAACGGAAAAGTTTCACTTTGAAAAGAAAAAATTTATACACCTTCGTGAATTTATTTACATTTATCTATTTCGTTAATTTGCTTTGTTTAAATATAAGTGAAATTTGAACGGATTTATGGTGTACGTTATGAATATCTCTGTAGAAGGTTGATAATAATTCTCGTATTGATAAAAATTAACCTGCAACTTTTAACGATCACGGTAATCGGTGACTACTGGGTTCAAGAAAATACTACGATCTTTTGTATTTGGTCACAGCGATCGGCAATCGTGAAACCACGGACGATGCACTGGTGACTTGCTGGTCACGGTGACAAATAAAGTGCATTGAATCAAATGTACGCGTTCGTGCGATAGGAAAAGAAAAATAAAATTTATCTGCGCATTAAGAGCCTTTAAACACTGTCTACCAGCTGCAGAGAGATTGAAATCCCAAGCAACCATACTCGGCGGCTCGAAAATTTGTTAATATCGCAAGGACCATATTTTTCGCAGACCAGACATAACTAGCGAGAAAGACGGTCCTTCTGATACCGACTCGTTCGTTATTTCTGCTCCACGATTAAAACCGTCTTTATGATACTGATTTGCTCATTATCTCTAGTCTGCTAAAGAGACGGTCGTTATGATACTGACTCGCTTATTATGTTAATTCTGCGCGAAAGATGGTCCTTATGGTATTGATTCGCTTACTATATCTGCTCTATGAGAAAGACAGTCCTTATGATACCGACTTGTTCGTTATTTCTGGTCTGAGAATGGCAGCCCTTATGATACCGACTCGTATCATAAGGGCACATTATTTCTGATCCGTGAGAAAGGCAGCCCTTGTGATATTGATTCGCTCATTACTTTTGCTCCGCGAGTAAAACGGTCTTTATGATACTGATTTGCTCATTATCTTTAGTTTGCTAAAGAGACAGTCCTTATGATACCGACTCACTGCTTAAATCTGATCCTTGAGAATGACGATCATTATGATACCGACTCGCTCATAATATTTAATTTGCGAGAAAGACGGTCCTTATGACGTTGACAATTTCCAAGTTGCCGAGATTTTGGGTTTTCGAAAGATTGTAATCACCTCTTAGGGTGCAGATAAATTTGTTGATTACAGTTCAACGGTAAAAGCCAATACCGAGTAGATCAGACGACCCTGAGTTCTTTATCTCTTTCTGTTTTGTCGTTTCGATGCTCGTAATGTACTTTGACACCTGACTGATTTCACGACCTCGCTGTATATCGCTTCCACTGACTATACCGAGTGAAAAATCGTCATTAGCAACGATAGACGAGGTTAACGCGAGAGAACGAGTTTCGTTACCCGATGACACGCATGGCTGACGTAAATAATAACGTATGCAACAAACGACGATGTAATCCGGACAGCGCGGCGTCGTTGCACGCGTCACTAATCTGCTTGGCCGTTTGCTACCAACATCGGGACCAGATTATCGAAACATTGTTGCATTCGTGTGTTGAGCGACACGTAGAAACGATTCGAGCGCGGAACGGAAATTGCACATGTAATCGAAATCGTTCGGCGAAATGTGTCATCTCCCTGGTTTTCAGAAAGAGATTAACGAAATCAAATGCCGTGCTGCTAATGACGTAACCGATTGAATTGAAAAACATGATCGATATCACGATTCGAGGAATTTTAATGTATGCACAATTTGTATACCCATGTCGTTTCGTATTTCGCCTATTATCGAGGTCGAACACAATGTTAACGTCTTTTCTGCTACTTTTTTTTTTTGTACCAAGTTTAGATCGTGCAATTGTAGTTCTAGATTTCGCTTCGCTAATTTTGTTTTTTGTTTTCGTAGGATTTATGGGTTAGAATAAAAAAGTGTGACGGATTATGATTTTGTTTTTATCGGAGGTAAATAAGGATTGAGAATTATTTTAAAGAAATTAGCTGGTTGTATTATGTGGCAATATGCAAATAAAAAGGGATTGGTGAAATATTAATAAGCGGGATAAGTAATTTTAATCGTCTAGTCCTCGTTTTAGCTACGTGAGACTCGTTAGGATATTGTTCACCGTTTGTTTCCTTTCGTTTTCGAAAGTTCCATTACAAAGTTTGCTTAAGTTTGTATCGATCGTCAAAAAAAAAAATAAAAAAAAAACTATGACTGCATAAAAAATAAAATCATTCTTTTTTCAAACCTCAGGAAAATCGTCCCTGAAGAGCTTAAGTTAAATTTTAACCGAAGTGTACAAGTGATGATGAATTTCGTTTATTATTTTTCGGTATTTTCTCTGTTTTATCTCCAATTTTTATGAGCAATTTTTAATTCTCTATTCGGTACAGAATTACGCATAATATTCGTAGAATGAGTAGATGAGAAAATGAAACGTTCGGTAAATTTTTGGAAAGTGTGACCAGAAATTCGTCCAGATGAAAAGTTTTGTCGAGCTGAAACAGATGACCTATGAACGAATGCGTAAAGTTTCGAAATGACAGAGATGACTGAAAGTCTTGAAACAGTCCACTCGAACGTTCCATTCTATTTTAAAAATGGCACCACATTCTCGCGGAGCTTTCACGGGGCGTGAAGGAAAGCAGGGTTCCTAGAAGAGTCGTCGTCGCGGGAACAAAGGTGGCCCGTTGGGTCGCGCGTAACTTCTAATATTGAGAACTTGACACATCGGGAAGTTAGTGGCTCCACGCCAAGACCGTTTGCTTCAGGAAACCTCGCAGCTACTCTTGCTGGACGACGACCCTGAATCACTTTGCATCTCCTAATGCTTCATCCACAACGAGGATCGAATCTTCGTCGATGCTTTGTCGATCGAAATTTTCGAATTAGTCTCGTCGTTTAGTTTTTTCAAAGTTAATCGAGCACACATGGAATCCCCTATCTTAACACAGTACCTCAATTTGAGAAAATCTGAGAAATTAATTTAGAGGAGATTAGCGTAGATGGAAAATCTGAAGTTCAAAATTTTTAGTCTAGAAAAACTGGAGATCGTTTTTCTTTTTTCAAATGCAAAATTCAAAGGAGAACGAAATTTCTGCAAATCTGTCAAGAAAGTTGAGAGAAATGTATGTGAGAGAGATATAAGCAAACATAATTGATTTGTTAAAAAGTGATCAACTCTGTGGAATTGAAAAATAGTGTAAAAATGGAGTTAGTTACTTCGTTGTAAAGAAATTGAGACTGATGGGGGTAAATTTTGAAAGGAAGAATGTTTCTCGAAAATCCCTGCAGTATGAGGTATCAAAAACTACACAACTTTCAATTTTTATTATTTTTCAATATCTTGCACAATTTCGTGAATAATTACCAAAGAAAGTTTTACATTCGATTTGAAATTTTAGAATCTAGGATCATTGACAGATCGAATTATTATATATGTTTAAATGCTTATCAATGTTTGCTACAACGTACAGTGCAAAAGAATATACATATTCACACAATAAAATATAGATAGCTTTGACAAAAAGCAAATTTTTCTTCCATTTAATTTATCCTCTAAAACCATTTAAATTATGCACAAAACTTTTCTCGTACCATCATATTTAAAAAAAAAATAAATAAATAACCTCTGTAACATCTTTGATCAATTATTCATATTTTCAATAAACATATTTCTTGTGGTTTCGTTAATTTTCGAACTTAATCCTCTTTCTTTTCTACTAGTCCTCCGCATAATATAGTCGAACGATCATGTTACACGAGGATTACACTTGTATATATACTCAAAGTGTTAAACAGAAACCAGGAGTGTTTCGAAACGGAAGCCATTCGTCGAAAAACAACCTTGAAATTCGTCTAATTCTCCGATCGACTCGCGATCGACAGTTCGATTGAAAATCATTCGCGCTTGGATCCGGAAAATTACACGAAGGCTAGGGCCACGTGAACCGTGACACGTTTCCTGGTCAGATTGGTCCCGGTCCTCGTCACAAAGCTTCCGCAATGGCGAAAGTTGTCTCTCTGACGAGAAGTGTCCGTGAAAGGGCTCGTCCTGGTGGCGTTTGTCGGAGCTTGTAGAAAAAACAACGGAAAAGAGTAGGAAAAAAAAAGAAAAAAAAAAAGAGGAGGGAAAAATAGGAGACCACGGGTCTCGAACCAACAGGAGGTTCATCGTTGCGGAAAAAGTCAATTATAGGAAACAACATTGCAACGAGGAGTAAGTTGCTGCACCGTCGCGCTCTCTTTCCTCTCTTTCGCGTTTTTATTCTCCAAATAGACGGTTCACCGGTATTGCTACCGAAAAATAACGGGAAACAAACGTTTTCTATTCTATAAAGGCTTCAATTTATCAACGAACCAAGGTAGTAATAATTGTTCGAACAAGCTCGATACACTTAATTTAGCCTAGTTAAATTCGTATACCATGTAAATCTAGACTGTGTTTTCTAAAGAAAATAAATGATACATAAATCGAACTATTCATTTCGAGCAATATACTTGTAAAGCAAGCTTTCTGGATCAGTAATTAGTCTTGAAAAAGTAACGGTTGCGAATTATAGTATTCTGTTTTCTGTTACAGTAATTGAAACGAGTGACATTTGATCGGGAAATTTGGTTAGGTTAGAAAAATGGCGTCGAAGTCCGCTGTAACTAGCTCTGTAAATTGGTAGAAATATCTTTATTTCGTAATTATTTTCACTTGAAACTCCGAAAATTGATACAAATATTTTTTTCGTAGTTGTTTTTGCTGGAAACTCTGAAAATTCATATAAATATTTTTTAATTACGTTTACCTGAAACTCTGAAAATCGATCCAAATAGTTTTTTGAATTATTTTTATTTGAAGCTTTGAAAATTGTGATACAAATATTTTTTCGTAATTGATTTTAATTTTTGGGTTCTTTCTGGACACGTGTAAGTAAAATAATTGGTGCAATTAGTACAGAATATTTGTTTTTCTCCAACTCACTGGAAGTTTGCATTGCAAATATATTTTTTTCTTTATCGTTCATTTTTCTGTTCCGATTATTTCACTTACATGTATTTAGAAAAGAAAAAAATTCCGAAAAATGAAGATAATTGTAAAAAAATATTTATACCAATTTCGGTGCCATTTTTCTAGCCGATATCAAATTTTCTTAATTCTTAACTTCCACCTGGTATTTTTTAAAAATGAATTACTCATCTGGAGAAGCTTCCTTTATTACTAAATAATGATGCACCGATAAGAAACGAGATCTGCACAAATATTATCCCACTTCTTCATCAAAACGAAAAAAAAAAAAACTAAAAATAATCGCAATCTTCTCCAATCCCCTCATTTGCAAACGATTATTGTCTGCAAGTTGATTTGATTCCCTCGTTTCCTGTGAATTAAAGAAAGAGTCGCACGAGTACAGAATTTCATTTCCTTTCTTTCTCTCGCATTTTTCGGCCTTGTAAATCGAAGGATTGGACACGCATAAGTATACACAAGTAGATTTATTATCTCCGCTGTTTGAAATGTCATCGGTGACTTTAACATTGTATTCGATGAATTATTCGCTCGAATTCCTCCCTGATGAGCAACACTCAGCTGAATACACCGGCGTGGCAAGGACGATATGTTAATTAATTCGAGAGTGCAATTGCAACGGGTCGATGATATTTTCGCGAACTGACAAATTTATTAGCTATCGTGCAAAATACTGCGAAACGTTCCGTAACTTTCCTTCGTGGCAAGTGACACGCCACGATTAGGACCCTGATAACACAGGAGAGAGACCGAGAGAGACAGAGAAAGAGAGAGAAAGAGAGATCCAGAGAGCAGAGAAAGAGAGAAAGAGAGAGAAATCCAGAGAGAGAGAGCGAGAAAGAGAGAGAGCAGAGAGAAAGAGAGATCCAGAGAGCAGAAAGAGAGCGAGAAAGAGAGAGAGCAGAGAGAAAGAGAGATCCAGAGAGCAGAAAGAGAGCGAGAAAGAGAGATCCAGAGAGCAGAAAGAGAGCGAGAAAGAGAGAGAGCAGAGAGAAAGAGAGAAGAACAGAGACAAAGCGTGAGGAAGAAACGAGAGAGTGACGAAAAAAGAGAGAGCGAGGGGCAAAGAGAGTGCCGGAAAGAGAGAGTGAAGCAGAGAGAGCGAGGAACAAGGAGACTGACGGAACAAGAGAGACTGAGGCAATAAGAGAGAGAGAGAGGGTGGGGGGTAAGCAACTTTGCGGAAAAATTACGAGGCAATTGCCGATTCGTGGAAAAATGTCTTCGAACCGAATGCAGATAGTTAATTAGCGAACGATAATCCGCGACACGACCTCCGCTAGTCCAACAACACGAGTTTACTTCTCCTCGTGTCAAGGCTATGCTCCGTAGAAATCGGCGGATTGGATTTTTCACATTTCGCCTTGTGTATACCGTTAACTGTATAACACAAATAGTACATAAACAACAAACTAATAGTGTAACTCTATTTTTAAACTGCCTGAGAGTGACGTAATCGATAACATAACCCACGATTGTTTCAACTTGTTCGTATAGATATATGTGCATAAGCATATTTTGCAATCGGGAATGGTTATTTTTATTTTTACATTAATGTAGAGGGAAATTGCAACGTTTTTTCCTTAACAGACACGATTTGTTGCGTTACTATCATTTTCGAACTGGAATATCGTTCGTTTGCTGACAGAAAGACGCAAATAACAGAGTAAATTTTAAATTTTCCTTCCGTTTTTGCTATTTTCGTGCTACTATTTTTTACTAATAAGAGAAAACCGGCTTTTTTTTAGCGTGAATATAGTAATTTGGTAAAAAATTATTATTATTGGTTTTTCTTTACAATCCAGCTAATGTTATTTGGGTATTGTTAGGTAAAAATAGCTCACGTTTACAAACAACGATATTTGTTTTCAAATATCTCAAACTTAACAATATTTGAGATCATCGTATCACGCGTCATTTCTACTCGTTCCAAATAATTACTTTTCTGTTATATATCTTGTCTAATAAAGACATTATTATTAATACTATTATCGTCATTATGATAAAATAGAGGTTAAAATGAAAATGAAAAATACCCGATGATAGACGAGCGTTTAATTTCTATCCTACTTAAACAATTATCTTCGTGTTATCTTACTTGTGTAATGAAAACATTCTTGTTACTGTTGTTGTTATTGTTTTGTTATCATCGCCGTTATTATTACTATGATCATGATAAAATAGAGGATAAAGGAGTTCGGTAATAGACGAGCGATCGATTTACCAAGGAAATCCAAGAAATTTTCAAAGGACGAATCAATTCGCCTTCGCTGATTAAAAAAGAAAAAAAAATTCATTTCTCAACGATTAGAAGAACGGATCGAATTAACGGTAAATTAATTAATTTTAACGTTTATAACGGTAGAATTTATTGGAGAGGATACGTAGGAAAAGAGGGCGATCGATTATTCGGTGCGTTCATCGTGGACCAAGATATTTTTGGCCGAGGGATTTTCCACTCTACGGGAGCGGCATTTTCTCGATACGATCTGTTCGATCGAATTAATCCCGCCCCTCTGATTCACCGGTAAACGATTTCCTCTCTACTCTTGGTCAATGTTCGGTTAAAATTATTCCTTTGCCTCGTCATGGCGTCATTTTTATCGAATAATCGAGGAGAAGACATAATGGAGAGAAAAAGCACTTTGCACCTAATGGAAATATAATAAAACAATATCCGGATGATCTTTTCTTTCACAATGAAAGAAATTTCGCGATAACGTGATAGAACTGGTAATTATCTATCTCGACACACGAATTACCGAAATTCACATCGTGAATCCTCGATTTACTGAGAAAACATGTGTTCGAACGAAGGCGTACGCAATTTTGGTAGTTCTGTTATCGATTCACGGAAAGGAAGATAAAAATGATTCTGTTTTAATTATCGTTTCTTCCGTGTAATCGTCGTTTGAAACGATAGACATACGTTCGCGTTGAAAAATGACGAATTCATGGCTCCTAGATGATACCGAATCATTTTGTACGCCGAGCGATTGTCGGATCGAGCGAGTGTCGAAGGGTTAAAGTGAAATTATCTGCATGGTTTATAATTATCTGCCGCGCCAGCGACGCCTCTTCTCAGTTTTCTAGAAGCGGCACTGATGCACGCGCTATTCGTTCCAGTATATTCAATATTAATTCTTGTTTAGTTACAGGAGAAACTCGGTTATCCGCGAATCTCGAGGGAATAATGGACACTTTCGAGTTACGGAGCTTTCGAATTATCAAAATTTCCATGTAAAAGGTTGACGAACGAAAATTATGGCTTACAGAGAATTTATGTGAGGTTCTTTGATTTGTAGATATTCGAAAGAAACGAATTTTACTTTCAGAAGTTAATTATGCACATTTTTATTGCATTTGTGTATTTATACATATGAATTTAAAGGGAAGATAAATTTGAAATAAAAAAATAAACTGTAGTTTGCGCAAATTCGACTCACGGAAGCTTGATAAGAGGGTTTTGGATGCATAGATATTTAAAAAAAAATAAATTCAACTTTTAGAAATCAATTATGCACGTATCTATTCTATTTGTGTATTTATACGGGTGTATAGATATTTTAAAAAAGACAAATCCAACTTTTAGAAATGAATTATGTACATATTTATTACATATGTGTATTTATACATATAAATTTAAAGGGAAGATACATTTTAAATAAAAAAATAAACTGTAGTTTGCGTAAATTCACGTTTTTTTTATTCACGAGTTAGATTTCTCGATTTATAGACTTTCGAAAGACACAAATTCAACTTTCACAAGTTAATTATGTACATGTTTATTGCACATATATATTTATATGTATAAACCTAAAGAGAAGAGAAATTTAAATAAGTAATAAACAACAGTTTGCGTTGTTTCGATTTACGAAGGTTTTCACAGCGAAGTGGAGAGGAATGAAAAAAATTCGAATCTTAAAGGTTTTCGAATTATAGAAGCTCTGTTGTACTTTACTCTCATATTAAATGACTATCTGTTTCTCGACTGACAATGTGTCATTTGATAAGAAAAAAGAGTGTATTATTTTTTAAAAACAAAAAGTTGCAAAAAATTGTGAGAGCTTATAAAATTAATTTAGAACAAGAAACATATATTTAAGGTATCATAAGGAATTAGATTTACATCGCCTGGATAGCTCAGTCGGTAGAGCATCAGACTTTTAATCTGAGGGTCCAGGGTTCGAGTCCCTGTTCGGGCGGAATCTTTTTTTTTCCTCTTGACGTACTCACAGATATCGAATTGAGCCAGCGTACAGTGCTTTATAATAGAACAGTGAGGGTTGTACTTGCATCGCCTGGATAGCTCAGTCGGTAGAGCATCAGACTTTTAATCTGAGGGTCCAGGGTTCGAGTCCCTGTTCGGGCGGAATATTTTTTTCCTCGAATTTTTCCATCGAATACGCTTTCCCATTAAACAAACAACATTCTACGATTGTTTATTCTATTTTATATTTATTAATTAACTACAATTCGCATAAATTTCATTCATTATGGGTATTCTTCAGCGTGGATAGGCCTCGATTACGTAACCGTGTTACTTCTTCGCTACGAAGAAGTAATCCTTCGGGCTTCCTGCCTTGTATTTGCTACCGTAATACGGAATGTATTTGCAGACAGGTTTCCAATCTGTCATCCATACTAGGCATATTAAAGTGGCCGCGGTATAATTTAACGCAGATATTTTCCTATAGACGGAGAAAGAAAAAGAGATACGACGAATCATTGACATTTCGGACATCGATACACTAGTTTCTAATAATCCATCAATTTCGTAGAATTCATAGATAATTTTACAATTTACCATGTTAGAGCTTTCTCCCAAAGTGTTCTCCAATGTGGATACTGCGGTGGATACACGGAGAAAAGAGAATAGCGTTGCATTTTCTGACGAAAGGATTTTTCGCTCATGTTGGCTACACGATATTTCGCATTAACTTGGCAACAAATAAATGACGATTTCGAAACACGATTTTCATAGTTTTCATGCAGTATTCATAGCGTTTCGACAGTTCGAACAAATTCTACGATCATTTCTGAGGAGCGTGGAATGTACGAAATCGTGGGATTTCTTTTTACTAGATACGATATATTATTTATGCGTAACGATCTTTTTAAGGATGGTCGTGGGATCGTGCTGAATCGCGTTTATCTTATCTCTCTTTCTCTCTCTCTCTCTCTCTCTGTGTGTGTTAGAGGGGAGACAGGCTTTTTCGGAATCGAATAATAGAGGAAACGGGATGCTTTCTTCGCGGGGGCCAGACCGCGTACGAATATAAAACGATGGGTGAATAGAATTTGCATAAATGCAAATGAAACGCACACGTGTGCTTTTGCATGTATTTCCTCGATGATAGAGGACGCTTGGAATATTTCATTTCTCAAGTTGCATCAGGTTGATCGCGTATGCACGGGAAATGTATGCGCGGATGTGCATCTTTAGATCGATGAGAATTTATTAGTAGAAAAAAAAAAAGAGAAAAAGATATAGAATACTCGTCAGAGAAATATCGTTAACCTGGCAGACGTTAAATTCTTTTATTTCTATGTATTCTGTTTGACAGAGGGTTAAAAAAATTTTTTTTATATAAAATGCTTCTCAGAAAAATATCGTTAGCCTGACGGAAATTAATTTCTTTTATTTTTGTGTATTCCACTTGATAAAGAGAGTAAAAACGAGCGAAAGAAAATAAAATAATTGTCAGAGAAATATCGTTAACCTGACAAAAGTTAAATTCTGTTATTTTTATGTATTCTATTTGATAGAGGGTTAAACAAATTTTTTTTAAATAAAATACTTCTCAGAAAAATATCGTTAACCTGTCGAAAATTAATTTCTTTCATTCCTGGGTGTTCTATTTGATAAAGATGATTAAAAAGAATTAAAAAAATGGAAATACTTTTTGGAAGAAATATCGTTCACCCCATAAAAGTTCATTTCTTTAATTTTTGTTAAAACGGATTGGAAAAAAATGAAAAAAATATTCAGTAACCTGGCAGAAGTTAATTTCTTTAATTTCTCTGTATTCGATTCGATAAAGAGGGACTGTGAAAGAAATCACTAAAACCACAGTTGTTATTCTTTAATATTTATTAAATTGTCACATTCATTTTCGTACGAATAATATTTTCCATGTCATCCCCTGGTATCTTCTTCGTACTGTACACAAAAACGCATGGTTACACCACGTTGTTTATTGCACGGATCGAAAGAAAAGTTCTCGTCTTTCCTCGAACTCTTCGTTGCTTATCTATTCTCTAAAAGCGTACAACGACGACGAAAAAAGAAACAGGAGAAATTGTGCAAGAATCTCGCCGCCCCTGTTAATCTAATGGAAAAGTTGATTAAACCGGCGCACGTAAATCGTCGAAATGTTACATCAGAATGTTTATTCATTTCGACAGCTAGTGTCCTCGTTTGTTACCATTCCTAATTGTCGTATGTTTATGCGGCCGATTCGATATCACGATGATCGTGCACGATCAGATCGCACTTGTCGATGACACTTTCGCTTAACCTGTCGTTTCGTTATCAATCGAGACGTTTTATTGATATTTTCTATCGTTTCTATCGCCGTTACTTATCAACGAAAGTATCGTTCGACGTGGGAAATAATTAAATAATTATTTCGAATCGTTATCTTCTCGCTTTACATCGTCGTTTTCTCCATTTTTTTCTACTTTTCTTCATCGCTAAGATCAACCGGAAATGACCGGTGACCAAGTTAGAAACGCTAAGCGCGATCCTAGGAAAGAAAAGAGGAAGGAAGCTTCTTTCTTCTCTCTTACGTAAAAGAAGAAAAGGAAAGGGAAAGAGAGATAGGTAATTTTCCAGAACTATAATTGAAGAATAAACGTGGGTGTAACGTGACTATGAATAAATAATGCGTACAGAAGCGTTCGCGGAACGCAATTATTCGTTCTTCCACGAATTCAACGATCCCTAACCTCTTCTATGTTTCTACACCGACTGTTTCGGTTTATTGTCCCTCTGTGTCAGCTGGTTATTTTTTTTTTTTTTCCTCCTGGTTGTTCCCTTAACGATCTTGTATTCTCACCAGTCGCCTTCTTTCTGTTTTCTTTTCCTTTTTGTCTTTGTGTCCAACGTAGCCAACACGTTGAAAACAGCGTGCTCCCACGTCTTTTTTTTTTCTGTCTATGTGTGTTTCACCGATGACTCTTGAAAACATCTCCCTTTCTGAAAGAAAGTTCCACTATCACTCACATGTCCTCCACTGTGGCCAGAATCTTCGGCCCTCGTAAATTTCGTTTCTCTGAAACACCCGTTCTTTTATAACTCGGGACACACTCTGCTTCGCCCGGCTTGTATACCACGCGTGCCACCACGTGGAGTTACGTCAAACCGGGCCAGTTTGTTTTTCATTTTACCTCTGCTATTTACACTTTCCTCCGTGATCAGTTGGATTCCTTTAAACAAAGCTCTGCTCTTGGAATTCTGGCTCTCTCTCGCGTTCTCTGTCTCTCGCGCTCCGTCTCTCGCTCTCCCTTAGTCTCTCGCGCTTTCCGTCTCTCGCGCTCTCCGTCTCTCGCGCTCTCTGTCTCCTACGCTTTGTCTTTCGCTCGATCTGTCTCTCGCACTCTTGCAATCTCTCGCGCTCTCCGTCTCTCGAGCTTTATGTCTCTCGCACGCTCCGTCTCTCATTTCAGAGAACTCTGCCTCTCTCCTCCTGCCTCTCTCTGTCGACTGCTTTTCGACAAAAGCGCCGTCACGTGGAGCAGAAATAGAAGTATATAAGTATACTTACGCCGGCTGACATGGTTCAAGGAATCCCTCGTTCGACATAATGTTGCGCAAGAATCCCTCGACACCTCGTGGAGCTTTCCACGATTGTTCAGGATACCGGAGAGAAGATGCCCGTTCCAGTAATTTTCCACGTTTCACGCGAAAGTTTATGAGAGTGTCGTGGATGTTGCAGGTGCAACGTGTATGATGTAATTCTTATTCAAAGGTGGGCAGCAGTAACAACAGTAGTAGTAGGCTGATCGAATCCTTGGCAAAGACCTGTGAAACGCCTCGGGACATTATCCTTGAAACTGGTGCGATTATGATCAATCAGTGGCAGGCTTGCCTGTCATTATTGTCTTTTCTTGTTCGCCGACGGGATTATCGATTAGTCAGCGAACAAATGGCTATTTCTTTATTCGTCTCACGTCGCGAGGCAACGTGACGACGGGTGTGCTAGCTCTTTTTTTTTCCGGTATCAAGAGCCAACGGATGCAACTGTTCGCATCGTTTCTTACGTGCGATACGTTCTATCATGCTGAACGTTCTGTTCGATGGGCAAGGTTAACCTGCAAGCGATAGTTTCCTCGTGCAGATTGGTTAAACGATACATTTATTTGAAAATTAAAGGCATCGTCGACTGTACGATGTGTTGGCATGTTTAGTCATAGCAAAGCCACCGGTTCGATTAGGTTTGCAGGTAGAATAGCAAAGTGTATAGAGTAGGGTTGTAAAATGGCGAATCTGAGACAAATTATTCAAGAATTCTTCGTTCGAACTATTCTTTATTCGAATAATTGCGAATAATGAATTTTCTATTTGAATAATTTGAATATTCGAATATTCCGCTTATGCAACATTCAACTGCTCTAAATTAGCAGCTGAATTCCACTGGCATTCGAATGTTTGGATAATTCGGATGATATTCAGATTCAAAGCGTTTGAATTTCAGATTGCGTGGAATATTTCGTGCATTTCGAATATTCGAATTTTACAATTTATACAATATTCAACTTTTTCAAGTTGAAATTCAAATTCTACTGGTATTCGAATAATTTTGCTAATAGTCAGATTTTCTATCACATCTCTACCATATACGTAACTTTAGAAAATACAATGTTAGAATTCAATGGGCTATCTTTTTTCCAAGATCCACTTAACAGGGGTGTTCATTTGTCAACCGAAATATAGGAACTCCCGTTATCAAAGACGAAAAGGGGCTCACCTAACCAGGTGTGAATCGATTCAAAGAAACGTTCGAGTATATACCTTTTCGACCTTCGAGCATAATCGAATTCGAGGAACAGCCTTAGGGCAAATGTGGAAATCTGTTGAAAATGTATTATACACCAACGTTCTCGTGAAGAAAGCAATAGGTCGTTTGTTCTTGTCATCGTTTGTTACGATCTAGGAAGAGAGGGGAAAAGAAAAAATGAAACGAAACGTGTAATTATTGGCAAACGTATGCACGTCATAAAGAGCGACGTGTTAAAAGACAGATCACGAAGTTCGAATGCAAAAATTCTATCGGCTAAACGATCGGTATTCAACGAACGGCCTGTTTATTTGACCGGGGGCATTTAAATGCATCCGAGTACTTCCGAGAAGACACTCCCGGCGATTGAATCTATTCAAAAGCTTGCGGCACACTCGACTCGATCCTATAAGGCCTGGTTTACACCGAGAACGAATTTTGAACAGTTTCGCCATCGTAATGACGGTCGTGTGCGATCTTCTAACGATATTAGAACCGTTATTTGTTAAATAGTTACACGTCCACCTGTTTCTTCATTCTTACGTTTAACCTGATCTAAATAGTGGCGATTATATCACGGAAATGAACCTTTCGATTTACATATTTGAAATTTGGATTGATATACTTGAAAAAGTGGATATTGTTGAAAGAATCGATTCGTGGCTTTTGCAATTTTTATTTGCTATATTTTTACAGTATTATATTTTCATTTGTAGATGATACGCTTACCTTCGACAATTGTCAAGGTGTTTTGATAAAGACACTGAGATTGATATCGCTACAATATCAGAGAATCTCCAGTTTTCTGATTAACCATCTAAATATTCGATTTAAAAGAAAAAAAAAAAAAACAACGAATCATACCATTGTGTAATTAACACGTCATTACACTGCTGATTTTTCTGCAAATTCATATCTTCGAGAATATAGCAAAGAATAAAGCTTTGATAGAAAATTATTCCATCTACTGGGTATTGTAATAAACACTGTAATTTGAATATTTTGTGCAATTTTGCATAGAAATGCGCATTCTGTGTATTACCAGCTGAATGAATTGCAGTTGACGTGTCCAAGGTTGTTCAAAAAATCCATTTTAAAAATGGTTCATATTATCGTGATAATTTACATATCACCATATTGCTGATTTTTTTTTCAAATTCATACTTTCCAGAATAGAGTAAAAAAAAAAATAATAGAACTTCGGTAGAAAATTATTTCACCTCCTAATATTATAAAAAACACTAAATTCTGATATTTTTTATCTTTCATGCAAATTCGTATTTTCTAGAATACAGTAAAGAAAGCAGAACTTCGATAGAAAATTATTTCACCTCCTAAGTATTATAAAAAACACTAAATTCAGATATTTTTTATCTTTCATGCAAATTCGTATTTTCTAGAATACAGTAAAGAAAGCAGAACTTCGATAGAAAATTATTTCACCTCCTAAGTATTATAAAAAACACTAAATTCAGATATTTTTTATCTTTCATGCAAATTCGTATTTTCTAGAATACAGTAAAGAAAGCAGAACTTCGATAGAAAATTATTTCACCTCCTAAGTATTATAAAAAACACTAAATTCAGATATTTTTTATCTTTCATGCAAATTCGTATTTTCTAGAATACAGTAAAGAAAGCAGAACTTCGATAGAAAATTATTTCACCTTGCAGGTATTACAAAAAGCACTAAATTTGGATATTTCTTATATTCTCTGCAATTTTGCATAAAAATACACAATCTGCGTATCGTAGCAACCAAACAAATTGCATTTGACTAGACCTATCTAAAGTTGTCAAGATAATTTTTAGAAAAATTCTAATTCTCTCGTTAGAGAAGCTCCAACGGTGTCGTAAAATTTTCAAATTTCTGAAAAAATTCCAGTATTATCATATTTCAAGCCGTAATTCACCAGTGTCGCGAAAGTTCTCGATTAAACTATTATCGAGCCACGGTAAGCATCGTTCGACCGAGACCTTTTCCGTGTATTCAGTTTCCTCGAGCCCGTGACGAAGGCCGCGCTCCGATTTACGTTTCCGTTCGCTCGTAAAATGACTTCCGGTGACACCTGTGCTCCCCTAGCCGGAGGTTATGAGCCGTGGCGGTTCGAAGTTGCGCGTAAATCGCTGACACTGACATTCTACATTTTCTTTTCATTTTTTCCCTTCCTCCTATTCGAAAATCTATCCTGTGTTCTAATCGAATTTTACTCGTGACAGAAACTCGAGGATCCCCGCGAGTCTTAGGCGCGATATCACGTCAAAAAGTTTCCTTTCCCTTGTCGGAATAAACGTGACATCGTTATGACTATCAGAACCTTGCAATTTTATCGCCACGTCAGAGCTATCTCGTAAACGCATGACTCACTATTACCCTGGAACTCTTCGTGGAAAAGTTTACGGTCATTTCGCCTGTCCTAATCTTTGTCGCAATGTCAAATTGAAATTCGTACGATTATTAATATCGAATAAAAAATACGCCGTTCGTATAAATAATTTCTCTACACGTAAAAGGCAAACTTGAAAGGAAGATTCGACAATTGGAAGCAGCTGAAGAGTTCCACATCACTGTGCAATGTTAGAAAACGTCTGAAAATGGCACGCAAACATGGGTCCTCCATTCTTAGGCATCGAACAGTCGCTCGAAATGCACGAAAATATGTTTAGCTGGCAGCCAAGTCGGAAAGAGTGGGCCACGGTATGCATTTTCGTGAAGAGGAGGAAGGGAACGTAAACAGGAAGAAAATTAGAACGAGCCGGTATATAGAGGCCGAGGTCCATTACAAACAATGAACGGTCTGTTCGAGTTATAAACCCGTCTCTCACTCTACGCTCGTTTTTCCCTTCGTGACTGCCAGTTATACTCTTTTTCTTTTTCTTTTTTTTTTTTTTTATTTCCTTAGGCTTCTTCTCGCGGTCCAGCCAAATTTAGAGGCGAGCTCGTGGTCCCGTACTTTTCTGTTCGACCTTCTCCACTTACTTCTCCCCATCTGGTTCCAACCCCTTTGGCCTCGCCCTTTCTCATTTCGTCGGTTTCAATGGGCCACCTTAAAACGCGAATCCAGTGGTTTATACTATTGATTTTCCACGGTTGACGCGAGTTTCCCATAGATTTATCTCGGGAGAAACGTCATAAAGTATCGCGGGAGATGTTCTTTCTTTCTTTCTTTCTTTCTTTTCTTCATGGTTCAAGCTGTTTGCGTTTTTACCCCCTTCTGTTTGAAGGAAAACTCTAGGCAAGCGGGGAATATTTGGGACGTTTTTATTGGACACGTCTGGCACGTTGCTCGCACGGTTTCTTCGAGGAATATGAATTTTCCATCGATGCGACGCTGTCAAATTAAATTTCGCGCTTGATGAAGATACAGGGGGGATGTGTGATTTCGTTTGATGGAAGTGTTCGAGAACAAACGAGACACACGATGAACAAGAGGAGAAAATATGAGAGCTATTGCTTCGTTTTAATGTATAAATGTCTCAACAGCTTTTCGTATCGATACATCAGGTTGTTTCGAAAGGTTTTCTTCGTTATCTCCACGCTTTGCTTTGTCTGACAGTGTTTCGAGTGTTTCGAGTATGCATGCAACAGATCTTAGAATTATCAATTGCCTTCTAGCTTTCCAATAGTTTGTTTCGTGCTTAGTAGTCTCTTGGATCTTTTTGTATCGTCTTGAAAGATGGAAAATCAGGAAACGCGGTTATTGAACAATGTCTTTACAAGATCACAGCAGTTTTAGAAAAATGATCAAAATTATCCGGACAAATCAGAATAGATCCTATACAATTCAGTAGAAAACAAATCTAAACTTGGTCAGACACGCTTGCAGGAGGGAAAAATTAAAACGGGAAATCTCTTTCGTGGAAAACTGATTTTATTGCAATTTCCATAGCACGACGAGCATCTTGCAATAATTTACGTACCGCTGTATCCAGCAAAAGAAGGCACAAAGGGTACAAAAAGCATGGAAACAAGAGACTCAAAGAGTAATTGCTGTCGCGATCGTCGATTCTTTAATCTGTCCTATCATTTCACGTAAACCCTAATCTCTCAAAGGTACCTTAAAAAAGAAAGAAGAAAAAAAAACAAAAAGGAAACAAAAGGGGGAGGATGGAAGAAACACGTCTCCCTTCAGATTCTCGAAAATCGCTCCACCATTCGAGGAATCTAGCCGGAGGAAAAACGGGTCTGCGGGTTCTTTAAAGGGACTGGTCGTGTGTTCCTGTTGAAGAAGGGTGCTCAGGAACACGTGTTTCACGGAAGAGTACGAACATTGGTGCATTGTCGGGGGCCCGGTGGCTACGGGAACGAGTCACTACTCCTTGTCGTGGTTGTACACGTTGCAAGCCGCTCGTACGTGTTCGTGAACGCTCGTGAACACGAGTCAAGTACCGAGCAGCAATCTCGGCCTGGCATTGCTTGCGGGAATAGCGAGGTGAGCGGATCAGACTGCTTGGTGCCAGCAGTCATACGGATCCCTCTCTTTCTTCGTCTTTTTCGTACCCGTAGCGTTCGTTCCTCTTTCCCTCTCTTCCTCTTGCACGCATACATATGCAAACACACACACACTCGTTTCTCCCTCTTTCAGCTCTCTCTCTCTCTCTCTCTCTCTCAGCTCCTCTTTTACTTTTTCTCTCTCTTTCTTGGTTTTCTTCCATCAACTCGTTCTACGCGTTTTTCCCTCCTCACCAGCCGCTTTTCCTTCGCGCATCTATTTCCTTCTCCGCAGGCCGCCTCCCCGGAGGTCAGGCTAGAGCAGCCAAACTCGCGCTTTACGTAATCTTATATCCCGGTGTAATTGCTGCAATCGTTGCATCCAAGGGCGAGGTGCTCGAGCACACGTCCACGGATGCAAATGCACCAAGGGTGCTTCTTTATTTCAATTGGGGTGGTTTAAAGGTTGGAGAGAGATTCTATTTTTAGGTGGAACTCGGTGATATCTTTACGCGTGAAGTTTGTTCTATCTTTAGAAGAAAATTTTTCCTCAAATAATTATTCATCCATCGTTATTCCGGCCTCGTACACCTGTACACTTATTCCTCAGAATCTAGCAGCTAATCCAAACTTACAGCGCCGTCTACGAGATCTCTCGTAGCCAGCACTAGTGATACACACCCTTACTCGTGAGATGTCATCGAATTCTGAACTCATTATCTGAAACTTTCTTTTTTTCTGAAGAATTCCTAAAAATTCTCCCCCCCATCAGTGTGTTCGATTTTATCGTAAATGAACGAGGAGAAAAAAATAATAAAAGGGATAGAAAAAGGTAAAAAAAATACGAAAGAAGCCTGTGACGAGGGAGAGGGCAACGGGTCGCGCCTGGTAACAGAACGAAAGACACCGGCGTGGAGCTAATTTTGCTACGGCCGTGCATATACGCACAGCCTGAGGATACCGGCCCGACCTAAATGCATGTGCATACATCTGCGGTTGCATGTGCAAACGTGTACACAATGCGGCGGCACGGGCGTGCATAGCATGAATACAAGAGTAGCCAGCATGGCGGGACGATCTTGATGCCACGCGGGGATCAGATCGTCGGCTGCCAATGAACGATCGTTCAGAGAGACAACCCCCGCGTGGTGTATACATACCTCCTCGATCCTCTCCTCTTTCCCTTCTTCATCACTTTCCATCCGTCATCTAGAAGCTGATTTACGAGCCGATCGTTTCACTTATCGCCTGGCGATTTCGCGCGTTCACGTCACTTCCGTTCATTATCTCGTTCCGTACCCGATGTTGTCAGATACATCGAGATAACGATTCCATGAATTTTCCGTTCCGTCTGCTCACTGTCCCGCGAGATTCACACCACTCCACGGCTTTTCCATGCTTTCCGCTTTGTTTCTCCTTGAAATTGCCCTGGGTGAGTTTTTCCTTTGTTTTTTTTTTTCTCTTTTCTTTTCCCCATGCACTCTCTAAGGGGATATATTCTTCAGCGAGAAACGTATTGTAAAGAATCAAAGATTCGAGTGGCGTAGAAGAGAATCTTAACCCTCTGTCAGACGATTTTTTCTGTGTTCGCGAGAAGAAAATGTAGTATTGATTGCTATTGTACTTGTTGAGAAATGTGGAAAAGTAAGAATTAGAAATTAACGCTTTTGCAATGCGACGCTTGCAAATTTGACGTTGGATAACAGATGTAAAACGTTCTCCTGTCACCGATAATGTTCTAGATGCTAATTTAGTGAGTGATTTTTGGTCCTTGATTGTGTGGACGATTGCCAATAAGAAGGAGAAATGTTTGCGAAATATTCTTTTGAGAAGTACTGTATGACAAAATTTCATCTCTCTCTCTCTCTTTCTCTCTCTCTTTCTTAGCTCTCTCTTACCCTCTCTCTCACCCTCTTCCTCTCGCCCCTCAGCTCTCTGGATTCCTCACCCTCTCTTTCTCAGCTCTCTAGATTTCTCTCTCTCTCAGCTTTCTGGATCTCTGTTTCTCTCAACTCTCTGGATCTCACTCTCTCTTTTCCAGCTCTCTGGATTCATCTCCCTCTCTTTCTCAGCTCTCTAGATTCCTCTCTCTCTCTCTCAGCTTTCTGGATCTCTGTTTCTCTCAACTCTCTGGATCTCACTCTCTCTTTTCCAGCTCTCTGGATCCCTCCATCTCTCTCTTTTTCAGCTCTCTAGATCTCCCCCTCTCTTTCACTCTTTCTCGCTTCTACATATTTATCAAAAATTAAAAGTAACAAAAAGGAAAGAAACGCGAGACATTCTTCGACAGAATTTTCGCAAAAGTCCGTACCACTCAGAAACGATTAAATCGTCCGAACTGTCCTCGATCGGATTCTTTTTAACCCTCCGCTACTCAAAAATAACCACCGTCCACAACGTGTGCATTGTGTTAAATATTAATGGGAGGTTCGTTCGGTAAACACACGCGAACCCTGTGCATATGTGCAATTGAATAGTTCATAAGAGAGCTGATACCGTATACACAATGTTATCGTTACTCTCGAGCCGGGGGAAAACGTTGTTTCGTATGAACGAAGGGAAGAAACGTGGATTCGCAAACTTGAGCAAAGGAATTCTATCGCAGACGTGAAACACGCTCGTTGTGTAACTAGTACACCGCGCTAGTTTCGAACAGGATTATTTTAATATAGAGTAATTTCTTATAAATAAACTTGCGCGATGCTGGTACAGGTGCTCTTCGATCAAATACCCTTCGTGCAAACTATTGGCGAGCACGTTGACGTCAATGCGTCAATCAACGTAAACGATGACTTCGTGTTTCCTGTGCGTTTTATTTAAATTATAGTCCAAGGAGAATTGGCAAAAAATTGGCAAAAAATTGGCAAAAAATTCTCTTCTTACGTTCTTCTACGCGATGTTGGATTGTTTTTTTTTTTTCGCTTGTGTTATTTTTATTTATATTTTATTTTACGTCCATCTTGATCAAATTGACAAAAAATTGGCAAAAAATTGGCAAAAAGTTCTCTTCGCACGTTCTTCTACGCGATGTTGGATTCTTTTCTTCGCTTGTGTTATTTTTATTTATATTTTATTTTACGTCCTCTCTTAACCACGCTCGCGTGTTTCCTGTTCGCTTATGGCAACGCTTCCGGTTGTAAGTATTCTTTACAATTCGACCCTGGTTATGCAGCCCGGTGACATATTACCGTATGGAAATTCCCGTCTTCGGTGGCTGGATCGTCGCTTGGGGAATTCAGTTTTCGTTCGGCGACCTGGATGGATATTTTTACGGTGTGGTCGTTACAGGTGTGTCTGAATCGTATTTCGCGATGCATAATGGCGGCCTACCCATTGTTCCTCGGCTCGAATCGATTTTCTCTTCTTTGCTGTCTTTCATTTTCCCCCCCTCTCTCTCTCTCTCTCTCTGTTTTTTCTTTCTTTTTCGTATTCTTTTCCATCTCGTTTTTGCTTTTCATTTCTCTCTTGCTCTCGAGTTTTGTCTTCCGCATTCTGCCTCCTCCGCCTTCGTATAAATAATGAATTTTATTCGAGCTTGCTGATCCGCAGTAACCATTCGATCAGTTTTTCTTCACGAAGACGAATATCAAACATCATTTCCCCTCCTTCTCTAAAATTCCACTTCAAGAACCATTTATAAATGTTTAGGATAAACGTACCAGTGTTTGTTTCTTTGTTTTTGGTAAATAATTTTGTAGATCGATTACTCAACTCGTCAGCTCTATGTAGGCGAGAATTGAACTCAAAAGTATCAATAAAATTGTATTAAAAAGAAAGCAAAGAGTCTCGAGATTGTACAAAATAATTGACATGTCAAATTTATAAAAAACGTTTGACAGTTTTACGAATCTGTGATGGACAATGAACAAAATGAAACGTAATATTTATTCGAAAGTAACAAAATCCGTAAAATCCGTGTCGCACGAGGTTAGTGACGATCAGGTAAGATGCATGGAAGCTTGGCAAACGTACGGCAAACAACAGATGGTAGTCAGCAAGTGTTTTCGGCACATTCTTGGTCGAATTCCTCTGAACATCGCGGTATTATAAATACCGCTTGTGCTTTTTAAAAGTGACAGACACCGCCTGTGAATTTACCGGCCTATTTAACGCCAATAAAAATGGCTGACA
Source organism: Anthophora plumipes (assembly GCA_951804975.1). NCBI lineage: Eukaryota > Metazoa > Arthropoda > Insecta > Hymenoptera > Apidae > Anthophora > Anthophora plumipes. The sequence goes on along the minus strand of OX638117.1, from coordinate 21,001,088 downwards.
TGTTAGAAAATAAAGGAAGTGTCGTAACAACGTTGAAAGCAACTTTTTCATTCGTCTTATAAATAGGTTGCTCATCCTTTAAAACTGTATCGTGAAAAGATGACGATGACAATAATAACCATTATTGATTACTATGAAAGATATTATTCTCTCGTTGTTCGGTTTATTTCACGTCACACCGAGTATTCTTCGAAACCGAACAGTTTGACAGTGGTTCTATCGAGGAGATGAAAATTACTCGTTTGATATGTTGTTGTAACGATTACTCACTTTTCAGTACACTTTCTGAAACTTTTCGTGACTTTTATTGCAGTATATAAATGATTAATCTGTTATTTGGGTTCATCTCTGGCATAGAATTTGAACCTCTTTGATTTATGATTAAAAACCAATCCTAAATTATAACCAGTTGCTATATTTTCTCTTCTTGTTAATATCACTATGATATACTTTACGTTTAACGCATGTACAGTGGTTTAATTGAAATTGAATAATTATTCGATAAATAAATTATTGTAACGTCGAGTTAACTCGTCTTTCTCGGTTAAAAGATTAATTTTGTAAATTTCTTTTCTCTTTTCTTCTATTCTTTTAATTCCTTTCTCTGTATTCTTTTTTTTTTGTTTTTTAGAGGTGAGTCACTTTAATTGCTTATAGAATATAATCAAGATTTTGATTTCATTGGTATTTTTAAAATTTCCCATGAAATTTTAGAATTAGTTTTACACTTTCGAATAGATTTTAGAATTTTCACGAAGGAGCATTATTTCCATAAAATGAACGATATTCGTACGTATGATCAGTGTTTAAATTATTACCATCGCAGTATTACATTTCTGTTCAATTTTCGTGAAGTAAAACAAACGAATATATAAAAAGTTACTGTTTTTCTTCTCCTTTCTTTCCAAAAACAAGTCGTTCTCACCTTTTCTGTGGAAATGGTGGTTTCATTTCGAACGAGCTAAAGGGGGGAAATAAAAAGAGTATGCATCGTTTTCCTCTTATTTTGTTTTCGCGGGAACGTTAATCAACCGGTTGATTATTTTCTTATTTTTCTCGCGTTGTCGTCGCGTGGAAGCCGGAAGAACCAGCGAGATTCACCACCATCTTACACGTTTCTCTGAACAAAAAAGAAAAAAAAAAAATATACAAAGCTTATCTTCCTATTTTTACATCGCGTGAAAAAAGGAACAAGAGCCTGCGAGCAAAATAGCGAGCGGAGTTAAAAGGATCGAGAAGTACGAAGAAAGAGAAGCAATTCGAAGGATTGTTACGTATTAAATCATCCTCGAGCTTCGTTTCGCGTAACCTTGCCGCTGTTATCTCTCGCCGAGTCGGTATATAGTAACACATGACTAATTAAACTGGAACGATGGAAAAAAAATACATGTACAGAGTGTTTCATAATATGAGAACCGACTGCAGAGATGAACAAAGGAAGTAATCAAAGAAGAAAAAGATCGTATATAATTTGTTTCACAAAGTTACAGCCATTTTTATGTTTTAATCATTCGCGAGAATTTATCTTTTGTTATCAAGCTTGGAATTTCTTGACACGAACGATCATTCATTGTTGTTTACTTAACAATGCACTTTCTAGATAATTAAAAAGTAAATTATTTAAGGGAAAATGATTAATTCTTCACACTTCGATATTTTCGCAATTTCGTTGCAGTCGATCCGCGCTATATTCGCTATTTTTATTTTATTTTACATCTTTTCTTCATTACACGTTTATATTTCTGTTTTATTCTACAATTACAATGAAACGAGAAATATTTTTGGAATAACTAGCATCGCTTTCACATTTTGCAAAGAGTACTTTTGCTGAGTGAATCGAGTATCGAAACTTGTAAAACTGAAATAAGCAAATTTCATCGACAAACTGTGTGAAATCAACGAGGTGGAGGAATATGTATGTTCACTAGATACAGATTATTTTTAATAAATACAAACCGAGAATGATGGTTTCAAGTGTTTTCTACGAAGATAAAAGCTCTCGTGGATTATATATACGCAAAAATAGTTGGAAACTTTGTAACAAGGACCCTATACATTTCTGAAATGGGTCTGATATAATGAAACATCCTGTATATCTCTTCTTCGTTGATTCACGCCGCGTTTCTCGACGATTCACAGCCAGTGGAAAAGTTCCCCGTGGCAGGTAATCGACTCGTGAATCGCGCCACTATTTTCGTATCGCGCTTCTTTCCTTTAAATAATTCATCGTCCCTGGAATTGCCTTGTTTACCGAATCTCTTCTCTTCGCGGTCCCATTTTGCTTCTCCTCTTTTTTCCTCTTTCCTTTTTTTTTTCTTTGCTTTATTTCTGCATCGAAAGAACACGTTTGATCGAGTGGCACGAACGATTGTTTGTATTCCACCAACGGGGATATTATTTATACAATTCTGGTAAGAGAAAAGAACGACACGGAATCGATAATTTCGTTGCTTTTCAATTCGTCACTTTCGCGTTACGATCGTCGCAAGAATCTGTCGAGAGAAAATATCGAAAATACGTCTCGTAGATTCGAGTGAATTGTATCGAAATCAACCGTGGAAGAACAATTTTAATTATGTACATCTTCAACGTCTATATAATTGACATAAATTTGCGAAACCTATCTTTCACTTTTTTTTCATATATAAGTAACATATAATCGTTTTTTGTTCGATGATAAACAAATAATCAGACAGTAAAAATTCGTAGTTAATACCCACTTACATCGAACGTTAATAATGAAAAGTAAAAACAAGCTTGAAAACGTTTCTTCTGCAAACAAAACCGGGAAGGAGTGAGAAATTTCTAAATTCGCCCGAAATTTTGCATCACATTTGAACATTTATATATACCCTTTCGATTTAATTACGAAATTGCAGATTACGTATCTTATTTTCTCACAAACATTCTTACTTTCGTACTCGTCCGTTTCAACAGCTTAAAATATTTAACGGGCTATTTCGGTAGGTGTGAAGGCAAAGGGACAAACAAATTAGAACTTCTGTATCTATCTCGATGTTCCAAACATAGATTGAATTATTATTTTCATCTGATTCATCTCGGTCTTCCCTATTGGATGAATAGAATATTCCCAGCGTTAATACTCGTAGGTATTAATACTAAACCTATCGACACTTCACATTTCTATTTCTATCGTGAGCTATCAAGTGATCGCTTTAAATAAAATACATATTTCTTAATACATAGCGAACATTATGAAAAATTAGATAGTAAAAACATTTTTCTAATATTTAAAAATAAGCAATGTTTATTTTATTCTTTTTCACCGCATTTTTTACAAATTATACGATTCTCGATTGCACATTTCCCATGTACGTATTTTTCACATTTAAAAATCTGAATTGTTCATATCTCTCGTCAATTGTAGAACAATCTTTGTCAATATTATGCATGTTCTCTAATAACTTGATATTCTTCGAATGTCCTGACACTTTTGGAATGAATATGCAAATGATAAAATAAAATGTAGATCGAACTGGGTGAAAGAATGGATAAGAAAATGGAGAAAAGATCAAATGTGAAATTTACTACAAAGTATCGCTAACTTGTCTTCACTTCTTTTGAAAATTGCCCTTATAACACGTAATATATAATATAGTAGTAAAATAATAATAGAATTGAAATGCAAAATAATAATAGGCTGCCAAATATGTTTTTTCTATCTTTCACGTTTTTAGAAGACTAAGTCCATACTCTCAAGCCACGGTTTTCTTTACATCGTAGATAACATAATAAAAGACAGAAACCGACTCGTGCAAAAAATAAAAATCGTTCAAGCAATTTCAACGATTAAAAATGAAAAAAAGTGAATATTAAAATATCCATTGTACCTGTAATATATTAAAAATTCGTATGCAGGAAATTCTGAAGGAAATTTGAAAAACGGTCATTTGACCGCGCACGGTAGATTTAGTATTAATTAACCGTCCAGCTGATGAAAAAGGCGTGTCCAACGAGCATGATGCCTCCGATGTTACGCTGTTACGGTTTAATTGTACCTACTATACCTGGCTTGCGGAAGAAAAAGGAGAAAAAAAAAAGAGAAGAAGAAAATAACGATTGAATTATATGAACAGGAGCAGGTGAGCGTAACGTAGGGTGGCGATAATATTTTTGCATTAAACAAGCAGGTAGTACAGTTCGAAGAGCAAAGGAACACACACGACGTGGCGGCTAAACGCTCCGTGAAGGCGTGAACGATGTTATTGCTTGAGAAAGATGGTGTCAAATCGAAATACGCCTGTTTGCACGTTATCGCTTATCACCGTGTCGTTTCCCTCCGTTTTCCTCTTTCTCCGGTTTGTTGCGCGACACGCGGAAAGGGTTTCGTCAGGGAAAGTGGGAAAAAGAAGTAACGGTGTCTGTCCATTGCATCATCGTCGTCTAACAAAACGATAAAATCACCCAGTCACTTTTGTGTCTTTATCTCTGGCCTTGAAAATTGTCTATACACACCGGATGTTCCAGATTCTTCTTTTCTTTGAGGAAGGGACAAGAAAAATTGGTACAATCGCTTTTTGTACAAATCGTGTCACCTGTTTCTTCGTATTTGTTAAAGATAAACGATAGACGTTTTGGTAATTGAAACTTCGATTTTTTGTTTTTTTGTTTTCAAGCGTCGTTTCGTTTAGGAAAATTGATTTGTAATAACTTGAACGTTCCGAGCGATAACGCAGAGCTATTTAATACTTGGAGCGAGTAGACTTTAGTTGACGCATGTTTCATAATGCTGTAATTGTGCAGTTTTCTACACGGTTATTTTTCTTTTTTTTGCCTCGCTGTCATCGAAAAATTTCGTTTTTGCGACAGTTACTTCTTACAGGTATTTCATATTTATATTTATGTACTTTTTAATGTGTACTTCATATTTGTAGTACATTCATTCCTTTTATTCTTCTGTCTTTCGTGCATAATTTAACAAATAGATATAAGTTACTATTTATATCAAGACACAACGTGAAAATACTCTTAGAGAAATTAATTGCAAATTATCGACTCGTCAAAAAAAGTTGAAAGATCAGCGTTACTGAAACTTCTGCTTTGATAATCCTATTAGAAATTTTTTTATTGTTATACATAAATTAAACGAGAATCATACACATAACGTTTTCTTTACTTATTTTTCTGTGCAAAGACACTCGTATTGAGTGAAAATGCGATATTTTCCGCACATTTCGATCTCGAGTGAAAGAAAAACGCGTCGTTTGAGCATTTTTCGATCAGATTTCTGGGAACGGTTACAAAACGTCCGTTTGAAATAATGGAAAATGATAAATCCATCGAATCACTTAGCGACGTGTATCCAAGTACATACAAACACACAAACACAGACACGCGTATAGAGGTGTGTTTCCAGTTCTTTAGCAGACTCGTTTCGAAGTATCTCGAAAGGAACATCGGCTACCTGTATTCCTAGCACCATAGCGAGGGTGTTTTATGTATAGCATAGAAGGGTCCGTCCTTAAGGAAGCGTCTATCGTTCCGTGTTCTGCGCACAAAAGGTTCATGGAATTTTCCAAGACGGTTGCCGGAGTAGAAATTAACCTGGATAGTCGATCCGTTGAGGATACAAGCACGTTTTCCCTCCGCCACGTTTTGTTGCTAGCAACGTGACGGCCGAAAGAAAAATACGAAACTAACCTCCGTCGCCTAATTCTTTGTCGAAATTCTTTCTCCCTTTTCGATAATTCCTTGCCTCTTTTATTTTTTTCTTTTTTATTTCATAGTAAGAGTGTATTGATAAAAGTAAAACTTCTACTTTTTCCTTGTACGATATCGTCGCGATTACGACGCCTCTAATTTCAATTATCCACTCTTCCTCTGAGAGATATCCTCCCCTCGACGTACTTTTGTGCTCGTGAAACGGCGGATCCTTAATTACGATTATTCCATTCGGTCGTTTTATTCGGCATCCCCTAATTTGCATGAATTTTCATAAAGTCAGCGATGGAGATCCAGAGAGCTGAGAGAGAGAGAGGAAGAGAGAGCTAGAGAGCTGAGAGACAGTGAGATTCAACGAGCTGAGAAGGATAGAAATCTAGAGAGATAAAAAAGAGAGAGGGAGGAATTCAGAAAGTTGGGGGAGAGAGAGAGAGGGATCCAGAGAGCTGAGAAAGAGAGAGAGGGGATCCAGAGAGCTGGAAAAGAGAGAGAGAGATCTCGAGAGCTGAGGGAGAGGGATCTGAGAGATTTCGAGATCCGAGGGAAGTGAGATCCTGAAAATTAGAGAGTGAGAGAGAGATAGAGATCTCGAGAGCTGAGAGAGAGATCCTGAAAATTAGAGAGTGAAAGAGAGAGAGATCCCAAGAGCTGAGAGAGGGATCCTGAAAATTAGAGAGTGACAGAGAGAATGAGAGAGAGATCCTGAAAATTAGAGAGTGAAAGAAAGAGAGAGAGATCCCGAGAACTGAGAGAGAGAGAGAGAGATTCTGAAAGTAAAGAGAGAGGAAGAGAGAAGAGGGGCGTTATGGTGTCCTAAAATCAGCTTTGCCCGTTTCGAGAAAGGTCGAGGAGTAGCAGGTATACACATGGGAAACCCTTGGAGAAAAGCTTCCTCCCATTACCAAGTCTCCCTTTTTATTCAACTCTCACACCAGCCTACTCACTTGGAAAAAAAATCTTAATGACGATTCTGTTGGAATAACAGCGCTCGCGATGGAAAATTACACCCGTGCGAGATTTCAGCTCGACGAATCGATCGTGTCCTAATGTTGTGCAACAGTAATACCAAATAGTACATCGAAAGTGATCCATATCGATGTATAATATTATTTGACAGCAACAAAATAAAACTAAGATCTATGGAAACGATACGAATGTCGCAGAAAACACTTTCGTATACTAATCTTAAATTTGATACTCCTTTCCCGTGTCACCTTTCACAATAAGTTCAACAAAAGATCGCTGATAGTCATTCAAGTTCTACGAACGCGTAATCCAACAATCTCGAAAGCGCATCTCTTGCAAGTTGAAGGTCGAACTTTGAGCTTTTCCTTGAGACTGTTAGGGTCGAGATACATACGTAAAGAAACGATAAAACAACGAGACATAAAGAACCATACGATTGATAACACAGTTGGAAATACATTACATGTACCACATGAAACGTTCTTTTGTAACGTAAACAAATGAACCTGATACAACGTCTCGTTGAACGTTCCATCCAGCTCTGAGATACATTCAATCTTCCCTCGATCGTGCATTTAAAAAAAATGAAATAAAATAAAAGAGAGAAGAAAAAAAAAGAGTACAATCGAAACGTATCCTTTTGGAAGAAAGATTGGTGAAAAATCAGAAAGTTTCATCAATCACTCTGTGTCTAAGAGGAACGATCTGTTCTTTCTTTTTTTTTTTTTTTTTTTTTTTTTCACGAACACGTTGGCTTCGTAACGAAATCCCACGTCAGTGACACCGAACAGAATCGATCGCTGTGGTATTAATCATGTAGACGTTGCAATCGAGACGACAAAACCGAAACTACTTGTCCTTTCGTCGTTCCACGGCACGTGGATACAATTGCCTGGTAATTTTATTGCATTCTCCGGCTCGGTAAGGCCTGTGCTACTGCATGCAAGACCGGTTTTGCAAAGTGACTTTAACGCCTCGCTTATAATCTGGGATCATGGCTACTGGGCTCGAGCTTCACAGAGAGCCTCTTTGTTCCACGTGAACGCGACCGCAGACTCAACTCTTGTCGGCTGCATACATATGTATGGCTGAATTTAGTTTCCAATGTAATTAGCAAATATAGATTTCCATTCGTTCATGAAACCAACGGAATATCGTCGCTTCTCTCTTTCCTCTTCGTGCTTTGACTCATTCCGAGTCTCAGCAGCCACGCGCTTACTTTGCATCGGCAATCTTGTTCAGCGAGACAGAAATTGATGAACCTTTAACGAGTTATGTAATACTCTGTCGCACGTGGCTCAGAAGTTCAGATATCTCCAGACTTCTTCGACTCTTTCATTTCCCTCCTTTCATTCTTCAAATTTTGACTTAATTTTCATTTTCCGATAAGAAGAAATCGTTGATATATTTTTCTTTTTATTTTGAATTGAAGTTTGTTTAAAAATTGAAATATATCGTAGTTCAATGAAAAGCAGAAGAAAAAAACGTGTGGAACAGGTAGCGAAACTGTGAAAGCTAGTAGCAACAGATAGGTCACACTCTCACCTCGATATTTAAGCGAACCTCTCACAACATCATTGGCGTAGTTTTCGTTTTCGCTCGAACATCAGGTTCACGTGACTTGTATTAATCGGTCGCGGTAGATTCACCGTCAACCGTGCGGTATACGTGTTTCCCTATGGTGGTCGCTCTCTGCGGGGCCATTATACACGAGCCACTAATTTCACCGGTCTGACTGTCAGTAAGGTTTATTCCTAGGAGATGGGTTACGAGGTCGGGAAACGGAACGCCTCGTTGGGGCTTGGAAAACTCTATTTTCTGCTGCCCTCCCGCTGCCCGAGGAGGATGAGCCTTTAAAGGGGACGGATTTCGTCAGGATCCTTTGGCAGAGTGAGAGAAACCAGAGAGCAGAGAGAGCAGACAGAGCAGAGAGAGAAAGAGAGAGAGAGAAAGAGACAGAGTGAGAAAGAGAGGGAGGGACAGAGAGAAAGCGCGAGGCAGAGAGAGCGAAGGGCAAAGAGAGCGACAGAGAGAGACTAAGGCAGAGAGAGTGCGTGACCCAGAGAGACTGACGCAGAGAGAGAGTGACAGAAAGAGAGATTATGGCTGACAGAGCGAGGGGCAAAGAGAGTGACGGAAAGAGAGAGACTGAGGCAGCGAGAGTGACATAGAGAAACAGTAAGACAGAGAGAGAGAGAGAGAGAGAGAGAGAGAGGCAAAGAGAGTAACGGAAAGAGAGAGACTGAGGCAGAGAGAGTGAGTAACACAGAGAGAGAGTGACGGAAAAAGACAGTGTTGCAGAGAGAGAGAGAGAGAGAGAGATTCAGAAAGCAGAAACAGATCCAAGAAGAAAGAGAGAAAGGATACACGGCGATTTCAACGCTTGAAAAGGAATCAATACCAAGGGGCAGCCCCTAAGTAAAAAGGCGCATTCCCCGAAATCCCTTATCCCTCGTGCACGGTTTTACAGTTGATCGTGTTGTCACTACGCGTATTGATAACGAGGATATTCTCGTAGCAATTACACGCGCCCGTATTTAAATTCTACGCGCGTTTCAATAACACCCGGCGATGATGGAACGATAAAACGTTCTTTTCGAAACGATACGATTAGTCATGTTCTTACGATGTCGATAGAAACGAAAGTGGTAGTGATTTCGATGCTTCTTCGCTCGATAAGAAACATATCTCTCTTCCTTTTCACGTGAAACTCTTTATTCTCGTTAAAATTACACACGACGAAACGAGTAATCGTATATCTCTGAACAATTATTTGCCACCGTGTACAATCTGACGATAAAATCCAGGATGAGTAGGAAGGTTAAATATTTACCTATGGCAACAGGAATAATGTTTCAAAACCGACTAGAAGTTCGCCTTAATGATTTTATAATCACGAATGCTAGTGTATGTGCGTGTTTACGCGTGAGAGAGACAGCTGGGTGGACAAATTGTCGATCGATTCACTTACGACTTACTTCTTCTATACAGAGGGTTGAAACCTTCCTTCGTGTATACACATCGATGGAAAGAAAATACGTTTCAATTTGAATCGCTCTATACCCTCTGGCGTAACAATGGCCTGTTCTTCGTACAAATACCGAAGAGGGGCGAAATCACAAGAGAGAGAAAGAGAAAGAGAGAGAGAGAGAGTAAGAGAAGAGGGGAATAATCACCCCTCATGCAAATATAGGTCACGATAGAAGCAGCGGATAAGCTGTTGACCGACGACGACGTGAGCACAGAATAGAATCGCTCATGCAGATTTATCTGGAGAAACTGTGAAATAAATTTCTCCAGATAAAAGTACATGCTCCCGAGAGAACTCTCCGACGTTTCATTTTTTCTCTTCTTTTTTCCCCTCGTTTTAATAGTCGAGTTAGTCGAACGTTCTCGAACGATCCGCTGTTTCGTTCCTTTCTGCGTAACACGGGTTCTTCGGGAAGGGGATAATTCAGTTGCTCGTATACGTAAGGAAAGTCGGTGGTTGAAGAACGAAATTTTAGCGATATATCGCAGAATTTCTCAGATAAAGTTGCCGCGTACCGGTGAAACTAATTTTCTCCAATTCTTACCCCTCCTCTCGGTTTCTTCGAGATGGAAAGAATGAAATTCGTACTATCTCCGAGGAATATTACGATGTAAAATGTATTCTCCACGTATTCACGTATCTCGGTTAGATTTGAAAAATTTCGTTTCGAGCCACGACGAAAGATTTCCTTGTTATTTCGACGTTCCATATAGAAATACCCTCAAAGTTCACTCGCGTCTAATTCATTACTGATTTATTCACTCTCCCCGTACGTAGACAGACACACATGCGAGATAGTTCTGATAATATAATAAAAAGAAATGGAATCACCGACGACGGGTATTACGCTTCGATGTCGTTCACATGATTCATTCGGTCAGTGACGATCGTTTTCTCTTCTCCTTCTCCTCTGTGAAAGAAGAAGAAGAAGAAGAAATAAGACAAAGAAAGTTTCGAGGATGTTTTGATCCGATTGTTGCCATGTCTCACGATCGTTATCCTAGGCCTGGGTATCATCGTAAAAATTCGCGACAATTACGGATGATTAAGTCTATCTATAGTCGCGCATCGTCTATTTGTAGCAGCTGACGAAACCCGCTTCCGTGTTGCATCAGTCTCCCCGATAACCGATTAAAGTTGTTTACCGATCGTCGATAATTATGCCTCGTTTCTTTCGTACCATCGATCTTCGCCCCGTTCCCTTCTCTCTCCTCTCTCTTTCTCTTTTCATCGTTCCACAGTGTTGAATCTCTCTTGTCAAAACACCGATACCCTCGATTACGAGCCGTGAATCCCACTCCACTTTGATCGGTATTCAACAATATCGTCGTCGTATCCTAACGTTTCGTCGCAATTGCTTTCATCCCTCTCGACACTTTATCCTCTTCCATAAATATTGAAACGCCCTTGGAGTACTCTAATGCGCACACGATGTTCCCTAAAAGCCACCCTTGGTTACCGTTAACGGGAGACAAGTTTCTCGTCTTCTTCGTCTTTCGAAGATAGCTGATCTATTACTACAATATGTTAGATTAGGTAATTCGTAGGATTTTTTTTATTTTTATTGGTGAATAATTCTGTTCCTTTAGTTTTTAATTTTCCGCGGCAGCTTCGTGCTACACGTTGTGTATAATAGCTCGTGCCAGTCACGAGATCCAGCTGAGACCATTGGGGTTGCGAACAGCCCTTTATGCGTTCCACGAACGTTGGTATATATATACAGGGTGACACAGAAGTATATACTGTAGTGTAATTGTAATATAGAAGAAAAAAAAAAGAAAATAGCGTGTAAAAAGTTGGAAACTTCCATGTGAGACATTTTTTACGACAGGTGCTCTCGAAAGCACTTTGTTAATTATGCGTTCAACACTCTCAGTACCGTGTACACGGATAAATTTTACTCTCGAGAGCGAGTCGCGATAAGTTCACTCTCAGATAGAAACGCACACCAAAAATGAGAAAGTAGCGTATACAAAATTTGGAAACTATTGCTTTTTTAGGGATAAATGTCCACGCGAGACATTTTTTACGACAGGTGCTCTCGAAAGCACTTTGTTAATTATGCGTTCAACACTCTCAGTACCGTGTACACGGATAAATTTCACTCTCGAGAGCAAGTCGCGATAAGTTCACTCTCAGATAGAAACGCACACCAAAAATGAGAAAGTAGCGTATACAAAATTTGGAAACTATTGCTTTTCTAGGGATGAATGTCCACGTGAGACATTTTTTACGACAGGTGCTCTCGAAAGCACTTTGTTAATTATGCGTTCAACACTCTCAGTACCGTGTACACGGATAAATTTCACTCTCGAGAGCAAGTCGCGATAAGTTCACTCTCAGATAGAAACGCACACCAAAAATGAGAAAGTAGCGTATACAAAATTTGGAAACTATTGCTTTTCTAGGGATGAATGTCCACGTGAGACATTTTGTACGACAGTTGCTCTCGAAAGTATTTTTTTAATTATGCATCCAGCACTCTCAGTACCGTGTACGCGGAAAAATTTCACTCTCGAGAGCGAGTCGCGCTAGGTTCACTCTCAGACAGAAACATACTCCAAAGATAAGTTTTTTCGTACTATAAGTACAAAATACGATTCCACAGTTCGGCTACTTATTTCGGTGTCACTCTGTATATACCATGAAGTCTAGTACAATCTCTGCTGCGTATACAAAGCAGCGGAAACGAAGGGTGGCGCTGTTGGCTTGTTCATTTCCATCAGTCCGATGTATTTTCCCTCGATCAACTGCTGCGGATCGTAAAGTTGTTAGAGAAATCGAATTTCCATGGGGACAATCTCGAAAACGAAAGAGAGGGGGGGTTGTTCTGTTCTTTCGAGTGTGACACCCTTTTCGAACGTCGAGTTTTCACCGTTTAATACGGTTTTAGGTAATTGAACGTGCGTCAAGCGTCATTGAAGGATACAAAGATAGATGTTCGTGAAAAGAACTTTCTATTTTGCTTTTCTTTTTGTTAACGAATGCTATGTCCGTACACCGGAAGTGAAATGTGTGTTTCCAGTGGGTCTGGAATCAGTCGGTGTCTCTTTTCTACGATCATAAAGGTCCACCATAGACATGGATGGCTGTGAGATCCTTTCTCTCGAATCCATCGTCGTCTTTATTACTTTTGCGAGCCACGCAATTTTTAGAAGCAGCCTCGTCCTTCGACGGGGACGTTTTATTATTCAGTTGACACATGGCCTGCAATCACCTTTGCACCCTTCCGCCAGTTATGGCTGACTTTGTCACAGAAGGGAGTCGACTTAGCCTCAAGTTGGCTTTCACTCTTCCATTCAGCGGAAATTTGTTTTATTCTAACTTATTTTTATTCTTCTTCTGTTTATTTATGACTACCCTATGTGTATCGTAAACTACGTCCATTTAACGATCGTTTACCGAAAGTTGTTTCATCGATTCGTGCATCGTGTTCGATCGATTCATCGTAAAAGAGAAAATCTTCTTTTATCTGTCTTTAGGTTTACTGTGCTGTTCTTTACTTACGATTGTCTGCAAGCACTGCGACAGTAACTTAGAGGAGAACTTTGTAAGATTTTTCAGGCTTTCACGGTTCGGATTATTTGAATCACTATTCGAGATTACAGATTGTGAAGTATGATACCTTAATAATAAAAGGGAACACTTTCTTTTTTGCTACACTTTGGTTTTTCATGGTGAAAATTGTATTGCACAGTTTTATAGAGACATAACAATGTCTCTAAATGTCAATTCTAACAATTTCTTTATATTTGATACAATTATACAGAAAAATATAGAAACATACTCTAATCTTTAATACTCGCGTTCCTATTTGTGGGTCCTTTTTGACCCAACAATCAATTTTCTTTCATTTCCTTGTGTCCTCTAAACACTTCCGCTATTCTCTGTACATTTCATGTGTATTTTATAAAAACGACTATTTTATTTACGTGAAAATTCAGACACCGATGAAGCAGCTGCAATACTGAAGAAACATCGAAACGAACTTCCTTTTGCACACGGTTTACACTCCAGAAGCCTCGTACAGGGCGTGAAGGTGTCGAAACTCCCCAAAAAATTTCCTAACACTTCTCTACAAAGTTGCAAACTTTCCAAAGAAAATCAGAATTTTATCCAACAAAGAAATCTGTTTTATTCGTATCCCTTTCTTATCGTTGCTCGTAACTATCTTTCTCTCTCCCTTTCTTTTTTTACTGTATCCACTGATGATAGTTTAGCAAAGGGATGTACCCTTCTCGAAACGATCGAACTCCTCTCTCTATGCGGTACGTTACGATCGTAGGAAAATGAGCAGGGACGTGATACATTGTTTGACACAGTTTTATATCTCGCTCGTAAAAAGTGGCGTTCCTCGATCCTACGGAAGATTGTCTGCCGCGTAAGGGGATGATGGACGAAGAAGAGAAAGGATAGCCGAGGCCGAGGATGTATATAACGGTGGTGGAATTTTATGTCCAGCCTGGCAACTTTTCCGCCACCGTGGTACGCTTTCCAGTGGCACGGTTAATTTACTGCAGCATAAAAGTCGCCCCCGACTATGTGGCCTAAGGGCGCGCTTTCGATATTCGACAGAGCCGCGCGACAAAGGAACACGACTGTCTCGATCACAACGTGATACGATGTAATTTGATAAATTTATTCAGACTAGTTAAAAAGAAGGAAAACCACCGTTGCTACGTTTCGTGAGAACGTTCGCGTCGTTTTTGTCGAAGTATGGTTGAGCTTAGAGATAATATGGCGACAGTAATGATGGAAACTGGGGTTGTACTTTTATCGAGCTCGCTAGAATTTCATTTGATATGGTAGAAATTAGATAAGAGGAATAATTCTGAAGAGAAACGTGGAATTCTGTGTGTTTCTTGGACGTGTGAATTAGAATTCTCTGTTTCACGTGTTTTTAACACCATTTCGAGTAATTTTATCCTTCACGCACTTTAATTTGACGAACGAGATTTGAAATTTTTACAAATTTCGAGATCTACGAAGATAGTTTGGTGAGTTCTGAGGATAGGAATTGAATATCTGTCGTAGCGAAAGGGTTAAAGGACCTGGTTTTGAATGTGTGTCTAAATATTCGATTTTACGTGTATTAAATTATCCATATTTTATTTATTTATTTTGTTTTTTGGTAAATATCTAACTGCTTAGATTTTATGCGAATAATTTGCGATACAGGTTGCAGGTAATCTACGAATTATTTGTTCTTACGTGAGAAGACTAAGGTGTTCAGATTTTTTGCTAACTGTTACCCAAAGTTTTATTCGATTATTCTGATTAGATGATGTTACTTAATTTCCCTATAAATGTATAAAAATCCGCAGTTTAGTAATGAATATTCATATTTTACGAATACCATTAGACTTTTGCATATGAACCGCTTGTTACTTGTGGCTACACAAGCACTGTCTGACACTTCGACATTCCTCCGCTTCTATCAATTCGAATTACATAACAACGCTCCGTTAAATATACACGGTAACGTATTTATTGCTTAAAACACGTTGTTTTCGCGCGAAGTATTTAAAAAAAGAAAAAAAAAGAACGTGTCATTTTGATTGCCAACCTGACGAATCCGACAATTGGTTACTGAAAAACATTTAATCGGAGTAAATAAGTCCGTGAACACATTTCAGCAGAAAGATTACAAAGAAGTAAAAATATATAGAAAAACAGAAAATAAAGGAAAGAGTCTCGATCGAGCAGCGATATCGACGACACGAATTTTCGTCGGACATAATCGGAAAAATATCGGCGACAGGGCTATTTGTCCAACCGATATCGGGTGTTTACGAAATTTTCGAACGATGTTTACGTCAAACGGGTGCCGATAGACATAAAGCTTCGACACACGTTGCAGATAATTTTTCGCTTACGTTGCTCAACGAAAAGGTGGGATTATTCGTCACTCTCTCCCTCTCTCTCTCTCTCTCTCTCGATATTTCGAGCACCGAAATTATTCGGGATTTTACGTCATCGATGTCTGGCTAGCTACCAAATGGTACCGTCTCTTCAGCAGACGAGAGATCATATTTTTTCAAACAAGCCTAATCATTCGTCGATTATCGTACAGTAAATAATGTCCACCTTCTGAATGAAACGCGACAGGTTGTATAAACAAGCCGCTTAGAACGTTTCCGTCGTAATCTATCGCGGAAAAAAATACCTCGATGCGATATGCCGCGAAATCTCGTTACTTAAGATCCCTCGCTAAAGATCTCGAACCAGAGAGAGAGAGAGAGAGAGAGAGAGAAAAAGAGAGAGAAAGAGAGAGATAGATGGATTTCGGATAATCTGTAGGTGACTGTTTTCCTCGTTTAATATTCCTATTCAACGCTCGATACCCTTTCCACGCGGCACAATCGATAGATTAACTTGTTGTGAAACCGTGACCAGCTACATCGACGCGATTACCAATCGAGGGTAGTTTTAATCTATACGTATATACTTTGATCGAAGTTCAAGTGTTCACCGAAATAGGGTGTGCAAACTTCTTCAATCGACATCTGTAAGTTTTTCTACACGATCTCTATGGGACACCCTATACTTTCTCGTATAATTCTCTTAGAAGTCGAAATGACTAACTACGTGAAACAAAATTTGCTAAATTTATCTGATTTATAAGAAAGTTACGCGGTTTGGTATTCAAATTCGTAAACTTTGCAAAAGTGGAGTTGAAACTTTGCCTTCTAAGCGGTTTAAATAATTCTTTGCTTTTTTTCTTTTCTTTCAAAATTTCTTCAATTGTATTCAAAGAGCTAATCAGAAACTAATCAGCTTAGATAACCTAATTGTGCAAACTGGATTGTTTACGTTCGATCTTAATTTTCACTTACATGTTCTACACTTTCGAGGAATCTGTAAAAATTCTCGTATATCTATCCGAGTTTACTCTGATAAAAATAAAGCATCGTTTCGAAGAAATGGACGAGTGAAATTTTACTCGACAATCGAGATTTTCCACGGTGTGTTACAAGCTTGTAGTGCCTCGTCGCTCGATGTATCGTTCTGTTGGCAAAATATTCGCCGAGTGGCATTGTGTGTCGCGAAAACAGCGGCCTCGAAATCACCGGGGAAAACAGATGTTACGCAGATGCACGAACAGATTGACAAAAAAGCTTCTTGTCTCTTCTCGTCAATAGCAACCCGGGTTCACGGTCTTCTGGTTCTTTCTGTGAATGTTCTCGACCGTTATCAGGTGTTACAAACCGAACCGTTATCATACGAAAGTGCACCAATTAAAACGGCTCGCGAGCCAATGTTTCACGTAAACAGATTATGGTTTCGCGACGATGTTTGCGTATGCTTGTTTTGAGAACGATGGTTAGCTTGAGGAAATTATACAAGAGTTATGGCTATTTCAGGGCGACCTTAAACCGCTCCGCGGGAAAAGAAGATGAAAGAAAAGAAATCATTCGTAAGTGTTCGATTGTGTTTAACGAACGGTCTCGAGCAAAACAATCAAAGCAATTTTCAAAGTCGAGAACAGAGATAGGATCCAGATGTTGTTTTTCTGCTCGTACATACTGTTCGATAATCACTCGAGTAGCTTCTTCCTTCGATCTTTCGCCTCGATTCTCCTCGATGGATCTCGTAAATCTTTCAGTTAGAGTCGACATTTAACGAAGATTCTCTGTTTCTTTTTTCTTCTTCCTTTTTTATTTTTTTTATTTTACTGTTTCTTTTTTATTAGCTTATCCGATTAGCACGCAACGAGGTGCGAAAGAAGTTTGAAATGGAAATGACTGTTGAATTATATGTTGAATTTGTGAAACGAGCGTGCGCGGCGTACTAAGGAGGATTATTTTAAATATAAATAGGAATATGAACCATCTGTTTCTGTCAAATTGTATATACAGAAATACGTGCCTGCCTAAAATATAAATTAACCAAAGATTTCTTTCCGTAAAACTTCTGTTACTGCCTGTATATCCAATAATTGCAAAATTATTATTATTATTCAATTCTCCTCACTCCGGTTGATTTTTACGCGTTAATCTTCGAGTTCAAGAGTATGCACCTCTTTTCTCTCCTTTTCCATCTAACCATCCGTATCCGAGAGTGTTAATCGATTTCACGCAAGGAAAATCGCGAACAAATCGAGCCAACAGAGAAGAGAACGTCGAGAATTTATGAAGCAAAATCGTTCGATCCGATTCGAAGTAAATCATGTGAATTCGAAGGTATCGGCGAGCGTGTGTTGTAATCTTTTATGGAAACACATTTCTTTATCGTATCGAAAGTTGCACGAGGTGTCGCAACGTAACGGCGGAGATTCGTGTATCGATTGGCGAGATTCGAGAAAAGGAGGATCGACGTTCGACCGATAACGTTTATTGTCTCCCGGCCAATAAGAGGGTCGTGCATTTTCGTCTTCTATTATTGGTATTTCGTTGTCAATAGACTCGGTTTGATAATACGAGCTCGTGTGTATGTGTGTGTGTGTGTGTGTTCACCGGTCTCACGATAATATACGAGCCTGATGTTTTCGTGAAACGAAACATACGATCGACTTGCGTACGCGTGTCGGGATGACATGGATATCTGGGCTTTATCAGACCGAGTGCAATTGTTATTGCAAAATTCTACAGTCGTGGAATCACGACTGTGGATCATACTTGGCAATATCAATGCTACACGCGTTCGTATTCAGCTACATATGTATTTCTATCCGATCGATTCCATCCGCGCGGAGATGTATAGTTGAAGTAATAAAAATTTTAATAACACACTTGTAGATGGATTTTTAACATCGACGAGGTAGTGGATTTATCGTTAGTTTAAAAATTAAACGAATCACAAGGGCATTCGTTCGTTATTATTCGTCACACTTATCACACTTTATCGATCGTACACGATATCAGAGATAGATGCAATCGATCAGCGAAGGAAGAAAAGATCTAATCGACCTGACTGACGTGTCATTTACATTACACTTTCATTATCCTCCGTTACTTATTCAAGTTTCTCACCTTGATACCTTTGGCGATATAGCCGTGTGTACACTTTCGATAATTTCCTCGTCTCTTCGCCTCCTTTTTATTTTTTATCTTTCTCCATGCAATTCCACGAGCTTAACGTAATCGGCAAAAGTGCTTTCGATAAAGTGCTCGTGCGGTGAGTCGCGAACCGCCGGAACGTCCCTCCTGCTCATTGTATCCATTTTCCCTTTTAACCTTTCCGTCTGAATTACACCGCTGGTAGGTATAGCAACAGCTGTAGCAACCGATTCTCAGACAGCATGCTTGAATATCCTGCTACGCGATACTTGCGTCACAGTATTGTTGTATAGACAGCAGAGGAACGGCTGGTAAAGTTTGGCAAAGAAAAGTTGAGATTTGAGGCGGTTCTCAGGGTCGAGAAGTGAGAGATTTGGAAGAAATCGGGGCATCTCGCTTATTTTTACACTTCTCCTCGTAATTGGTTAATTATAGTCGCATACTGTTGTTGCATTCACAATTTTACGAATAATAGGTGACATTCGTGCCTCAAGTTAATTATTCACTCACACTACAATTTCCCTTACAGTGGATTCGCGTAGAATTCGAATACTGGGGATAATCTGACCGCTTATTTTCCCCTTTCTGGGCCAAGCGATGACGTCAAAAGGTCTCAGGTTCGCTTTGTCAGACTATACCTACACTGTCGTTTCTCTTAAAGTTAATTCGCGTAGAGTTTAAATAGGGAGGATCGTCTGTCCGCTTATTTTCTCCGTGCTGAGGCAGGCGATGGTGTCGGAGTTTTTAAATTCGCTTTGCTAGACTATACCTACAACGCTACGTCCCATAAAATTGATTCACGTAGAATTTAAATTGTGGGAATAACCTATTCGCTTATTTTCTTCATGCTGAGGCAGGCGATCGTGTCAGAGTTCTCAAGTTTCCTTTGCTAGACTATACCTACACTACCGTTTCCCTTAGAATTGTTTCGCGTAGAATTTAAATAGTGGGGATAGTCTGCCCCCTTATTTTCTCCATGCTGCGGCAAGTAATGACGTCAGAGGTCTCAAGTTTGCTTTGCTAGACTATACCTACACCGCCACTATTCCTAACGTTGCTTCCCAAGCAAAATTTGAATAATAGGGATAATTTATCCCGCCTATTTTCCTTTTGTTGAAGCAGACGATGACGTCAGAAGTCTCAAGTTCGCTTTGTCGAACTATACGTGTCCATTTGATAGTAAAACTATCTTGAGTTACTCTCGAGAGTAAAATTTATCGAGAATAGTGACGAAGAGTTGAACATATCAATATCTGAGATTACTCTCGAGAGTATCTCTCGTGAAGAAATTACATTTCTATAGCTTAGAACTTGCTACATTCCTTCGAACGAGTATACACGTAAACGTGTAAGCGTGTCATTAGAGAAAATCTTTGTACCGCAGCTGTTTGACGTGATAATGCTACTACACGTTTACGAGTGGAGCTACTTGTCACGGATCGAATCATGACGGCAAACAACAACGAATCACCGTATTTAGCTGTTTCAACTTTGTCTCAACATGGTTCGAAACGCGCACGATTATCACCCGTGTAGTACGATAAGGTTATCGTCCTTATAGTAACAATTTAATCGTTCATCTAATCTACATTTCCTTGCGACTATATTCCTAGAGACATTTGGTGGTTTCACTGCAAACAGAAGCTCTTTTGAGACTTTTCCCATCTGTTCACGTGATGCAGTTGCAAACGTTGATCGTGTGTAATTCACAACGAGGAATAGACGATGTTTTACTCGAGCCACAAATTTTGGACGAGGTTCTATTCTATAATAGAATGTCTATTTATAAGTTGATTTTAAGAGTTAGACGGTGGAGATTGTTGCGTGTTCACGATGTAGCCACGGGACTGTCGTGGACACGTCAAATATATGGGAGGTTTTGATAGACGTGGGATCGGAGAACACGAGACCGTTTGTCGATAGTGAAATGTGACCTTCGACTGCGACAAATATTCGATACGACGTCTGTCATTCTGTTCGGACATGTGCTAGCTTCGTTCAAAAACCATTCTACGCCTTTCTCTTGTTCACCGACTCCCCGGCTTTCAATTTGTTACTGTGGTGTGACTCGTGTAACGCGAGCACTGGGTATATCGCTCCCTTTTTTCGTTTTCTTTCTTCTTATGGTTTAGTGTATCGTTTCATGGGCGATGTTTCCTTCAACGTGTAAAACAAAGTGATCTTTGCAAAATTCGTATATACGTTTACAATATCATGTATACGGAAATATTTTGAAATTCTAACTTGAATACAGAGTCCACAGTTTTGTTACGTATTTTCATTTCAACGGATGAGATATACAGAGGTCTTTTCACTGACTAATTTTCGATTGCAATACACGTTTCACTCGAAAATAGGTATTTTTATTTTTGTGTCGAAGAAGAGAGTGTAATTTATTTTTTGAAAGTATATATGATTTAAGAAGGGAAATAAGGTTACTGAGAAATTCTGTTGTGTTCTTAATTTAAAGGAAACAAATCCATAGTTTATTTCAACGGAAGAGTACATAATTATTTCCATATATTATCTCGTTGAATAATTTTCAGCTATCGTGTATTATGCAAGTCACACTCGGAAATAGATACTTTTATTTTCCTGTCAAAGGGAAGAATGTAATTTATTTTGTACTCAGAAATAGGAACCTCTATTTTTGTGTCGAAGGAAAGAATCAAATTTTTCAAAAATTTGTAGAATTTAAGAGATAAATTCTATTTTGTTTATAATCTTTGGAGAAAAAATATATACAATTTTGTTATATTCTTTTTATTTCAATAAAAGAAATACACAGATAAAATTTCATTGAAATATTCCAGGCTATTATCGTATATAATACACATTATACTCGGAAATGGATACTTTTATTTTTCTGTCAGAGAAAAGAGTGCAAGTGTAGGATTTATGAGAAAAGCTCAGGTTATTGA
The DNA here is from genome assembly GCA_951804975.1 of Anthophora plumipes. Lineage (NCBI taxonomy): Eukaryota > Metazoa > Arthropoda > Insecta > Hymenoptera > Apidae > Anthophora > Anthophora plumipes. Next base: position 20,979,489 of record OX638117.1, on the reverse strand, counting down.
GAAATTCTGTCCTGTTCATAATTTGCAAAAACATTCCTAGTTTGTTTTTACATTTCAACAAAAAAAAAAAAAAATGCATAGAATTTCATTGAGATATTCCAAGCTATTATCGTAGATGATGCACGTTGCAGTCAAAAATAGGAACGTTTATCTTTGTTTCGAAGGAAAGAATGTAATTTATTCTTAAAACATATGTAAAATTTAAGAGACGAATTCTGTTCTGTTTGCAATTTAAGGAAAAAAATAAAATAAAATATTTAAAAAACTTGGAGGCGCCGGGCATCGATCCCGGTACCTCTCGCATGCTAAGCGAGCGCTCTACCATCTGAGCTACGCCCCCCTTGATAAACACCCCTGGAATTCTACGAAACTTACGTAGTAAAGCGGCTGATAACGTGTCCTAATTTCTTCTATTTAATTTTTCACTGATTCACCAGCGTTAATTGACAGCCGGTTAATTACGAGCCGACTGGATCCGATTAGACCCAAGAATCGAACTATTGTCCTTCGTGAAATTTGTATTATCGTCGATCTCCGCTAGTGTTAGTCATTGTTGAATCATCGTTTATGTGTGCTAGATCGTTGCACTTAACCACTTACTAAATCATAACATTGCAACATCGTACAGCCGTGCAATTATGAATAGAAAATTATTTCGCTGTTCTACTTTCGATCTTAAAAAAAAAAAAAAAAAATTCGACAAAAACAGAAAAATTATAAATATCTATTACATTAGATATTAGTCATTCCCTCATTGTGGTACGCAAAAATTGAAATATAAAAATTCGTCGAATTCTCGATAAATCTTGAATGAACATCAATTAGATGAATAAACTTTCTTCCGTGGAATGATAGGTCTATTTTCGACAAAATTGTCACGTGACACGTGGAACGTGTTAAATCTTTCTTCCCATCGTAAACGTTTCGTTCCATTTTGACCGATAATAGCGTCTCCATTGTTTCGAAATCGTATACAAAGATGCGTCATTTAACGAAGAGAAATAAAGATGATGATCCGCTAGATGGTTGCCACGTGCACGAAATCACAGCTCGTGCTACAAAAGCGTTTACACGGCTCGATAACGCATCAACAGTAACGTCAAGGAAAAAGAAAAAAAGAAAAAAAAAAGAAGTCGACTGACCTGAGTCATAGTTCGAACAAAGGTATACTTCAAGTCTGTCGAAATATCTAACATACACACACACACACACGTATATAACCAACTATTATACACGTATCTACACGTGTATATAAACACCTTCGAGCATCCCATAAAACATTTTACTGCAACACGTGTTTAGCCATCCATAATTATCCCCTGTGCGTGAAACTTTCAATTTACAAATTTCTATTCCAACATACGGGGTTCAGAAACCTCGTACGACCGATACGGAGGAGTCACCTAGCCAAGGATCACAGGTAGAAAAATTGCATTGCGCAGCCTGAGAGATTGCAGTAACACGCGCGAGCAAGAAAGGAGCATTAATCGTCTCTGTCCCGTGTCCAAAGGCAAGAGCATTGCGCAGCTTGAAAGGGAGAAAGTGTCGGGCTATGCACACGTCTGCCGTAGCTTTTTACGATCCTACCGAATGGTCCTCTGCGAGTTCTCGAGCCTCGTGAACCATCATTGTATACATACACGAGACGAAGAAGGGAGAATCCATCTTGATTTACCCGCTACGCTGGAAAGAATTCTTCGACGCATTTTGGCTTCCGTGATATTACACTTTTCCTGTTGTTTCTCTGTCACTCTTTACTCTCTTTCTTTTTTCTCTTTCCTCTCTTTTTTTCTGTGGCTTTCTATCTCTTTCTCTCTCGATTTTTATCGTTCACGGTTGACTCGCGTGTCTTTGGCACGTGTACGTCGATCATCCACGTTGACAACCCTCGAACAATGTTTGTTCGTTGCTTCGACGAGGAATTCGTGAGCCCCTTTATCTACCAGGGAGCACTGTGTAATGTTGGTTATCACAATGAGTCATACATCGTGACTGAAAGGTGCATCGGTGTCCTTCGATCACGTGATTGCTTGTTAGGTGTCAGATTATTTAAATATAGTCGTACGTGAATATTTTCTTGAGAGGGATTTCTTTTTTTTACGATGGACAGTGTGTCAGTTGGGAAACAGAGCGACGAACCGTTCTTGCATCTTGTGTGCAATAAAGATTAGTTAGGTGAGGGATCATTTAAATACAGTCTCTGTGAGTATTTCTTTGATGGCTACTGTTGGGATATACAGTGCGTTTCAGTTTTGACTTCACTGGCGTTCTTCATTCGCCAAATTTCTCGTTCGGTGAGGAATAATTTATAATTTTTGTGAATATTTCCTTGAGGAATAATTTTGGGATATACAGTGCGTTTCAGTTTTTACTTCACTGGCGTTCTTCAATCGCCAAATATCTCGTTCGGTGAGAAATAACTCACGGTTTTTGTGAATATTTTCTTGAGGAATAATTTTGGGATATACAGGGCGTTTCAATTGTTACTTTACTGGCGTTATTCGACGAGGAATATAGTTTCTGTGAATATTTCCTTGAGAAATAATTTTGGGATGTACAGTGCGTTTCAGTTTCGACTTTACTGGTGTTCTTCATACGCCAAATTTCTCGTTCGCCGAGAAATAATTTATAGTATTTGTGAATATTTTCTTGAGGAATAATTTGGGGATGTACAGTGCGTTTCAAATTTGTACTTTATCGGGGTCCTTCAACCACGTGGCTCCTCTTTAGATGAGAGATGATTTAAATATCTTCTCGAGGTGTAATTTTAGGATATACAGGTTGTTTCAATTTCTACTTTACCGGTATTTTTCTCGTTACATGAAGGATAATTTAAATATAGCTTGTGTAAACAGTTTTTTGGGGAGATAGTTTGGAATATACAGCTTTTAATTCCTCGTAAAAATACTCACACCTCCGTGAATACTCTTCGATCGAAATTTTCGAACATCTGCGATGCAGAGTGACGACCTTCTACATCATCTCGTATGGAGGTTAGATCGGCAGAGCTTAACGTTAAGATAATAAGGTAGGTTCGATCGGATAATTCGAAGAGGGGGTGACAAGTGTAACAGAGGAGGATTCCCGCGGCTGGACAGATAAAGTCCACCGGTAATTTCGCAACCGGAGATGAACGCGACCCGTTAATCTACACCGGCAATTTGTTGCTAGTTACAATGGAACGATAACTCGTAACGTTGCCACTCGAACGTTTCATTGCCACGTAATACCTAGCGAACTCAGTGTGACTCATCGCCGCGAAAGGATTCTAAAGTGTTTTTGCAAACGGTGGCCTTGATTCGAGTTTACACCATTGGTGCAGTTCGATAGAACAACAAAAAAAGAAAAAAAAAAATTGAAGAAGCAGAAGACGAAAAGGAAAAAAAAAGGAAAGAAGTAAGAAGATCGATTTGTTCGATCGACTCGTGACTGTTGATTAGAACTTGCCAATCAATCATTTCACTGTTCTCCAACAAAATACTCGAGCTTTTTATATCATAGACATAGAAGTTTCCTGTAGATACAACCAGTCTATTAAATTCTTCTCGCTTTAACGTATATTTCTACACCTCTAACACACTTTTCCAGCGAAACTTTCAAAAAGAAAAAAAAGTATATATATATATAAATTTTTATTACGCTATAGCACCCGTCTAAACAATTTCTTGATGTTTTTTCCTGCAATGCAAATCACGCAATAAAATCATGGTGCGCATTATGAACATCACCGTAGCGGCGCCAGCGAAGTGCAAAGGTTTTAGATAATAGCGGTGGCGATCGAGCAAGCGCGGTTTTCTCGATGATCGAGCTATCGAAGTCACTCTGGTTAGACAGGCATCTCGATGATTTCGCAGCTGACCGTTGGTTGCATGGTCGGATAGAGAGCAGTTCTCTCCTCCGTTATAACGGCACAATGCGTGCGACCGGCTGAAAGCTACCGGCATAGAGAACACGCTAACAGAGATAGATAGATAGATAGATAGATAAACAGAGAGAAAGAGGGAGAGAGAGAGAGAGAAAGAGAAACAGGAGAGAACGTTAACGCGTGGAACTAGAAGAAGAGGGGTTTAGCGGGGACAGCTAGGAAAAAGGCGGAAAAGCGAAGAAAGCAAGAACAAAACGAGAAGGCATCGAGAGTGTTACACGAGCGTATATAGAGAGTGGGGAATAACGTATAGGAAAATAAGGCAGACACACGTTGTATAGACAAAGATACGAACAAAAGGGTTGAAACATCAAGAGAGGACAGAAAATCAAAAGAGAAAGATGGATAAGTGTTGGAGGAGTATGGTGGAAACGTTGAAAAAGCCACGCGAGAATATCCGCGGATGAAATGAATAAGAGAAAGTCGAGGGAAAGAGATGTATAGATGAAAGAGTACACAAGAGGAGAAACTGTGTGAGAGAGAGAAGGAGAGAGAGAGGAAAACAGCTGTAGAGGGAGAGATAACGTAAAACGAAAGAGGAATAGAGAAAGAGATAGACCACTGAGTAGAGGAGGAGATGGAGGTGGTGGTAGTGGTGGTGGTGGAGGAGGCGTTGGAAGGGGATTTCCGAGCGACGGGGCCTATAATATCGTATGGCAGTGCCGTAACGAGAGGCGCTTTCCCGAGCGTTGACCTCTTCGCGCTTCCAATACTAACCTCGCCCAAATGCCCGCTCCCGGGAATACGAAATAATAGAAACTTCGGCCGCTCTGATCGCGCCGGTAACGGAGCACCAGCTGCTCGGAGAGAATCGTCGTTCTTCGTGGAAACCGATTGACCGGAAGATCTCAAAAACCACGGTTGGCGCTTGGAACCTGCACACCTCCACTTCTCTACACTCACGGGATGCCTTCGACGGCTGTTTCCGGGGCTAGGCTTAAGCTGTGTTCACGATCCCTTTAAACATGACTTATTCTGGGAACACGAACGAACTAGCTCTTTTTCCTTTCTTTTCTTCTACCTCCTACACGACCGTTACTGGGAAATCGTAACGCGGAATCGATACGATCGACGTTTGGAACAATGATAGCATTGTGATACGTTTCCCGGGCGAATTTCCCTTAAGAGGCTCCGTTAGCTTGGTGTTAGAGTATCGATCCGAGCTGTTAGGTATTTCTCTATTCGGAAAATCCCGTTCCGTTGGCTCGCGGTGATCGATAATGCTGGTTCCGTGGTTTGCCAGCGTTTCAACGATAAATTTAATGTATCTAATAAACGTGAAGTTCGTTTGAAAAATTAATTGCTGCGTTTAATTGTAAATCAAATTCGAAAAGTCGAACTTTTTGAATTTTCCCGCTCTACGAAAATAGTCGCGCATCATTTAAACGTGACAGATGTTGTTTAGTACGAAGTGTCGAATTGCGTTTGATCGAATTGCTTGTTATCGATCGTCATCGAAAACGTGACTAGACGCAATAGATGTCATTGTGCTCGGCAGAGTAAGAGCTGACACGGCACTTCTATTCTTACGGCGATGAGAAGACGTATAGTTAAATACGAGGACTTTTCCTTCTATTTTTTTTTTTCTTTTTTCGTTCGTTTCGTTTTGACTCGCGTCAAAAATTCCGCGGCGCGTTTTTCTGCTGGAAGATGTTTCGTGGCTGGTCGCTACAAAGGGTCGCCGGTATTTTGCGGAAATGAGAAAGGGGGAGGGCCCTTCCTCGTTTCCTTTCCGAGTCTTTATTTCAACGTTGTCCTTGGAAGACAAAAGAACCTTAAAGGCCCTGAATGCCTCTTCATCTTCTTCTCCTTTTCTTCACTTACATAGGAGAGGGTTTCATTGATCCGAACATTTACGACGAACATTTACCACGATGAATATTCGCGAATCATAGCGTTCCTCTCTTACGTATACTCATTGCGATAATGTCTTCCCCTCTGTGAAGGAGGCTTCTCATTAACGCCGATAAACAAAGCGAACAACGTACTGCCTTCGAAGATCATACACTTTCCGATTATGCAAGGGGAGAATGTCAGTTGTAGTATCGTAAAAAAAGAAAAGAAAGAAAAAAAGCCAGGACGAAGTAGCAGGTAACGATAGGTAAAAGATATATCCACGTAGATTTAAATCGAACGAGGCAACCGTAGTACGTGTATTTACTCATCATAGTCAAGAACATATTCCAAGCTCGAGATATTCTCTTTTTTTTTTTTTAACTTTCTCCTAAAACATTTTCCAATCGGGGGGCACAATGAAGGAAAAGCACGATAAAGCCGAGTTGTACATTCTTCGTTTACTTTTACCAGAACAGACTGCATAACACGTTACAACTTGCATCGTACTGATAATCAGATGGGATCGATATTTTTAGCACAGTTCGTACTCCTGTTGCTAAGGCATCAGCTGATCAAGCCGGCCGCCTGCGTGCACCAGCATCGTATCTACACGTTCCTACGCAAGCATCCATCGTCGTTGCACTTTCTCGTGTTCGTGTGTCGTCTAACAAGAAGACGCATCGCGAAGTTACATATTCATGAAACGTCGTAATGAATCACGAATTATCTGAAAGCAAAATCCTCCTTTTTTTATAAGGTTTATCAGAATTTCACCGGGACGATAGTGGCGCGGCACGCGCTGTTGCTACGGCACTGTCGACCAATAGCAGCCTCGAAGAACCGGCAAGTCCTCCCCACCAGCTGTTCACCTCCCACCATATCATCCCGACCAGATGATCACGTCTCAGCTTGGCTATCGAGGCATCAGTTATCGTCAGTTAGCAACCGGCTCTCTTTCCGTACACATCGTTCACCGTAGAAACTCCCCCTCAGCACGTAATGTCCAGTGTAACCTGATTCTTGTGCTCTTCCTTGAGAAATTGTGTGTCGGTGTTGTGAACGAATCATAGTAGTCTCTTTTCTGCCTTTTTTACTACTTCTCTCTCTCTATATATATATACACATCAATTATATTACTTTTGTAACGTTCGAACCGGTTCTTTGAGAAAATAACGAGCGTACGAAAAGATTGAATCGAGCCTGTTGCATCAATACCCGATCGTCAAAAGGGTACCAGCAATATTTCTGTGATATTTATTATGACTGGTAATTTCACGCCGGTGTTCCTCGTGTGTGTCAACTCACGGACGTCCTATCCCAAAGGAAGACCCACCGTTAAAACTCGCCGGTGAACGATCTTTTTTCTTTTTTTAAAAAAAGAAACAGAAGAAAGAAAAAAAAAATATCATCGTCGCGAAGTAAACGTATATATAATCGTCGACGTATACCCCCGTCTTTTTCTACCGAGAGCTTAGATCGTCGTTAAGAACCGAGAACAGTTTTTCTTTTTTTTATTACGTACATATATACATACATATATATATATATAAAATACTACCGAAGTCTTTCGTGTAAAAAAAAGTCTCTATTGCACATACGTGTATTTATTAAAATCGTCCAAAATTCCTGTGGCTAACGTGACCGAGTCTTACCCGAAGGCGGATACGATCGCGAATTGTGGTGGTGCCGCCAGCATGGGTCAGATTGGAAATGAAGTGAGTTTTTTTTTTAAATATACTATTCTATTTTTCTCATTTCACTATCTCTGTCGTACTTTTCCGCGACTCCCCCGGCCCGGAAGAGCCGGCTGTCGCATTTCGTCACGAATGCGCCGTCGCCACTCGCCTATTTTACCTTTTTTCTTCCTTTTTTCTTGTTTTTCTCGCTTGGTAACAGCGCGAGGGGGAGGATCGACCGGCTTTTCGGCCGTCTCCGCCACGTTCTTTTTTCTTTTCTTTTTTTTTTTTCGTAATTACAGCCGTTCTATAGACACACGAGTACAGGCGTTTGCACAGAGACAGCTCTGTTCGTGTGTGTATTACCTATATGCCTCTTTTTTGGTTTCGCGCACGCATGTGACCGGTGCTTTCGGAAAGTCACCGAGACTTTACGACTCACACCGGGCAGAAATAGAGTACAATACGAAGATCAGAGCGAGACAGAAAGTGTAAAAAAGAGGCCTGGTAGAAAGAGTCGGAAGGAGTCGCGTGAACATCGCGACCTCGCTCCGGAGCCACCGAATCTAATATTCCGTACACGTATACATGAATTAATTCCGACGTTTTCAACGTGTCTCTGTGATTCGTCACGCGCACACGTTTCTTTAATATTATTCAGTTTCGTGTCGCTTGTACCGCTACCGATATCATTGTGTGCATGCATGTTTGTTTCTTTTATCACTGGTACGACCGATAAAAGTCTAATCGTACAGTTTTCAATTAACCAGAATAGGAAAATAGTATTCTCCCAAAGTCACATATATACACGCACTATCGTTCGATAGATTCGTTCGAATAATAGTACACGGATAATTGATTCTGTTCAGGGGAAGAAGCGTAATGATTCGATTCCACGATCCGCGTTGCATGCTCGTCGAATTGTTGGCTCGTTCGGCACGAAGTTGCCGCCGGTCGTTTTATCTCGCGTGCTCGAAAGAAGATCGTGTGTGTCGGTTTTTCACGCGGGTCAGCGCGCGCACGCGTTACGCTCGCTCGATAACGAATGAAAGGCTGACTCTGTTCGAAAAGCGCGCCTTCATTGAAAAGAAGAAAAAAAGGGTACCTACGAAATGTTATTTCTGCTGTACCACACTGTTTTCTTCTATCTTTTAAATCAATAGGAATCGTACGGTCCCGATAATTAAAAGGAACAAATAAAAATTTAAATACGTAATTTTACACAGTGCATCCATTGTTCTCTTTTTTCCTTCTTTTCTTGGCAAATCTCGCGTTCTATTTTCGTATTACGCTCGGACTATTCTGTCAAAATCACGACGGGAGATTTCATAAGCCAAGTAAACCGTCTTAGATCAACTTCCTTCCCTCGATGGGAGTTTAGTAATAGCAGGGTAAAGCCCGGTCAGGGATGACTCGCAGGAGTAAGCCATTCTTGCGTCAGATTCACTTCCCCTCCCTAACCTAACTGTGGTCACTTTGCCAATTTTATTGACGCGTTTCGTCATGCTGAACGTGTTCACCCAAAATCGACACGCAGCCCACCTGGTGTATGTGCGCATGTGTATGTGTCTCTGCGTGTGTATGTGTACGGATGCCACCTTGTTGATTTAAACAGCAGCTACCTGCGTAGACTTAATTTTATACGCTCTCTATGTATAACGTTGTTAAATTTACGAGGTTGTACACTTTACGAATAATTTCCATATATAGACGAATACTATATGTGTGTGTGTGTCTTTTAACCTTGTTCGTTCGTTAAGAAGCATTAAGTTACAGTCAGGCTTAGAAAAGCCGTATACCCACGATATGTATGAAACGCGATAGCTAGAGCGAAGGAGGCCGTGATAATCTAAACATGTATATATAGGATCTTTATCAATACGTGTTTTTTTCACCGTTGTTTTTTTTCCGGAGAGAATTACGGGCTAAGTGCAGTTTTTGGGAGATTCGAAGCTGTCCTCTCATGAAAGTATTAGTTTTTTCAGGAGACTTTTGTAAATTGAGATTCACAGCGAACGCGATTGGAAGAGATAAAGGGACGTTTAAAGGATTTTTGTTTTTTGAAAAAAACAATTTTTTTTTCTTTTTCGTAAATTGTATATTTTATGCAAAAGTAATACATGCACTTAACTGTGAGTGTAGTAATCGCGATTCTATATTACTCTGGTCCTATCGATCTGTATCGATATCATTCGATATCCATTCGAATAGCACAAAAATGTTATACCAAAATTTTTGTCAAGAAAGGGCTGTATTATTTGACGAAGAAACACTGTAATGTGGAAATCACTGCTTTAATCCCTCAACAACTGAGATTATAATTGGAATTCTTTTTCCACGCAGACGAACTATTGCTACATTTACTTGTTTATAAATTGTTCAAATTGTTGTAACACGATAAAAAAAATTTATTTTGTTTTACCAACTTTGTTGATATTCAGTTCCATTATTTCCTACTAAACGTTACGAAATCAGAGTTGAACAGAGTTTGCAATTTAAAATTTGCAAAATCAAATTTAAAGGAAAATTAATAATTCAACTTTGTAGAACAGTTCGAAACGATTATATATACATAAACTAATATAACATTTCCTGTAATGATATACAGATGTTTCTTTTTTTTTTTTTGTATCAGACGTTTAATTGGAATTAGCTTGAAAAAAATAATAAAGTAAGAAATTGTAGAGATTGTCGCCGAGGGGTTAAATAAAACGCTTCGAAATTGGGTTACATGGGTTCGCGAGAATGTCGATCGTGATTGGATCGATCGAGTGTCTCATTCCCCGCTGTAAAATCTCAATCGAAAAAAACTGATTGAAAAATATTTTGCGAAATATTGAAAAATTGAGAAAAAAGGAACGATCGAAAAATAGGGGAAAATTGATCGAAAGCATATAGAAACTCTGATGGGAGAAAAATTGGACCTCTCGTTAAATAAACGTATAACAGCATTTTGCAAACACGCTTTATTCACACGAGAAAATACATTTTCACGAAGACGATGCTTTTCACAAGGCAGAGACATTGTACTCGTAATATTTTTAACTTTTCATAACATTATAGCTGCGTTTCGTCATTCTCGCAACTTCTTATCGCATTTACATGCATAACCGAGCAATTGTTTTTCTTTTCTGCAGCAAGCTGATGTTTAGCACAATTCGCTGATTAGTTATAATATTGTTGCAACGGTGTTTACAAATTACCGGCAGCGCAAGTTTTTTCCTACATGTTTAACGCTAATTCATATCTTTACACGCGATCCAGCACTCTGTTGCTAATTCCCGTTTCTCGTGTTGATTATTTCATTGACGCAATTCAACTCTCGTCACAGAAAACTATCTGTTCTTCTTCTTCTTCTTTTTTTTTTTTTTACATGGAATCTTAAACGAATCCACACACAAGGTGCAAATTGTTTAACGAAAATTCACACGAGTAGTCTCTGTTCCATTGCTAATTTTCATCATTCATATTGACCGCGCGCATTGATAAGCGTGTTCACGGTCTGTACAATGAATGTTGAATATCAAAGTTCAGGTAGACATGCATAGTCTGTGTTTTTACGTGTATTCACCATGTTATCGACCCTGTTTCTTCGTACAATTTTCTCGAAGAGCGATAATTGTACGAGTTGCGCTTTGTTCGCGTCGATACGTCCGAAACTGTGTAATGTGTGCCGTTTCGTATAATTAGATTAACATTTAGCGTGAACGTTCAGCAAGACGAGGGAGAAAAAGGAAAATTGGCGTGGATGTTTGAGAACGTGGTTTACCAGCTGTGTAACACTGGTAGCTTTCAAAATAATCCTTGACTCGTTTGATCAGGAGGAAATGGGAGGGCCTTTCTTTAATCAGCTCGAGTAATCTGAATAAAACTGGTCCAATCATTTTGAGTAATCTAGGAATAGAGTATAATAAATTGTATTCAATAAGTTCTTCTGAAAAGAAGTTTCTTTTCGGACGTTCTAGCGATACTTCCACCTCTGGGAATATTTTTAATCGACGTTTACATAGTCTACTTTCTTCACTTTTGTCTGAAGATATTCTATCGGGAGTGAATTAGTTTTAAGGATTTTTTTTTTTGAGTAAAAATGCATTTGCTTCAGAGATCTTTGTGACTACTTTTCGGTTAGATGCTCTGGCAAGTTCCAAAGTAGATCAAACTCAGATTTTCTCCAATAGTGTTTGCAATCTTTGTACTTTCCTTCGCCGATCTGAGCTTTGTTCTTTTGTCACTGATTTTCATAGATTTTCCGCAAGTTTTCGCATATTTTCGATGGCTGTATTGTTTTCTTTTTATTGAAGTCGAGTTATAAATATCGAAAGTGCTCTGCTGAATTTCAGTGTTCCTGAAAATACGATTTTTTACACTTGTAACGTATTAGATATGAAACATAAAATTCAGATTTGTTTCGAAGACTCTCGAAATTGATTCACAGAGTCTGATTTAACCCGGTGGCTAAGGATAATCATTTTTTGGGCGCCAGAGTTAAAGAAAATAACAATTAAAATTTCATTGCGAAGTATTACATACTGCACATAAATATAATGAAAAAGTATGAAGTCATTAATTGTAAAAACGTAAATAAATATTCTTTCTCCTGACTTTTGTACATGCGGATTACGTTACTGTTATCGTCATATGATAACGATCTAGTTATATCATTTACTGTTGACAGAATGGTTAAAAAGTTCAGATCTTTTTTTGTTGTTTATTGAAAAACACACAGCTGTTCTATATTTAGTTTTTATTACCGATAATTTGGAGAAGGTTCTTTTTGCTTCTCAAGTAGTAACGAGGAGCATTGTTGACCAAATTTTTAATATAATAACCAAATTATAAATATAATAGCCTAACCGATCTCTATAAAATTCGCAACGTGTATACAATTAACACAAATCTAGAAAATGTATTTCTTAAATTATCATCATTGGCTGAGATAAAAAGTTGCACAAAGCGACTAATTGGAATTTTTTCAAAAATATTTGCACACGTTATTTAGTAAACCAATCCTTCTAACTTCTCACGAGAATTCCATTTGTTCGGTACACTTTTGCATAAATTATTTTAAATAACGTCCAAATATTAATGGGAGACACTGTATATGCACGTAATTCGTAATCAAAGGATAAAGAAAGCAAGTTTCGTCGAATCGTGGATAGGAACGATTTAACCAGTCACGTTGTTCACCTCGTGAACCTTTTCTCCATTTGCATGGATACGCAAAATTCCCTGGCTCGCCGGTTTCATTTATAAACCACGAAAACCAGGTCGAATATAGTTCTCTGGTATCTTATTGCAAATCTATCGACGATTCTCTCACCGGTCTCCTCGAGAAGTCAGAAGGAAAATGCGTTCGTCTGAGGCGTCACACCTAAACACGTCGACCACCGTTGCGCAGAAAATTGGCACGTGAATAACAGAACGTTAAATCATTCGTCTCGCGTCTCGCTTTACGAGGGGGCAGGTTTCGCCGGGGCGTGTATCATAGCCGCCGCCGTGCAGTTTTGCATTTCTAATGTTTTTCACCGTGTGCCACCGTCACGTTACGCAATCCCGGTGTGAACACGGTGAAACGGTGGCATAAAATAGCTTGGCGCTTAAGCGTTCGACGATTTTTCAACGATTTTTCCCCTCTACGGGATCACCGTGGAAACGGTTCGCTCCGTTTTTCTTTTTCTCTCTCTCTCGCCTTTGAAGTTGCGCACAAATTGAACGTGGAATTAACATAGAGAAAGAAAGAAACGAGATAGATAGTTAGAGAGAAAGAGAGGAGAGGAAAGATCGCTTTGAACAGTAGAAGCTCGTTGCTTCGAACGATTATTTTTATCCAGTGACTCTGACGTTTCTTTTCCTTTTTTTGTCCCTCCCCCGCCCCCTCTTTTTATCTCTCGTAGCTTTTCTTTTGCCCCGTTTCGTTTTTCTCTTTCTGCGAGCGTTCTGACGAGTTATACACGTTCCCATCTGGCCACGGTGTGGCCCGCTGAGACGCGTTCTCGTCGAATCTCTCTCTTTCTCTCTCTTTCTTCCTTCTCTACAGTACACACGCACACATATACAGACACAGAGTGAAACACATAAACATAGAGAAACATACACGTGTACATTTTCTTCTCCACGGAGCTCTCGAGCCCCCTCGAGATCGTAAAATTGTTTTCCAAGCGCAAAACCGGTCCTGGAGATCTGGGTTCTGGTTTTCAGTGTTGTTCCACGCGGTCATAGGCCGCCTTCGCCTCCGCGGAGACCTCGAGAACGGGTCTCTCTCTCCAGGCCCCGTACGGGCCAACAGGTTTTCTTAATTTTTTTCCACCGTGTCATCGACAACCAGCACGAAACCACCTCAATGAACTCGGACGTTTTGACTTCTTTCTCATCTACTTTTTCTTTTTCCAGCTTCTACCTTTTCTTCTGATTTTCGCAATCGCCGTAACCGATGCCGTTCACCCTTATTTGTACCGGAAACCGCGCGATTATTTATCGATCGGCGACTGTGTAACATGTCTCTACGAATGATTTATCGCCTATTGGCTGCGTGTTACGTGTCCCCTTAATAGGATGTAGACCTCATTCTCTCCTTGTTCTTTAGTCTCTCGCAGCGTTACTATCGACTGATAAACGGGAAATACTGTTACGTGATCGGAGAGGAGTTTAATTTTGGATATTAAAATGAGATATACAGGTTTTTTGACGAGGTCTTCCGGTGATTACATTCCTATTATGTTTCGAATTTAGCGTGTGAATACAGTTGAACAGAGATGACAAAGCAAACGAAATCTTCTCTCTATTTGCATATCAATCGACAATCGTTGACGTCAACATCACCGAGTTCTTTGAAAAATTCAATTCGGACCGTACCATTTATTCTTACCGCAGCTATTTACCCAAGTTCAAGTGAAATTTCCGCGAGAGAAACGTTAAATCTTTATCGCGGATCTCTACGCAAATGTTCGAATGTTTCAACGTGATCCTCCATTGGTAAACATGTTTGTCTGATCATGTACGAGGGTGAAAACACACTTAAACCATCGAACGAAACGTTTCTTTTCTTTTCTCTGGTGCATTTTCGAGTCTCTTAACTCTCGTTCAAAAGACGATATCGTTATTGGCTAGCATTCGGCGTTAACGACATCGATTCTTCTTTTCCGCGCGATTCTTGCCTCGATTTCACTGTTAGAATCTGTTTTTTTTTCCCTCATTTCGAGCTGAGATTGTCGCCTCGCGCGATCAATCGTGTATCGAATGATACGTCAACATGTTGATCCGCCACGGAGATTGTTTTCTCGACGAGGCTATGGTGGTTATTAAAGACTGGAACGTCACAAATTTATTAGAATAATTAAAATAAAATAAATATCGCCGGCTAAAAATTTTTTTAAGCTCATAGCTAATTAGACAATATGAAATAAAAAATGCACCATTCTACAATTAAAGATTTACAATAAAACCTATCAGGTCATTTCGAAAGCCTTTGCGTACTTTTGTAATTTTTGTTTTTACGTATTTTTGAATTTTATTGCAAAAAAAGACGTACAAAAAGATAAGTTTAATTATCAACGTAATCTCTATGGTTTTCAACGATTTCTTGCCATCGTTTCATCAACTGGTCGGTCTTTCGAAAAATTCGGCGGATTTCGAATTAAAAAGAAATGTATCGATTGCAGTTTTAGTTGAATTTTTTGCCATGTGAAAAATTGAAACCAAGAGAATATCATTATTTATTATAATCTTTGTCTTTCGACTTAGGATGACTTCCGGTTACATCTTTTCTATTTATAATATTTGACAGTTAGCTTATTCTGTTAATTTTAATTTTTATTATATTGTATTACTTATATTAATTATCTTTCTAAAATACGATTTTATAACTGTTTATTTATCTTTTCCCTATCCTTGTTACATTCTAACTTCACTATTGCACTTCTTCTTTGGCCTAGTTCTTTTCTATTTCTCTTCTCGCGAAACGAAGAGAATATTGTTATCGGTGAAACACGAAGATGTGAAATGCGAGGTTGTTGATGATTTCACGACGCTTAAAGCTTACTTTCCCCGTTACTTTTCGACGTCTTTATACCCTCGACCATACTTCACCAAGCCTGTTATAGCTCGCATCTCAACTGCGTCTGGAATCTATCAACTCTCGTCGAGATTATAATTCTCGAGAATCGCGCCTCTCCCTTTTCGTTATTCAGATTAGAAAGTCATTGTTTATGAAGCTATTCACTGATATTTTTCCATGGTTTCCCATGAACTTTGCCTAGAGATCCTCAAAGCAATTCAAGTACTTGATTAAATTTGAAGATGTACTCTCACCATCGGTGTTACCATCCAATTAATTTAGGTATTTCAATAATTTTTAATTTCCAATTAATCATATAATATTCTCCGCTATATTCTACGGAGTAAAATTTTCTGTAACGTCGTTGGAAGGTTTAATTATTTCTCAACGAAGAGAAATATTGAAGGAGAGAGAATGCACTTTGAACTTTGCTTAATCATATGCTCCACATTTGCTAGACTCTTGTCTTCGTGAAACTCGTTTACCGTTTCATTTTTCCATTATCAACCATTCAATGTTCTTCCATTCTATGAAACTATAGTTTCCCGCCGTCGATGATTCCTCTCCCTCTAGCGTAATGTTTTCCCCTCGGTCTTTGTCTTAGGCGTTCTGGAATCGGCCACTGGGGCAGAAATGACCAGACAGTATACGCTCGATACGTGTGATTTAGAGAGAAAAAGACAGGAAGAGATGGTGACACACGTTCGGTATCACGTGGCGTAGCGACAATCGATACAATGACGTCGAGACCGTGCAAACCAATCGAGCCACGGTTTGTGTCTGGCTTAGCTGCAACAGTCTCGTTTCGCTGATAAGAAAGGAGCATCGAACTCGCGAAACTTTCTTTGTTCTTCAGACCACGTTTTTCCCCCTTTTTTTTCTGTCATATTTTTCAGGAGAGTTTATGTATTCTTTTTTCTTTTTTTCTTTCTCATTTACCTCGTCCCCTCGTTCGACACGTTCGTTCCTCTTACTTTCTCTTCTCTATGAGGTTTTTTTTTTTGCTTTTTATTCGTTTCATCGACAAGAGAGGCGTCTGGCAATCGTCGAGGAGGAAAAGGAGGGGAACTCTCTCGTCTGAAATGGTATTATCGGATTTTATACGACCCGACCTTGGCTAGTCGTTTCGTCCCGATACCGTATCGATACTGTCGGCCGAGCGATACCACGAGCTCGCGTGACTTCTCGTTTCTACCATGTCGAATTCGATTCTTTCGCTTCCCGGACGAATTTTTCGTTGCCTTTTTTAACGGAGGAAATAGTGGAGCTTCCGTTTGCTTTTCTTTGGTTTCCTCTTGGTTTCGCCGGTACTAGGCACGTTTACGGTGCAAGGTGAGTCAGTGGAGACCGGGCTCTTCTGTTCTCCGTTTTTGAATCGCAATTTAAAATTGCAAATTATGAAAGTCTAGATGCTTCGTGATTTGCGTATTTGAGTATTGGAAAATTCGAATGTTCGAAAATTTAAATTTAAATATTCGCAAATTTGAACGCTCGCAGAATTTGAACATTGGAAAATTCGAATGTTTGAAAATTTAAATTTAAATATTCGCAAATTTGAACGTTTGCAGATTTGAACGCTTGCAAATTTGAGAGCTCGCAAATTTGAATGCTCATAAATTTGCGAGCTCGCAAATTTGAGGGCTCGAAAAATTGAACGTTCGCAAATTTGAACGCTCGCAAATTTGAACGCTTGCAAATATTTGAACGCTCGCAGATTTGAGCGCTCGCAGATTTGAACGCTGATAAATTTGAAAGCTCGCAAATTTGAGGGCTCGAAAAATTGAACGTTCGCAAATTTGAACGCTCGCAAATTTGAACACTTGCAAATATTTGAACGCTCGCAGATTTGAACGCTCATAAATTTGAAAGCTCGCAAATTTGAACGCTCGCAAATTTGAATATTCGAAGAATCGAATATTTAAAATTGCAAACTGCAAGTTAATTATATGGCTGGCGAATTTATCGCACCGCAACGACCACTTCCATATTCCTCCTTCAAGTCGAGTCGAATCTCAAGAGACGATCAGACCGGGAGTACGCAGCAGCTCGTCCTTGGAATTCTATCGAAAACAAGAGATAAATGCCATGTTCAATTTTTTTCTCTTCGTCCTTGTGCTTCTCTACGTTCGAAATCTGCTTCTCGTTCCATAGCGAATATTTCATTCATCAAAGTGAGAAGGGTAAAAAAAAAACGAGAGAAAAAAGAAGAAAAAAATGGAAGAAAGGGAAGACGGACAAAAACACGAATAAAAGGCACCATTTAAATTCCCATTTCCGAAGATTGCAGTATCGCTAAAGAGGTTACGTCATCGGGTATCAGAAACGAGAACCCGTTCTTTCGATTTTGAAAGAGAAACGACCGGGACTGTTCACAGATTTTTCGACACGCAAGGTCCGAGCCGGTTCCTCTTCTTGTACGTGTTTGCGAATTCGCGGCGCCTCACACGCGCGATAAGGCCAGTGACACTCGTGCCGCACGTTGGGAAATGTTGTTTTAGGCCAGACAAACAAGTGCTCCCGCTTCACAGAGCACGCTTTATACTTCGTTGGAATAAAGATAAGCAGTTTAAAAGGATGCGAATTCTAACGCTTCTCTCCTCTCCTCTCAAACCCGAATTTACTCGTCTTTTTCGTGTTCTTACAAGCTCTCTTCACGGAGAAACACGTGTAATGGAATTTTATTTTGATACTGAGCGACGTCAACCAATTAACAGTAATTAGGATACAAATGTTTGTGAAATTATGATGTATAAAAATATGCAAACTATATACTTAACCTTTTAACTGAGTTCTCTGTCAAGCAAAAATTACATTTTTGCGGATTGCAATTAAAAATCAGCAGAATTTATAAATGGTTACATTAGTTCAGTTTCTGCAAATATGAATATGATGTATTTTATATTTAATAACGGTACAATGAAGAAATGAGTAATTATTAATAAACAAATTATTGGCGTTCGAAGTATCGTTGAACCAATGACGAGTTAACTCGTCGTCCACAGTTAACATATTAAGCATGTTTTAAAGTAATTAAGTAACATTTATAAATTCTACTAATCATATTGTACATTTTTCTATAAATTATTGTTCTTTTATTCATCAAGAAACATTCTAACAGTTACTTTAAGCGTATTCTGATATGTCATAATTCCATAAATGTTTATAGTATAGTAATAAAAATTTCTTTTGCAAAAAATTATGTATCATAGAACCTGTACAATTTCTAAAAAATAAATACAAAATATATATTTTCTTTTTTTAATAGAGAGACTTGTTACAAAATTGTGTACACAATTTAATTGGTTTATTTCATTCGTCCCACATTTCAACACATCCGTTGTTAGGGGCAATAGGAATAGAGAACGAGGAGATGCAACAGTCAAAGAGAATCGTGAGAAAGGCGAAAAACAAGAGAATTGTGTCCAGTTTGTTGTGGCATACGGAACGTCCACGTTGCAGCCGGTTAATCGTCAATGTTAATTAAGCCGTATCTCCGTAAACGATTGTGATTAACGCCAGTCGTGGGTGGCGCGTCACGATATTATTCTATCGTCCCCTTCCGTTCCTCCTTCAACTCCTCCCTCAACGGTTCTCGTTTCTCGTTTATTCAGTCACGTACAGGCCGTAAAACGCACAGGCTCTTTTAACGCTACCCTAATTCCCCGTTTATGCACCGCCCTGATAATTGACGTATTACCTCCCGTTACCCGCGATAAAGCTATTTTCTCGTCTTCTAGCTTGTTTTCGCGGGTCAACGATCGTTTCAATCCTTTATTCCCGGGGGAAAGAGAACTTGGTTCGTTTAATTTACATTTAGAAGACATCTATTTTAAAGGTGAACCATCGTTGTGTGGTTAGGGATGGTTAGTAATTCCATTGATTTTTCTGTGACTTTTGAATTTGCGAATTTCGAGAAATTCTAAACTTCTAAGTGTGTTGTTGAATTTCTAAACTTTAGAATTTTCAGAATTTTGAGCTTTCAAATTTCTGAGTGTTCCCAAATTCTGAGCTTCCGAAAATTTTAAGCTTTCAAATTTCTAAGCGTCCAAGTTTCAGAGATTCCTTCATTTTTGAGCTTCCAAATTTCTGAGCTTCCGAAAATTCTAAACTTTTAAATTTCTGAGCGTCCAATTTTCAGATTCATTAGTTTTTGAGCTTTCAAATTTTTAAGTTTCCCAAATATCCGAGTTTCCAAATTTCTGAGCTTCTCGAAATTTTGAACTCCCAAATTCCAAGCTTTCTAAATTTCTAAGTTTCCCGAATTCTCAAACAAGAATTCTCCAAATTTATCAAAGTACTGAAACCTCCATACAGATTTCCAACCTCTTCGTTTCATTTTCATTTCTCTTTCTCCTATTCTTTAGCGATTTATCTCGAGACACCCACGAGGGATCGGGAGAAAAAGAGTTGTATCTTCGCTCATTTATTGACAGAAGACACCGGTTTTATTGGGCCTCCTTTAAAGACGCATGGCCGGCTATTAAGATTCAAGCACAGGGGAACGTGTGTTGCGTGTGTGATCGTGCTTACGTGTGTACACGAACACGCGTGGGAGTGATATACACGGAATAATATGGTACAAGGTTCCTTATAATCAACTTCTCGGGTGTATTACCCTGAAGAAAACGGCTCTCTCGAGCCGTTGTTTGTCGATCGAGCGGTTTTCTTTCTTTATTTCTACCAGGAGGTTTTCGCTCTCTTCAACTATACCACAAGGAGAGAGGAGAGAGAGAGAGAGAGAGAGAGAGAGACGTATATAATCGCGACGACGACCGGAGTCGCCTTGACCCTTCATTTTTGCGATTATTCTATCGTGACCCTCGTGTTCTGAATTCCTTTCATCGAGTTGATCGAGTTTACTCGCCGAACAGCATTGCCACTTTAATCGTTTCGGCTGTTTGGCTGAATTGTAACTCCGGTGTTATTTTCCACAACGTCCAATAACATTTCTGTGTATACATTCTTCACTTGTTGCTATAAAAATTTCAACGATAGTTTGTATGAAGTTCCTACTTCGAACAAGATTTGTAGATCTGTATAACCGGATTTATATTTTACCTGCTGGGAAAAAAAAAAGAAGTTGTTTATAAGAGAAGTAGGATTTAATGACAGCAATAAATAGATCGCTCGATGTAAGTGAAGTGTCAGGTTAGGTGGAATATTATTGATAGAATCTTAGCACATAGTGGATCTACCAGTTTTCCATTGCACAATTCACAATAAGTATTTAATTATTATTCTAACGTATTTTGTTTTACGATATCGTCAAATATAATTGGATTCATTCACTATTATCGACGAATCTAATTTCTAGTTTTATTAATAACATTTCCAAATATTTAACTTAATCAATAAATAACGAAGACTTCGATAAGTGTCTTAGAATTTATTCACATTTATTTCAAAGCTTGAAATTTATTTCTCAACGATATTTTCTACATTCCTCGTCAGATTTTTCTTCAAATTTTCTCAGAAAAATGTTACGTAATTTCTCCAGTAAGTATATTTACTTACTAACAGTTTTCTCGTGGAAGATTAATTTCCTTAATATTAGATTTTTGTCATTTCTTTTATAAATCTTCTTAGACAAACTTTTACACGTGTCAAAGTGTAATTCATCCATTAGGTAAATTTATCTATTAACGGTTCACCTACGAAGGATTAATTTTCTATATTTTTTTTATCAATCTCCAACTTTACATCAAAATGCAGTTCCTCCATTAAGCGAATGCATTGAAAGAGCAAGGCAAGGATAAATAACTTAGAAGTCACATTACAGATGGTTCGTGCTTCGGAACAATACTCGAAAGGCGTGACTTTGCCTTCGCCTCGGAGAAATCATCAACTCCTACACACAATCAGGCACATCGACGAGAATTAATGATTCAACATCGTGTTTACGCATTCTTCGTCTTTGCCACAGAATCATCGTAATTTTCCGACGAGGTTTTTCATGATACTTTTCTAAAAAAAGAAGAAGAAAAAAGAAAAACAGAGACAGAGTAAATCCAAACGTTCGCCAATATTTCCCTTCCAAGAATATATCTAGACTGATTTATCACGACAGAACGGAGAATTTCAAACAGATTTTCTTTTCACTTGCCTCACCAGTCGAAATTGGGTCGAGTTTTTTGATCATGTTCCTCGACTGTTAGCGAGTCAAAGAGAGGCTTAAATTCCATTCCTGTCCACGCTGGAACAACTTTACGAGCTTCTTCGAGGTTTCCCCTTCGACTCTCCCGTTCAACATCTGCTTCTAATGACGCAATTCTCTTCGATCGTTCGCGCCTTTGAACAAACCATCCGGGAAACGGTCGTTCCTCTATCCTTCCTCGAGATTGTCACCGTTGTTTCCAGACGCTTTTCACATATAGTTTTTAACTCCTTCAGTGTGTCAGTATTCCGCTGAGCCAACGATTATGCAGCACACGTGTGGATCTTTATCTTTTATCGTTTTGGATAATAGGAGTGTTCTAGTTTCACGCATCAACTACTCGATACATCGAGGAACATAATAAATGAACAACTAATTAGTTTCTCGACAGAGTATTAAAAATTAGACAAATAATTCGTTTTTAATTCTCCGCACGAGGTTCAATTTTTATCGGGAAATATTTCGAATAGTTGACTTAATGAACGATTAGTATAACATAGTAAAGATTTCGATAGTATATATCAGAATTTCTGCAGATTTTTTTGAAAGTTGATAACTATTAGAAAACTTGGAGGTTACCTAAGGAGTTTGAAGGAACTTTTAATAATTATTTTATAATTATTGTTTCTTCAACTATTCATGGTTTTCTGTATATTGTACAGAAAATAATAAAAAGACGTAAAAAAGAGTCGTTTAGAATATTGATCGAAAGCAAACGAAATTTTCTCCTGGTCTGATAGTTAAATCTTTTTATAAAATCATCAACAAGCACGTTCAAGTGAAAAACTGTGTTCGAAGGATAAAACTCTCTGAGAAAGATCTCTACATCTTCACGTCACCCTATAAATAACTCAGAGTATAGTCATCGCTAGTCTGCCTTTAGTATATTCGTTCGAAAAGATCGAAGAAGAAAGATTTCACCAGATATTCAATCAGTGGACACAGTTGTTGTTTCTTCTAGCCATAGTCTCTCGAGGACGCAATGTTGTTCGTTCACTGTAGTAAACGATAGAGGGATGAATAATGCAACCATGAAACAATATCTATTCCCGAGTTGCGATGGTATTTCCTATAACGGAATCGCGGTAGTATTCGAAACGGCATCAATTACCGGACGTACAAAGCTCGCTGTTCTCATACAAAACGACGTGTGCCCGAGCTAATGGCCCCTTTGTTCCTTTGTGCATGGGCCTTGTTGAGCATTGCACTAGGCGAATCGCTAATAAACTAAACAACTGACGACACTACGAACGCTTTATCCCGCGTTTTACCGCTCTTAATAACTTCTTGGATCGGCGAGCTGTGTGTATTTCCGATCGTAATTGAATATTCGATCGTCTCGCTCGCCTCGGGATATCGATCCGTTGATTAAAAGCTTGCGAAAAGAGCTGCTTCGTCAATTGCGGCTGAGAGAGAAGGACTGTACGAGTGAGTGTGTGTTTAAATGCATAAGTAAACGAGTGTGCAAATGAGTGAAAGAGTGAGTGAGTGAGTAAGTGAGTAAATGAATGAGTAAATGAGCGAGTGAGTGGGTTTTTATATGAGTAAATAAATGAGCGAGTGAGTGTGTGTTTAAATGAGTAAGTAAATGAGTGTGTGAGTGAGTAAATGAATGGGTGACTGAGTGAGTGAGTAAATGAATGTGTAAATGAGTGAGTAAGTAAGTAAATGAGTGAGTGACTGAGTGAGTGCGTAAATGAATGTGTAAATGAGTGAGAAAGTGAGTTAACGAGTGAGTGAGTGAGTGAGTAATGAATAAGTGAGTGAGAGAGTGAGTAAATGAGTGTGTAAATGTTTAAATAAGTGAGTAAGTAAATGAATGAGTGAGAGAGAGAGAGAGAGAGAGAGAGAGAGAGAGAGAGAGAGAGAGAAAGGAAATGAGTGTGTAAATGAGTTTATAAGTGAGTGAGTGAGTGAGTGAGTGAGTAAATAAGTGTGTAAATGTGTGAGTGAGTGAGTAAATGAGCGAATGAGAGAGTGAGTAAACGAGTGTGCAAATGAGTGAATGAGAGAGTGAGTAAATCGGTGAATAAATCAATAAGTGAGCGACTTAGTGAGACAGCGAGTGAATCAATGACATATCGAGGAAGTAAGCGAGCTAGAAAAAGAGCAAATTATCCGCTACCGATCATTCGAACCGGGGAAACGCAACACAGAAAGACACGAACGGCTTCCATGCAAACTTGCAGCGCATAATCGAAAGAGATTGTCGCGTGCAAGGGATGGATCTTGTATCACGTTATTTACGTGTATTGTGATGATACAGATCCGATGAATCGTGCAGGAGAGCTGGTTTAGCGCGAGGAATTGATGAAAAGCTTTTTCTAATTAAAGCCCCGATTGTGTTTGCCGTTCGGCTGGAATGCATAGAGCACGGTAAACGTTTGTCCGCGAAGACTAAACTGCGTGAACAATGGGCTTAATCTATTCTGTTTGATCGCGTCTACCGGGGCTGTTCATAAGTTTTGTACGTTTGCCGGTTAGGTATGTTGTGAATTCGAGAGATGTGCGAATCTCTCTGGTCTGTTCGTGCATCTGTTTTACGTGGTAACGATGTCTTTATGATGTTGAATAACAGAATATAAGTACGTCATGAATATCCTAACAAATTAACCTGAAAATGCATAGAAAATCTAAAGAAATCGGAGAAATCCAAAGCCACTTATATACACGTACAATTTTTTCGTTTGATGAACATCCAAATGTCCATTTTATGAACAATTGGTGGCGAAAGCTCATCAGAAAAGCAACGCGAATTAGTGATGCTATAAATAGCGATCATTGATGCATGCCAAGCTTGTAATTACAAAATCGTCTCTCAGAGAGTGTCTTCGAGGGAGGAAACGTGACGAAATTTCCTCGATCGATGATTCAAAATTGCGGTATCGCGAGGGGAAACTGTCACGGAAGAAACGAGATTAAGCGACTGCGTGGACATGTGCACGAAAATCTCGCGATCACGTGTTGAATCGACAGTCGGGATTACGCTTGAATCGGTGACATTCCTACGGAGGGACGTGTCTTCTCCTCGAGACGCGTAATGAGACGATAAAATTGACGTAGCGTTACGAAACGTCGAGCATCGAACTGCCCGGGTCTTCTTATCTGTCCTGTGACGTTCTCGCGGCTGAACAAACACGAATTTGTTCTTCGAATACTTCTGAAATAGTTTAAAAAACAAAAAAGATCCATGGAGCAACGTGTTATTCCGTGGAAATAGATTATTAACGCATTTCTCGCGAGCGACGTTGAAAAGTATAAAATTTGCCTGCTTCTAATGATTTTCGAAACTTCAGAGCAGATATGCTGTCTATCCTTTAATCCTTTAATTTCTAAAGTAAATTATGAGTCGTAGATACTAACGCTGTCTATACTCAGATTAATTCTATACGATATTTATTGCGAATTTTTTGATTCTGTTTATTTATATTGGATTAATTGCGTATTAAAAATACGGTTTTATAGTTTTCCCGTACGACAGTGTAATATTCGTGTGCAACATTATCTATTCACACGTTTCACTCTGTGTACATTCGCTGAGATCCATAGAACCATACTCGCGGCTACGTGAGCCGAAAAGAAAGGGTTAAAGACGAGTTTCAATGCCTCACTGTGGACGATTGTCAATGAAAAAGAGTCGAATATTTTTTTGAGAATTATCAATATATCATAGTTTCATAAAAATCGGTGATCGTCACTTAGAAACGTCTCACACGCATTCTGAGTAATTTGGAAAATTTCAATTTGCTACAAATGCATAGGAATCTCCATATTCTATTTATTAGTGTATTTAGAGAGCTCAACGGATAATTTGAGAGTATCTTTCGAGAGAAACTCTCGTAAAACACCACATATTTTCAGACATCTATTTAATTACATTTCGTTCGATTGGCAGTGTGTTAAATTTTTTATCTTCGGAGGTTTAATTGGATCGAATATATTCGAGATCTTATTTCTCAGGATTTCTCAGTCAGAGAGAAATAATAATACGAAATAGATTCGAGGAAAAGGTAATAATAAATGGTGACGATAGATATCTTTTGTTCGTTGTTCTTATAGGACCTAAATTTAAGGAACGCGATATCTAACGACGAATACACCGGGGTTCATATGTTCGTCGCGTCGAAATCTTGGGAAAGATGTATGGCAACGGTCATTAAGGAGAGGGCCACTCCGAGGCCAGGTTGCATTTAGGTTTCCGATAAGGTTCCAGAGTGTCATTAGTTACCTTCGAATAGTGGTATCTCGAAAAAGAGGTCGGAAGCCAGCCTGAACGGGAGTAGAAAGCATTTAGGCAGGGACAGAGGCCGCATTATATTAGAATTTTAGAAAGTTCTCTAGATAGTGATTCGCTGACGATTTAATGGACCCTTCGAGTTTCCCAGCCGTGTTTCTCTCGTTCCATTTCAAATAACTCTCTGCGTAAATGTGTACTTTAACCTACAATTAAGAACGAACCGAGTCAAAGTCAAAAAAAAAAAAAAAAAGAAGAAGAAGAAATCCACCTATTTTTTTTAGCTATTCTTCGAGACAAGGATCTCAAAAGAAAAAAAGAAAAGGAAAAAACATATGAAATCATCTCTCTCGCTAGTCCAACATAGTAACATCGTACCACCGTTCTAACAAATAAGAAACAAATTTTAAGTAAAAAGAAATCACAGCCAAAAATATCAGAGAAATGGGAAGAGATCGTTTGTTTGGTTATCGTCATTCGAAAACGAGCCCAAGGGAGATTCCTGTTAGTTGGGAGGAAAATTCCATATGATTCTGCTCTGTGGACTATATTTGTGCCGGTGAGTAAAGGGTGGAAGGAAGGAGAACGAATGAAGAAACGAAGAAAAAGGGTTATATATATACGTATATACGCTGGAGAGAACACGCGAAGATCGAGAGAGGAGACACGCTCGCCAGTAAGTCTCAGGAGAGCTGTGCGTGGGCTCTGTGCCATGGACTTGTGCCAAAAGAAAAAAAGAGTTCTCGGAAGAGAGCGTAAGTCTTGTCTCTCTATCTTTCTCGCTGGGCTACCAGCATACGAGGGCTTCACCGGGACAATCCGTCACCGGGATCTTGCCAAATCCCGCGTACGGGTTAATTGAGTAATACTTCTCTCTCTCTCCCTCTCTCTTTCTCTCTTTCTCGCCTACCGGTGACGCGTCCCTCTATTTTTGATTCACGAGCAGCTGATCACCTTCGATTCCCTCCCTATGCGTGCCTCTCCACTCGTTTGGCGAACAACACGTCTCGTTTCGTTACTCGTGGTCGGTTAGACTGGTCGTCGACGTGCTCGACTTTTCCTCTTTAGATTAGATACCACGAATCTCTGTTTGAAAGAGCTTTTTCTCTTTCCGTTAAAAGAAAAATTCAATTCGAACATTGTTTTTCTTCGTTCTGTCAGAGGTATATCGTTCGAAAAAATACACTTAACTGTGAAGTATGTGTATGAATCATTGTGCAAAGTTTGAAATATTTGTTTTCGTGTATGGTACCGCGGATGATCGAATTATTACGAACAGATGTATAAATGAAATATTGTTTTCTGCGGTATGGAAAGTAAAATATACTTTTTCTTTTCTTTATTCTTGACACGTACACTGCCGTTTATGGAAGTGTAGACACTTCGTTAAAAAATATTTTTATTTCTGCTTATTTACCAAATCACTAATATTTTATTTCTTTAAGATTTACATAAACTTATTCTATGTATTTATTTTTTATTTGTTACTTTATTTTTTTAGAAAATTTTGATATTGAAACATTTACAGATTTAGGATTTTTGTTAGTTAATAAAAGATTGAAATGATTTTTTATTTTAGTAAGTTTAATTTATTCTTCTTTACCTCCATTTTTATCTTTAATTTTAAAATGAAGTTTCAATTATTATTTTTTAGATTATCATATAACAAAGCGTAAGCATACAAGTTGGTTATAATTTTAGTATGTCATTTATAAACCACACTCGCAGTTATAATCCTTACCTTACGATTAAATCTCGAAGAATCTTACGCGTGCAGACAATTAAATTTAGCGTAACTCTATGGAGTTATCATAAAATACAACTGAAATATTTTTTTTTATTATACTTCACAAGTTAAAAGAAATTTATATCGTTTTTAAACATTAAAATATACAACGAGCGTCGTCCGTCAAATTCGAATTTGGTACAGAAAATCTTGACTAGCGAGGCCTGTCATTTCCACTCAAGGGATTAATGAATTAAATAAAAGAGACTTAAAACAACGAAGTTTTCCTGATTCAGCGGTTCGGCGAATCGGTGAACAGTTTCGTCTAAACGCGTGCAAAGATTTATCTATACACGAACGTCTATCGCGTTATCCGTCGATCACGTTCCCTGATAATTCCACGAGCCGGTGATTATTTATTCCGAGCAACACAACAGTCGATATCGAGAAAGTTCGAGTTAAAGAGGCAACTGATATCGTAGCCGCAATTCGTCAGAATCGCGGCAAGATTCCTCGCTTATAATTCATTGGTAAAAATTGCGGAAATAAATGACGATAAGCGTGGTCCGTTGCGATGCTTGAAACTTTTAAAAACCACATTTCTAGTTTAAAAGTAAATCGTTTCCTCTGTTTTATCGTTTCGCCTGTTTCCACTATTTTCTGTATTGATTTCACGATAAACAATACAGTTTCTATGACGATGCACTTCGTCTTTTACGCGTCGTAAACACGATTTCAACGTTTTATGTTTTCAGAAGATCGTCTACGTTACTGTTAACAGTCGTTAGGACAGCGTGTATGCTAATCTGTTATTTCCGGGCAAGGAGTAACGACCGCCTAGGCAAACACTCGTCGTAATAGCCGAGTCCTTGTTTGGATCTTCCTTTTTATCGCGCCTCGTGACATCGTGAATCGTATCCACACGTTTACCAATGTTATACACTTCAAAATTCTAGTGTCGTAACACGACAGGACTTTTATTTTCACCGAGATCCTTATCTTCGAGGATCAATAGCTAATTTCTGACAGTTTTACACTGTGACATAATGATCGTAAATTATTTCTGTTTTATCATTAACGTTGAATTGTAATCTGGGATATGATATAACGAGGTCGCAGAAGTCATCAAAATCTAAAGTAAAGATGTTTCATTGACAGAAATAAGGACGTTCAAGGATTTGAAACTTTGGATACTTTTAGTCCAGTGTCAATGTACTTTTATTGGCTGTACAGATACAGAAAGAAGCTCCTAATATTCCAAATAATAATTATTAGTAAATAATCAGATATTTAACCATTTTTAACTAAGATATTAACCCAATGCTGAGTAAATTATTTGTGCGAGTAATAGTAAGTAAAGACTACACATTTTCAATAGCTGGATAACTATAAATGTTTATAATAATCCTGATACTTGCTGCGTATCATGGGATTGTCATTTAGTTTTGCATTTTGATATTAGTAATTTTGTTACGAATAATTGAAAATGCAGTATTTATGCTTCATACTACGTGTTCTACATCAAACTTTGATCAAACGATGATTCTTTCTATCTGCAAATACTGTTTATAAAAGAAAACTGATTTTTCCATTTTTCCTAATGATTTTGAATAAATATCATTAGCATGATTTTTAACAAATATTGAAATACAATTGGCATTAATGCGTTCTCCCTTTATTTCGTGATGTTTCTTTTTGAATTTTGTAAATATCATTCTTACTTTCTTTTTTACGATTTTTTTCTTAAACCTTACTAAATTACATCAAATTGGTACGGCACTCTTTGCCTAGTAAGTATAATTCTTTCGGTCGGCACTAAAAGGGTTAAAATAGAAAAGAAATTCCATAAAGCAAGTGAAAAATATGTTTAGTTCCAAGTTAGTCATTTTTCTTAATTGTGAGTAACCCTAAAACCTAATATGCGTGACATCAGTCGGTACCGCATTTCGAGGGTTTAATTTACGAAACCTGGCTGTATCATTGCTTAAACTACATCAACTTTATTATTATCATAAGAAAAGTAATGAATTATTTAGGTAAACGAAGAGATCACCGAGCGACCGAGATTTCACGGTGAGAGTGTTTTCAAGCGCGGTAAATTTGAAATTTACACAGATACGAGCGTTACGTTGAGTTTTCTTTTCTTTCGAAACGACGAAGCTTAAGCATCACCGTGCCGTGAAACTTTTCCACTGATAGGATTAACTCGCGGGAGCTGTCGTAAGGTTTCGTCACACTGTCCCTTTGATATTTCTGATCGTAGCTCACGAAGAAGCTCCGCCTTGTAACCAACGCCCACAAGAGGAACCTCCCTTTTACTTGTTGATGGATCGACGGCGACGAAATTGATATTCGCCGCGTGGCGAAAGCAAGCGTGTGTGTTCCCGGTGAAATGCCTTTCCCGTTTAATTTGTACAAGCGGGTCGTCGACCCTCTGCAAGGTCGGTAACTGTTCGCCATTAATATATCGGCCTCGTACCATCGTGGATCGTGCTTGAATGCTGGGCCGCGTTCTCCTCTGCCGGCGAAAAACAATCGTGAAAGGCTTGGATCGGTGTGACGTGTAGAATTTGAACAATCTTCGACGATTACACCTTTTATTCTGTGTTAGACGATGCTTGAACCACCCTCTGTAGACAATTTAGGTCTTCGATGACCCAAGCGAAAGATTTTGCTCAAAAACTGCCATAAACTTTCGCTTCAACTAGATATAATATAGGTAGAGACTTCAATAAGTGTCTCAGATTTTTTTTCAAAGCTCCTGAAACTCCAGAATGATAAATGTGATTAAAAAATTTTCTTCCCTACGAAGAATTAATAATGAAATTCCCTTTTTTCTACTGGAAATAGAGAATTTGAAGAATTTTGATAATGACACTTTGTGATCGACGTTTTTCATCATTCTAAGCTTCCAAGAAATTTACAAAAATTTCCCTATAAAACTGAAAATTAATTTCAGAGAAACACAGAAAAATGAAATATCCTCTGGGTCATCAACGACCCAGGTTGCTTATTAAGGATGAATATAAAACAGAAAGAAAAAAGAAACTTGTCTCTAAATCCTGTATCGTTACGTCCTATAACACACTTTCCACTAAATCTCTCCGCGTAACGCTAGTTAGTCGTCCAAGGAAATTAGTTATCTCTAAATTCTCTCTCCCTTCCGTGAGAACTTCCTGTGACTCCCCTTTTAAATTACCGCTGCTTACGAGCACGAATATTCTCTCTAAAGAGAAAAAGAAGAAAAACTAAAAAAAGAAAAACGAGAGATGCACGATTAGAAGCATATTCTCGTAGGCAGCTGTACGAAAATGAAGAGTGGCGAGATCCCCCATTGCAAGGGAGTACAGAGAAAGGGGTGTTCCAAATCTCCGCGCGTAAAATCTAAGTTTAGAGGCTGCATCTGCGTTTCCCACTCGCGTCGCGTTTCACGGCTTTCCACCATTTATCTATCTCCTCGTATATACACATTTATACTTGTACAAGGTAACAATTACACAAGTTTAGTATATCGAGGATGATGCAAGTTAAACACCTAATTTCGAAGCGACCGAGTTTTCTTGTTTCAAGCTGAAAGACGAACGTTGAATCGTCGTATCAATGGAATTGCACAATTTAACGTCGTTTAACGTCGATTATTCGACGAAGTCGCGTGAATAACATTATCAGGAACCGATTGAATCGATCCATCGCGGATAGTTGTTTTCTGATTTCCCCGAGCTGAATTCAAGGCTAACGTCGAGCGCGTCAGCCATGTTGGATTACGGATAGGAACTTTCTAACGCGTGAAAGTAAATTGTGTATTATACTTTTACGATCTTGGATTATACGCGTTCGTTTGTTCCATTTTTTTTCCTTCTTCTTCTTTTTTTTATTTTGCGTGTCGTTCTTGTTTTTTTTTCACTTCGTCGAGGATGTGAACGTTTTCTTCGAGTGCACAGGACCGAGTGAAATTTTTCGATGAATTTCATATTTTCACTTAGTCAGCAGAAATGATCCCTCGGTAACCCGATTTTTCTTCGTTCGCGAGAAGAAAGCGATTACGGTTCACTGTAATTTGACGGGCTTTTTTTTTTTTGTTAGAAGAGGAATAAATTAATGGTTACGAAGAAATTGGCTAGGAATAACAGTACGAAAATAGAACAAATCAAGCGAGAACTTTAGTCTTTCCGTTACGACACACACAGTATTTACTGTACTGGACGAGACGGTGAATATTCAACGTGTGCATAAATATAAAGATATGGATGATTAAAAAATCAATTGTTTCATTATAATTGAATGTCTGGCGCATTCCGTTGTTGCTCGACTTTCACGGAAGTGTGAAAATAAATTAGCAAATTGTATGCATTAGATGAGCGTACACATACGCCCTTCGTAAACGAACGAGTTAAAATTAGAAGCAGATGAAAGGGATAAAATGTAGACATATTATGTATTAAAAAGACAGTGTTCTTCAGCCTTTTCACACCTGCTGTTCGGCAATGAAAAAAAAAAAAACCTTTTATTTATCAATCCAATTTTTCCTCGTTTATGAGGAGAAAAATTGTTGAATGCAATTTTACGTTTCACTCGGAGAATTGCCTAGTAATAATACAAAAATGCAATGCAATAAACAATTAAAATGAAAATTACGAAGTATACGTAATTTCTCAGGATTAAATCTAACGTTACAAAATTACAAATTTTGCTGCTGTTTCTTCTCTAGAAACTTACGTGTAGCATTTATAATTTTTCTGATTGAACGAACTGTTACGACGGATTAAAAAGTATATTTTCCCCAACATAAAGCTGTCGACGTGTGTACATGTTTCCTCTTTAAAAGAAATTAATACCAATAACGATTTGATGAAATAATCGTTTCCATTGTATTTAACGAATCCAACTGACCAATCTTCTCCCCGTTTCTCCTGTTACAGACTCATATGCTGTTGATGGATGCGTTCCTCCAGAACAACAGGCTGGATCATGTCTCTGGTGTGATGGCCTCTCACCCCTCGTACTTGGAGCACTTTCTCCGTACTCAGCATTTCATCCTGAGGGGCGACGGTCCGCTACCCTACGACTACAGGCATCTCATCGCCATAATGGTAAGCCTACGCTTTTTCTATCTAATTCACCTTAATGGTAGCAAGGTTTTCTTTCTTCTTTCTTTCTTTTTATTTTGTTTTTCTTGTCGCGGAGTATGATAACACCAGCTGGTCGATGTAACGCGACGGAAAACAGAAAGAAAATTCTCCCTTTTCTTCGTGAAACTGATTTTTATTCTATTTCTCTCGCGACGCGCAAAGATGGCGGATAACAACGACGGCGCTTCTTAAATGAACTCGTAAGCCGGGAGTACGGTATTAACGGTGCAATTATAACACGTGTAGAAAAAAAAAAAAAGGAGCGCCTTTAATGTTGACGTATTACCGAAGTCCGTTATGTAACGCGAAGAGGAAAACAGGGGGAAAAAAAGGAAAATCGACGTTATTACGTAAACTGTGTTAAACTCGCTACTGATGGTAATGGGATCAAGCGTCGGGAAGATCAGTTTCACGGCGATGAATACTAAATAAAGCGCGATAAACATTGTAATCCGATCGCTCGTTTGTGAAATTCGACGTGCACGTGACACGTGTTACGGAATATCGAATTGAACAGGAGTGAAGCGATTAGCCGAAAGAAAGGTGGAAAATTGAAATTCAAAGAGTTCCTCGCCGATTTATATATTAATCAATATTGACCTCTCGTTGACCTGGCGTTGTATCAATCGCGTCACAGAGTGTTCTTTTCGTTCTATTATTATCGATTACGTGGCGTGTGCATGTGTGAGAAGAAATTTAAATACGATCTGTCTGTTCGAACGATGGTAAACGTGTATGCGTTGCGTTGTCCATTTACCATGGACGCGTTGTTTTCGCGAGCATCGCAGAACGCGATTATCGCGGCGCTCTTTTCCAGCGTAATCATGCGCCTTTCTTCGAATCTGGTCCTCCCTCTCTTTTCCTCTCTCTCACTCGTTTACTCAGTCACTCGCTCGCTTCTCTCTCACCCTCGCACTCTCTGCCCCTCGCTCTCTCTGCTCCTTGCTCTCTTTGCTTTTCGCTCTCTTTGCCCTCCGCTCTCTCTGTCCCTTATTTTCTCTGCCCCTCAGTCTCTCTGCCCCTCGCTCTCTCTGGTCTCGAATCTCTCTGCCCTCACTCTCTCTGGCTCTGAGTCTCTCTGCCCCTGAATCTCTCTGCCCATCACTCTCTCTGGCTCTGAATCTCTTTGCCACTCAGTCTCTCTGGCCCTGAGTCTCTCCGGCCCTGAGTCTCTCTGCCCCTCAGTCTCTCTCTCCTTCACTTCCTCTGTCCTTCTCTCACTCACCCTGTCGCGCTCTCTTCGTCTCTGTCTCACGTTTCCTCCTCTCTGTTCTCTCTCTTTCTCGCACATAGGTCGTTAGGCCAAAGATTATCAGGAAGCCGAGCAAGTGCAGCGGGTTTCGTAAGCGTTACGTTCTCGTCCGTTCGAACCGACGATTTCGTGGAGAATAATCACCGTGAAATGAACAATCATCCATAGTTCCTCTTCTGAGAGGGATAAATTCATAAATTAATTAATAGATCGGAGAAAAAGAGAGGCAGCGAGAAAGAGAGAGAGAGATGAATGGTAATTGGGTCGAATCTGGAGCTAATTAAGCCTCGTCCGTAAACAGAATATTATATCGAGGCTGCGACTTCCTGTTTTGAAAGATAGCATACGGTGATCGGAAGTCCTAACGAGCCTCTCTCGATCTTCAATTAAACACGCAAGTTTCATTTTCTTTGATTCATCCGGTGTCACGGGAAAATTCGATCGTACCATACGTTGATTCACCGTGACGATAATAATCTTCTTTAATTCTATATAGCAAAATGTGATATCTTCTATCTTTCTAATTTCACAGTACAGGCAACTCGACAGTTTGCTCAGCTGTGAAAGATTAGAGCGTTTTCAAGCACACCTCCGCTATTTTTCTAAATTAAATAGTACAGATATTTCATGTTTTACCTATCTCTCTAATTTCACCTAACCGCATATATCTCAATTTTAATAAAAAATTGAACATAAAATTCCTCTTTCTTTCCAATTTCCTCCAGAATCCTCTTTATTCTTTTCTTTTTGCATCAGAATTTTGCAAATTCATTGCTCATCTATTAGGTGTAGAAATAAATTTTTGCCGACTGAAGTCGCACAATCAGCACAGTCATTCATATTGAAATATTCGCAATGGTGTTCGCAAGCTCACAGAAAAATAGTAAAAAATGTCATCGACGATAATGGAAATTTTTTCTATGATCGATCAGTTTTCATTCTGTTTGAATGATACTTTATTTGTCGTAAATGAATGTTAAAAATCGGAGAGGATGAATTTCTAACATCTAATACTTTGTCACCTAACGAATACATAGAAATTTGTAGATGAAGACAAGCTCACGTCCAACACGTTCGTTTTATAATCGTGACATTCGATCCAATCTGTTCGAACGGTCGGATATCACGGTGTAGCTAGATAACAGCTCGCGACATGCCGGTAGTCGATAGACGAAATATCGTCATTCTAAATGATCGACCGAAAACACTTTATCAAACACGATAAAAACTCGACACGAGCTAGCGGGAAGGAAGGACGTTTGTAGGAGGAGAAAGAGAGAGATTGTCGAAGGCGGTAGAGGGGAAGAACGATTGCCAGTCTCTGCACGAAGAAAGAAAGAGAAAGAGAGACCGATAAATTGATAAGATATCTGGAAAACAACTTTTCTACCGGTAAACATTCTATCTGACGCGGGTCTCGCGTTTCGAGGTTCGCGAAACTCGATTTTCACGGAGATGGAATTAAGCTTGCTGTAATAACCGTGGAAAAGATTAAAAAAAATATATAATACAACATTCTGAGAACTCTTTTATTCTGTTCAATTCGATCAATCTTTCGTACTTTCAATTCTGATACTAGAAATAGTAGATTCGTATTGTAATACACTTTCTACGAGAATAATTAGAATTATCGAATCGCTAATAATCGAAGAGCTTTCACGTGTATTAACAATATTTTAACGAGGTCACACGTGGCATAGTTATCGTCACCTGCTGCTATACCGCCAACTCTGAAATTCGGAATTATCTCGCGCTTCGCTCTCGGGAGTTATCACGCGCTGTCGACAGTACATAACAGATTTATCATTCGAGGAATGCACAAAAAAAAAACATCTGGAGCGCTATAAAAGAGAAAAAAAAATTTTACAAAAAGAATATAAAGAAAGAAAAACAAGAGAAGCTCGTATATTTACACCTATCTCGTTTGCAACGTAACTGGTGCTCTATTAAAATGATCAAAAAAAAAAAAAAAGAAAGAAAACCTCGGTTCGTTTTCTCCGATATATATATATATTTTTTTTTCTCCAACATTTTCCCGTTTTATTTTTTCTTTTCCTTCGTTCGCTCGTCGAAACGCCGGTGTTTTTCCTAGATTCGCGAACGTAGGAGAGGGGCAGGCGTGCAAAATTTCAGGCTGGCCACGTGTTTACACAGTTCTCTTATCGCTTATCGCGACTCTCAAGTCGATCGATCCACGGCCCCGCATGGTAAACGCGTGTGTTGTTTACGTGCTTCATCATCTCTTCGTTTCGTCCTTCTCCCCTCGACGTTCGTCCACCTATTCGTCGTAGACAACGTCGCCACATCGCTTCTTCGATGTTTCTTCGGGTCCTCGTAGCCATTTGAATATTTCTGATGTAATTCCAGCATCGATGAAAACAAACCATCAAAAAGGAATCCAATAATGTTGCGGTCTCTATTATTTCCTACGCGTCGTCCTTTGTTCTTTCCCTTTTTTGTTTTTTTTTTTATTTATTCTGAGCTACCTCGATGGTAATTAATTTTTCATCGAGCTCGTTTTATCCCATCGTTCTTCGAGTGGTTTGTTTTTACAATGCTTCCAATAACTCCACGCAGTCGATGTTCGACTGCGTTGAAAATTGTCGACGTTTTCGTCGACGAGAGTGCTCTACTCGAGCGTGTCACTCGGTTCTATTTTATCCTTTTTTTTTCTCTCTCTCTAGTCGTTTCTTCGTGTTCTCTATATCATGTCGAACCAGGTAGGAAAGAGGTCTATATACAACGCACACGATCGATGCACTCTTGCTCAATTTCGCGCCTCGATACGTCGCGTCGCTGTCAATTTGTCTCTACTCACCCCTTCTTCTTCTTCTTCTTCTTCTCGACGACGACGCTGCCGCTTCTTTCTTCTTCTTTTTCTTCTTTTTCGCCCTCTATCAACCCCTATGTCTCTCTTCCTTTGCTCGAGGACTCTTTCGGGTGTCTCTTCGAAAGTAACAACCGGCTGACACGGTAGTTTGTCGATGAAACGCACCGCGCGTTTGCCCGGGACTTTATTTTATAGTCTCCCTTTTTCAGAGTGAAGAGAGCAGGTTTTTTTCTTTTTTCTTCTCTTTCGAACCAGCCTTTGAGGTACTTCGAGTTATCGAAGTATGGAGTTTCTTTTTTCTTTCCTTTTTTTACCAACTGGATCGAAAAGTGTCGGCAGTTGGTTCATTTTAGAAATGTTTCGTTAATTATGTTTGAAGTAGTTTGACTTTGTTGTTGCTTGTTTTGTTCCAGGCTGCGGGAAGGCATCAGTGTAGCTATCTTATAAATCTACAGAAAGGAGAGTTTATCCTCCAGGGTGGCGACCCGTCGTGGTTGCGAGGCTTGAAGTCAATTCCTGGAAAGCTGCAGGATCTCTATGAGATTAATAAGATTTTAGCCCACAGGCCGTGGTTGTTGAACAAAACGCACATAGAGGTAAGCTTAGCGATGATTATAACACTTTAAACGGCCACATCGTATAGTACGTATTTTTTTTTTTTTTCGGAAATTTGGAAGAAAAATAGGAAAAATGGAATTTTTATTTAAGTACAATTTTTTTAGACAATTCGATCGTATAATTTTACTAACGAACGGGGGGGAAATATAAATAATTGAGAGTGTGTTAAATTTTAATCGTTTATCTTCATTTTCTACCAAGTTTTGCGTGGTTCGTAGCATTTCAGAAGGATTGTGATAGAGAAAAAAGTATTTGGATTAAGTTTCAAGTTCTTTCGGGTGTGTTTTAAGGAGAATTTTTTGGGGAAAATGTAGGAAAGGTGAGAAATAAATGGTTTCTTCTGTTACAGAAATTGACTAAAGGCGCAGATAGTTGGTCTTTAGCCGAGGTTGTTCACGCGATAGTTCTTTTGGCCCATTTCCACTCCCTTTCGTCTTTCGTCTTCTCCTGTGGGATCAACGAGGAGCTGGACAACGTGACTGGACACCATTACAAAGAAAATGTCCAGGATAATAGCAATAACATACCAACTGCCAAAGACAAGATTTCCAGTAGTCCGAAGAAGATTCCCAATGGTGATGGCAAGACTGGTAAGTGTTGTCACCATCGAAAAAGCTTAATCTACGACTATTTGAAATTCACCGAATTTCAGATAAACACAGACATCGTAATTTAACTCGAAGGTTGTCTTCGCCGGAGAAGATTCTGCTGTATATAATTATCGTGTATTTTATTGCTTTTTAATGTACTTAAGTAGCATCTTGTACTATAAATCATTCTTACATCTTCTCTTTCGTCCTTCCTAGTTTCCTTTTAAATTCGTACACTTGGAACGATCGATCAGTTATCTTTCACTGATTATTTATTTTCTCTTTCGCCCTTTTTGCAGTTGTTTTTATTTAAATTCAGAGATTTAGAATAATCGATCAGTTATTTTTCATTGATTATTTAATTTCTCTTTCGTCTCTCCTAGTTTCTTTTTTTAATTGATGAACTTAGAATAATCTATCAATTATCTTTCGTTGTTTATTTAATTTCTCTTTCGTTCTTTTCGCAGTCTATTTTGAAATTCGTACAAATTCGTAGAATAATCGATCGATTATTTTTCACTGATTATTTAATTTCTCTTTCGCCCTTTCTATAGTTTTTTTTCCCCCCTTTAAATTCAGAGATTTAGAACAATCGATCAGTTATTTTTGTTTGATTATTCAACGAAGTATCGTTGTTAATCTGTGTAGAAAACATGCCGTCACCACCATCGTCGCCGAGTATAGTAGGCGAGCAAGAAGTTGGTGTCGTGGCGTTGATGGAACGTATGAAACGTCTTTCGGAAAAGTCAGAGTCTTATCAAATCACGCAAGAGGAGCTATCGAAACGGTTCGAGACCGTGGAAACACAATCCGCCGAGCTGGCCGCGGCACCACAAAGAAGTAGTTCAGTACTTGACTCTGATATTGGCCACTTCATCGAGGATCCCACCTTCATCTATCAGGACTTCGCCAAGGTAAGTGTTTTTCCAAGTGTTCGTAACATTCTTTTAGTGTAGATCGTGTAGTAGACACAAAGGTTTAGAGTTTATCAGTTCTCTTTTATTTTCTCTTTGAAATCTGTGAGAAATCTTAAGGTGAGAGGGTAAGGGATGTATACTATTACAAATTCTTGTTACAATCATTATAATTAATATATGGACGTTCTTTAAAACCCACTAATTTTATTTTAATTGGACCAAACGATGTTTTTTTTTTTTTTTAAGGAGTTAGAAAGATTAGTTTACTAGACGTGTGCAAGATTTTTTAAAGAATTGCAATTGGTCGGTATTCAAGCACCAAAATAAATACGAACGCCGTGCAAGAAGTTAATAAACGCTTGAATAACAGCTTAGGATCAAACTCAGCACAGGCTGCTGCAAGCTCGTGTTTCGATCAACTCGGTCACAGAACCAATCGTTCTCGGCGCGTTGTTTTTACGTTCTCGATTCGAAAGTACGCTTCAAGGCGACGCTCGCCGCTGAATATTTAAGTTTCGTCGATTCGATTACCGTTTCCACCGCGATACCATGAATATTTACGATCGGTCACACGTGTCCCGCCGAATCGTGCGTTTAACCTTAAACAGCGGTGGCGCGATTTTAATACGTCAACGGGAAACCGGGGAAGAAATGAAAGAAAAAAAGAGTCGCGTTATTTATGCCTTTCTCCGAGCAATGTCTAACAAACATTAGTCGTAAATGTTAACGGGACTAAAAAAGTAGCTGTGAAACGTGAGGTTGAAAGAGAAAATTTTTGAAAAAGGGAATTGACGAAATTTATGCAAATTGTGACGAAAATTATGCAAATAAATAAGATATCGAGTGAAAAGAACAACAATCGAGAGTGAACAGCGAACAGTAGTTGTAGCAACAATTGAACATCGGTGTCTGACATTTTTTAATCATTTATAATGGTTAAAATAAGATAATTATCGTCGACTAGAAAATTTTTAATCACGTAAACACCTAGATGACACTTTGAAATAAAAGAAAGTTATATCAAAACATTTCAAATGGAAATGGGACCATCGCAATGTCTACAATATATAGTTACTTGTTTCTTTTAAATTTTGTGCAATTTTTTCATAGCAAAATGTTTCTCGCAACATATTCGACAAAATTTCCTCGCCCTTCTTTTAAATTTCGCGGCTGAAAATTTTTTCAA
This sequence comes from Anthophora plumipes, assembly GCA_951804975.1. NCBI lineage: Eukaryota > Metazoa > Arthropoda > Insecta > Hymenoptera > Apidae > Anthophora > Anthophora plumipes. The sequence continues at coordinate 20,939,363 of OX638117.1, read as the reverse complement.
GCAAGACCTTGCGAATGGTTCGTGTTACTTTCGCTTGGAATAACGAGAATTCTTATTTCTCAAGGTAGAACGTGAAAAATTCGCGTGACAGTTAACGTGTCAACAATAAACGAATTGCAGATTTTTCTGCAAATTCATATTTTCGAAAATATAGTGAAAGAAACAAGGTACAGCTTGGATAAAAAATTATTTCACCTATCAGATATTAAAAAGCAGTATGATTTGAACATTTCGTGCAATTTTCCATCTTTAAATTTCCCACGAATGCAGAAAAATCCACCGTCTAAGAATAAATCGTCGCATACGGGCCTCTCTTTCAACCATCGTTCGGTTTCTTTGTTTTCAGCGCGGTCAGCTGAACGATATACCGACGTTCCGCGTGCAGGATTATTCGTGGGACGATCATGGTTACTCACTTGTGAATCGCCTCTACAACGACGTTGGCTATCTTCTTGACGACAAATTCAAGACAGCCTACAACCTGACGTACTACACGATGGGCACGCATAGCAAGGTGGACACGTCCCGTTTCAGACGGGCGATCTGGAATTACATTCAGTGTATGTTCGGGATCAGGCACGACGATTACGATTACAACGAGGTGAACCAGCTGCTCGAACGTAGCCTGAAGACGTTCATCAAGAGCGCCGTCTGTTACCCGGAACGTGTTACCAAGAGGGATTACGATCGTGTCATGAGAGAATTCAAGCATAGCGAAAAGGTATCTTTCATTTTTCTTCGTTTCAACCTTCCTTAGCCTTTTTATCATTAATCATCCTCTCACCCCGTGTGTTTTGTCGATGCTCACGTCTGACCACTGTTTATGTAACACCGGATATATGCATAATCCAATTTGAATATCATTTGTGCACACATTCCGGTTTCACGTGTTTCGATTCGGTGACTCACGGCTGTGGACGTTGCGAATTGTACGAATAATTATGAAAGTGGCATAAGCTGGTATCAGAGCCGCCCCTAGTGTCGGGCAACCGCTCTGGGCCTCGCGCTTTAAAGGTTGCAGCATGATAATGCTTTTTAATTAAAATGTAACAACTTGTATTTCAATATAAAATGTAATTGTAAGGTACACTGGAAAAATTTCATGAATCTTTATTTCTTGATACAACTTTGCTACCAATTGATTTTATGATCTATAAAATGAATTAAAATTAAGATTTTTTGTTCGATTTCTACTAATGGTGAAAATGCAGTACTGGTACAGTGTTTGAATATACTGAGAAATATGCACGACTCTTTTCCACACGTTAGTTTAAGAATATTGTTAACAGATTTCAACAGCATCAGCAGAACGAAGTTTTTCTAAATTATAACTAACTACAAATTATCTACGGACAACAATGTCACAGGAACGATGGACACGAAATATGTGAAAAATTAAATTACGATGATTCAATAAAAGATTTTGCTGAAATAAAAGCCCGCAATATTAATATTTCATAAAATAGTGCGAAAGGTACATTAAAAAAAAAGTTAAGATAAAAATAAATAAAAACAAACATACAATCTTAAAAAATTACTTTTTTACACCTTTTGCTTTATAATTTGTGCAATTTTGTTTAAATAAAATTTTGGAAAGTTGATGTTAATTATTTTACTTACTAGTTTTGTTTCTTTTTTTTTTTACTAATATTTAGTTTATTTTTACAAAGAGTCCCGCAATTTCAGATTTGCCCCAGGCCCGCAAAAGTTAGGGGCGGCCCTGGGTACCAGTACATATATTTCTATCTGTTTCTCTCTCTCTCTCTCTCCTGTGATATATTCCAATATCAAACAACATTTCCGGTTACTTTCATAATTACCCAGTTGAATTGCAAAACGTAGAAAAAGTCACCTGTATCCGTCGTTTTTATTTCAATTCGACTTGCGTTATCCGAGCGTTGCTGATCGATAATTGTCACGTTGCTTATGTTTCTTTTTCCAGGTCCACGTGAATCTAATGATCTTGGAGGCACGGATGCAAGCGGAGCTGTTGTACGCTCTCCGCGCAGTGATGCGGTACATGACCTAAACCGAACACGGTCGCCGCTCCTTCGTCTACTTGCTGTCTGTCAGTTTGTCGTCGGTTTATTTTATCGTGTAACTTGCGCCGCGGAATATTCGCCAAGGCGTCTTTGCGGACTCTGCACATGGCACAGAAAAGAACGAGCGAACGCGACACCGATTTTCACGCAGTGTAATACATACATACATTCAAAAATGCATTCATACATACATGTATATGTGTGTACGTATGTGTAACCATGTATCCTCATCACGAAGGCACACACATACACACGCAGGAACGCATTCACATATTCTTATCCATTCGTACATACATATATACATATACACACACGAGTAAAAACATCGAACCATAGAGTTCACGTTACAACAAACTTATACATGAACGTACAGACAGACAGAAACAAATACATACCGTACGTACATTTATAGAATTTTATGTAAAACACCGCGCGTTAACCCGAAGAAGAAAAACCGGCCCCCTTGGAGTTCGAGTGTCCTCTGTGTTGCGGACAGAGTAGCAAGAATGGTGTCCAAGCGTTTGCTCGTCGGTGGTAACATTAAACGACTTGGGATCTCTTTGATGAGTCAGTGCTGAACCGAGAGGAAAAGAGCAACAGCGAAGAGGAGTTCCGCGAGGCGCGTCGAAGAAGAGAGAAGAGAAATTCAACGCGGGTGTGTCAATAATGACCGACGACTATTTGATCGGTCGAAAGAAAAAAGAGAAAAAGGGAATAGAGAAAGAAAAAGGAAAGAAATGCCGATCCTCCAGTCAACAGTAAGCTATAGATGGTTTTGTCATGAACGAAAGGATTACAGTAATTCGCAAGAATGGCCTTTTTACAATTGACGCGTGACCGTTTCCATCTGTAAACCGGAAACGCGAAACCGTTCCTTCTTCTGTTCGATTTGTTCTTTTCTTTTCTGGACACCCTATCGTGTGTACTACTGCGAAGAGAAGATGTATATACACACATATGTGAGAGAGAAAGAGAGACGTGGAGCGTGCAAGGAGAAAGGGACGAGTATGGCGGGAAGGAAGAGAGAAAATGAGAGAAGAGAAAGAGAGAGAGAGAGAGAGAGAGAGGTTTATCGTTTGTTTTGTAAATAGACACTCGTATTTTTCTATGTTCGCGAAGATATCGTGTAGTAGACTGTTATTTGCGCGTTTCGTTAGCGTTTCAGATCTGTTGAAGCTTTTCCCCCTCCTTCCCCGATCGTGTCGCGTCTGGAACATTTTGTCGCGTTCAAATTTCTAGCTTTTCTCAGTTCTTCAACATTTACTCTTCTTCACGCTTCTTTTAGCTTCTATTTTATTTTTAATTTTTCATTATTTCTCTCAAAGACGTTACTTTTAACAAATTTCTTTTTCCCCGCCTTTCGTGCTTTCTACTTTATACCCGCTGTCCAATTCAGATCGCCTCGTTTTCCATATTAGTGGTCGGAGAGGGGGGGAAGGAGAGAGAGGAGCATCGCGTGTCCATTTAACGCAAAGAATCAATCAACAAATCTCCCCCCTCCCCGCGGTACTTTATGTACGGGGACGATAACGCCGATATGGCTGCAATTAATCGTAAGGATAATAAATTATAAGAAGTCTATTGTCGTGGAAACACTTTCGAATCCGAGATGGCTAATAATAAAGTCACCGGGTTCATGTTTTCTCTTCGTTTCTCGATATCGAGACGTGACACGTCCATCGTTCTTCCTCGTCCTTCAACGAGCAGGGACAACGATGGAACGTGACGAAGAGAATTGAAACATACAAAGAGGTTAAACACAGAAAGAAACGAAGAAAAAAAGAAACTTTGTCTTTCGCGCTACGATCGCGACCCGCGCTGTACATACACATACACACACATATATATATATATATATATATATATATATATATATATATATATATATATATATATGTATGTATGTATGTATGTATGTATATATATTATATACGTTTTAAAAACCTCGTTTATTTCACTGACTATCGTATAACGAGAAAAGCTATTAATAATATTAAAACGAAAAATGATAAAAATGAAAAAAAAGAAAAATGACAAAAAAGTGTACCTTCGTTTTCGTCGTATCCGTGTGTGTCGAGAATACAGATGATAAATGAAGTCTTTAGATCATAGGACGATCTGCGTGTGCGCGCGTGTCTCTTCGAGCGTGAGGGCGTAATTTCATGAATCCGAGTTTTCGCGCGCACACGCAGAGACAAGCAATGCCAATCGGCTGTGTTTATTTACGATGGATCATAGCGCTATTTGTCACCAATCCAAAAGGAAAACAAAAAAAAAACATATATTATATGCGACGATGTATTATTCATATTTCGAGGGAAAATTGGACGAAGAAAATGGTGAAGGATAGAGTAAGAGTAAGAGAGAGAGAGAGATAGAGAGAGAGAGAGAGAGAGAATAAAATAAGGAAAGAAGGATGTTGAAGAGTAAAGTAACAGTTTAAAAGGACGCGAGTCGCACGCGCCATGTTTGTCACCTTACACAAATTTTTTTCGTCCCCTCGCCCCTCTGCCACCTTTGTAATTATTGTTCGAAGACCAGGCGTCTTCGATGAGCTTAAATAACGTGCGCAAGTAGTGCTCGACGCCGCGCGTAAGAAACGTTCCGTTCTTACACTGCTAGTTTTGTGGTGCAGCATTCGCGAACCGGTTCGAACTGCGAGGAAAAAAAAAGAGAGGAAGAAACAGAGAAAAAGAAGAAGAAGAAGAAACAGTGGGAGAATTAAACGGAAGGGGCGAATGAAGACAAAAAAAGAAAGAAAGAAAAGAAAAAGAAGAAGCTGACAGATGAGAGAATCGAAGACTCTGAAGCATATTTTCGCATACACGCGCACGTGTGTCTATCAACGAATTTTTATGCCTTTCGCGTAGCCGTTGTTTTACCCGTATTAACGACGATCAGTATAACAAAAGAAGAAGAAAAAGGAAAACGAAAAAAAAAAAAATAAATCGAAGAATGGAGATAGGAGAAAAAAAAAAGTATATTCGCCCCTTCAGGCACACGACCAAGTTATGGTTGGCAATAGTTAGAAAGCGTGTGGAGAATGAGAGAGGAGGTGATAGGAGGAGACAGAGAGGCTGTTTAAAACAAATCAAATCCATATTAAGTCGTTAAGGTGCACGGTAAAATATGAACGTGTGCCACACACATACACACAACAACACAAAAAAAAAAAACGAAAAAAACATGAAAAGAGGAGTAAGTAAAAGAAAAAAAAAGAAGAAGAAGAAATGAAGCAAACTCTATACACGCGAATTACACGTGTCTGTGATCGCATATTATTACAATAGATGTATAAACACATATACGCGTTGTGCGAGAAGATATTTCGTCGGACTGAATGTGTACCGTCACGTTGTACACAGAATGGGAATAAAAGTAGAACGGAGCGCGTGTTCTATTGATAAATCGTATATTTCACGGAGAGCAGAGTGGATAATTTGCCTCGAACAACAAAACATCCATTGATAATACGTGTAGCGTTTGTAATTACAGTGTCTCTTTATTATGTAAACTGTGCATGCGCGCTCTGAAATTATCGTACATACATATATTTGTGTATATGATTCGGAGCAGTCGGCGTTTCATGAAAAAGAAAAAAGGAAAAAAAAAAAGAAGAAGGGAAACATCAACGTCTGTCCCCTCGATCGTGGATCGTTGCGTTTAAACGATTGCAGTGTTTGAAAATTCAGAAATAATTTATATATACATATATAATATTCCACAATGTATACGTCTCTATGTATACACGCTAGTATTTCTTCTATTCTTTGTTTATTTTATTTGGCAAAAGAAAAAAAAAAACAGCTTACGAGTTTTTCTGATCATATTTTTCCGTTGATCGATTTATCTGACTTATCGGTATCATTTATCCAGCTGGGTTTCGCCGCTGGAGAAATCAGAACAGGTTTACGATCGAGAGAGAGAGACCCTTGGGACAGGTGTGTTTGAATCACGATCCGAGCGAATTAAAAGGGGTGATTCATTGTAAGGAGATAGCAGCGAACAAACACACCGGAGAACATTTTCTTTTTTTGTTTTTTCGACCAACCGCGACGCGCGTTTGACGTCTCGCGACGTTTTCAAAACGACGTCTCCCCCCACATATCACTTGAAGAGTTTTATATCGAGGCCGGGGTCTCGCGATTATCGCTCGCTTCCGCGCGATCCTGAATCCTCATAAACAGGGATTATAGATAGAGAGTGGCGTTTAGGTCGAGCGTTCTTTTTTTCCATTCGTTCTTCGCTTTTTATACGTCGGTAACGTCTCGGAAATTTCACCTGTAAATTGCCTATATATATATATATATATCTTTTCTTTTTCTTTTCTCGTCTTTTTTAATGTCTACGACTGGCAGATTTTCACATCTCTTCAGGTAGATCGAGTATAGGAGCGAGAACTCGAGATCCTTCGGAAAAATGAACAGTTTACGTGAGAAGTTTCGTGTTTGGAGCGTTGATCATCGAGGTTTCGAAAGGCCTTGGAATTGCGAGCGAACGAGAAACGCGAGGGATGTGACGAGTTGCGCGAGCGACAGTATTCTAAGTTTCTTTCATTTTCATTTCCTCTATGCAACTCTCTCTCTCTCTCTCTCTCTCTCTCTCTCTCTTCTCTTTTCTCTCTATCTTCCTTTTCACTTTTACACGCTTTTTTTTATATATTTCTCTATCCTCTTCATCACTCTTCTTCTTCTCTTGTATTTGACAACACACACACTCACATATACATACACGCATACACACAGATCCTGTGCATAGCCAGAGAATGCAAAGGGATTAACCGTTTACAGGGCCGCGAATTTTTATACAGGTTCGTTCTTGCGGTTTCTTTCTCTTTTCTTCTTGTGTTCGGTGTGTTCCGGAATCCTCAGATTCCACCGTAGTCTTTCCCAAATGTATTTCGAGATTCGCGTTTATATTTAAGGGACGAATATTTCGTTTTAGTCCAGAACGATATTTAAACGTAGTTTGTAAATGAAATTATTTAAACGCGTCTACATATATATATATATATTATATTATATTATATTATTATATTATATTATATTGTATCTGTATATTTAATATTTCTTTCGATTAGAAGCGTCGATACGGCGTGTAAACGGTTAAAAGAAATCGAGAAGAAAAACCAGACCTCTTCGACCAAAGAGACTATTTTTTTTTTTGCTATCGAGGCTTAAACTTCGAATTGTCATTATGTAATTCGATCACTTTTGTTCTCTCTTTTTTTTTTTGTATTTTATATACGTCAGTTTTCATCGTCAGACGAAATTTCGAGATTCTTCTTTTCTCCCCCCTGAAAGCGTGGAAATCAAAAAGGAGATCGTTCAACGAGATCTATATATATATATATATATACGTTTCCACCTTTTCTCTTCGTACACTCTTCTATTTCTCTCTCTCTCTCTCTCTCTCTCTCTCTCACTTTCTCTCTTTCTTCGCGTCTTCTCGCGGCTAATTTTCTCGAAGAACCTCTGTAAATTATTTCGAAAAGCAAAAAGGATGTGAAAGGGGGAAAGGGGGGAGAGAAATGATGGATCGCGAACGAGCGAGAGAACTCGTCGGGAGAACGCCTCGAGGATGGAATGAATTGCGGTGTTCGCGGCGCATAATGGCGCCCGGACTGATCTCACAAAGTAAATAAACATTCTAGTTGTTTGAAGAAAGAGCGAGAGAGTGTGCGAGAGAGAGAGAGAGAAAAGTGTGAGGAATGAGCAATGAGCGCGATGTTTCTTAGATTTAATGAAAGGAAAGAGAAAAATGGTCCGACTACTTCGCGAGAAAGAAAAAATCACGAAGAGGAGGAGGAGGAGGTTACGCGAGCAAAGAGCGATCTTCCTTGATGATTACGTTTCTTTTTCTCTTTCGCCCGTTTTTCTGACGCGAGACTAAATCTTCCCAAGCGAAAGATTTCCACATTTTCTTCTTATTCCTTTAAACATAGAATCGTACCTTTGCACAAGAGAGAACTGAAACAATTTCCTGTTTCTCGTGTTCGTCGGAAAGTAAGAGAAAAGGGAAACGAAGGGAAGAAAAATCGCGTTAGGATTTTGGGCGAATTTCGAAGCCTCGATTGAAAAACGCGTGTAGAAAACAAAACACGAAAATCGACGAGAGAGAAGGAAAAAAAAAAGCAAAAGAAAGAAAACGTAGAAAAGTAAATTGATCGAGAGGAAATGAACGAGGCATTTGTTCTACGTATAGACACACATACACATGTACACATGAAACACACTGTATCGTTTCTTTGCTTTCTTTTCATCGTTATCAACTGTCTGCTTCGTTTCGCTGTTTCTTTTTTTCTTTTTCAAATTTAGACGATAGTTCTAACGAGCTCACTATGCGTTACACGTACACACATCCACACACACGTATACACACAATAATACACACACGAGAAAAAAGAAAAAAGGAAAAAAAAAAGAAGAATCTGGCGAACGCAATTCGTCAGAATCGCGGAAGTTACGCGCGTGTTCGTCGCATCGCGAGCTCGAGAGCCACCTTCCGGAAGTCACGGAGAAAAGGAAAACGAACGTGTAGAACGAAGCGTGTTGCAAGTGTGAAGGAGAAGAAAGAAAACGATATAAAAACGGATCAACAAAATATTTACATGCCATCGCATCGAGTATGATCGTGTGATAATTACAAGTGATTTGACTAGGCCCTTCCAAAAGAAAAAAAAAAACAAAAAAAAAACACAAAAAAAAAAGTGGATTCAGTCGGTTATATTATTATTATTGTATCGTGTCAGGAGAAATCGTAGGGCACGCTGGTGTCGCCTCGAATTATCATTGATCTCGTACGATCGCATCGCCTCTCTCTTACATATATATTTTCTTTCTTCTTTTTTTTTTTTATATATTTATATACATTTCCCTACCCCCACTTTGACTATTCGTTGATCTTCTTCCTCGCCTCCTTTGCCCTCTTTCTTTTTCTTTTTGTTACGACACTTTTAGGAAAATTGTTCATTCGAAGATTTTTCCAATTTTTTCCTCCCCCATTGGAAAACACACTAATTCCATATTTAACGGCGTTCCTCGTTTTGTAACATCACGGTCACGTTGATTCGATTAAGCGACGCGGTCGACGCCTAATCTTATCATGGGCCGAGCGACGAGAGACACGTAAAACGACCTCGTTTCTCGAGAGGTCTGTAAATGGAATTATCTTTCCTTCGGGGGGCAAGGGAACAGAAAGCACGCTGTGATTTTAGACATCTCGTTTCTCGAAATTTCTTTCTTTCGTTTCTTCGATCGACTCCTACGTCGATGTCGCGTGTTTTACTTTTGCAAGAAGGGGTTAAAAGATGAAGTATTCGAAGATTCTTGGAGAGAGAGAGAGAGAGAGAGAGAGAGAGAGAGAGAGAGAGAGGGGGAAAGCGATGGAACGTAGCTGTGGCGGGCGATTCGAGCCGAGACTAGCGTAAGAAGCGTTACGTGGAGGGTCGTATGTGATGTGATTTCTTTTATATCATAACGAATGATGAACACTCTAAGAAATGTTATAGTTTCATATAAGTGATATGTTATTTGTCATTTATTTTATCCCTTAATAAATGATGTTATATAAAAAAAAAAGGATTATTTAATCTTCGTCCAAGCATACCCGAAGATCTTCCTGTCTTAACGCATTTGTATCCGCAAGCGGAATAATCCGCACATTACGATTGTTGCCTATTATTGCATGTAATTTCTAAGCAAAATCGAAAGTAAGACAAATTTATCGATGCACGGTGATACGTGCCATTTATTAATTCTTGATCAGTGCCTGAATTGTCAAGTTAGTATCGTGTTTAAAGCTATGATGCAAATGGGTTAAGGGGGACACCAACCTGAGGCGTCAAAAAATGGGTAAAGTTTGGGAATTTTTTTATAAGTAATTACTAAAGGAAAAATGTAGTCTTTTTTCAGAGAATATAAACGTAACTTTCAGCTTTATTTTGCAATTTTTTGAAAGTAAAATCATACAAAATGGCGAAGTTATTCTCTATTTCTGGAACCCTTTCTGGTGAATCATTGATTGTTGATCGCCACAGTTGGCAAGAACTGGGTGGTCTGAAATATAAAAAATTTATTGATTTATAAACTATAAACTATTATTTAAAATGCAGCGTACGATTTTTTTGATATGTCAACTATTTAATTTTTTATAAACGTTTAAAGTTGTTTTTTGGGGGTAAAAACGATTCAATTCAAAAAATCAGCGATTCTGAACTTACGTTTTCGTATTTCCGGTACACAGGTGTCTAAAAAGATTTCTGAAAAGCGTAGTAAAAAAAATATATATATAGAGAGTGGTCCAGGTAAATGGAATCATTTAAATATCTGTGTTATTTGTTGTATAAAGAAACTTCTCAGGAAAAGTTGCACTGTTTCAAAGGAAATATGTTTTTTTCAGTGATCATTTTTTTTCACGAGATTTCAAGGTTGCTTTTGTTAATAAAAATAGTGACGAAAGCATATATATATTTTTCTTAATAACCCTATATTTATTTTTAGATACTCTTGTAGAGGGTGAAAAAGAACAAATTCAACGATTTATAGAATCGTACAATTCCGAACATTTATTTTTGAGATACTTACGTGTGAATGTATCAAAATTTGAGTCAATGGTACGGAATAAATTCTTTTCATTTGAGGCTTTATTTTCAAGAAAATCGACGTGGAATTTTCCCCGAGCACACGTGCACTTCACTGCGAAAGCGTGTAGGAAAATTTAATTCGCAAAGCACAGTTGTGCATGCACTACAGTAACCAACGTTTACAACAATTTCTGCATTAATAAAGTAAATTGAAAAAATTACAGTCAAGTGCATACGTGTCTCAATGAAAATACGAAGTCGATTTCCTCGAAAACAAAGTCTGAAAATGGAAAAAAATATAAATTCCATATTTTCAACTGATTTTCTCATATAGAATCACCCTTTCCATGGTTCCACCATAAATACTGTGACACCCTGTACAGTAATTCTCATCGACACTCAGCGAGATTCGAAACTAAAAATCGGCAATAACACCTGAACGATAAAATCGTGAAACAAAATCTCTCGGAATAATGTACAAACACGAAATATCATTTATTTTATACAATGGGCTAAAAAATAGACAATATACACCAAGGGAAACGTGGGGGAAGAAAGGGGGCGAGTAAAAAAAAGGAACGTGTTCCGTATATCCGTCATCTCGTCTTACGTTTATTCGCCGTCTATCTATGAAATGACACCAAACGTCTACTTTTGCTTGTACTCGCCATTAACGCTAAACAGTTACTCCCTTGCCTCGGTGTATCTCTTCTGTTTCTATGTAATGTGTTTCTGTGTTCTTGTGTTCTCTTAGACGTGTACGTGTGTATCTCGTTTACCTTAAAATACTCGCATTAAGGATTCTTCTACGTTTTCGCGTGTGTGCCGCCGCGGTATAATACACGAACGTGTGTCTCTGTGTGGTCGTATTTACGTATGCAAGAATCGTTAAGAGTGCGGTACGTGGTTGTAAAAGGGGTTAAAAAACCACACGACCTGATCAAACGTTCCCATTTCACCTTATCCAGGCTGTTCCGATTTCCACGATCGTGTACGTGTAATTTTCCTCGCGTAAAAACGGAATGTACAGGAAGAGTCGAGGATGAAAATCGATCTATTACGAACATTCTTCTCGAAGAAGAAGAAGAAAGAAAAAAGGTAATGTAGAAAGTGTTGTTAACTATTCGAGTCTCGTTCTCGACTGTTCGTTACAATACCACGGAACATACTTCTCGATGGTGGAAATGGAGTGTACAGGAAGCGTGAAGGAACCTGAAATCGATTATTCAACCATCTTGTTTTTATATATAAAATGATAGGAAGAACTGATGGAAAATATGTCGTTTTTCCTTGTTTAATTCCAGCCTTCACGATTCCTGTGTACTTTTCGCTGTTGTCTAACGATGCTCGAGGATCGTGTTTTATAAGCTGGTTTATTTAACTAAGGTCATCTTGATATATCTCTTAGAGTTGTGAAGAAGATATTTGAAAAAGTATTTTTAACGTAGTTTACACGGTTTCAGGAGACGAATCGGAGGAAGAATTTTTTTTTATAAATTTTACTTTTTAACGATGTTTTTTAATGTCACTTGTATTTCTTTTTATTGCAAGAAAAATACCTTCGTCATTAATAATTAACACGCTAAGTGCCATTTCTAGATGCTGGATTTTTCGTTCGAGCAGCGTTGATTCTCGAAAAATTGAACAATTTCAAATTTAGAAAACAATTCCCTATCATTCGTTAATTTAAGTTTCGTTAGAACAGTTTAAACAAAGATACAGCTTACCTCTGCAGGCGTTATAGTTCTTCAACACTCTGAAAAATTTTCGAAACTGAAGCGTTGAATGAAAAGTCGATTAAAATCTGCGTGGCACTTAACACGTTAAAGTTTTACGTAAAACTTATATCTGCTGTTGAAAAATATCTACAATGATATTATTGTTTCTTGCATTATTTTTAATTTGCGTTTTGCATCGCAACAACTCGAAGAGACATTTATATGGCCTCATTTAAATGAACCATCCTGTACACTCGACGATATTATCGTTCATCTTACAAAGATGTTACATTATCTTTTTTTTATCAAAAAGGAATTGATATATAATTTATAAGAATACGAGGGGATTTTAAATGGCGAAGATCAATCGACGGAAATCTTCTGGTTTTTTTTTTTTCTTTTGGAAACAACGATTCCTCGAGCGACTGCTTTGGTCGTGTAACAAATACCTCGATATCTCTACGCGATAAAAGTGAGAAATTGCGAGAAGAAGGCGGATATAGAATACGAAGAAACGAAGGTGGTCCTTGGTAAGAAAGATTCGTTTTCGTTAAGGACCACGCTGTTCTCCACGATCGATCTTTCCGCCTTGTGAACCAATATGTGCGAACAATCGTCTCTCGGGTGCAGCTTCTATACGGTTAGAAAGTGAAGAGAATTCGTTCCCTTTGAGTAATCTGAGTGAAGAAATCACGGTGGCCATTTTTTGCTCGCCTCGATTTTAGAAATTGTGCAACGTTCGTGTGTCCCTTGATGATCGATTCTTTCTGTGACACTCGCGGCGGTATTCTACGTCGAAGTATCTCTACTAGAGAAAAAAGAAAATGGAAGGAGGGGAGAAAAAAAAAAGGAAAAAGAAAAACAACGAACTGGTCGGTCCACTGTCCGTCCGGTGCCACTTGATGCGTTTTTGTACTTGCTTCTCGGACATATTTTTTTTCGTTTTTTTTTTAATTTGTTTTGTATTTAGCTAAGTTCGTTTCTTTTTTGTTTTTTTTTCCTTTGTGTTTTTTTTATTAATTTTTTTGTTCTTTTTTCGATTTGTTGTTTCGTTCGTTCATTAGGCCCTAAAAGGTGATCACAAGTGGTGCGAAGAGAGAGTCGTGAGTTAAGTTCCATCGTAGTCGTGTGGCGGTGGTGGTGGTGCGTGATGATGCATGTGGATGTGTGGCGGCAGTTCGACTGTGGGAACACCCAGGCTGCTCCTCTGTAATCGAAAAGTTATTTCTCAATTAGCAATATCTAGGCAAAAATTATTTCATTCGAATCTCTCGTTTGTAACATTAATGATTTGGTCCTTTAAATAATTTCAAATCGAAGTTATCTTTATTGTCAATTATTCCGTCATTTCGCTATTATTTCGTTATTAATGTATAAAATACGAATTTTAATTAAACACAATCTAAAGAGAAATAACATCTGTTTAACACTTTCGCTACGGTAGATTTCAGTAGAAAGGTAGACGTTCAATTTTCAGTCGTAAAATTTCTCTCAATGTCTACGAAGATTTAAAAATTACTAATTCTCAAATTTGTAAAAATATAAAATTTGTTTCCATAAAAAAAAGGAAGAACGGAAGCGCGCAATAAATAAAATTGAAATGAGAACGCGCTAACAGAAGAGTACGAGTCAAATTTCCAAATTTCGCCAACAGTAATCAAAGGGTTAAAAAGTAGACAAGTATTGTCGCTGTTTAATTGTCATTCAAGCTACTGTATTGAACCAAGTGGCGACTCAAAGTCGTCTCTCGAGTGCAAAGGGTTAAAGCATGCAATTAACAAAGGAAATCCTAAATTCAAAGACAGCCTTTCAGTGCAATCGTGACATAAATCGTTATTAACCCTTTAACTGCGGGGTACTTGAAACTTAAACTCTCTGTAAGGACTGCCATACGTGAGCTTTGCTATACCATAAGAGAAAAACAATGGCTGAACGCATATATGCGCTCATAGTTCGCATCGATGGCTTTAGGCAGACGCATATATGCGTCCATAGCAATCAAAGGGTTAAGGAACTCTAATACTCTCAGAATTTATTTTCAAACATTTTCACGTGACACAGAAGGCTCACCTGCGATCTCATCCCGTTCAAGGGGGTGGCAGTGGGGTTGTCCGGCGGATATCCGCCGAGCACGTGGGTCGAGCACTTCTCGCAGGCGCGTCGGCGTCGCGACGACGCGTGACAGCGCAACGCGCGGCATAATTCTCGCGCCATTTCTGAGCACAGCGACTCTTGTTGCTGATTCTGCTGCTGTTGTTGCTGCGCTGCCGGTGCCTGTTGTTGCTGCTGTTGCTGCTGTTGCTGTACGGATTGGGAGATCCCTTGCAGAGAATCCGAAGAGGCTGGCGTCGATACTGGAGCTCTCTGTGTATTCAATTTTACAAAAGAAACATAGTGAAACCGTAACAATAATTCTCGTTAAAAAAAGAAGAAAAAAAAAAACACGAATTCGTTGGAAAATTGCGAGCTAATCGAGAAAAGAAAAATTGGAGAGACGGGTGTAAAATTCTGAAGAAAAGAGAGAAAAAATATGAAAAAACAGGAAAAAAAGGACGGACCTTGGTGCACGAATGAGCTTCGTGCGTTCGCAGTCGGCCGGCATGCTTCAGTGAAGGATGAGCTCATGCTGCATCGCGGAAAAAGCGTCCAAACGGGGGTCGGCCACGAAATGGAACACAAAAGTGACACAAAAATCATGCAATCCTAAGCTCTCATGCATCGGACAGATTTCGAGTCTGGAAAAAATATTACTTTTTCTATTTTCCCCCTTTCGACGCGGGGTCTGTCCAGCGAATCGATATCTAGCTGAAGATCAGACGTTCACTATCGTTCACAGATCACCGGGGAAATGTTCTACGTGATCGTAATTGAGGATCGAAACGGAAACAACGCCGCGTGTTTTCATTCGCTGTGCTTCTTTCTCTTCTTACGCTTCTCACTTTTTTTGTTTGTTTGTTTTTTTAAACTGTTCGTTTACATTTTCTATTTTTTTTTTTTTTTACACATCCATTGAGAGATGGACGAGACTTACCCGTTCGGCTGGTTGGTTCCTCCTGGTGCTGTAGCAGAACTCGAAGATGGCGATCAACACGGCGAACGCCAAGCCGCACAGCAGAACGACGAACACTCCACCTAAGAGGCAACAGAGTACGTTCAACTTCCAACAAATGTACAAATTCATCGGTTCTAATCACGGACAGGACGTTCCTCCGACGAATTTCACGCTGACCGAGGAGATTCGTTGTTAGTCGTGCGAAAATAACCACGATGGAGTATAGAAACAACGGAACAATCGATTTGAAAACATTGAACGGGAAAGATTGTAAAATATATAACGTAGGATGTGATTGTTAATAAACTGGTTGCTCAAGTTAGGTTAAAAAAAGGTAACAGTTTAATGTAAAATAAATATAACTGTCACGCAAAAGTAAAAAGAAGAAATAAAAGAAGGACTTCGAGCAACGACCACTCGATCTACTCGCTGAATCTACACTAATTAACTCTCCTTTTTTATTCTGCGTCTGTCGAGTTATCCAAGCAGTTAATTCGCTGTCAAAAACTAGCTAAGGATTGTTCTGATTTCTTTTTTTTAATAGTGTGCGATTGAAACTCACTTCGAAATCAATTATGACAGAATATTATAAAGGCTAGTATTAGGGTGATGAAAAATATGATCGAATGTTGAGCTATTCTGTACAATATAATCGATATGATGCTTACTTTTTACAAAATTCTCTGTATTATTTTTCTGCGTGATTCTTGTCGGAATTTTATTTATTTTTTCAATATATAATGTTGCTGTACATGATAAATGATTAATCGTCGAGGAAATGAAAATAGGGATTTGTAAAATGCGAAGAAAATTCGAATGGAAGGAGAAGTAAAGGTGGAGGATGTTTGCAAATTTTTTTTCAAGTTTTCGTTATTCTACACACATATGTATATACATATATTTTGCCAATTATACAAAGTGTACTTGTGAAATTCGAAAAATTACACGAACTACAAATTCCAAAAGGAAGTTTACCTATATTATCCACTCCCAAGGAGTTCGCTTTGCTCTCCTTTCCCTTCTCAGTCCTCATGCAAGTGTCACCAGGACTCTTCCACCATTTGTCGTACAGCATCTGTATCTCTCCTTTCTCCTGAAGCTCTAGAATCGCCAAGGATATCTTATCTCGCCAAGGAGAGCCTACAAAATTGAAAGAAAGAAAAGAAGAATAGAAAAGACAAGAAATAATAGTTTTATTCGTGATAAAATAGTTCATAAAGCAGAGAAGAGTGTATATATTACCCATAGGAGTGGCGATGCCGTATCCCTTGCTATCAAGAAGCCCTCCAATTTGTGTCAGATTGCAATCTCTCTGTACAATGTAATCCAGCATGGTCGACTCCATCAGGAAAGCGTAATCACCTTGGAGGACCCTCTGGATTCCCTCCTCATAGGTAGGCACGAACACAGATGGTTTCTTGTTCTCCATGAACCGCCACATTTTCTTGTACGTCTCGATCATCGAGTCCTATTCAATCGTCATTTATATACTACATATCACATCTATGTGATCCACGTACAGCGTTTGACTTTAACCCTTATATCCATAACCACGTACCAATACAGTGAATTCCTATATAACGTGCTTCCGTAAAAACCGAATTCGTATTAGTCGAAAAAATTGCAACTAGTACTCATATAGCGCGATAAACAGTCCCGTATAACGCGTAAGATAAATTTAACATTTTCACATAGTTTCTGATTTTTCAAACTGACGAAGCAGCGGTTTATAAAAAAAATTGTAATAAATACACGTTTAAAAATATAAGAGAAAAATAATTTTATTCAATTTACACAAATTGGTCCACTGTATATCTATATATCCATTAATAATTTATTATATTGTGAATATATCGCAAAACTACTCCGGATCCCCATCAATTGAAAGGTTCACCGTCGATTTACGATTTCTGAATAAAAATTCGTGCAAGATATTTGTAATGATAAGGTTTCAATTTTATTTACCTGTTGGATAACTAAGATATCCAAGGTATTCATATAATTCAAGTTGTAATTGAATAATTACGAAGAGAAATATTAGAATAAAATTATGAAAAGAACAGAATCACGACACGAACGATTGACTTTGGGATTACATCGTAATTCTGAGTATTTGCTTCGCTCAAATCATTCAGAACTGGAAAATACAGGAAAATATGAAAGTAAAATTTGTTAACCCTTTGCCCTATAACAATGTGTTAGACTCGTGACACAGATTCTGGTTGAGTTTCGATAAAAACAGTTATATTAGTAACAAATGTTAATTTCAATTTTAATTTTCCTTTTGGTTTATAAGATCGAGGATTGTCAGTTGTAATTAATAGCACATTAGGGTTTCGTATGCAAAATAGTATTTAAACAATATGTAGTTAGCGTTTAGATGCATAGTCAGGAAAAGAAATCATAGGTTAAGAGGTTATGCAAATTACCCTTTCTCTTATTAATATTTATATATTAATATTAATGCAAATATTTGCATTTGACACATCTCATCGATGATATAAAAAGAGGCAAATTACCCTGAAGAAAGTCATGGTACTTCCACTATCCAGTGTCCCATAGGAGATATCCGTTTGGCTGGCTAGATCCTCAGCATTCTCGATCGGCGTGATCATTCTCTCTACCGTGAGAAAGGCAGCCAAGTTCGCCGTGTAAGAGGAGATTATGATCAACGTGAAGAACCACCATATTCCTCCTACGATCCTCGTGCTCGTAGCCTGAGTAAATCAAATCCGAGGACTTACTTTCTTCAAATTTAACATTCGCTGAAATGAAGTATACACCGAGACGAGGAATTTTTCGTTACGCGTCAAGTTAACGAAAACCAGTTGATTTTATTGTTTAATTAATAGAACGACGATAAGCAGTGTATCGATAGGTTTGTCAATTAATCGTGATTAACACTTCAATCGTTTCGACTGTGAATCAGATAGAAATCGATGATTGACGTTAGCTGTCGCTTGATCGATCTGAGATTGCATTGAATCGATTGATTCTGTAGACTCTAGATTATCTAATTCGATCAGAAATTCTCTGAAAGTCAAAGCAAGGAAACGATTGATTCATAAATTGTAGAGAGAGAAAAGTTCCTCATCTCGTGTCTCGCGAAAAGAGATTTTCGACTGTGTGTCACGAAATGAGGAGAATGTACCTGAAAATCTACGACAGGTAGAGAACAAGTGAAATTTGAACGAACGAAGTGTAACTTAACCGAAAGTATACAGAGAGAAGAACGTCAGGAAGTTGGAATAATTTTCAGGATCGAATAGAGAGTTAAGTGCACATCTCAATAAAAATTTCCAGTAACAAGTTCACAGTTAGAGTTCGAACAAAGGCGGCACATCGCGAGTCTCGTCGATAAGCTCGTGGCGCTAAAGCTCTCCTGAGATTCTATTATCTCTGCAGCACAATCCAGCTACTTCGAATCCTGAACAGAAGACCTGAAACCGTTCGCTTAATTCACTCTACTTAATGAAACGGGTCGATCGGCATCGTTCCACGTCACCGCTAATCGAACAATGCGACGGCTCGAGCTTCTTCGAGATTTCACATCTCTTCGAGAACTTGCACAATCTCCAAGGTGTCCTTGCGATGTCTAAACGATTACCTAACTTGCGGGAAGTACAAGTGATACACAATTCTTAGGATGGCGAAGCTCGAGGTAACTTCGACGAGGATTCTTGTTTTTTCTTTCTTTTCTCTTCTTTCGGTTTATCTTGTTGGCGGTTGTTCGCGGAATTGAAAGAGCTTCGCTGGCGTGGACGGTTCGCGATAAATTCCCCGCGATAAGGAGCTTTATTTTACGCGCGAGCAAACATCGATAGGAGAGGAACGAGGTCGGCGGGAAAGCATCAAACATTATCCTGTGTGTTTTCTGAGCATTCAGCCAATATTTATCGGCTGATTTTACAGTAGACCTTAACAAAACAGTCCCTCAGGCATCGCGATATTGTCTTTGTTTCTGCATCCCAACGATGTTTCTTCGGTATATTAACTAATTTTAAAACTAAACTAACTTTATTAACTGGAAACCTATTAATCAGGTTTTTGCTGTTAGCGCAACAAATTGATTAACCCTCGTCCAGCCAATCCCGGGTCACTTTTGACCCGTATCTTAACGTTTTACCGATTGGAAGCCTATTAATCGGCTTTTTGCTGTTTATCGACCTAGGCAGCTTATTAATCGACTTTTTATTGCCACAAATTAACGAACTACTCTATAATAAGAGAAAGTGAACGATATATAGTAAGATTGAATTGATTGAAAATTTTCAGAGCTGCAAGAATAAGAGCGACATCAAAAACTGAGTCAGTACTGAATAGAATGAACTGGTCAATAAAGTGCTAATTTTCCTATAATAAGAGAAAGTGAACGATATGGTGAAGCTTTCTCGCGAATTTTTTCGAGCAGTAAAACTAAGTGTGATAGCGAAAAATGCACCCTATTCTACAATTTCTGAAAGTTTCGCAAAAATTGCTTCATAAATAAAAAAGTTATGATGATTTTAGTAACGTGAAAGTTTTCCCAAAAACGTACGGTTTCAAGCGTATGTTTTACAGATTTCTTCGCGGTCTTTAATGTGTTAAGAACATGTGTTTACGAAGAATTGATTGTTTTAAATATTATAACTTTTCGCTACGAAGAAGAGTAAATGAAATTTCTGTTTTATTGTAGAGAATTATAGTGGTAATTGTCTATGAGAAAATTTGATAGTATACCTTCGGATTCAAGTCGCTACCCTGCTGCATTAGGGTACCAATGGTGAACCAAAAGCTATTGGCTAGAGAGAATTGATTCTCGACGACCTCGGAGCCAGCATGGCACGGATGAGGGTTGTTCCACTCGTACGGGCTGATCCGTGCAACCACGAACATCATCACCGAGACAAGAACGTACGCTGCTAGGACGTACAGCCAAATTTGGATAGCCAATGGGTTCATGAAGGAAAACAACCGGGCTGGATGGCTGGTAGGTACCTGAAATCGAATCTCCTTTATCCCTTCAACACGAGCCACCTCAGTTTGAACTTGTAAAATTAAATTAATTATACTCGAACTTATTGAACCACTTAAGATCCCTATTTAAAAGCATGAAACGGGTAAAAAAAAACCTTTAATTCATAAGAAGCTTTATTAAAGACAATGTTATTACATTAAAACAATTAAATGTAAAATAGAAACTATGAAAAAAAAAACATTGAAAAATACAGAGATGTGGTTTTTTTTCACTAAGGTTGGTGAACGTAATATTACGTACCTGGACGTTAAGTGGTTAAAAAAGTAGTGGTAAAATTTTAATATCTTATTCTATTACATGTTTATCTTCATTGCTGCCTAATACAGACGCTGAGATTTCTTAACGAGGAAAAGAAGAATTGTACGAATATTAATATTAAAATGACCAAATTCATTAGAACGACGGGTTTCAGATTTCCTACTTTAAATCACAGAAATTGTCAAAATTGTATCGTTCAAGAGTGTGATAAATTGATAAAAAAATAATTATATATGCCAATTTATTTTCCATATTCCATACTAATTTCGAAGTTCCTTGCACAGTAACACCTGAACACACCAGAACCCATGAAAATGATAAGCTTATTATTCCAAGAACATCGATGCAATGGTGGCTGTTCTAGTGTTAAATTAACATCGAAGATACTCGGAATTGTTCAAAATTCAGGTAATCACTCGATCGATTTCAGAATAAATTAGAAATTCGACATTTTCCATTACACGATTTAAATATATCAACGAGTAATTTCACCATTCGTAAATTCCTGGTCCCTTTGGTTGAAACGAAAGTCACGTTTAAGAAAATCAAAGTGACTCAATTAGAAAGTTGGCCAATTATCCCTCCTACCATTTCCTTCCTCGATTACCAAGTAGAGAAGGTCTATCGCCATTTTCAACCCTTTACCCTGCACGCCTTGGCATTGAACGCGCGACAGTACCTATATCGATTTTCATTTCAATTACATTCGCGTTTCAGCCGTGCCCTCTCCTCATAACGTGCCCGTAAATTCCATCTAACAGGCGAGTTCATTATCGAACGAACGTGTGCGCGTACCCCATTCCAAAATGTCCCGTTTGCCAGCCCCGAAATTGAAGAGCGCGATACGTTTGTCGTGTGCGTTTAATCTCGTGCAGATTAGCGATCATTCGAGAAAAGGGATCGATAAAGCATATCGGCATATCAAATGACGGCCAGGAAAATAGAATTTCAACGTCCTCGTAAATTCCATCACGAACCTTTCAACGTCCTCGTGTTACATTCAAAAACGGGACCATTTTTCGAATGGTACACTTTTTAACGTAGGATAATAAAGATAACGCATAAACAGAAAAGTGAAAATTATAGAGGATTGTCCAAATGTAGTGTCTGGATGTCAGTATTGCATAATTTTTGTATTTCACCTTCTTTCAAGTGACATAAGTCATTGGTCACGACATCAAGTGACAATATTTTCTTGTGTTCTCATAAATTAACCCTTTGGCTATGGGAAATTTCAGTAGAAACCAAGACGTTCAATTTTCAGTCACAAAATTCTTCTCGAAAATTTGAAAATGAAAAATTTTTTAATTGAAAGAAAAAGAAGCTTTTATGTTAGGTTATTTTGTAATTTATTTTTGAATTCTATTGATTGTAGTAAGAACTACACTGCACTACATTTCGATGATCAAATCGATGTCTACAGATTCAGTTGTGGTGCATATTTTAATGACATTCTATTCCATATATAATTGTAACGAATCGTACTTTCGATAAATAAAGCAGCTTGTAAAAATTCCAAACAGTTTGGGTTTTATTAGAAAGAAACACGCGAGCGTGTTTTTTGGATGATCCTGTACATCTTGTCCGAAGACAATTTTACGATATAATTGCACAAGAAGAAGAGAAATCAAAATGTTCAGCGTTGTCGTTCCCAGGAGTTTCTTCCTCGAATCAAATCACATTCCGACGAGGTATTCCCGCGAGCCATTCGATCACTCTGACAACCGTTCAATCTTAAATCAGTTAATTCCGTTGGCAAGACTATAACATCAGTAACGAGCGGACTTATACGTTTCCTTCGAGCGTCTCGAGTTGAATAAGAAAGCAGAAGACGATGATCACAGAGGCTAGCGGAATAAATCTTTGAAATCTTTTGTCTTCCGTGACTTTCTACCTATCCTAGTGACTTTCTTCTACCATTCGATCTTTCGGTTGCCATAGTTTTCTTCGATTTTTCCTTCTGTTTCTTCTTTCAATTCGCAAGAAACTTCAAACGGGCGAAAGATTTCTTTTGCTTTGCTTAAAAATTCAAAGTCCTTGGAGATTATTGTGCCGAAGCTTCAGAGGTCGAGTATAGCGAGGATGAAAAATGGCCACGATCGAAAGTACGATAACCTGCGGTTGACAAGCGACGGAAAATTCGTCTACGGTTTTATTTCTCTTCTCTTCTTTCTTTTTACTTCTTCGTCTGCTTCTTCTGGTACAGTAGAACATTATCGAATCGCTTCATTTGCCCAACTGTCGTAAATCCGTTCGATATATTCGATCCATCGTGTGCACGATATCGACGAAATTCGCGATTCCTGTCGTTTATCAAGCGGAATTTACGAGGACAGATTTATTCGTGTTTTTCTTCGCGCCTTAATCAACTTACAGTCGAGGATCTTCGCGAGGTTTCAAATATATTTGAAATATATCGGGAGATATTACGAATTTAAACAGCTCTGTCACTTTTAATATTGTCGTTTGCAATATTTAATTCTTTTCTCAAATTTCAAACTAATTATTATTAGTATACACTAGTGGAATTAATTCTGGACACTTTTAAATTTTCACTTAAGTTTCGCATTTATTCAAATTATTTAATATATAATCATTTATATTTTATATTCTAATCATTGTTTTCTAATTTTAGGGCGCCGTTTATATAAAAAAGTCAGTAAAACGACCATTTACAGCCATGCTTTTAATATACAATAAAAATTACAATTTCAACACATCAAAAAATTCATATTTCGTTTTATATCTTTTGTTTTTTAGAACAGCTTCGATTTGACGTCGCAAAAGTAAAAATAACAACACAGTTTAGATTTTTTTTAATTAAAATTTTAATACATTTACAAACCAAATCACGTGAAAATATTAAGTATAAAAATTATAGATTACAATAAAAATATTATGGTATCAATTTAGCGTAACAGAATATACATTTTCTGCATAAATATGGAATAAAGAATATTTGCATTCAAAGTGTCCAGAATTAATTCCACCAGTGTAATATTCACAAACATTTGAATAGCAGAAGTTTGCGATATTCAACTGTAGACTTTTAAAAATTAAATGCAAAGCACCGAACCAAAAAAAAAAAAAAAAGATAAAAATACACGCAAAGAACGATAAAATGAAGGTTGCATCGAGTGTAGAAGAAAATTGATTTGAAATCGGGAAATAAAAGAAGGAAAAGCAAAAGAGGAGAAGAAGGATTACGAGGTTGAAAAGTTTGAACGAGGCTGGAATTATTACGTCACCAATAAAACGTAATTAAGCGAATGATAAGTGGCGAAACCAATAAAGACCATGCTCGAGCAAGTGTCGAGCTCGACATTTTTCTTCTTTACTTTTCTTTTCTCACCACGGCTCGTTAAGCTGCCTGAAGCGGAACTCGGAGGAACTGTTACTTACAAACGCGTGTCCACGGCAACAACAGATTGCAATATCGCGGCGAGGAACCAAAGCTTTGACGCTCGAATCTCGCGTTCTCCATGGACGATCAATTACGATATCGAATAATTAAAGGACAGCTTGGTCTGGCGCGCGACGCTGATTGCAATTAAGCGGTCGCATTACACTAATTAGAGAGGCCTTCTGTGCTAGACGTTGATTGCTCCTCGATACTTGCGAAGATTCTCCTTTTCCCTTGCTGTTTTTTTTTCTTTTTTCTTCTCTTTCTCTCTCTCTCTCTCTCTCTCTCTCTCTCTCTCTCTCTCTCTTCGATCGAAAGGAAACAGATGGACCGACGTTTAAAAGTTTAAACGAGTCCCAACACAGATCGTTTCCTTGTTCCCTATTGTTCTCGCAGGAAATTCTCAATAAAATGGTTCTCATTTCTCGCCGGATAGAAACGAGACGCTGTTTTTCCTGTTTTCAATACAAACGTTGAAGTATTCTTTCGCGGATTATTTAAAATAGTGACAAAGAATTGTATTTCTTAGTGGATAGTTTTAAACTTTGGAGTACTTTTAGGCTCAAGATTAAACAAATTTTAATGCAAGAGTTTAACTACTTCTGTAATATAATTTGGAACTCCAGAGTCCACTTTCTCGACTCGAAATTAAACAAACTTTAATGCAGTAGTTTAATTACTTCTGTAATATAATTTGGAACTCCAGAGTTCCATTTCTCGATTGACAAAATTTTTAATGCACTAGCACAAAAATTTCTGTAATATCACTTGGAACTCCAGAGCGTTTCTCGACTCAGAATTAAAATAATTTCAACACAATAGTGTAATTATTTCTGTAGTACAGTTTGGAACTCCATTGTACATATTTCTCGACTCAAGTTTCAAACTACTTTAACACAGAATTTATTGTCAAATATTTATCCATCTTCTCTGGGCGTTATATTAATATATAGAGAACTTAATTACCTACCTACTCCATCTGCAGAAGTTAAATCACTAGCTAATTTTTTTTTTTTAAACTAAATCAGATCACAATTCCTCAAATTTCCTCGAATATAATTCGTAATTACGTGAATTCTCGATCAAGATAATTATATTTTTATAATTATTTGCTTGACAATATTAACATTCACAGTGTTCATAGTGTTTCGTTCACCTCGAAGGGTGAAAAAAACTTTTGCTCGAAACGATATTTCATTTAGTAAGCTGCGCTATTTCCCAGTTTATATTTCGTAGTCTTACAACAACGTGGAAAGAGTAAGCGAGGAGAATATTCCCAAAGCTCTAGAATTCAGCTGCTATAGTTTCACTACTCTCAGACTGTTCTAGAGAATGTACGATTATTATCGAAATAAAGGAACACTCGGGAAATTCACAATTGCACCGAAATGAGAATCACTGTCCCAGTGCAGCTCGTTTCCAAGGATCCACGTGGAAAGAATGGACCCTCTCTTCCGGTCCTCGACGCATTCACTTCGACGAGGAACAAGTGACTCGGTGTAGAAAATTTGCTAGCAATTAAACGTTGCCGCGATATAAATTAACAAACAAGAACAACAACAACGAAAGTACAATAGAACGATTTTACTCGCTCGACTCGAGACCAGACGAAAACGCGTGTTATTCGTGAACAAACGAGGGTAATGGAAATGAAAAAAAAAGATGAAGAAGAAGTAGGAAAATAAAGGGAAAGAATAACAGAGGAACTTCCATTATGCTTCGGGAAAAGCAAACATGGTCGCGAAATTCAAACAAACTCCTGCTAAAATACTAATTACCGCGACGAGCCACCAATGGCGAGATTAATTAAACTGCTCCCTATCGTTGAAAACGTCCGACGAATTAAACGATTTCACATCTTGTATACAGGATGAAAAGCACGGTTCATTAAAGTATATTTTCATCATTTTCTTTGCCTGTTTGAAACGAAACTGTCTCTCTCTCGCTTTTTCCCTACTTCCTCTCCTTAACGAGCTTCCCTGTTTTAAGCAACACGACGACAATCAACGATGATTGTACGGTGTTTGCTCTTTTCACGATCTGAGAAATGGAATAAAGAAGGAAGAACAAAAAAGAAAAAGAAAAGAAGAAAAAGGGAAAAGAGAAGAGAAGAAAAGTTCGAAATAGCAGGATCGCCTCGTAAATTTCACCGAACGGAACGACCGATTGATTTTTCCATCGATAGCCAAGCAAAAGGAAAACGACAGGTGGAAACGAGGCTGAGACCGAACGAGGCACGATCATCTAGAAAATTTTATTTAGCAGGTGACTGGACCGTTTTGTCTCCACGCTTCACCGTTGTCCTCGTTATTATCGTCGTTATTCCCTTCCAGTAAATATTAGCTGTAGAAATGAATTCTTCCGGAATTTCCGGTACAATCGAAGCTCTGTTTAAAGAGAATAAAAATAAGAAATCAGTAACGACATCATTTTTATTATTGTTGATGATATTTCGCTATTTTCTTCTTCTTTTTTTTTTTGCGACTTGCAAATATCTCGCACGCAATGAAAAGAAGAACAGATTCGAAATAGTTCGAAACACGATTAGTAGCCGTTTGTCCAAAATCAACGTAGCAGGAGACATCAGAGTTCCACACGATCGAACGGACAGAAAGAACGATGGAGCGGCTGTTCGAAACGAAATCGAATTTCTCGGTCGGCCGAACCGTCAGCTAATTGAATTATCCGCGCGCCATCACCTGCGACTCGTTCTAATTAGCCCGTGGCGACACGTGGACGTGGCTGGTCGCGTCAATTTCTCACGTGCCACGAAATAATAATCGACGATCCGGCACGTGCATATACATCAATCGACACAGTCGTAAATTTATCGCTTGGACGCGTCCCGGAAGTATTCGAGGTCCGATCAGCTCGTCAGCGATTCCTCTAGTTAACCCCTTGACATACAAATCAAATGGAATTTAATGCATCCGAAAAATACTATTTCATTTGGTTCAACTGAAGAGTTATGTGCAAACTTAGAAATAGAACATTTTATTCTTTTTTTAATTTTATTTTATTTTAGTTTGTACGAACTTCTTTGGCATATTTTTTCGATTTTTTCCTGACCGTTCCAACAGTATTTGAATCATTTTCATTCAAAATTTGGAATTTTGATTGTCCGCCGGAGACAGTTCTTGACATTTTGACGGAGACGTCGAAGTCTACAATGGCACATGAAATGAATGACATCTCTCAGACGTCATTGTATGTCAAGAGGTTAAATGCATTACATACAGGCGGTGTGAATTCTCGAAAAATGAACAGTTTCAAATTTAGAAAATAATTTCTTATTATTCGTTAACATTTTGACTACCACGTTGGTCATTGGTGACAGGAGCGCTTGAATTTTTTACAATTGAAAATTAATAGTTAGTGCATTTTGAATATAACCGATAAATAGAAGATACTTTGAAATAAAAAGTGCCCCATTGAACAATTAAAAATTTTTATTAGTACATCAATAAAAAATTTTGAACGCTTAACGTGTTAATTATTTTTCTTGCAACTCGTTGTACAGGAAGATTCAGTGAAAATGGACTACCTAAATAACTCTTTCGATCTTTGAAATAGGTAAAAATTTTTGAAAAAAAAAAAAAAAAAAAATGGTTGTTTGGTTCTGAAGGATCCATCATGTTGAGGTTGAAACTTTTTATTAGGCGAACGACTTTGGGAGATTTGAGGTCTTCACTTTTTTAAATGGAATTACATACGTATCTCTGGGTTACAGGTTACTATATTATATTACTTAGGCTATTTAGGATTGTAGCCCTTCCCAAGACGATTTCAGTGACCCTAATTAGTCAAGGCCACTCGAGGTCTGGTCGTAGTAATTACTAAATAATCAAAAATTTACGGTGAATGCTTCTCAAAGCGAATATTCTCGGTAGAATCGATACAAATAGTAAACTGTATTTAAAAAATGAAGGTAATCTTCAAATTTAAGTGATTTCATCTGATAAAAAGTTCCAATCATCAAGATCGTTTCGAATTGTAAAGAAAGTTCGTGAAAACAGGAATAATCGTAAGAAATCGTAGATGGATAGAAATAATTCTCTAATACGGTAGAAATTTGACAATTGTTAGTTCGACGACTAAGTCTGCATTCTTACAGAAGGATGACACTTTGACAATTTATTATAAATACCATAAGAATTGACGATAATTTTTAAATCTTTGTAACTTTTCAATAAAGCATTTTTGGACACAATTTCACATAAATTTGTTTCTATCTACTTTATCACATTCACAGATAGCATAAGTTCTGTACAAAACACACGATGTGTGCTTGTGTGAACGTCCAGTTATACACAGCGTGCGTGTGTAGATCGATCTGAAACGTGGCTCTTCAATCAGACGATACATCGAGGGAAACGATGTACGATTCGTTTCGGTCGATTGCTAGAGCCTGTGTTCCGTGTGGCGAGTAAAATTGAAAAGGTGGTAGATTCTCGTTGAAATCGATCGTTCAAGATCAAATTTTCGTCATTCCTCCTTTTTCCAATTCCCAGGAATATTTAATTATTACGTGGAATGTTTATCAAAAGTAATTACACGTTGATCAAATTTATTTACATCTATTAAAGCTTTTCTACTAAACTCTCTCATTCTCGGAGTATTTCACATTGTGAATTTTCACGGTAAACAACATTATTTCTATCTTATTCCTCTATTTTTGTTTATAAAGAAAAATAATCAGAAAGAAGATTAGATTAGCTTCTACTTTTCCAACCTTCTTTTTCTTTCTTTCCACAATTTTCTGGCTCATTTAGCGTTACACGGTGGAGGTAAGTTAATGGATTACGGATAAAGGGCGTAGAATAAAGTAGCTCAAATGAGAAGCTTAGCATTTTCTGTAAAGGGACCGAAAGATAACGTAGAATTAATGTTCATGCACTCACGAGGGGATATTAAATTAGCATCGAGCCTCGGATAATCGTGGAAACCCTCTTTACGATTTTCTATTCAAGGACCACGAGATTTAAGTATTTGACCTAAAGTATTCCATGATCCTTTGCAATAGTAATAAGAGAAACTCGGGACTATAGGACTGAAAAGGTAGTGGACGAGGGAAAAGTAGAATAAAAGAAACTGGTACAGGGTATATATCGTAATGTATGGACATAACTTTCAGGCTGTACCACCAGCCGGGAAAGCAATAAAATGTTCTTACGAATTTACCTCTTATTTGTTCTCGTTTCGAAGTTATGGCCGTTTCTACGTCCTACTAGCTCTTTCTGCGGAAAGAAACTAGCGCAATGGCGTCATTCTGTCACGACTGTTTAATTCTTTTAATCAACCGACGAAACGAAAGAAAAATTTTATTTTACCGGTTTTAAGCGCTCTGTTAAAGAAAATTAAAATAGTATCGTGATAATAGAAAAATAGGGATATAGAAGAAAATGTATAAATTAATATATTGCTGATCGAGTAAATTTTTAGCGAGCAATGCTTAGATGGTTGATGTTGAAAAATATAAATTTTAACAATGTACACTGTTCCTTTGTTTTCAATTATTTTTGATATATTAGAAGAAGTATGTTTATTATTCTTAACGTTAAGAACGATTTTTTAATCTTTAACAAAAATTGATTTGTTAAATATTTAATGATTTTTTTAAACGCATTCGAGATATCGTTTTTTTTAATGATGATTATTGCTTCGCAGTGATTAGGTAAATTTGTTGGTGTGAAATTTACTCTCTGATTTTATATTTCCTCTGTTTGCAGAGGGAGAAAAGGTCTTACCTTGAAGAGGATCGAGATGCCGAGGTTCATGAACGGCTTCGTGAAGTCGATCACGCTCTCGCGAGCGTAATTGATGGTCATCGAGCCGACCGCTAGGTCTGCTTTCTGTGAATAGAAATGGATTCGATTAGTCGGCGGAAACGGAGGAATCGATGTTGTTACGAGCTGAGAATTCGGCGATGCTGAGTGAAACTCAACAGTGTGATATGTGTTGAATTTGCTACGATTGGACGTGTGGATCTACGTACCTTAATGATTAATCAAAATCTGAATATTCGAAAATTTGATAATTTGAAATTTAAATACTTGAAAATCTACCAATTCAGAAAAATAGAAAATCTGAAATTTAAATATTTGAAAATTTGGTCATTTAAAATTGGGAATTTAAAAAGTAGAAAATTTGAAGATTTGAATATTTGGAAATTTAAATATTTAAAAATTTGAATATTCGAAAATTTAATAATTTGAAATTTGAAATGTGTACACTAGGAAATATGGAATATTAAAATGCTAAAATTAGAAAATTTGAATATTTCAAATCTATATGTTTGAAAGTTCAGTCATTTAAAATTTGAAATTTGAAAAGTAGAAAATTCGAAATTTCGAAGTGTGAAAGTTTGAAAATGTAAATATTTGAAAGTTCGAAATTTGAAAACTAGCAAATTTGAATATTTGAAATTTTTTAATTTCTAATTTGGCAATTTGAGAGTCAAACAATTAAGAATTGAGCGAACCACCGTGTATATTTAAGTGTAACACGTAGAAGGACGAAGGTTAACCACAAAAGCACGTAGATCCTTCTGTCTGACCGTTACTCTCAAAGATGTAATGAGATCTGTGGGATACTTCCGGTGGTTGCATACAGTCGTGTACGTTTTCCTACCTTCTTTGACGTTCTCTGATCTTCCTACATGTGTATCTGTATATCCTACGTCTAATTCTCGAGTGTCGGAAGCAATGATGGTGCTTGGTGTCACTGTAGAATGGACGTGCATTTGGTGCAGAACTTGCCATGGAAGTAAGAGTAAAACGACAGGGTATCTAATTGCCTCTGAAACTTTATGACTCTACCTCTACATCTACGTTAAAATCACCTCCTATGTGTACTATATCAAGCTTAATCTCTACCATGTACATATTCTACTTTCTAGCTTTTAACATTTCCACTAAAATCCTCGCAAATCTTTCAAAAAAGAAACCAAAGAAAAAATAAAAGGAAAAAGAAGAAAACCTATCTCAAACATTTTCGATCCCTCTCGACGAACGGTGAAATATCACCGAAAAGTCTATTCAAACTTTCCTTTTTACCTAAAGAAAAGTGAAGAATCGGCATAGGATTCGAGACGAGAAAGAAAAAAAAAAACGAAAAATTGAAAATTTAACGAAGAAAACGTACCGAGGGTGAAACTAGCGAAACGATGCATGCATACGCGGTCGAGATACGTTATCTCGCTGCTTTTTCAGCGTCTGGAAAAGCACTCTCTGGTACCGTGGGATACGTCACCGGTCTAGGCAGATTTATTTCTGACTACCGCCAGTTGGGAAACCGTATATGTGGCCACGACCGATAACAGGAGTTGAAAGAAACCGCTCCGCCCTTCGTTTCGCGTGTCCGTCGCGGATTTCTTCTTTTCCGGCTCTCCTCTGATCGTTAAGCGACCATTTTTATGAGCATTTCGTCGAGCACCGGACATTCTATCCGTTCGAAATATCATCTCGTTTCAACCGGAGATTTTTCAATGCTAGTATTCTGTTTCTTCTTTTTTTTTTTTCAAACATTTTTCCAGAGGAATTTCGAAAGAGCGATGAAAAGGGAACGCAAAGAAAAGCGGAAAGCAAGGGGAATATTCTTTCCTATTTCTTTTTTTTTTTTGTCCACCATAGACCGAGGACGATGTAAAACGTAAAAACGAGCGGCTAAATCAATTTGCTGACCGATCGACCGTGGCCGAACGACGAGTTTGACTTTTCGACTGCGTTCCTTCCGCACAGAATCCTCGATGATTGAGCCGGAATTTTTTCCCACCAGACCGTACGACGAGATTCGACGGATTTCTGTCCAAGTTCCACGTTGTCCTTTTTTCCTTTTCTCTCCGTTACGAACGTTCGAATTACCAATACGAATACTACCGATAGATTAAATTCGGACAAATTGATCTCTCGTAATAACGGAGGAATTTTTAAATAACAAGGTTTAATTATCATTCATTCGTCGTAACGTAAAGGGTATTTTCCAAGATATCGGCTCGTAATTTATTTACCTGCGTCAGAGCGAGGAGGCACGTTCATTAATCAACAGGCTTACGTAAATTACAACATTCATCTATTACCATTAAACGGCGAAAGGGAATGCTAAGTAGTCAGGTGATTCAGGCCGGAGCATTCGCCTCCCTCTTTATTACGCGAGAAAATCGTGGTGGTTAAGTCGCATTTTTCCGTCTCCCCCTCTGTCGTGGAATTATTAATGATCATCTGACAAAATTAATAACGCTGGCCCTGGAGATATAGCGTCGGCCGCTTTGTACCAGCTGTCGTGCTCGCCTGAGCACGCAGAAAGGGAAAGAAAGTGAGAAAGGAAGCGGGAGAGAGACGGACAGAAGGAGAGAAAGAGAGAGAGAGAGAGAGAGAGAGAGAGAGGAAGAGGGAAAGAAAGTGAGAAAGAAAGCTGGAGAGAGAGAGGAAAAGAGAGAGAAAGTGAGAGCGCGAGAGATAAAGCGCGAGAGAGTGAGAGCGAGAGAGAGAGAGGAAAAGAAAGTGGGAGACTGAGAGAGAGAGAGAGAGAAAAGTGTAGCCGCAGCGAATTTTTCTTCGTTTCCGGTGATTTGCGAACCCTCTTGCGAACGGTGTCCCTCTCGTTCAAACCGTTAATTACTTTCGTTCGATGTAACTTCACCTAATGAAAGTAACACGGTTGAACAAGTTGGGAGGCGAGAAATTTTGTGTACCGAACGGCAAAAAACTGCGGGGAATTTTCTTTTCCTTCATTGTTCAGTTGAAAGTTGATTTCCACCGTGCGGCGTGTTACAACATTGCATTTCTGCGGAGACGCGCGAACAGGAACGGCAAACGCGAGAAAATTATTGCCGCGCTAATTCCCCCGAAATCGCGATATTAATTGTTCCACAGGCAGAGATCCGCGAACACCGGATTCATCCATTATGCATTACACCGTAAAGTACACATTCGACTTGAGCTTCGCAGAATACCGGATACGAATCCCGACGTTTCAGATTTATTGCGAAAGTGGCTCTGGAATTCAGACACACTCCCTTCTCGTATAGATTTACGCTGGACTGGTACATTGTACCTAATATATATATATATATGTATACATTTCCTTTTTTCTTTCCTTTTTCCAAGCAGATTTTCTGTCTCGTTTCAACAGTAAATTCCGAAGTAGCCAGCACTCTCTATTCATTCGTTTCAATTTGTAATTCTATTAATATTTAATGTTAATAAATATTAATGAATATTAAATATTGATCAGTTATTTATTTCACTGTACAATTCTAGCGATCAATCCACAAACACTTGACCAGGATGAAATGTTTATTAATATATAAAAATAATATTCAATTATTAAAGTAACAAAAACAGAGGTCTCGAAGTTCGTTTTCGTTTCTGTAATAATTTGATACAATATGTGATTTTATTGATAAATCCACGGATGCATGATAAACTACGATAAAATGTTAATTAATATATAAAAATAATATTAAATTATTGAAGTAACAAAAACAGAAATCTCGAAGTTCGTATTCGTTTCCATAATAATTTTTGCAATAACATCGAGTAAATTTTTAGTATACCAGTGTAACTAATAAATACAAATAAATATTACATATCAATAAATGATTTATTTAAATACGTAATTCTGTTAATAAATCCACGGACAAAAGACAGATCGCGAGAAAATGTTTATTAATATATACAAACAATATTAAATTGCGAAAACAACAAAAACAGAGGTCTCGAAGTTCGTATTCGTTTCTGTAATAATTTAATATCCTTCTGTAATTACACGAAGCAAGTTTTGAGTATACCAGTGTGAGTTTCCTCTCTCGTAAGCGTGACTAACTGAACTTTACACGTAACTTTCCTGATTATAACGTACCAACTTTATCCTGATAATGAATCCATCAAATATTTACCCTGACTTACGAACAAGAATGGTGTTTCAATTAATTTCCCTTCCCTTTTCTTTTTTTCAATTTTTTCACAGTGTCTTTCTAAGATCAATGTTCCATTTTCTTTTTTCCTTTGTTCAACTGTCGATAACTATTCTATAATTTCCTAGCGCCTTTAACTCCATCACACGCAGTATCCGCTCCCAGGTGACGAGAACTTGCGACGTAAGCCACACTTAATCAATCGACTGTGCATACGTATCAGCTGCTGCTACCTAGGACACATCCTGGTTGACAGGTGAAACTACGCGAGCCACGGTTTCGTGCCTCCCGTTCGGGGAACGGTGACGCGCATATACACGCATTTCCAACGTTCCGCTGCATCGAATCGTGTGATTTGCATTGCAAACTATCCTCTGGAATGCAACGTCTCGCACCCCCTCTTCGTTATCGGTAGCTAGTGAAAACTTGGTCTATACTTGGGAAACTCGAGTTTCGAACGCGACACAGGAAGTAATAAAACGAGAGGAGGAGAGATGAGCGTGTATTGTGAAGAAGAAATTGATGTGATTTTCGTCTAACCACTTTGGAGAAGTTTCTGGGAGACAAATAGGCATTTCAATGGATATACTGAATTTTTTATTAATTTTTTAAGATGCTCAGGGACTTCTATTAATACTCGGACACTCTTTGAAGGAGGAATCATTTTTTCAAAATTGGGCCAAACGAGGAATTGAGAAGGATTAGTCTGTGATTGGTTGGAATTGCAAGCT
The DNA here is from genome assembly GCA_951804975.1 of Anthophora plumipes. Lineage (NCBI taxonomy): Eukaryota > Metazoa > Arthropoda > Insecta > Hymenoptera > Apidae > Anthophora > Anthophora plumipes. Next base: position 20,904,642 of record OX638117.1, on the reverse strand, counting down.
TTTTTGTTGGAGCGTGCAATGAAAATTTAGAGAAATATCTTTTGTAGATTTATGTTAGTTATACAAATGGTGAAAATTTGGTCGATATCGATTGATGCAGGAATAAGCGATAGGCATCGAAAGATGTAAGAATCTCGGTGAAATTTTCTTTACAGGCTCAGATAAAAACATTGTAAAAAGCGAGCTTTATTTACTTACATAGAAAATTCTGACCGATTGGAATTTTCTCCAAAATGTTTCTATACATCATTTAGGAAACTAATCTTTCTAACTACTCACGAGAATTTAATTTGTTTGGTTCAATATTAAAAAAGTTATTCTATAAGAATGACTGAATATATATTTATTTAATTATCGAGAACTTTAGATGAGAGAAACGTGTGTTTTAATATTAATCAAGCTACACATATTTATTCAATTAAAAAGGAATTCGGACGAAACGTGAATAACAAACACGAGTAGATTGGCTATCCGATTTCCGCTTGAACGTTGAGAATTATCCCTGTTTTATTAAACATTTTTTACATAATTTCTCGATTGTACATTTATTTCATTAAAAAGGAATTCTCATGAAAAATAGGATTTCACGATTGAACAGTGAGGAATCGAGAGAACCCACGAAGAAGAAACCTCGCTCCTCGTTTTCACCATCGTTACTTTCCCATATCAATAATACCATGCGTGCTCCATTCTCACGGAAGACATTTCCAACACGAGCATTCGTCATTTCATTAGTACACTTAAACCCTCTCTAACAAGGACATTTATCATTATCTTACTAAACTTTTAATCATTTTTCAACACACCTCTCCTCCCTTGTGATCCATCATCGATGAATAGCAACGTGAAACAACTACCCTCGTGCATCTTCAACAATCCATCTTCCCCGTTCCAAAAATACCTCTCTCGAAACTATTTCTCACATTACAACCCCCGCGCACACCCCATAATATTTGTCTCCATTCCAAAAACATTCCTCGTGTCATCTAAACCACGTGCTTTACACTCAGAATCCCTCCAGGTTCCTCGTGCCTGGGTAGAACACTCGCTCGAACTATCCCAAGTGTCCACAGAACGCATACTTACTTACAAACGTGAACGAACGTGCTTTCTTTTTTTTTTTTCTCATGGTATCTCGCGTGGTTGAAGACACAATCGTAATTGTGGTTGTGGTGGTTTACATGTAAATTTCGTTGCACGCATCTTCGTCTTACATACTCACCTTGTCCATCAGCTGACGAACTATTCCGTTCCATTCGCCGGTCTCGTAATCGTAAACGCCGTACTTGCCATCCGGCACGAGCTCGATCCTGTAGGCGAAGCCCACCATGTGAGCTATCTCCTTGAGTAGGTCGATGCAGAAGCCCTCGTAACGTGCGTTCCCGCTGAAATTCCCTCTGCTCTTCAGCATTACGTACGGCTGCTCCTACGGGGACCATAAAAAGGAGCTACTACCTTTCGTCCTTCTTCTTCTCTTCTTCCTTCTCTTCCACATTTCTCTTTCTCCGAACCCTTCTCCTCCTTTGCCCTTATTTCCCATTTTTCACCTCGTTTTTTTTCCCGCTTTTCTCTTTCCTCTACCCCCGTTTTTATCTCTCCTTTCCTGCCTAGAGATCTCTATACTCCCCTCCTTTTATAACCTGTTTCTCTCTACACACCTCTTTACTTCTTGTTTCTTTTCCTTTCTTTCTTTCTTTCTTTTTTTTTTTTGTTATTATGTTCTTTACCGATGTAACATCTCTGTTCCTCTTTCGTTCGTTGTATTTCTTCCCTGTAAACCTGCGTTCTTTAAACTGGAGACTATTAATTTGCTGTTCTTTAATGTTCTCTTTTGTTGTTTATTCGTCTAGGTAAGCTAGTCTGGTTAAACGGAGCTGTACTTCTTAAGTTAAACTTTGTTTAAATCTTGAGCGAAGGAATAATGCAATTGTGGAGAGAAGTATGACGAAATTTATATCGATATATTTGTTCTCTTTTATTTACTGAAAGTTTATTTCGCGGATTTTCAGTGTGGTGGTTTTAATAAAAATTGTTGCGCTCGTGGTCTTCGGGTCTTCTTTGACCCGTCGCAAGCGATCATTACAGAAGGACGAGAATTAATCGTTATATAGAAGATACAGATGCAAATAATAGAGGACACTAATAAAATAGACACTGTCGTTCAAACCTGTGGTCAACAAACTGTTAAGATTAATTTAAGGAAAGATTTATAGAAAAATTTAGGAAACTTAAAAATTATACACGAAGTACTTCGCCTCTGGCAATTTATTTTCGAATGGAAATGAAAATCTAATGGAGTATTTAGATTCAAGGAACGAGCAAACAAGGCAGCCATTTCGAGCAGTTGCAGATTATTGAAATAGAAATAGCCATAATTTTCAAACGACATCAAACAAATTTCCTCCATTGCTTTCACGTCTCCTGTCCATATGTATAATTAAATTAAAAAAAATTCCGATTCTATCTCCATCCGCGAAATTCCAATTTTGTCAAAAGAAAGTGGGAAAATCTTACCGCGTGGCTATCAAGTCTCGAACCTGTTCTGATCGATATTTACCGCGAGTGTACGCGTTCGAAGGCGCTCGATGCTGATTACCAGACTAAATGGATTACAACTCGATAGACTATTACCGCGAACGTTCCCTCGGGACAATGTAACTACGCCTATGCGGGAACTTCGTTGCAAGAACGTGGAGAATAGGTGAACGATCCAATGAAATAGGGTTGCAAAGCCTGTCGTACAAGGATTTTATGTGGTGCACATTTTGTTACTCTTAGAAGAACACGATACCCATGAGAATTCGAAGGAACATGGAAATCCTATTTCCTCGAGCAAATCAGAGAGGAAAAAAAGAAAGAAAGAGAGAGAGAGAGAGTGAGAGTTACACGTTGTGACACTTGTCTGTCGAAAAGAAATTTGTCAGTTTGTCGTTACGAAGTGATTTGCCACGAGGTAATTAGCAATCGAGTTTATTTAAGTTTCATATAACTTCCTCTCGGAGGGAGGAGTGTTTATGCAAAGAGGCAGAGGAGCTCGAGGCGTGCTCGTATATCAAACCTTCAGGATTGCTAATTAGTCACGTATGTCGGTCGGAGCCTATTAAATGCGTCAAGTTATCGGAACGAACAGCCCTAGAAAGAGGAACAGAGAGAACCTACGGAATTATCTGTTGTCTATTGTCAATATCGATAATTGACTTTGAATAACGATGGATAAACAGCGATGCTCGTGCTTTGAGAAGATTCGTTTGTATTATTTAGGTATACAAATAAATTCGTAACTTCATTTCCAGGTTAAATGTGCTTTTGCCGTGTTTCAATTCTTTTGTTCAACCTTTGGAATGAGGAAATACGAGAAAATGAACGTTTCTGTTTGGACAATCATGCAAAACGCTATTCTAATCGGTATTGAGGATACCTAATGTGTCTGAATCACGAAATTGAGTGATAAAAGACACAAAAGATGTTCCTTGGATTTTAGGTTCTTCTGATTTTCATTTATTCTGGTCATTTCATCGATACTCATTTTAAAACAGGTTGAAAAGATCATTATTGAGTTTCTTGACTCAAAATTATAAATTTTTTTTTCGAGAGGAAATTCGAAAATTGTCCGATAGATAGAATAAACGTGTGGAAACTGATGAGAATAAAATGAACTTTGATTTTTTATAAATAAACGTGAAATTTATGGGAAAAATGCTACGAATTAATTTGTACGCCTATCTCCGTTAATGTGTCGATAAAAATCTAGGGAAATTTTTCCTTCGATTGACACACAACGTGTTATAAATATAAATGTCACATTTACTTCAGTTAAAAAATAGAGAATACTATTTTCGTTTTTTCTGTGTCGCTAAAAATCCAGGGGAACTTTTCTTTAATTCTTATGGGACACCTATGATCCATATCACACAGAGCATGTAATAAATATGAATATCACATTCACTTCAGTGAGAAAAAAAGAAAAAAGAAAACAGAAATATTCGTCACTTTCTCGATGGATAAACAAGAATGTTCTGTTTTTGAGAAAAATTCATTTTTCTTACACCTGTGTCGATAAAATTCTAGGGAAATTTTTTCTTTTATTTTTATGGGACACCAATGATCCATGTCATATGGAACATATAATAAATATGAATATCACACTCACTTCAGTGAGAAAAAAAGAAAAAAGAAAACAGAAATATTCGTCACTTTCTCGATGGATAAACAAAGATGTTCTGTTTTTGAGAAAAATTCATTTTTATTACACCTGTGTCGATAAAATTCTAGGGGAATTTTTTTCTATTTTTATGGGGACACCAATGATCCATGTTACACAAAATGTGTGATAAATATCACATTCACTTCAGTGAGAAAAAAAGAAAAAAGAAAACAGGCATATTCGTTATTTTCTCGACATTCAACGTTGACGTGTGTCAATTAACAGCTCATGATCCACGGACTCGATTTATGGGCTTTATTACGCGGCGTGCAGACACTCGCGAGTAATTAACGCGCGGCGTCGTGATTTACCTTCGACTCCTCGGCTAGACGTGGTGACAATTCACGCGGGCATGATCGATCACGATGATTTAGAAGTGGTCAAGTTCTACGTGAACGACGAGTCAAGGATCGTTCGATGAAATCATCTATTTAAACATCAACAAAGAGAGAAACAGAGAGAGAAAGAGAAAGAGAGAGAGATAAAAAAAAAATTTGTAACGAATTACACGGTGCAATAGTGTTCTGATGAACGGAATAGTGCGTTTCAGTCTCTTCTTCTATCACTTTGGCGATTCTGTTCGTTGTATATTCCTGATCAGAGGTGATTTTAATCAGAATCTCGAAATATATTGTTCCAGTATTACTGTATGCAACAGAACATTCATCCTCGAGATTATACAAGCCTTTCGATAAGATTAGTGTAATTACAAGTATCTGATCCTTGAATTTTATCGAGAATTAATGTATATCAAAACGTTTCACCAAGTGTTTCACCTACGGGACTGTCTATATTACCTGAACTACTTATTCCATCTATCTCAGCAATCACCTAAAATAATCTCTGGTCTCTACTAGTGCATTTGTACATTCTAAATCTTCTCAATCTGTACAGTGTGTCTAGCCTAATGTACTAATCGGTAAGGTGCGTTTGTGTCTATCTTGTTCAGAAGGAGTAGCATAAAAGTGTCCTTGAAATATGAAGAAGAAGAAGAAAAAGAAAAATGTGACGTGAAATGTTAAAGATTAGATGTTTTCTATCAGTGGAATTCGTGTGAAAAGAAACTGTGTTCTCTATACATATAGTTTTCACCTACGTGAGTATATAAACAGAGGGATTTGTGTGTAGTTTGCGTGGTGAAGAACCAAGTGAGATGAGAAAAATTAAACAAACCAAATCATACATGTCGCATGAGTTCTCTGACGATGCCGTTCCACTCCCCGGTTTCCGGGTCTTTCGCGCCGTACTTCCTGTCCGGTACCAGCTCCAATCGGTAAGAGAAGCCGACCTCCCTCGCCACCGCCTCCAGCAGGTCCACGCAAAAACCGTAAAATCGCGCGTTCCCCGTGTAGTTTTTTTCGTAGTGCATCATCACGTACGGAATTTCCTGTGCCGCAACGGGGGCCGCCATGCAAACAACGGAACACGCTGTCAGATCTGGACGATACACGAGCCTAACGTTGAACGATACATGCTTCCCCCTTGTTCGACCTGTACTCTAATCGCTATCTCTCTCTCTCGAGAGAGAGGCTTTTCAAGAGCGACGGGAGTCCGACTCGACAGATGTGTACGAAGGAAGATCGATAATCAACGTTCCAACGAGGAAATCGCGAATAATTTTCGATAAAAAAAAAAACGTAGGAAAATTGTTTCATTAGGTTGGTGCTTATGAGAACCTCTTTGGATGCATTCTATTGGGTTATTCGGAAAATTCGTGTCGATTCTTATGTAAATAAGCCAATTTCATACATCAAAGCATTTTCTTTTTGTTTGATAAGATATGGATTTTTTAATTTTACAATTTTTCGTCGTTTTTCTTCCATTCGCTAGAACGATTGATCATGAAAGAGTTGGTTCCTTCGATCTAGGCTCTAGCGATCGTTTCCCGAGCATATGTTCGATCGCTAATAATTTCACGACTCGTCGATGCAGCGGTCGATTCTATCCCCTCCGAGGGAAATGTCGAGGCTTTATACCACTTTAAACCCTATTTCGTAGATCCTGTACGGTGAGTTATGTACAACGGATGATACCGGACATAAAGTACGAGATTCCGTAACGCGGACGACGCAGCCAGTCGCTGTTTATTACTTCGCCACGGCGGCCCGTAAATATCCTTCCAACGGATCGCGTGGATCCTGTATATTCTGGATCTTCGTTGTCGAAGCTTTTGTGAACGTGTTAACGTTCGTATGTGCCTGAAATTACTCCCTCGAAACTGGTCAATAATCTCGTCAGTCGTTCTCGTCTAATCCTGTCGCGAAACGATCGCGACAGATTGTTTCGAGTACGTGTTCGTACAATTACACCCCGTTGTTGCTTCGTTGCTACAGAGATTTCATCAACGAGAATTCTACCGTTTTGTTAGAAATTAAAAATCACGCGAGAAGATTCGAACGAAAGACACGAGGACGTATTTATCGTCGAGGTAGAAGTATAAACACGAATTGAAATTACCATTTTGTGCTATTAAGATAGAAATTAGTGAAAACCGGATGAACAATCGAGACTCACCAGTATCGTGATGACAAGCAGAGTGACATTCGCTGAGCCTGGCTCGAAAAAGGCCGCGGTGTCCGTCACATTGACGCCGGCGCCTGGACGCCACTCGCCGACCTGTTTCAATTATCCAACGGTTATTTAGAACGCTTAGGGGAGAATTGGTGATTGTTCGTTTAGAAAGAGAAGAGTTTAACGTACCTTAACTAGCGAATGTTGCTTGAGCTTGAGTAGATCAAGCTTGAACTGAATCCTGCGGCCTTCTTTGAACTCAATGGGACCGGAAATGCCCTTCATCTCGACCTGTAAATCATAAAGAACATTCTTCAAACATACTTGAACAGTGTTACACTTTTATTATGCGTGATTAGGGTTTGATATGAAATTTCAACACTGTTCAGATCATTAGATCTTCATATCTCTCTGGATAGCCAAAGCTTTTCACTTTTAATTACAATAAGAAACACTTAGATTAATCCTTTGTGCTCTATTGACGCCTCTACAGCGATATTCATAATATAGAGCACAACTCAGTTCAAATTTTATTCGTATCGAAGTGAAACAAATTCGCGAAATGAACGAAAGTGAAGAAATCTATGGACACGTGTAATTTTTTCTTTTCGAAATGGAACTTTTGATGTTGCAAAATTTTGCTTCAGATTCATCGATGAAAAGAGTAAGATGCAACGAAAAAAAAAAAAAAATATAACAAACACGTACAAACAGAAACTTCCGTCAGAGTGAGCAAGTTTCGCGAAGAATCTTTCTACGATCGTTGAATCGTAATTGCACATTTGCATCCCGGTCAGTGGCCTCCTCGAGGAGCAAAATGAAGGGAAGACATTGGGGGGGAAGAGATTAAAAAGTTGACGGGGGCAAAGCTGGTTGGCTCGTTTCTCAAATTTATGCGTTCCGCGATCCTGGGGACAAGAAGGCGCGAGTAAGAGCCCCGGACATCCGGCACGTTTTCAAAATATTTTCACGCGAGTCTCATGGAGGACACGGAAGCACGGATCAAGCGTCCTCTGGCCAAGCTTCCGGTTGGATCCGCCGCGACTTGAAAGCCGGCCTAACGACCTCCGTCGTTGAAGGATCAGTTGCAATAACGACTTTTTAAGCGAGGAAATTCTTAACTCCTGCTTGTGATCCTTTGAGACGGTATCGTGCAGGTTAAGGGATAAATAAAGTCGAAGAAAAGTGTGGCTTTGAGGGAAGCCGAAGGAGCTTGCACGATTTCTGTAATTTCTAGTACACCTAGATGCGTAAAAAATTATTTTTTTATCCTCTTGCTATTTTTATTTATTTATTTGTAAAGTGTACGGGTGTGAACTTGATTTATGTACGTAGGTAAGGATTAATACAATTAGGAAAAAATACAAATGGTCGTAACGATATAATATTGAATAGAAATGCAATTATATGGAATTTATAATTAAATATTACCTAAATAGTGCTTAGTGACACGTGTAAAGGTTTTTTAAAGCTATGAATAGAGGTACTGGAAAAAATTAATCTTATACATAATTGTATTGATTGATTTTTGAATTCGATTAATTGGATCAGTAGAGACATACTTAGTTTTTACAGTAGAGCAATGAAATATGTGATTTTTTCTGAAATTGTTTATGGAAATTTCAAAGTGAATAAGTTGTAGTGATTAAGGACCGGAGATTTGTCTATTTATAAGATAGCGAATTCATAATTTTATTTGTAGAAAATAAAGAAGTATTTGCTTTTTTACCAATTCGGAGAATTCGCGATTTATCTCATTTCGAAAGTTGTCAAAAGTCATTTCTATCGATTTTCGACCAAACGAATTTATAACTTTATTTTAGAAAATAAGAGATTATTTTTTATCGATTAGGAAAATTTCTCAATTTGGAAAATTCGCGATTTATCTCATTTCGAAAGTTGTCAAAAGTCATTTCTATCGATTTTCGACCAAACGAATTTATAACTCTATTTTAGAAAATAAGAGATTATTTTTTATCGATTAGGAAAATTTTTCAATTCGGAGAATTCGCGATTTATCTCATTTCGAAAGTTGTCAAAAGTAATTTCTATCGATTTTCGACCAAATGAATTCATAACTTTATTTTAGAAAATAAGATATTATTTTTTATCGATTAGAAAAATTTCTCAATTCGGAGAATTCGCGATTTATCTCAACTTCTCTTCCGGAAGTTGTCAGAAATCATTTCTATTCATTCTCGACCAAACTAATTCATAACTTTATTTTAGACAATAGTTATTTTTTGTCGATTAAGAAAATTTACAATTTATCTCATTCCGAAAGCTGTCGAAAAGCATCTGCATCGGTTTTCTACTTGGCAAATTTACAATTTGATCTTTACCAAGTTCGGAAAGTAATCCCGTTGGTTCTCAACGTTGATAACAATTCCGCGGGGATAAGAAACGGTGAAAGGATGATGCATAGCTGCAATTTACCAGTTTTCCCGATGGTGTGTTGTTCAGGAGATACGAGCAGACGAGAAGCTGGTGACTAGAGGTGTTAATTAACCGTTCGTAAACAGAATTAACAAAACTTCTACACGTAATATCAAAATCTTTCATTTGCTTCTCGAAAGATACTTTGACTATTGCAAAATCCCGTAACACAATTTTACATCTTCGTAAAAAAATCTACGACACTATGATAAAGATTCTCCGAGTCACTTTCATTGTCTGCTACGATTATTCGAAACGAAACAATCTTTCCACGTTCTATGAATTCACCATGGAATAAGGGATCCCGTAGCTTTAACCAGCGTAAGAAGGAATTGAAGAACTTCCTTTAATACCGTGGAACGAGTGAAATCGATTAAATAAAGAATAGAAAAAGGCGATGTACCCATCACTACTATCTATCGAGTGGCAATAATTTCACGGAATTTCCACGGGATTATGGGGTCGATTCTCTTTCTGTGTGCTGTTACTCGGCGACCAGCGTTATTAGATTTTGATTTTCATGAAGTTGCTCGTGTTGAAGGGGCCAACGATGTCTGGAGATAGAGGAAGGAACGAGTCGAGAACGATTCTATCGTGTCGAACAAGGACAATTTACCGTGATATCGAATCTTTCTTTTTTTTTTTTCTCTCTCTTCTCCTATCTCACGAGCCAAGTGAAATAATCTCGCTGGTGTGGAAATTCCATTTTACGAAATTAACTTGCACACATAGATACTTTTTAAAATTAATGAAAAATTAAGGTCGCACATTTTTACTTAAAATTTAACATTTTTTCAATCTATAACGACGAAATTCTGTATAAAGAAACAAAGGTGATCTTGGAAATTTTGAAACTTTTTCACATAAAGAAAAAAGTTAATCGTTTGTAGCTTCTTGAAGTGACGCAACTTTTGTATTTAAGTCACAGTTTGTCAATGTCAGGTTTGTAGCTTCCCATTTTACAGGATGGAAGCTTATGCACTTTTTAAAATCCCTAAAAATGTATAAAAATCCGCAATCTACGCACGATTGATTTTATACACGCGTTCGTACAGATCGTAAGCAATTATCGTTCCTTTCCTCGTTATTCACTGCCTTGGTTGAGCTTTCACAAAGAGGATCGAGACGTCAGACAAGTCTAAGGAGGGTGGCAGAATTACGAAGCTGTTGAGGAATATTATCTGTTGCAGAATGCAGTTATCGTAGACGATAGGATAATATAGAGACACGATTCAGCTAGAGATGATGCATCATGAACGTCGACAGTAAAATCGCGAGGGAAAGGAATTCCGACGTATCGGAGGCTTCATAAATATCAACCGGATCGATGGAAAAGGCGCCGCAGCGGCTTCCTCGAGGATTCGAAGAGGGATCAGAAAGTTTCGCAGCTTCTGCATCTGACGTTTTGTTCGTAGCAGATATTTCTGCTGGATGCGTCGAAACCCGAGGAAATGGAACTGATAAGAATGTATAAAAAAGAGAAAAGAAATGGGAAAGTTTCCCCTCGAAACTTCCTTGTTGAGAAATACGATACCTCCGTGAAAATCTGTTACCAACGTGCAGAAATGTAAATCTCCTTGAAGAAATTAACGAGAAACATTCGATAGTACAATTTTCCCCGTTCTCGAGGAAATGAAATTTACACTCGTGCAACGATGATAATTTTTAAGCGTTAGAACGCTGTGAAAGTGTGACAGAAGAAAATACTTAATTCTAACGCAGATCCTCTGGAAAAATCTACGTGGTTAACTAATCTAACTCGCATTTCAGGGTCGCTCTAAGAGGATGTTTTTCTTTTAAAAAGAAAAGCATTTTCCAAGCGAGAAATTAGTTTTTTCTAATTATTTAGTAAAAACAATAAGCATGTTTTCTTATTCGTTAAGTAAAAACTTATAAATGTCTAATTTGATTTAATATATAAAAAATAAAGCTATATACATTTGTTTTATGTCTAAAGACATTTTTAAATGTAATTATTTTTCGACTTACAATGAGTCTATAATGTAATAGGTTTAATACTGTGCTTTTTTCTGCTTTATTAATTCCAGTAATTAATTCCACACTGACCATTTTTTATTTACACTGACCATTCGCTATTTATGTACAATCATTTCTCTTTTATTTACATACTGATCGTTTAGTATTTTTATACTGATCTTTTTGATAATAAAATACTGACCGAAAGTTGATTTGAATACTGATCAAAAATAGATTTAAATACTGACCATTTAATTTGTTGCCTATTAATTTTTCGTGGAGCGGTGGATGAAGAACACTCTATTGATATTATAAATTACATTTTACTCGTAAGAACTGCGTATTCCGGGACACCCAGTACGCGAAAGAAACTCCGAATGGAAATAAAAGAAAGTAGAAAAGAATTCACGGGAGTTAAAAATTCTTCGTAGATTTAATCCAAAGTTCGTTACTAATTGGAACCAAGAAAGGCAAGTTTCGTTCTTACGGATCGTGACTGAAATTGACGAGCGTAAAGAAGTTTCACTCTTTTCGTTTTTTATATAAAAAGCGTCATTGTTTTACATAGCGAAGTTCCTCGCGAACTCCAGGAGCTGGTTTATGGTTCACTAATCCGAACGAATTAGTTCATTGGACGCGATTATCCGTCTCAAGGGAAGGAAACACCGATCGACAGACTTGCATAATCATATGCAGCCATTTCAACGTTTCAATTTCGAGACATCGAGATTAACCGTATCCTCCAGCGACCCATTTGTCGATTAATAGTAATTCCAGGTGTATCGAGTGAACGCGCGTAGCACAATACGCAGTCGTTAATTAAGTTGCAAACAAATAACACGAACGCTCGGAGGAGGAAGTTATTTCCCGATGGCATCGGTGAACAGCGTTCCTCGTGAAAAATTATTCGATTACCATTATCATTTCTTTCTCTCTCTCTCTCTCTCTCTTTCTCTCAACGTTCAGAGTTTCGCGAAGCTCTTCAACTATTTTTTCTTCTTTTCTTTTTTAACGAAATCCTCTCGTTGGATCTGTAACTCTTTCGTTCGAATACGGTTAACAAGCCGATACTCTGAATTTCCACTCCACTTCAGGAGAAGTAGAAATTTTTCAATTTATAGTCCAATTTCTCGCAGAAGTCCTATCTCGAGGAGATCTAGTTAATCCATTAATGCAGACTGGTACGAAAATGTACTATCTTATTGTATTGTTTCTTTTAATTGTACTAGCTGAAGAAAGTAGTTAGCGAATAGTTATGCGAAATCCTTCGGAACAGATCAGTGGCAGGAATAAAAGAAAAACTGCGTACAAAGCTTAAAAAAAAAAAAAAACTTGTAATCATTTGTAACAGTTTAAAAATCATTACTATAGTTCATTAAAAACATAACGATACTTTTCACAATAAAAGAATATTTCATTCTAGACATATTTTCCATTCTATTCTCCTTCGAATCTCAAATAAGTGAATAAGTTCAGAAAAAAAAGGAAGAAAAACGAAATTGGAATTAATGGGTTAATACGGAATCGATGAAACCATAGTGATACTTTTCACAATAAAAGAATATTTTATTCTAGACATATTTTCCATTCTATTCTCCTTCGAATCTCAAATAAGTGAATGAGTTTAGAAACCAGAAAGAAAGAAAAACGAAATTGGAATTAATGGGTTAATACGGAATCGATGAAACAGCAAAGCGAGAACATGTCGTGTGTGATAAAAATGACGAAGTGAAATGGTCCCTTTCTCGACGAGCAAAGTGGCGATGGCTTTAAATCGTAGGAAACCGGATGTAGGAATAGCGGTATGAAACAGTGGACGGGACAACGCGGCGCGTTCGTAAATTAATGGATGGTCCCTGCTCCACTTTCCAACGGTGCAACTTGGATCTAAGTTGCGTCCCAAGGACGGAGAACTTTTGCCGTTTCGGCCAAGAATGCTTGTTAACTTCTGCCGGCACAAGCGTTGGATTAAAAGGGTAATAACTGGACCAGCCTGGCTTGGATTATTCTGAATACCTTTTGCATGGTCATTTAATTACCCCCGATCCATCCTTGTTTTCTTTCCAGAGATTCTGGATGTTTAAATGTTCGACGAGTTTATTCTCGTAACAGTGAAGTTATTTTAAAGAAAAAAGTTTCGAATCGTTTATTCAGTTTTACAGAGGGCATTTCTCGTCTTGGTTCTGATAGAGATAAACGTGTTATTCGAACATGAGAATACACTTTTCCTCTTGCTCCCGTATTTCTTTTTTATTTTATTCATCGTGGATTGCAACTAAGCTCTCGATTTGTAAACTCGACGCTGTAACGATCGACGATTAATAATAACGATTTCATCGAATAGTTGCGATTCCGTGAATGTATTTACGAGAATTGTCAGTAATCAACGAGGAAGGTAATGTATAATACCTCTATTACTGATTAGTCCAACGATGCTCCTATCAATTTCGAAATAATTCTGATTAACAGCAAGTTTCTCTGTTGCAAAGAAATTCCTTTCGACTACTTTGAGAGATTGTTATCGTTCTCTAAGAAATTCCTTCTGCGAGTAAAATAATCTGCTATCCCTCTGTTCCTCAATATCGACACTAATTCCCTCAACAATGTTTGTATTCATTTCAAGATAATTCCCTCAACAGTGTTCTTATTAATTAATTAAGTCTGAACGTTGCGCTATCGCAATATTTCACTCCCAAGTTACTTTCTTTTTTTCAGGAAATTTTCTTCATGTTGCAGTTACAAATTAAAGTTTCGAAAAATTGCTTAATATTTCCTTTTGTCACCGTTTCTTCTTCGTGCTAGTGAAGAAATTATCTAAGTACGTGCTGCAAAGCTGCTTTCAAATATGGTCTAGTCAAAGTTTAGATAATTTTTGTATACATTTTTCAGAGACAAAATGAAAGGAAATGTTGGAATAAAGAGGATATGGAAGAAGCATCTATTTTTCATTTCAATTATTCCACAAGTGCACACTTCTGAAAATAAAAATTTCCTCTTTCACTTCAAATATATAATTTGAAACACACGTTGCGTTCATCCAGCTTATTTCGATTTCACATCGTTTAGCAAACATACTATTCACATATACTCAAGTGTTGTATCTTAAAAATGATCAGTAGATTTGATAAAAAAATTCCGAAATAGAACTGCTAGCTCATATCTAGACCGTCTGTTCTAACAGTAATTTTCTCAGAAAAATTCTTCCACAATCGCTGAACCTTTTAGATACATCAAACCTTTTGCATCCTCTATCATCCATCTCTCATTTCGCTACAGCCATCTAGATCGCAGTGTCTGTCGAGAATGATTCGCAGGAAAACACCGTGGACCAATTTCAGCCATTCCTTTTGAACCAACTTCGCCAAAAATTTCCACGAGTCTAGTGAATTTCGCCTGACGCTGTTGAACCACGTGAACTCATTCCTCCTCTTATTTTCCATCCTCTCGGCAACAGATCCATACACGGAACAACGCACACACGCGACGTAACACGATTTAAATTTCGTGTAGGAACCAAGAAAAGTTTCACGTTTGTGCGGCGTGATACGTAACAAGTGTTCCACGGCAAAAAAGAGAAAAAAGAAAAAAATGCAAACGCCTCTGGTTAGCGAACGAGTAAACAGAAGAGTTAACGAACGTTTCCCTGCTTGTACTACCTCGATGGCGATGCGCGCTTTTTGGCGCCCGTTTAACGTGACTCGCGGCAATTTATCAAGCTTCGCCTTTTTACGTTCTCCCTTCTCTAGAGCGACTCTCATTCTATTCTGAACGAACACCGGTGTAACCAAACCAGAGTTATCCACGTGAAACTACGGACTATCGCAGCGCGTTTAAAGAAGCATCAAGTAAAACATTAAGAAGACAGTACAAGTAGTATACGAGATAAATTCATTCACAAAGATACAATATTCAAGAATATACATACACTTGAAACGTTGTTATATTTGTAAATGTACATTTTAACCTGTTCTACCATGCACACGCGTCGAGATTTGTCGTGAGAACAACAAATCTAGCGGATGTTGTTAATCTCAACTTCGATTGTTATCACAACGCGTGATATAACGACTCCCCATGACTTTTTACGAAAGAAGAAATAGAGATAGAAATATAAAAATAGAAATTTTACGAAATAGAGATTATTTCATAGGTATTAAATGATTTCTCATGCAATCAATATATTATTTTCCTAAGACTGTTTGACAAACGATGATTAATTGATTTTAAATTATAATTTCTGAACGGGATGCGGCGATTTTAGAGTAGACTGCTCTAAGACGTTGCTTATCGAGACTTATAAGACATTTAGGAAGTTCTAAGAGTTGTCTATGATTTGATTGCTGATTGACAAAAATCAATCCAATTCGGTGAAAATTGTCACTACCCTGTTCCGTGCGCTTTTAGCGTTTTCCACGAGGAACAGAGAGTGGTATGTGGAAGTGGAAGTGAAAATATGAGCTTTGACAACGTCGCGGAGGATCAGCAACGAACCGAGCTGGATGTATTCGAACTCTCGCGCAAGTTTCCTTGGAAATTCATGTTTTATGACACGGACAATTAGCTGTTGAGAGTGTGACAGACGTACTAAGAAAACCAATTCTAAAGAAGTTAAGAAACAAAACAATTCCTTAAAATCAGCCCTTGAATTTGTGTATCATGAAACGTGCTAGCCATTTGCGTGTCAAAGGCCTTCTTTTGTGCAAATTGCTAGTCGCTACGGCTCGCAGGATGGCTTAAAAACTATCAATTGTGAATATTAAATGGTAACGGTTCCTCTATGGGTAATTCGCAGAACATAACCTCTTGCAGTATAATAACGAGCCTTGTTCGTGCTGCAGATTATGGTTAAATTGTGACAAAAGAAGTATTAGAAGGTAAAAGTTTCTCGTGTGAACGTTGTGGCAGTGAGGGATAGGCGCGTAAGTAGAAAAGGTTGGCTATGGTCAGACAGCGCGGGTTCGCCGAGATTAATGCATGCAAGTACGAATAATTCTGCTTGCGTGTCGCTGACGACGTGTCGCAGCTGATTTCACCGCGTGTGAACGCTCCGCTACGTTTGTTACAATTTAGTCGAACAAATCTTTCATTCTTTTTTCATGTACCAGCAGAAACGGGTCTTTTACGATGTAAGAAACATTTGTGGTTATTCAATATCGTTTTTCCAGATCGTTTCCTCTTTCAATTGGATGTTCAAATCAACTTTTTCTTGTCAGGCTATTTTTTCTTGATTTTTTTTCAGGGCCATCAGGATTTTTTATGTGGAGAACACTTCTTTTTTTCATTAAATCTTGTAGCGGATGGAAGAGTACATTGAAACATATTCAAATGTATTCTTTTACAAGATACGATAAAAAGAAAGACATGTTTTTCACATGAAAAGTAACAAGGACCTTGAAGAAACCAAGGAAAAATGAATTGACAAAGAGAGATTCTGTTTTCAGATCAATCCTCGTTTGAAACTGTTGATAGTACATTAACTCCTTGACCTACTATTTCTTTGGCTGACTATACATCTAAGCATCAGCCATTCACCGTTTTAATACCATTTTATACAAAACCCGCTAATATACTATAGATTAATTAGAAGTACCAACCTTCAGCCTAATAAATTAAGCGAAAAAATAGAATTAAATTTAACGTTTATTATTAATACAACGATTTTTGTCAAACCTCAGCCAGAATCTATGTCACGTTGTTATAGGGCAAAGGGTTAAAAATATTTGTCATATTATAAAAAACGAAGGAAATATTTAATGATGCATTTTTTCCACAAGAAACGTAACCTATTGTCATAAATAAATTCTTACTACGCCAAAAAAATATCGGTGTGTGTGTGTTTTAATCAGTTCGACAGCGGTCGATAGAACACGATTAAGTAAATCATTATTGAGACATGAGAAATTCGTACGTAGGAGAAACCGACGTACAATCATACGAAGACTCACGATCGCCAACTTTGTCGAAGGAATTCGTTCAATATTCTCTTCCCCTCTCCAAATCATATTCGCCAAGCAGTTTGGAAACTCTCAAGTATCCCGCGACTTTAGGCGAACAATTAGAAGCAAACTGAGAAGAGAGTAGTTGTACGGTTTATGTAGAGGCACGTAATTAACGTTGAATCGTCGCAGGTTGTGTTTGTTGCCTGAAAATCATATCCTTCGTGTCTCTGTAAACGGTTCCTCGTTTCTTTAGACATCACACAAAACACCGTCACCTATCTACAACACGTCGTGCTTGATCCGACCGCGTTTTTTCCCGCTTCAACGGCTAGGAAATCTCGTTTACACGCACGTAATCATATTTCATGCTGACGGAGGTAGACGGGTCCTTTTCAAGCAAACGATCGCAATTAAGTCGTTAATTACGCGGGAACCGGCAACGTTAATCATTGTAACCGGGAAGCTTTCGCGTTTGTTCGTGGGAACTGGCGTTTCTGAACCAGCGTTCTTCAACGTCGATTTGCATGGCAACTGTGTCGAGTGTTCTTCCCGACAGATATTCACCTGTACACCGGAAACTCAAAATGGCAAGTGTGCTCCTTTTTCTAGGAGAAATTAATTTAAGAAATTTCTTTCTGTAACGTGTCTATTTTTTTTATCGAGCTTCGATTTGACCGCAAAATCGTAACGCGTGCTTCTCCTCGATTTCTCGACAGCGAAACGCTGGTATCTGCTTGGCGTGTGAGTAAAGGATCTTTCTAAGAGTTGAGTAGAGCGTGTATCTTTGACTCGATGCGCTTGAGTCGGTATAACTGAGATTCGTCTGTCAACGTTTGTTCCATATCGTTCGAAAAAGAATATTCAATCGGTTGCTTATAAATTAAGAGCGCTACATTTCACGTTTTTTTTCTTTTGCAATTTTTTTTTTTTGTATTTGTGTCTGTTTCCTCGTTTTATCAGGGAAGTTTTCTTTTTTCAACGAATGTTCAGGTAGCGAATACCGGAAACAGATGTAGTATTCAACGTTCGCCTAGTCGCAGGCTATTCCTGGCAATTACTTCTCGTTCGGTTCAATTAAGCCAGCTTGGAAGGACCGTAATATCGCGGGCTAGGATTTAGGATCGCGTCGAAATGCCCCATTAGGGAGCAGAAACTAACTTAGTTACACCGTCGACAATCCGGAGAGCCTCGGTCTCTCTGCGTACCACTTCGAGAAGCCTCGAATTCTTACCCATGAATGCTTCGTCAAGATTAAGTAACGCCTTTTTTTTTTGCTTTTCATGGGATTTTCTTGTAAATACGTTTATTAGGAACAATTAGTAAGGTGAGAAGAAGAGGAGAATTCCGACGATGATTATCTTTGGATATAGACGCGTGAAATTCGTTCTGTAGGAATGGGAATTTCTCACGGACGTCTGTAAGCGAGTGAAATTGAGAGAGATGTTGAGGTTCGTGTGTAACAGGTGCGAGGGAAGAGTGTTCGAGCAAAATACATGAAATTAAAGGGCGAAAAAGGAGTGAATTTTTTAATCTGTGCGATTTGTCTGGATGGAAGAAGAGGGATTGCAAAATGGAGAAAGAGAAAACGTGTAGACGTTAAAAAATAATAAATAAATTTTTCTTTACTCACTACTGTCATATTATTCACATCGTTATAATGATCTAATTGGAATCTGTAATAATTTTTTTGTGTGTATTTTTCTACCGATATAAATCTTTATCATATTATCAGGACCTATTGATTAATTTATA
Organism: Anthophora plumipes; assembly: GCA_951804975.1. Lineage (NCBI taxonomy): Eukaryota > Metazoa > Arthropoda > Insecta > Hymenoptera > Apidae > Anthophora > Anthophora plumipes. Next base: position 20,885,823 of record OX638117.1, on the reverse strand, counting down.
AATATTTTTTAAGGAAAAACACGTGGAATTACTCCTGATACATGTATTATTAAACACTTTTCCTGCAAAACTGTACGAAATGTTCAATTACAAACAAATTATTTGCAATTTCAGTATACAATATCTTTTTTCTTATTTTTTTCTTTGATATTATTGCTGAGTTGCTTGTTTCTTTATGGGGAAGAAGCTTGGTAGTGCAAAGGGTTGAAATGGTACGCGTGTTTACTGTTTATATTACAAACACTCACGGAGGAAAATAAGCAAACACTTTTATCAGACGATCTAGGTGAATCGATATACGCCATTGAACATGAGGCTATATGGTATGCAAATATACACAGAATAACTCACGAAAAGCACAATCACTCTGTGTATTCTATTCTACCTTTAGGAAATTATAAATCATTTCTATAATTCGAACATTCGGTCGATTTTACGAACGAAATTTCCTGCGTAAATTTCATCGAGGATAAAGACCAAGTAATCTACTTAGGTTTATAGAAATTCATAAAAATCCGTCGGACAGTGGCAGCGGTAAAGTGTCCCACGGGCCATTATTCGTATCAGCTTCGCGTTATTCACGATCCATCGAGAGGATTCGCGCGCTTTGCAATGCTAATGACAGCTAGCTGGCATTTAGCCGGCATTTGGAAATATGCCAAGGCGTGTGCAAGCAGCAGCCTATCGACAAGAGCCGACTCGGCTCGTGATATTCAATTCCGCTACAACGACGACGAAAACGTCCGGTGTCTGATGGAACGCGCGTATAGATCCCATGCATTTCGTGGTGTCTTCGACACGTGCTTCGATAGCTCTATCTCGATCGTTTGTTATCTTCCTGGGCTTCTGTTTGTCGAAAAAATTCCAGCTGTATACGTTCGTTCCACGGAACGGAGTTCACGATGATCGAACAGTATTTCAAATGATAGAATATTGTTTCAATGAATGCTCGTCCAAGTTTCTTACAGTATATTTACTCAAATGTCTTATGGTGTTTAAGAAACTTTTAACTCTGTTACGATCTTCGAGTCTTTTTTGACCAATTGCGTTCTTATTTCTTTAAGAATTTCTGTTCTTATAAAAAAATATAATAAAATTTCTTTACATAAAAACGTTCATTTCTGTTCTTTTAACTTTATCCTATAAATTTATTTTCTGGGTTCATCTGAAGTGTTAATAATTAAAAATTGTTACACATTAGATCTTTGACTCTGTTTTTGACTCATCACGTTTTTATTCCTTGAATAATTTCTACTAGTATAAAAACAAATTGATGAAATTTTTATATATAAAAATGTCTGTTTCCATTCTTTTAATATTTGATTAAAAATGAATTTTTTTAGATTCGAAATTATTTCATATCAGGTTCTATTTATTTAGAAAGAATAGATCGATCATCTGAAATAATTTATATATGACATTTTGTCATTTCTGCGACTGCTTGCGAATACTATCGCGAATATTTCGATTCGAACGGGTGTACTGATTACGTGACTACCAGTTGGAAAGAATTCATTTCTACATCTAATATTTGAAAGTCTATCGAGCATCCATATCGATAAGCTACACATTTACAACGATCCCTATCGTACAATGGAGAACATGGATTTTCTGCTATCGTCAGGGACGATGTTCTTTATCCAAGGAACGATAGAATGCATTTCGTATTCGAACGACGACAGGTCGTTCCGTTTCCGTTTATGGTTTCCACGTATTTGTTCCTGTTCACGTAGATTACCCTGGCACGCTCACTTCCGCCTAAGTATTACAATAATTCCCTCGCTGAGAGAATCCTGTTACACTGTAAGGTGTTTAACCGAGATTACACAAGTCATTCACTGTTCCCTCAATCTACATCTCAGTGCTAATGATATTACTCTGATTATTAGCCCAGTAATCGAGAAACTGCTTAATCAATTTCTAAAAACTGTGAAAAAAAGAATTTATTCAGTAATATATATATTTTTTTATTATACAATAGACTCATTTTCTTATTTTTCCCACTCTTTCCCACTTTTAAAAGTTCCAATCGCGAGAAAAATGTAAGTTAATGTGACGACCGTCATGGCGAGACTACTCTTGGCCTTCTAGACGAAGATTCGAGAGAAGTTTTCCAAACTTCTCTGAATTTTTTCGTCTCCAAGAGCAAAAGTGTCGCTATAGCAATGTCTCCACTTTCTGGGATTTTTCCCAGCTAGTCGAAGAGATTTTCTAAGTGAACAGTCTTTAACGTTCGAATTATTTCCAAAAAATTAAAAAAAAAAACAGAATCTATTGTGCAATATTTTTTTATTATACAATAAACTCATTTTCTTTTTTTTTATCACTCCTTTCCTCGCGTGAAAGTGTCCAATCGCGAGGAAAATGGAAGCTAATGTGACGATCGCCTCGGTGAGTCTACTCTTGGCCTTCTAGACGAAGATTCGAGAGAAATTTTCCAAACTTCTCTGAATGTTTTCCTCTCCAAGGGGAAGAGTGTCGCTATAGCAATGTCTCCATTTTCTGAGATTTTTCCCAGCTAGTCTAAGAGATTTTCTAAGTGAACAACCTTTAATGTTCGATTTTCCCGGATCTTTCGAGAAATACGCGTCGCTTATTTTGTGTATTTACAGTTGCAACCACTACTCAATCATTCTAGAAAGAAATATATATATTCTTGTTATAATTACATGTACGATTCACACTTATATCCTCTGATATTAACAACACCAGTTCCCTACATGCTAGGAAACAAAATTTCGTCTATAATTTTACACATCGCTGGAATGGAGGAACAATTTCACGAACAACGCGTGAAAAGAGAAGAAGATTAACCACGGACGCGTACAAAGGGAACAGAGAACTATGTACATTCTATAATTACATTCTCAAACACTTATATTAACGTTTTTACACACGAAAGTTTCCCCTTTTTCCGTTTAGCAACGTTGTTTCTCGACATGTCGGTGAACTATCATCGAAACCGCCGAATTCAACATGGCCAGGAATGATGGAACAATTTCACGAAGAGCAAAAGAGAGCCAGAGAGACGAAGAAAAAGGAAAAAGAAGAAACGAGAGGGAAGTTAACCGCGATGGCGGACAGAGGGAACGGAGGAAGAAATATGCGTGGCTAGGATACAAAAGAGTGTAACAGGCAGCAATTTCGGTAAGCGTTCATCCAAAACATTGCGCGTTCCAGCAGCGACGATGATGGTTTGGTGAAGATAACGCGGGAACCGTAGAGACGCGGCCAGCTAACCATGATAAAAGAGCGCCGTGTACAATTTTAACGCTCGCTAGTCCGATTACTTGCACCAACGAGCCCCGTGACTAGCGTAGAATCCCCGTATCTCTCTGCTGGTGTGGGCTCTCTCTTTTTTTTTTCTTCTTTGACGAGCCATTCTATTCCAACGAGCGCGGCGTTTCGCTGTTGCCGACAAGAATCTACGATGTGTACGTGTAATCGTTTGCTTAATCCCTGGCTCACTCGATGATCCTTTTTCACCTATGCACTCGACGTCTTTCTTGCGGACTATTAAAACTGTGAATCTCCGTGTTTTTCTTCTCGTATTGCGAGAATTTCGATAGTTTTCTGTATTTCTTCATTCTGTGCAATTTCATTTCTCTAAATTTCTTATGAACGTATCAAGATTCGCAGTCTAATTAGCACTAAACCTATCGATATTTCATATATACCTATTTCTATCGCGAGTAGTCAAATAATCACTTTAAAAAAGACGTATTTCTTAATGTAGAATGAAGATTATACGAACAATTAAATAGTGAACAAAATATCTTCTTCTATTTAAAAATTAATAATGTTTACTTTATTCTTTTTCACCGCATTCTTTTTTTTTTTTTACAAATTATAGGATTCTTGATTGCACATATTCCACGTATGTATTTTTCATAGTTTGGAGTCTGAGTCGTTGATTTTCCTGGTCAACTTCAGAACAGTTTTCATTGATATTGTTTACGTTCTTTAGTGACTTCATATGTTTTGAATATCTTGACATTTGTTGACTATACAAATGATAATGTAAAAATGTAGATCAAACTAAGTACAAAAACAATGGAAAAAGGATCAAACTTAGTACAAAGTACTGTTAATTTGTTCACTCTTCTGAAAATGTCGCTTGTAACACGTAATATACACAATAATAGTAGAATAATATTATAATAGAATTGAAATTTAAACGGCCATTTGACCACACGTGGTAGATTTAGCGTTAATCACTCTTCGTAGTCATTTATTTTTGAAGACAGTACACTTTGCGAGGACTCGAGAGCGTTGCAGGATTTTCCAGAGTCCTGTTGCTACACACATTCATCTATTTTTGATTACATAAAGCCGGAGCGTAGCATCCTTCGATCTAATATTTCTTCAGAGAATTTTTGTTCGTAGTAAAATAGCATCCACCGTGATGAATTCACGGGAAAATAGGGGCGTCGATTCCAATATGAAAGTGTATCGAAAGCGTTCGTGTAGCTGGAACGTTTACCTCTCCTTCCACTAGCCACTTTCATTCTCTCTTTCCTCTTCTTTTTTTTTTCTTTTCTTTTCTTTTTTATGACCAAATCGACGACGCGCTCCACACTTCCGGACGCTTTCAGAAATGTATTTTCGCGGGCGGAATAAATACCACCGGGGAGTAACGGGAAGGCGTTCGAAATGAAAACGAGAGGCGTCGAGAGACGAAGCAGGGAAAGCAATTTCGGTAAACGAACGCTCGAAGCGACGAGCAAGAGGGACAGAGTTGCCGAGGCTCATAATAAAAGAGTCGGCGGCAAGTGTCCCCGTGAATTTCCTCGTCGGCTCGTATATTGGCCGCGTGTGATCGCTTGTACACACGCCTCGTGCACTCGCTTCCCTGCAACTACGCCAGGCGTTCGTTTACCACTTTTATTCCCTTAGATAATAATAATAAAAAAATAAAAAAAACACCCATTGTCACGAATTTCGAAAGAAAAATAACAATTCTACATTTTTGAATGTGTAACACTTGTGCGTTAACCAGTTAACAGGTTAAGCGCCACGCCGATTTCAGTCGAGTGTTCCAAAATAAAGTTTTGGATTGACGTGTGTACACGTCGAACGTAGTTGACTGGTTAAATCGTAAACAAAGTTACACTTTATCTCTTAAATTTTAGTAAAATCTTCTTTCTCAATTTTACATAAGCATAACAGTTGCTTTCAGGAATATTGTGTTGAAGTATAATAAATCGCGATATTTATCAACAGATTCGCATTATTTGTTTAAAAATAGAGGAAAATAATATCTTAATAATTCTCCACAGTCCATATTATCTTACAAATTTAATAAAATATTATATTATAGAGGAGCATTATTAATGGTTGTTTACCGTCAGAGAAACAAAGCCATCAGCCGCCATTTTCACGGCCGCTGCGTGTGTTATTTCTATGGAAGTACATGGAAATAATATCCTAACAATTCTCCACAGTGCATATATTATCTTACAAATTTCATAAAATATCGTATCGGAGTATTGTTTACGATTGTTCACCGTTCGAGAAACAAATTCATCAGCCGCCATTTTCACGGCCGCTGCGTGTGTTACTTCTATGAAAGTACAGGGAAATAATATTCCAACATATTCTCCATTGTACAGACTACATTCTCGTTTTAACAAAATATTATTCTACACTCAACAGAGAAATCCCAAAAAAAGAAAAAAAAAGAAATAGAATCATCAACACAAAGAAATATCAGCGACTTTGAAATCTCGTAAAGAAATGATTACTAGAAACCATTATTTCCACAATCAAACGTGTTCCTTTGATAGTGCAACTTTTTCCTGAGAAGATTCTTTTATACAACAAATAACTGGCTCAATTCTGTATATACGTCTTTAACAGTCAAAGGATTAAAATCTCATTGAATACTCATCAAGTAGGAAATATAAGGATAAGCTTGGAGAAGAAACTCGAAGAAACGGGAAAGAAGATAACGAACGGTCGAGCTTAAGAAAGAAGAAACCCGTTGAAGCAAGAACTTGAACGACCAAGAAGAAATACGCCACTGAATCTAACAAAAAGAAAAAGAAAGAAGAGAAAGCATTATCTAGAAATATGACGTTTAAATAAAGAAAAGCTTCGTTGAAAAAGAGGAAAGAAAGAAATAGCTTTAACCTGCGACGCATTTCAATAGAGACAGATCGAGAATCCACCGTTGGGTGAACGCGTTATTCAATACACTTGCATATACACAGAATTTCCAGGCAGCCATAGATATGACGTATCGACGTGTGCACGATAAGCAGCCTGTTGTACGCGACTTACCACGAAATCGCGATGATTTATCGCGACACAATTTCAACCGATGCTCGTACACTTATGTCAACGAACGAGAGATTAGATCCATAACCGTGGTCTCTCTGACAGTGAGAGTAGGTATGATAATTGAGTCACAGTACGCGTGAAAAGCTGTGAAACAGGTGGAAGGATGGCGGGAAAAATGGAGAGAATATACAAGTGGTAGAAACGCGGAAGTACCGGTGGAAATAAATGGCGGTCCTCGATACTCCTCGACAATAAAGCACAGGTGAAATATGGCCGCGGCGAGGTAAATCATCGATTGTATACTTTTTCTACCGGAGCATTATGAATCATCTGGTCCTTTCTCATCGGGTTCATACCGATGAATCGCCTCCCGATGAATTTACCATTTTTCAATAGGTGAAACGAACGTTGCTGTACCACGTTATTTTATATCAACGTATAATTTGCTATTCAATTTCGAATGGATACTCTCTCGATGGTCCTTTTCTTCCGGTAACCAGTTGCGCGATATCAATGATCTCTAGAAGCGAGGAAATTTCACGGTTCGATAGCATTTCGTGTAAAAGAAAAAAAGTTTATTTCGAACGAGTCGATATCGCTTATCGTGATAGCAGAGTTTCGTAACTTCTCGCGCTAACGACCTATTTTCCTCTTATACGGCCACGCATTTCTAAATTGAGAAAAGAAGAAGCTCGGCCACGAGAACGCTGCCAACCGGGATAAACAGGGGTGGAGCAGCGCGTGCCAAAATTCCGGCCGAAAGATGCTCGGGAAAAGCGTACGGAACAAACAACGCGGAATAGCTAATCCCGCGATAAACGCGTTTGGAGTGGCGCCAAGTAGTTTTACGGCTTGAGCGTTATCGTGCGACGCTTTTCAAACGGCGGTGGAAAAAAAAAAAAAGAAAGAAAATAAAGGGGGGAAAAAAGAGAAAACAAGAAAGCGTCGTTTATGAACGCGTCTAGCTCGTTACCGCTGTTAAAACCGTAAACACCGACCGCGTTTCAAATCGTTGCGAAAACCCTCTATGCGGTGTTTCCATGAATGTGAAACTGTGAATCGGTAACGAGGAGCCAGTGTGCTTGTTAACAGGTTGACTCGGATTTTATCGCCCGTCGATTGCCATTGCCTCGGTGTACATGCACATTATCCCATCCTAATCAAATTTCATTGCTTACACGTGGATTAAGGAGAAACTTTCAATTCTTCCTTTGTGATTCTTAAGTATTTCCTGTATCTAGGAACGGGATACCTTGGAAATTGATTTTCAACGACAATGGATGGGGGAAGATCATTATGAATAAATTAAATATTTTGTTTTCGGTGGTGTTGTGAATTCGATGATAGTAAAATATACAATTTCTTTGTTAATTTGATTATATTGTGAAACTTCAGGCTTCATCCTGGCAATTTACAGAATGAATTAGTAGGAAACTTATGGGAATTACTAACCCTTTGCACTCCATAGGCGCCGCTATGGCGACATTTGTAACATAAATCATTATTTCATATAAGACTTATTTTTATTAAAACAAAGCAAATTGACGAAATAAAAAAATAGGCATCGTTTCTTTGTTTCAAAATAGAACCTCTCGTTCTCGAAAGTTTCTTTGCTGCAGTTGATAATCGATCATATAGAAACAAAAAGGACTCAAAAGGGCTAAGGTGTCAAATTGAATCGTAAGTGATAACTGATAAAGAGCAACTGATTGAGAAATTTATTTTGTGAAGAAAACTGTAGAAGAAATACAGATGAACAGTGTGGAGCGACGAAATATTAGTACATACTGTTTAAAAAATTTTTAATAACTTGCAGAAGCTCTGAAATCTTTGCTATGTTTCATTAAGAAGATAACAACTATTTTCACAATAAAAAATGTTTTTTTTTTTAAGTGTATTTTCAACTCTATTCTGACTCGAACGTCAAATAAGCGGTGCATAATTAATAGTAATAATTTTTGATGATTTTTAAAACGAGATACATATTTTTTCTTCGACTCGAATATATTAATAAGGTATTCACTGATATTATTATTAAAATTATTATTTACACTGCATTTAATATCGTCGTTACTGTCATTAGTAACTCAATGTTTCGTTTATCGCTTCTCCATTGCCGCAATACGAAACGCCACGTGAAAATTAAATATGAAAGCTCATCCAGAGTATCTTTTGCTGAACGATACTCAGTTATAAATATTAAATAATACACGCGTTAGATATCTCGTCGAAAGAATCGAACGTGGATAATCTGACACAAACTTCTCAACCACAATTACCACTGTCTGTACTTTTCTATTATTTCTTCGACTGTTTTCAACTTCGTTGTTTCTTATTCCCATTTCATGTTCCTTCTATAACTCCTCTGGAAAGATAAGTTAGGATACGAGATCGAATTCTCGGTCCAGCGATCCGTGGAGTAAGTACGTTGCACGTAATGCCGGGAATTCTGAACGAATGGAAGGCGACAAATGTCTGGAGACTATTAGCGAACGACCGATATTGGAATTTAGCCATCCCGCTATTAAATTAATGGTGGCCCATAAGTGCTTTTCCCCTTGGGGGATGTCCGTGAACATCTTCGGACAGGCTAGGAACCTCTCGAGAGTACGTCTAGATTACAAACGAACCTGGCTGCTTCTGATCGGTGAAATTATCGAACCATCGCCCTAAGGTGGGTAACACCATCAACCCCCATAATTCGTCCGTTAATTTCAACTACCGAACGTTACGTTGATTCAATGTATCAAAACTAGGGACGAAATGTAAAGAAAAGCCTCGATTTTACCTTCGTCAGCCTTATAGAAACCGAAATACCGATATATTTGTCTATCGGTTTGCTAATTTCCTTACATTTTTTGAAATACAGCAACTCCTATTAACAGTTTGAATTAAGGCACGATTTCAGATTTCACGTCCAAGAAAATTCACTGTATTTTGAGCTATATAGACAACTGATGGTGTGTTTTCATTCTATAAAAGTCAACGCGCTCAATTTTATTGCTGCTCGTATAATAAATTATAAATAATACACTTTGTTTCTAATTGTTGTAATTTTCAATCTAAGCAAGTTAAGGAAAGGCTATTGCACCGCTTGTGTCTTTTCGACAGTGTTTTTTCAATGATCGTTGGAATTCAAACGGTTAATATTCGGACATTCTTGAAAACAGAATAACTTTTTCAAAATTGGACCAAACGAATTGTGTTCTCGTGAGATTTTAGAACGATTAATATATTAAACGACGCGTACAAACAGTTTTGAAAGAATCCCAAATGGTCCAAATTACGAAGAAAATAACAACGATCATCTTTTATAACTTTTTTTCAATTACTCTATCGCGGGATATCTCGTTTATGGTCACGAAGCGGTTAACCTACCCCGAAAGAACACACAATTGTCCCCAGATACGCAGAAATCACTGCACAGTCGTTAATAGTAGCTAGAGGGTTAATAACGGTGCGACGCGATACGATCGCGATAGATTCTGAATAACGACACGATTGTTTCACATCTGACAAATGGTACGCTATTTCATTGCATGTACATACATAGATACATCGAACGAGCGCTACTCATCATAGGAAACAGGAAACGAACAAAACCTTCGAAGGATTTGTGGTATCGATGAGTCTGACAGCCTCGAAATCGTTCGTTATTGTATGAAATTTGTCTGTTTCCGAGGGAAGTGGAGAGTAGAAATGGGTGGTAGTAAACTGTGTCCATTGAAATTCATAGAAACAGCCTTTCGACATGTTTCGACGTAGCAGCGTGCACACAAAGCGGTTGAATATTGGCGAACGTGGTGTCGATACGTCGAAATTTTAAAGGGTGTAACAACGTGGTCGCTATGCCTCGTAATTCATCGACATTATCGTCCTTCCTCTCCACTCTCTATCGATATACGTGTAATTCGTGTCGCGTACGAAACAAGGGAAAATGAAATCAGTTATCGAGGACGTTATTAGCCGTGTGATCGCGTTAAACGATTATTCTATTACAGCTACGAAATGGTTACAATTAGGCGAGCACCTACAATCATCTACCTCACCTTTACACCTCTATCGTTTGATTTAACCGTTTCCGATTCTAACGAGACTGTTCGTTATACGCAATAACGCTGAAAACTTTGCGCAAGTTTCATTAAGCGAATCCCAGACCGAGTGTCGAAATGGCGGGAATTAATTCTTTTCATTTCGATGGTACCTATCGAATTTGGTTAATACCATGGAATGATAATTGGTATTGTTCGATGCTAATCCTCTGTTTCGGAAAATACATCGATAACAACGGACGTCGCATTTTGGGCATTTTGTAACGTGAAAAGTGAATTCACGTAGGATTTTCGCGTTGTCGTGGAATTTCATTTTTTTTTTTTTTTTTAACGATGTATCTATCGGGAGGCTATTAATCGATTTTTTGTTGCCGATGATAATCGACCTCATTAGCTATTTTCTATTATACTTTTTACTGGATCATTTAGGAAGCGTTCTTTGAGAATCAACAGTATTAAATTTAGAAAATAATATCTTATCATTCGTTAATGAGTTTTATTGAAGCAGTTTAAGAAAAAGATGTAGGTTTCCATAGTAGCGATTATGAAAAGTCGCAACTTTCTTCGTAAATATTTTCGATTTTTCTATTTTTCGATCATCGTTTATCATTCGTTAATGAATTTTATCGAAGCAGTTTAAGCAAAGATACAGGTTTCTTTATTAGCGATTATGAAAAATCACAACTTTCTTCGTGAATATTTTCGAATTTTCTATTTTTCTATTTTTCTATTTTTCTATTTTTCGATCATCATTTATCATTCGTTAATGAATTTTATCGAAGCAGTTTAAGTAAAGATATAGGTTTTCATAGTAGCGATTATGAAAAATCGCAACTTTCTTCGTGAATATTTTCGACTTTTCTATTTTTCGCTCAACATTGCAACACTCTTTGCAAAGCGGTTCGAAATTGAGCAAAATCCGCGCCTAAAGCGTTAAGCAAGGATCGTCAAACTTTCTAGAAAAGGAAATATCAGTGACTTTAAAACAAGAAATTCAAACGAAAAGAGAAAAGCCAAATTTTTGTGAACTCCTCTCTCGAAACCGTTCAAACTGGGTTTGAAACATATCTGATATCAAAGAAAATGACATCCCGTCGAATTTTTGTTCCTCCAATATTTTTCCACAGTGTAACAACGTTCGGCGGTTCAGCGTTGTTTTCCCGCCAATTCGAGGACGTTTTATTCTCAATTCCAGAAGCGAGTTTGTAAAACCGGCGTTCGTCCACGCGAGAGGTCTCGCAATTATCCAGGATACAGTTGTTTCTGGCAACGAGCCAGTCTCTTCGTATCCGTAATTCATCGCGAACCGCAGTTTCTTCGTACGCGTGATAAACGTCGTCGTTCGTTGAAAGTGGATCACAGCTTTTCACCCTTTCCCTCGTACGATTTTCATCCTGCAAAATGCTTCGTCCCGGCGATTTTCCTCTTCCCCCCATTTGCTCATTCAACCAGACATTTCTCGAATAACATCGCAGCCCGCTAATGCGACGAAACATTAAATTCCGTTTTGAGGAGCGTTCCTTGTCCAAATACTTCTACCGGATATATACGAAATACCGGCCGTGCCTTCTTCCCAGCATTAATCTCCTCGCAATTCGACAAAGGGAAGAACTCGTTTTATCCGAAAAGACGAGCTAACGCGTGATTATTCGTTTCCATCAAAATATTCATCATTTCGAATGTCAACGAGAGTTTGATAGAGAAGATGTATTTTAACCCTTTTCGAACACGTGTCGGTATATAGCCGCCCATATATATTTATCGTTTTTAAACAATAAGGCATAATATACACTTAGAACTAAAATGCAACCTGTAAAATGAAATTCAGGTATTTCCAGAAGCTAATTCTTATTTTCCTTTATTAACCCTTACAGCACTCCACTGGTTCTTCTATGGAGACATTCATAATACAGCTTATAACTCCATTCAAATTTTATTCACGTTGAAATAAAGTAGATTAATGAAATAAATAAAAATAAAGAAATTTATGGAAATGTATAATTTCTTTCTTTGTATAACGAAAATCTGATTTTCGAAGGTTTCGTTAGAAAAGTGTGCTTGGAGTTGACAAATCGATTATAAAAATACTTGGAGAGCAAAGGGTTAACCTATGATTTCTTTTTTTGACTATATATGTATCTAAGCATCGGCTACTTATTCTTTTAGTACTATTTTACATACGAAACGTTAACGTATTATAGAATAATTTCATACGAATATTCCTATATAGAAGATTTCAAATGAATTTATCCAGAATTTCGATACACATCGGTTCCCACGTTGCACATGCAATTTCTCCACCTTTGTAATTCCTACAGGTGACCGTTAAAAAATACAGAATACTTCGTGACCCTCGTGGGCAAGGAGTATCCTGTAGAAGGATGTGCATTCACGAACGCTAGAAACATTTGAACTCACCGAGTTGATGTAGTTGATGAGGGACAAACCTCCGTCCCACGGGTGTTCCAGCTCGCATGAGATATTCGCGGGCCTGAGCGCGTGTGACTGTTCCAGAGTCCTCAATCCAACGGCGAACACCTGCACGCTGTCGTACATGAGTGCTGGCTCCGCCTGAAAAAGAAAAGAAAACGTCCACGGCTCACCTCAGAGGTGTGTATGCTCATTTTCACGGCGTGGTGTCGCGTTAAATATTCGTCGCGCTTCTTTCCCGGACGATCGTCCTGGGACCATGTGTAAATTATGCAACCAGGTGAAATCACTTCGAGGGAAATGAAGGCATTCGAAATATTATTATTCGAAAATTAACGAAGATACGCAGAAAAGAGGCAGAAAGAAGAGAGGACTTAGCAAAAATTCTATAGACATATTAAATCATTTGCATCATAGCTTTAAACACAATATTAACTTCAGAAATCAGGAATTAATCAGGGATTGATAAATCATGCTTATCACCGCGCATCGATAAATTTGGTTTACTAGATAACGCGTAGAAAGATTTTTGAAAACATTGGAATTGAGAGGAAGTTAATGAAAATAGCTTTTCATAGCTTCTTTTTTATTCGAGCTTTAATAAAAATTTTAAAAACGCACTTTATAGATTTATGTCAATTATATACGTCCTGAACATTTCATCTTTACCGTTTTGCTTGCGATTTCGACCAATTGCAATTTTCTCAACATTTTCCTTCTTCTAATTTCTCAAGAAGAAAGAAAAAATCGTTTGGTCGAATTTGAAAAAAGTGTTAATCTGTTTTAAAGGTTGTATCTTTGTTTATTTTATTTATTTATCAATTCACATTTTCTTTTAGTGTTTTTTTTTTTGTAAAAACGATATTTTTACATTTTTTTGCAACTCATTTGCACAAACTGTTTCTTTAAATTTTGTTTTTCAAAGATGAATCATTATGTGCTCGAACGTATTTACGGTTCCTTTATCGAACGCGTGTGAAATCGATTTGATTTCAAGGTATTAGCCATCTTCTTCGTTAGTTTTATTAGATAAATTTATATTTTCAATAATTATCAACATCTTTCATACGATTAAATCAAGCTTGTTTCGATGATCGAAATTATACAGCTAATTCACGCAGAGTCGTGTATTTCACGCATCCGCTATCGAAACGAGCAACAAAGCCATTTCACCCGGCGATCTAATTATTTCGACGAGCGTATTTTCGAATTCAGGCGCCGAAAACTCATTAATTTGATTGGATTAATCGCTCTCGGCCCATACTCTATTGTGCTTTCCATGCCCATTTTTCGCGCACTCCTTTGACGCGAAATATCTCGACGATAACGAGCCTCAGCATAAGTTGTTAAGTCATTTTCCGGCAAACAAATTCTGAATGCTGTTTATTCGACAAATTCACCGTGAATCATTCTCGCGCCTCATGGAGGATTTAAAGTACACCAGAAGCGAACGAATCTTCAGTTAGAGCTTATTTTCAGACACTTGGGAACGTAAATTAACCGTCTTGTTTGTTCGTGTTTGATGAGAAACAAACATGGCGGCATTATCGGTGAAAATTTATTTATTCGTCACATAAGTTATATAAAAAATTGCACAGATTTTAGACGTATAATTCGCAGGGTATATTGTGAGTAAAAGGTAAAATATTTTACGTGTGAAGCGAGAATTTTTTCTTTTTTTAAACACGCGTAAGCTAGTTAAAGATATTTTTGAAAATGTATGAAAATTTTTCTCGAACTTCTAAGTAATTAACTCACGGAACAATGAAAGTGTTTTCTTTAAAACAGAAAAAGGGAAAGAGCCAATTGAATGTTGTTCAAATTCGCAATTAAAATACCTGTTCAACGTGTAATAAAAAGCAACTACAAAATAGAAGTAGATTTCGATTTCCTAATTGATCGTAGATTCATTTTCCATCCATTTCAGCGAACTATACAAACTTCTGATGAAGCAGACGAAAAATACGCTCCATTTCTCTCCGGATCGACATCAGCCGTTCTCCAATTATGTATCGAACGAACGCACTTCCAGTTATTCGGAAGAATATGGCTCCCCATGGGCGCAGGAGAATTTTCTCGCGTATTATTTATTGATCAGCTCATTCTCCGTGTACCCGTTAATAAGGGAATCGAGCAAACGAACCTGGGGGATGATAACACGGAACAGCCGCGTTCTGTATTCCACAAAATGGGCATGTCTGCAGAGAATATTTAAAAGATAAAAGCATTTGTGCATTAAATTCCTCTTTTTTGGACGTTTGCGAGCATTTTTGTGATATGCTGCACTCTCGATTCTTATACACAGCACTCTCGTAGTATTTAGCATTTTCGACCATAACAAACAACGCTCACAATTGTTATACACAGCACTTTCGCGACACACAGTACTTTAAATTGCAACGAAGAGTACTTTCGTGGCACACAGCACTTTCGTAGCACTCAGAACTTTCGACCATAATAAACAACACTCACAATTGTCATTCACAGCACTTTCTCGACACACAGTACTCTAAATTGCGACGAAGAGTACTTCTGTGACACACAGCACTTTCGCGACACACAACACTCCCAATCGTGGTATATAGCACTCTCGAGTGTGACATACAGCACTCTCCAGTGTGACACAGAGCACTCTTGTGACATACAGCACTCGTCATTACTATATACACAGCACTCTCGTGACCCTAGACACTTTTGATCATTACACACAGCACGACACACAGAACTTTCATGGCACACAACATTTTTACAACACACAACACTCTCACGGTACTCAACGTTATCACGATACAGTTTTATCGTGACAGAGAGTATTCTTGTGACACACAGAATTCTAAATTGTGATTCACAGCACTCTCCTGACACACAGCACTCCCGATCGTGACATACAGTACTCTCAAGTGTGACACAGAGCACTCTTGTGACATACAGCACTCGTCACTACTATACACAGCACTCTCGTGACCCTAGACACTTTTGATCATTACACACAGCACGACACACAGAACTTTCATGGCACACAACATTTTTACAACACACAACACTCTCGTGGCACTCAACGTTATCACGATACAGCTTTATCGTGACAGAGAGTATTCTTATGACACACAGAATTCTAAATTATAACTCACAGCACTCTCGTGGCACAACACTCGTTGTAAGATAACTTTTTACCGTAACTTTAATATTAAGAAGAATATTTCATAATTAAGGAAACTCTTTTTTACCATAACATAGACAGTCGATTCGAGTGTTGCGAGTTTATCCACGTGAACTTTGCGATTAATTAATTTACACGGAATTAACACAGCGCACTAATACGCGTGAAACATTTCCAAATATTGAGAGTAACGCGTATCGTAATGGGTCCGCCGTTATTCAACGCGAAACCATAGGAAAACTCGACGAGAACGCAGAAGGACCACGCGGAAAAGTTGTTATCACGGGAAATAATCAGCGCTGACAGCGTTCACGTGTACGCAGGATGCATTACCGAACCGCAGTCTCGCCAGCGAAAATAATGCACCGCGATATAGAGGAGGGGGAAAATTTCCTCGATTTTGTTGGCTTCCGGCCTCCAATAGGGGCGGACGAGGAAATGGTCGAACATCGAGGAAACGATAAACAGCTTTCGAAGTGTGGGGTATAGTGTTTGCGTCTCTCCGGCTTGTAAATATTCCGGGAAATATTTACGAATGCGTGTTTGTACAATATCTGATGAAACTCTGTTGTACCCAAGCATTTTATTGTCAAAGAATCCGAACGGTTAAGGAATTATTTAACCATCTGTTCTTTCATTTTTTGAATATTCATACGTTTGCTCAGAGCAACAAAGAACGAACTGTTAATGCATATTTAATTAGATTACAGACATCGAACATTATCGTAAAAGCTGCTTTTATTCAAAACGATCGTTATATATTTAATTAACGTAAATCTTCGAATTGTTAAATACTTCTTCTCTGATTTAATTCGTACCAATCGTGAGGTCAAATGTTTAATAGAGGAACTGTTTCTTTAATGATCGAAATATCCAATATCCAAGAAAAAGGGAACAGAAACTGCGTATCCATAATTAATTGAATCGAACGTATTGCATTATATTAATTAACCGTGTTCCATGTCCAAAAAGAAGGAACAAGAAGGAAAGAAGAGGCAGGATCGAACAGAAACGTGATTGGCAAACACCTGAAGCGCTATAAATTTAATAACGGCTCGATTTCTGACGCTCGTCGAATAGACAGGTGGTTGAAATCGATTTGCAAAGCGTGTATAGCTATCAAAGTCGGCAAAGAATCATCCGCAATTTCGTTAACACGATTGTTCATTGCTGCCTGCGGCTAGATTGGAAAATACACGGTTGCAAAGAACCGTCTCACTCGTCGCAATCAGAAATCTCTTCGGTCTGATCGAAACGAACACGCAAATTCAACGTTCTATATGTATATCATGGATTAGTCGAGCTCAGTATTTTTAATTAGCTCCAATCCGTGACACGATCACCTTGCAACACACCTCTTTTCATCCTTCGATTCTTCAATTTCAATTCTACATTTAAACATTTACACGTACTTCGATTCTTCATTCACTGTTAAAACGTGAACGTGAGCGAATCTTCGTTTCGAGGATTATAAAGCGTCATTCGAATGCGACGTCTAGATGTTAGCACTGTATAATATTTCTATGTTGTTCTTTTAACCCTTTCGCTATGATAGGCAGCTATAGTCGCTATCTGTAAGATACCATTCATATACAGACGTTTTGGAAGTTCATTCTTTGCGCACTTCCGTTTTAATTTAAAGAAACCGAATTTCACATTTCTCACGAATTTGAACATTTCTTAAACTTCGAGAACAATTTGAAAAAAAAGGAAACTTCATATACGGACGTTGCAACTAATCTCTACATTCGAAACGCACTGATAACGCTGTTTTGATAGTTGATTCACTCTACACGGGAGCAGATTAGACGGATTGTCGGTTAGTTAGCAGGCGTTTGTCGCGTTTTGTAAATTACGCAAGTTCCTCGCTAAAGAAGCTGCGACTTCCGGACGAGCGTCTTAATCCCCCTCGCCGTCAGAATAATCGTCGCTCGAAATGAATTCACGAGGCCTCGTCATTTTTCTTGGCAGCTGACTCTCGTGAATCTTTCAACAACCAGCCGTGGAAGGTACGTTCTCGGTGTCCGAGGATCAACTTGTTCATTAGCATTTAAAGCGAATACCGAGTAATCGTCGCACGAGATTCTCATCCGAGACGGAACAGTTTGGTAGTAGAGGAGAGACAGACAGCTGTTTTAACACGAGCTTTCAGGAGCGTGAGTTTAGAAAACAGGATCGTAGTGTTGTAAAAAAGCTCGCACATGAGTCTCAAGAGACATAGGACAAACTTTGTAAAGCAGAAAGTCGCGGAAACCTTTGACAAGGTTTGATCGTGCGTTAAACATTTTTAACAGAAATGACTACAGCATTGACGTAGCTTTTCAGTTAAACTGTTAACTATCAAGAGATTGAAAGATTTCCTTACTTTTTCATATTACCGCTGATTGGATGGTTGGAATATATGACATATTAGATACATGGAAAAATTTGTATAGATTTTAAGGGAATATTTAAACATTCAAAACTTTCTTGGAAAATAATTTTATTTGTGTAATCTCGTAACTTGTGTTTACTTCCGGAAATGGGGGGGTGATTCTGAACGACGTTTTCCTTTACCGAAATGTTGGTTGAAGCTTCGTTTTTGAATTATTAACGATAAACACGTTTTAAATTAGGAATAATGTGAAATTATTTTTGTTTCTATTTCCATTGGAGCTGCGGATTTAATCTACTTAAAAATGTCTGACTATAAAAATACCTGCCGACCTGTATTATTTAACAAATGTCTGACCATAATAGACACCTAGGAATTTTCATGTTCGGACATCTTTAAGTAGCATAGGTTGGTGGGAGCTTTTATGGTCAGATATTTTAAATATAATAGTAACCTCTCAGTTAAAATTGTCTTAGTGTTGTAAAAGTTACTTCACAGTAGTTAGAGCTGCACAACAGTTGCCTTAGCGTTCCGAATTGCGTAAAATTGTTACACTTCGACGATTTTCATCGTCCTGAACGATTATGCGAAAACATTGTTAACAATACGAATACTACGGGACAAACAACTGCGATACAGTTTGCTTCGAACACGATTGAATCAATAATTCCGATTAATTGGAATGTAGTGGCGCGTGAAGCAGAAACGCGGAAACCGCAGGATGTAAAACAGCATCGATCAACCTAGATGCAACAACGCAGCGCTCGATGGAAACGGGAGGCGAAGAAAACTGCGAGAAAGTTCTGCAAAGTTTCGCGGAATCTTTCAGGTGAACGCTGCAAATGTCGCGAGTAATCCGGTTTTCGATACTTACAGACTTTTCGCCGCGATATTACGGCATCTCGCAAGAAGCGGAGCTGCGACGCGTATTTAGAACCGGTGTGAAATGTAAAATCTAATAACCGGCTTTTCGAGACACGTTTGCAACTGCCGGACGATAATGTGAAGTCGCCTTGTGCACGTTAACGGGAATCTCGCCGTCGCCGTTGCTCGATGAAACAATAAAACCTTTCGCGCACGAGATAGTCTGATTTATGTGGCGAAAGCAGAGGTTATCCTTCTTCGGGCGGTGGATTCGGTGATTCATTGGTTGGATGGTTGTACGTGGCGAGAGTTAGGTAACGGAACAATGTAATGGAAATTGTCTTTTTAGGAATTGGCGCCGCTCTTTTAGAATTGTCTACGATCAAGTGGTCTCTTCTAATTGAAAAAGGTGACTCGAGAGTTCAACGATTAAAAGAACAATCGGAGAACAATGGAAGATGAACGGAATTAGTTTCGAGTATCAGCCTGTACCGTGAAACTTCAGGAAAGGGAAATTGGATTAGGTTAGATTTATAAAATTGGAAACGCTTTACGGAAAATTCATCAAACTAATTCACGGTTGGATATACTTCTCGTGAATATGGAATAACATTTTTAAAGAGAAGAATAGGACAGACGACGAGGGCAATGTAATACACCTAGACTGGAGTGAATTTGAAAAATTGGATAGCCCGTGGAACTCGTTAAAATTCGATTCATTCATCCGATACTTTCCATCCTCCACCAGTCCTGTTTTCCTTCCCTCACAGCGACACCGATACTCCATACGTTTTGTGAAAAGAACTGAATCGGTATGCAAGTACTGTTCTGGATGTAACAAGCTCTATCTACCGCGAGAGAGAGAGAGAGAGAGAGAGAGAGAGAGAGAGAGACAGCGCGATAGAGGTGAGAGACAGCAAGAGGGAGAAGAGAGGAGAGTGGGGGAGAAAGAGAGGCTGAGAGAGAGAGAGGCAGAGAACGAGAGAGACAGCGCATAGAGAGAGCAAACGAGAAAGATAGAGAGCGCGAGTGAGAGAGACCGCGCGATAGAGAAAACAAACGAGAGAAATAGAGAGCGAGAGAGGCAGTGCGAGAGAGTCAGCGCGACAGAGAGAGTCAGTGTGAGAGAGTCAGTGCGATAGAGAGAGTGAACGAGAGAGAGTCAGTGCGATAGAGAGAGTGAACGAGAGAGAGAGAGAGAGAGAGAGAGAGAGAGGAGAGAGAAAGAAAGAGAGAAGCTATGAACGCAGGAACAGAGACCTTTATTTTTCCCGACGAGGCTCTGCGCCTCTCCCAGCAAAAAGATCCACGATGGGCCATCTCGCACCCAAAGCAACCTCAGCCTTCTTCCCACTCACGCTTCCTCTCCTACCACATTCAGCGTTGATTGTAACCAGGCTTTTTGCGGAACTTACTCGAGTTAACTTGGTCGTTTAACGGCGAGAAAGTAAAAAGACCTTAGCCGAGGATGAAAAAGAAGAAAGGCAAAGATTGACGGAAGAAAATCGAATTGGAGGACGGTGGTACGGGGTGGTGGTTCTCTCCAGTGGGATAGACAGTGGATTTCGCGGTTGCAGCATTCTGTCTGTGGGGAATCTTCGAAACAAAAGCTGCCCCAGGTAATTTCAGCCTGACAACTCTGCTCGTGAACGCGGGATATCCAGGTGAAAAGACAGACGTGGGTGACAACTGGGTTTCTCTTAGAAAAGAATTGTTTCTATGGATCAGAGGGCAGGTAGAGAGGGATTTCATGGACATTTCCCATAGCATCGACAGGGATTGAAGATCAAACTTGGATATCGAAGATTCTATGAAAGATGGCAGAATACTTTTTCCCTTCCTTTCGGATATTTCAAAAATTATACGACGCGATTAATGGAATAAATGTTAGAAAAGTCCAAAAAGTGAACGCTTGAATGGACCATGTGCAATCTTTTACTGCGTTTCTTCTTTCTAGGGATGGTTCTGCCTCAAGATTAAGAAAGTCCATATTGTCAAGGGAGTCCTCTTGACTAAGATTTTTCAGAGACGACAGAATTGTATTAGCACTCGTTAAATATAGTCAAGAATATAGCTTTCATTCTATTTAACCGCCCACATTTATCTCTGAGTCCGTTTTCCTTACATAAACCTGACGATTAAGATCTTCTTAAAATTCCATTCAGATTCAGATAAGATGCAGTGATAAGCGCAAAATAAATTATCTACTTCGTGGTTCACCGAAAGTAGTCTAATATTACGAACAACAGCTAGCACAAAAGAGAGGTACATAGTTAATTCCTCAGCGATTTTCTCTTTGTGCTCTGTTAACGGTTTCCAACGGGATAAAGCTGCGTTACGTTCAACACGCAACGAGCTAGAAGCTTTCGAAACAATACAAACCGCCGTGAGAGTAAGAACGAGGCTTTTAGACAACTAGACACGTTTTTTTCTTGCGAATAATAGCCCTCGTTCCCTCTTGAATCATCGCATGTAGCAACGTGTCACTGTTGCGAACGATTCGCGTTCGATAGTGTGTTTCTTTGATGGTCTGAGGGGTTAGCCGTGGCCGATGCTACTAATCGCGAATTGATCGGGCTGAAACAGGCACACGGACGAACCTTGAGATACGATTTCTTTCTTCATTCGATGTCTTTGTGCGAGGATAATCTCGCTGAAAAGCGAAAGGAAGCCGTACGAGCTTAATCACGTGACGGCCGAGCGGTGCGCTCATTTCACTAATTGGGTAAAACTAATAATAGCAGCAGTCCCTCTCTATCTCTCTTTCTTTCTTTCTTTCTTACTTCCCATATCGCCTGCAAGTTTCATCGGTGCAAATATCGAACCCACGAATTTTCTTTCCTCCTTTTCCCATTCAACTCACAAGTCTAATTGAAACTTACGACGCGTAGTCCAACGATTCGTGAATTCAATTTCGTCCCTTGGAGCGATCGAAAAATCCCGGCTAGCTCGTTTAAATCGTCGAAAGAAGATTAAAGAATCCCGTTGGCGCGGATACTCTTCAACGTGAAAACAAAACAGAACCCAGGGATTTTCTTCTTCCTCTCTCTCTCTCTTGCTCTTTTTTTTTTACAAACGACACGGTGATATTTCAATTTGGTGTCCTCCCTTCACCGAGATACGGAGGAATTATTATTTTTTTTATCCCCGCGTATCGTTGGCTCGATATTTTTACATTCCGCGCGAACACAAAGCGAGGATATTTTTATCCTAGTGTCTGTGAACGTTTGCAGTCGAAGGTAAACGCGTGTTACGCGCTTCTCTCGCACCAATCTTTCATATCCATCGACGCCTCTGTTCTTCTTTCTGTTGGATTTACTCTGATTGGTGTTAATATCGCATTCCGTATCAGCGATTCTTTTTTATCCTTTTTTCCCCCTCTATCTCTCTCTTTCTCTCGCAATAGTAGAATCGTTTCGTTTTTACACCGGGGATAAAGTATGCAGAGAGGATAGTATCGAGCACAGGTGGGAGATTTAATCTCGAAAGCATTAAACAGGAGGCTGGCTCGCGGGCGGAAGTTCAGCAGTTGCGGCGGATGTAATTAGGAAACTCTTTCTTAGCACCGACATCGCGGCGAATCGTAAATCTTCCCGTGACTCGAAGTGTTTTCTCATTTTTCCGCTTAAAGTTCGTTCAGCTCTCTTTTCATCGAAACAAAGAACTCGGCTGCCGGATACGACGCATTCCTTGCAGAGAATATCGCGGACAAAAGATGGAGGACAGGCAACATAACCTCTTTTCCAATATTTCAAACGCATTTCGTTCGCCTTTTTTTTCTTTCGAATTTTTAAAAGCACGCTTATGTCGCATTAGGTTGGAACAAATTTAATTACGCGAATTGAAAAACAATTGAGATTAAGATGTCAAATTCTGGGAGGATAAAGGTGCCTCAAAGTGGAACAAAATGGCGCGTACTTTTCTCAATAAACCTATACAAAAATGTTCTAATATTGTTTCCAAGTTTCACACATAATAAATACCACGAACCCAATATTAGCTCGTTGCATATAAAATAGCGAATTCATAGAAGAAATTTTTAAAGCTCGACGATATAATTAAAACTAAATTTTTCCAACCAAATCAGCATGTCCGATACACATTCTTTCTGTCAACGAATTATAGATAAATGTAGCTTATTGTTACAAAGTTCTGAATGTAAATAAAGAGGTGATCAATTCTCCAAATATTCTCGAATAACTTTGTTCTTTCCTTTCGTATCTCGAAACTTCTCTCAGCGTATTTTTCGAGCACGCGATTGTCAATTTAGGCGAGAGTTTCAAGGCCACTTTAACCGAGAGCTGAGCTTTAAAAGCGGGCAAATTAAGTTGCTCACCTTCAAGGGGAAATAACAGATTTTCTTTTCGGTTAGCTTTGTCTTGTCTCAGACGGAGCGTGTTTTATAGGAGCGGTTACACGTCCGCCGTGCCACGGAAAAATCTATTCCTCTGCGAAACGTCCAATAATTCACGTTGGAAAATATATCTCGCGATAGTTACAATTCTGGAAGTAACATGGTCGCTTTTTATTAACTTCACGTATGAACGAATGCAACAATACATTACACGGTGAGTTGAACAAATCTGGTTCGATAAAAAAAAAACAAAAATGGAAGAAAGCTGGACTAATAGCCGAGTGAAAGGGTTGCTTTCTCAGAAATGAAACCCTACGAGGAAACCCTGGGAATATACGAAACATTCCGGACAATGCACACGGAACCACCCATGTTATAAATACTGATATTTTAAACTAATTTGCTAATTAGTACGATTAATTAATAAACGTTTGGAAATCCCTTTGGCTGACCCATTCAGAGGGAAACCATTGAACAGATACATTGGTCAGCTGCTTTTCTCTTTTGTATAGTGGAATTATTCTAACCGTTCTATTATTCGATACTATTTATTCAAAATAAACATTATTAATTGACAAACATTACGTGGTAAATATATATTTAAAATGTTTGCAATGGTGATAATAAAATATACTATGTATGGAGATTGAAGCTTAATAGGACAGCTATATTTGCTTTTCTTATAATTGATGTCACAGGGGAATTATTGTGACTACCAAGATGTTCAATATAATTTACTAAAATTAAGGATTATTAATTGACCGACATCAGCTGGTGAAATATATTGAAAATGCCTAGAGTGGTGACAATAAAATGATCTATAGTAGAGTACTCGGGAAGAAATTGTACTGAGATATACAATTATCTTCTTCAATTAATCTATTATACTTACAAATAATTATTATCCTGGATCAAAAAAATGCTTTTCCGTTTCTCTGACCATTATGGATAGTGTAACATTTTTTAATTACCATGTTTTTTGCGTACACTTCGTAAGCCCGCGAAAATTTGCGCATTTATAGATAATTTAAACGTGCACAATTACACAGAATGTACGTTATACATTTCTTTTAACACCTGACGTTAATTTTGTATATTGTAACTTTCTATCGAAGTTCTACGTTCCTTGCTATATTCTAAAAAGCACGAATACGCAGAAAAATCCGCAGTCTAATAATTACACACAAAAAAAAAAAAAATACACCCACCTCGCAGATTTCAATTTATAAAGGCAGAGAAAAGAGAAAGGATTTCTCCGATTTCTCGTATCAGATAAAAACTCCGTGTTTGAACGTGGTTCGAATTTCGAGCTGCTTCGAATATTCGACAACGCGTAGGTAACATTTAATACAGACCAGATTTATTCCCAGTTTTATAAAGAGAAATCTCGTTTATATCAACTCGTCCGCGGTTGGTTGTTTCTTCTATATTTATTTTTTATGAGTTTTGCATGCATGAAAAAACAACGTGAAGACCACGGCTTTTCCAGAGAGAAACGGGAAAAGAAGGTACGTATTTGTGGGCAAAGGGGGATATCTGGTTATCTTGACGAACCGCGCCAGGTGGAATAATAAGGGAATGCGAAGCAGCTGGCCCCCACACCTCCTAAGCTCTGACAGCCGTTTGCATTTTCAGCAAACTCGCAACTTTGCGTTATTAAAGGGAAGAATCCTGCCGGTATGCATACGTTCTCTCTCTGTGGTAATCACGGGGTCGTTTTGAAATTTTACGAAGTTTCACGGTTCTTTAAAGCGAGAAAAGTTGAGAGTTTCGTGTGAAGTGGTATAATGTGGCGGTGACGTAGAAATTGAGCTTAGGATTTACTTGGAAGCCTTTAAATCTCTAATACCTTCGAATTTTCTAAGAAACTGAGAGCCAAGAGGCTAGATCTGTCGATGAAATGCGGTGCTTTGAATTTGCATAAAAGGAACTTCTCTTTCTTTAACCCATTTCTCGCGAATGTTACGTATAAGCAACAGTAAAATAATCCAACTAGAGAATAAGTCCTACGATACTCGTTGGACTTGATTCTGTCGTAAATTTTCCAAGAAATATGATAACCATAAAAATTATTTACGATTTTACGAAACGCTTCTTATTCTGCTCTTTTTCAACGTAAATTTACTAGACGAAAAATGGTAAATTCGAGTAATATTCGGGAAATGATAAAGCAAATGGAATTGGAATGTAAATATAGGATACGGGGAAAAATTTTAGGAACGAAACGGGAATTGGATCTGCGATCTCCAGACTGACATACCGGGATTCTACGCTTCTTATTTTCTCGCTGCAGTGTGTTTTATACAACGAAACAAATATTTTTGTGTAATACAATACATTCTCCATTAAGCTTTAAGAGTAATTTCTATTGCTGACGAAATTTCGTTCAAAAGAAAATATTTTCTTAAATGTTGGAAAGAAAATGAGTTAACCCTTTATAGATCCAAGTGATCGACGTTTTATAAGTTTCATTCTTAAGTATCAAATCTTAAACGATATCCAATCATTTTTCTTCTCACCAACGAGGAAAAATCGGATTATAGAAGACTAACAACGACTTCACTCGAACTTTTCTATTCTCCATTCATATATTTATACAAATTTAAATAGAACGATGAACAAAAAGATAGAAAAAGGTTACACACGCATGGTTCGAGGTACGTTACTCCAGGCGACATTCTAATCTGCATGTAAATCGCGAAAAAATTGGGAGATTCACGCGTTCTAAGTAGAAATGTGAACAACGTGTACTCGGTTTTAAATTTCTTTCCGCGAAAGATCATCCCTGTTGAAATTTGACTAACACGTCGGTTCAACCTAACTTATCCTCGTAACTTCTCATCGTTGCAAATGAACATGTCTCGTAACGTTCAACCCTCTCATGGGAAAACGCGTTGATTTCGAAGCGTATATACGTACATACACCTACCTTCAAATTATTCCACGACAAAAAGAAACGTTCGCCAGACGATCAAACAGACCGTTCCTTTTTTTTTATTTCTATTTTCCCTTTTTTCTTCCTGTTCTTTTTTTTCCCCCCCTCCCAGCGTTACGTTTTCCACGCCGGCTCGCATTGTTTTACAGCCACGGCTGCGAGTCGACACGTGTCCCGTTGTGTATCCACTGTCGGCCTCGTTCTCGCGTGGCTGCTTTACGATCAATAAAGTATCGCGTCGTCGGACAGAATGGATATTTTCGGCGTTTACCGTCGACAGGTTTTTCAATCGTTCCTGGACAGTATGCCGGTGACGTTCGTCTTTCGCCCGTGGAAACGCCTCTTTTCACGAGCATTTGCTAACAAATCGCGCTTTGTTCACGATCGTTTAACCCGAACACGTTCGCTCGCCGAACAGCTTTGTGTATTATTGCATAAAAAGATTCATTTCTCGCGCAATACTTCACTTAACCGTTTGCGAACGATCGACGCATATGTACGTTCAACGTAAATCATAATTGTAGACGATGAACACTTCTATGCGTTTGAAGAAAACAACTGAGAGAGCTAGGAGAGACAAATATGTTGTCTGTGAACACAACTGACAAATTCGAAACATACACATATACGTGGCATAAATAATAGTTGTGTACTCGCGTCGGTTTGCAATCTTAGATGACGAGAGAAAAAAATCGGATAATTTTTAAGGAGGCCAAAAGCGGTCACCGAGTACTTTATCTTGAACTTTATAGTGTAAAACGACTTGATAGTTCGTTCAGTGTTCGGAACAGGACATTTGTTGGATATTTATTTAAATATTAAGTTTCTTCGATAAATATTCAGTCACGTTCATATTCTGACAGAATAACTTTTTCAAATTTGGACCAAACGACCTGTTTTTATTTTGTAGAATTAGTTCGCTAGATGATGTATAAATAAATAAATAATAAACAAAGTAAACTAAAATAAAGAAAGTTGCCAATCGACGCACACGGAACCAAAAGTATATTCGAAATCTCCTCGAAAGTAGATCCGTCGAATTCACCATGTGAAATAACACACGTTTCTGCAGCCAGTATTATCATCGTTGTAATTCTTCAAAGAATTTCGAAGCCCCGCAGCGTCGCGAAATCGCGACTATTGACTCACATCCACTTAACCGTGCAAACAGATAACTCTCCCGGATAAAAATCAATCTTTCTCAGGTTTGGACAGACGAATATCGGAAAGGACCGTGCAATAACAGATCGCGTAAACATCCCGAGGACACGTAGACGATTCTATGGCGAAAGAAAACGTACATGGGACGAAAGAGTGAGGAAAAGGGACGGAAATCTTACCTGTATAACTCTCGATTTGTTGAGGATCGTATTCCCGGATGGCTGGTAACGTTCCATGTCCCTCAGGATACCCCGCACACCGACGTCCTCCGCGTCGACCAGACGGAAGGCAGTGATATTGACGAAATTGTACTTGAAGTCCTCGAGGTCGAAGGTCTCGATATCCTGGAAAAAAGAGACAGGCAGATCGCATTTTCCAACCGTCTCCTTTTCTCCCTGAGCCTTCTTCTCGAGCTGTCTGTTCTCTCAGTCCCATCGAGTGTACTTACGAAAGTCGTGAAGAGATAGTGGTACTTGTAGTCGTTCATTTGCAGCTGCAGGATCTGAAAGCAGACACGTGCAGTGGTTTATTTCCAGGTCGTTTCAGGATCGAGCTACGTGTTTTATAGATGGGTTTTATTGCTTCGATTTTTACTCCCATTGGTCGGGAGCTTGCGGGGATGATCGAACCGTGATGGTTGAAAGTTGAAGGAGAGGATATGTGAATGTGGATACAGGAACTGTCATACGGAGAGTGAAATTGAATTTTAACACTCTACCGATCGGTACATTCTATTCAATGTTGCTTCGATTTTTGCTATCGCGCTTATTCGTGACAGCTTTGAAACTTTTCAATCAAAATTCGAGAGAGATCGTTCACTTTTGGTTGTCAAAAATGACGGTGTTGATAAACTTGTTAATGTAAGATAGAAAAATATTATAGAAAGCGAGGGAAAATATTTTACTAACTCTGTGTGACCAATAAATGAAAAAAGAAGAAAAACGACGGAAATTTCTGCAAACAGCAAATAACGATAATTACAAGTCAGATTATTACCAACAAAAAAAAAATAAAAAAAGAATAAACAAAATGGAAATTGCTTAGAAATGATGGTTGTTTGAAATGTTGAAAAGAACGAATAAACGAAACCGGCGGCGCACTAAAGTCTCTATTGGATAAAAGCAAATACCAGAGCAGGGTCAATAGCTGGGAGATATTTACATCGGAGACGAGGGTGCAGGAAATCGATACACGGATATGTAGTTACCATTCGCAGAAAATGATGCATATGCTCCGGCCTGGTATCTACGATGAGATTCCGTATTTCCTTGCTTTTCATCTCGGATAGAACCTGCCTGTAGGAATCCGGGTCGGCTTGCCTAAGGTTAACCTCGATCTCTCGAGACTTCGGCGACCTGACGAGCTCTCGTAGCTTCACCAGTCCTGAAACACGCGCGATTAAGTTATGCATCCACGTCGATTAAAATCGGAACCAATCAACGTAAGCTGTCAACATTCCATTTGCACGTAAACTATGATAAACACTCGGTCTGGTAATTTACGATCGTAAAATACGTTAGAAAGTATGAGAAGATTCTGCTGAAAATTTCATAAACTGAGAAACCGACAGATGAAACGCGCGAATTAGTCTCGCGATCGATTATTATTGCAAAATGTAATGGGAAGTTTGGGGAAACTCGCGTTGAAAATTTCAGAAACTGTGGAATTGGGAGACTAGAATTGCGAATTAGTTTCGCGATCGATCTGACGGATTATTATTATAAAATTCGGTAGGAAGTATGAAAATTTCACGAACTGAAGAACTGAAAGATTGAACGCGTGAATTTCACGATCCTCTTGTTTCGAGATTTAGATATTAGCTGATATTACCTAGATAGACCTAGATATTACTTAACTTATAGTTAAATTCAACCGAAAGAGAATTTTTCAAAGAAGAGGATATCGAAGAGATTAAAAAAGAACGCATCGCAAAAAAAAAAGAAATTGGATGATTCTTAGGAGCAGTGTTGATATTATAAACGATATACAATCAAACGTTTCTAACAAAATTAGACACTTTGCAATATGTATTTTGAAGAATTCAATATTTTAATTTTAACCAAGTCAAATCTATAAAATTAGCCATTGTGCATCGTCGAACGTACCTCGAAGACATTTTCTCTTTACGTCATTCACTTTTGTTCCATCGTATCGTCATACAGAGTGCAAAAATTCTACGTTTCGCAAGGTCTACTAAAATTACCATAGAATCATGCTTGTATAATGACGAGGATGAGACTGGAAGAGTAGAATAACTAAAGAATTCAGGCTGAATTTTCCCAAGTTCACCTTAGAAAACGATCAGGTGAAAGTTATCGTACGAATGAAATGTACAGATGTGCCGAAATAGTTTTTCTGTGAATCTCCTTGGATATTATTAGGCTGGCCGTTTAATGGGACGGAAACCCGTGAATCGCGTCGCCCGATGAAATCAATACTTCCCACCGCCTAAGTAATCAAGGTATCATCTCGACTTGCGGGTCTTCCGAGGTTCGAGTTCGTTCCCTTTCAAGTTTCCACTCGGAACTTGGACGTCCGGGATTCTCTCTGTTCCAGGGACGAACGTTTCAACCATTTCCTTTAGGTCGATTCAGACCATCGAGCCATTAGTACCAACGGAACAACTTCCACCGAATTCATCAACCGATTGCCGGTTGAGCTTGTTCGCGTGATTCACCTTTGCAAAATGTAACGTTTCAATTATTCAACGTGAGCATAGGGAATGATTATGGGGTTAATAGACGTTGCTTGTATATTCGTTATCGCGAAATTATTTACCAACTGACAGGATTTAACTAAGCAAGTCGTGCGAACGAACAGACGTTTCGCGTGGACAGCAGCGTCACCGAGACTCGGCCAGCTTTTCCTGTTGCGGACTCGTTAATTAACGCGAACAAATCTGTGGACAGGTCGGCTAATCTCTCTGGCAAGAAGCGGAATTTAATTGTCGGTGATTCATTGAGCGATTCTGTGTTCGAGAGATTCGACGAATGTGTAAACATTGAGTTCTCGTTTAGAGAAAGAGGAAATTGTCTGTCGATTCTTTGAGAAAGATACTTTGTCGACTGTAGCTTTCGAGATCATGTGAGACTTAGAGGATAAGTAAGGAATTTGTGTTATAACAACTGTTTGAAACTTTTTCGAAAGATCTATCGCTCTGGCAAGAAGCGGGATTTAATTGTCAACGATTCACCGAGCGATTCTTTGTTCGAGAGATTCGACGAATCTGTATACATTGAGTTCTCATTCAGGGAAGAAGGAAATTGTCGATTCTTTGTCGACTGTAGCTTTCGAGATCGCATGAGGAGGATAAGTAAGGAATTTGTGGTATAACAACTGTTTGAAACTTTTTCGAAAGATTAATTTAAGAAAGTATTTCGATCTAACGTATGAGTTTTAATATTAATTTAATATTTCCAAATTTTTTCTGGGTAATCACGGTAAGTGTAGCATGTAAAATTGGTTCTGATAACTTAATCGTCCTTCCAGGGATATTTGTAAATTCGTTTATCGCCGGGAAATTAAGTGTGAGTTGTTTGTATGAAGATATGAATTATTGAGTGTATTTCCAGAAACTTGCAAATAGCTACTATTGTAAATAAATTATTAAAGAAGAATTTTGTTCAGTAAGAATACAGCCATCGTTAGGATCACAATCATACGTTAAAATTAATTACAAATAAAATAACAAAAATTTATAAATTTCTGCCCTACACTGTACACATTGCATTCAGCAGTTGGTAAATGAACAAACGAACATATATTTTCTGCACCATTTAGTCACTTCCCATTGTGAACGCTTTCCTCGACAGATGATTGTATACCTCTTCTTGCAAACAGATCGCTAACAAGCCAAAGGAAACAATGAACCGTTCTCCTTTGTCGAGAATCAACACGGAGCAATACGATAACTTGGATTTAATCAACGTTTGATTAATCGAGATCACAAACGAGACGACTTCACGTGAGTTAAGCCGGAATTCCTCGCGGCGAAGTGAAACGAACCAGCATCGTGTGTTACTGCGAATTTAATATGGTAGACATCTGTCTTCGATCCACTCTGAAAGTTCTCCGTTCGAGTTTCCACGATCCCCAACGCGCTTTTGCAACAACACTATGATAAACCGCAAATTTTTTCCCTAAGAAACCATCGATCTTGGCGTCTTTAAAGTGTTGCAATCCAGCAAACAACAATTATATTTCAACAATATAATATTTATCTTGACAGCGATTCTTGGTACACGCAGATTCCGTTTAATAAGACGCAAACTTCGCGAAACAGACTAACTGACTGCACTCAACTGAACTGCAAAAAAATTT
The DNA here is from genome assembly GCA_951804975.1 of Anthophora plumipes. Lineage (NCBI taxonomy): Eukaryota > Metazoa > Arthropoda > Insecta > Hymenoptera > Apidae > Anthophora > Anthophora plumipes. The sequence goes on along the minus strand of OX638117.1, from coordinate 20,853,891 downwards.
TGTAATATTTATGCAATTCTAAGAGATTATATTTTGGAGAAAAAGTGAAGGGATTTTGAAGGGACAACTGTCAAATCTGTCATTTATTCGCTGAATGTTTAGATAAGATATCGTCCAAGCTCAGTGCACAAGGCTTTCAATTTCAAACGTTCAGTTCGCTTAAAAAAAAAACAAAAAAACAAAAAATACAATCAAACAATCACTACATTATTTATTAATTCAATACGACGTGTCAGAGCTTCCTTTCACGATTCCAGGATTTATCTCCGTATTTGAACATTGTTAAACGGTTAATTATTCAACGAAAGCTTCTCTCTTCTACCTTCACAAAAGAAACAGAAGAAAAAAAAATGCTTGAAATCTCCAATATTTCTGCACAATTTTCCATAATTGTAAAAACGCGCGAAAGGACATTTCAAGCGTTGAGATATAATTTCTCTCTCTCTCTCTCGAGGAACTCCAGAGCTTTCGAGACACGTCTCGGCTCGAAACAAATTATTATATCGGCATTTACCTACTCTAATGACAACCACTTACGATCGTGCCTCGAATGCCGATAACCAAGCGTCGGATGAAATATTACCGCGTCCATGGGACGAGGAAGGAAGTCGTTCATTTTTCCCCTCGTCCCTCCTTGCCCCTCTTCCTCTGAAGCCAGAAAACGGGGGATGGAATTGAATTGTTCGCGTCTTTTCAGCTTACATATTCTATCGAAACAACCGGATCGATAACGATGATAAATTGCCGATGACAATGCGCGCCTGTCCCTCTACTTCATGGTTATTAGATAATAGAAAGAGATTGATATATCCACACGTTTAGACAACGATCACGCGATTCCCACCGGCAGGATATCATATCATAGGCTATTTTTAAAGAGAGCACACTGTATACATCCGACACAACGAGCTTCACGAGCTTCTATCCCTTTAAATATCATCGATAAAGAGGACTCTCTCTCCCTCTCTCTCCTTGTCTGACGTTTTACTTCTCCTTCCAACAGGACATTTCGTTGTCCTTTACGATAATGACCAGGAACTGTTGCGCACCGGCGTTTTTCTCGGATAACGAGACGACACTCGCGATCTTTCGTTACGTTGCGAGAAGGAACGCTAGGGGTTTTCAAGGTAGAGACACTATCCACCGATTTTCGACACGGCAGAGGTGTTGAAGATCGTGAAAATTTTTCGTCCGATTGTAAATCTGTTTAACGATCCTTTCACGAGGTCTTTTATAGAGTTTCTAGACGCTTTTCTTATCTTGCGTTTTCTACGTGAGGTCTTTTTTTCTTATCCTTCAACGATGGGGTATGGACCTAGAGCTTTTCATACACTTATGGGTTTAGTGAGAGATACGGACCTGTGCAACAGTTGCTTGTACTCTTACAGATGAACGAATATTTTATGCTTCTTGTGTATGTAATATACTCTTTATTCTTGGTACAGTAAATAGACAATTTAACTATATTGTGACAAACATTATCCTCTCAAGAATACTTTAGAAAAATTATTGGAATTATTAAAGCGTAGAATTGAATCGAAAGTGATAGCTAATGAGCGATTGATTAATAAACTTGTATCAAACTTATTGTATCCTCTCTTTTCTTCTTGTTTGAAAATTTCTTTTATTTTCTGTACTTCGTACTGCTCGAATCTTAATTATTTGAACTTTCTTCAGGTTTCCCTTAACCCTAGGAAAAGGATGTTTGGGTCACTCGAACTCAAGGATCTTTCTTATATTATCGAGAAAATAATGTAATAGAAATAAAAAAAAAATTGTTCAGAATGTCTACTGATAGTTTACTAGGGTCCAAATGGACCCAGGCATAGTTTTACACGCGATCGAAGATTAAAACCTATTCTCCTCAAAAATAATTATTTCCGCCGTTTCTACATCCTGTTTATTATTTCCTTCCGTTTCAAGAGTCTCCTGCGTTTCGCAATTCGACGCCATTCCGTGCTTTTTCTCCGTCACCTAGCGCAGTCTGGCACGCTTCTACGCCATCTTTCAGTGACTCAAAAGGAAGAGACAACGTCAGCTCTCCGGTTCCGGTGATTTAGCTGCCGTGCAACGCGTACGTGGCAGACTGGTTACATATTTCCTAGATGGTCGAATACAAGAGCACTCCATCTTCATGTTGGGGAGAAGCAGACGAATGTTGCTCGCCACTTTTTCCAACGATGTCCCGAGAATCTTTATCGCGGCTGCCAATATCGCCGTGGATCTGTCTGTGACGCAAGGTGGTTTTCGACTATTCTCCTCTTTCGTGACAAGAATACGTAAAGAGTATCTTCGAACGTAGTCTCCGTGCATTCAAAGACGGATGGAATCTCGAAGAACGGTGAAGTTGTCACGTGCATGAGAAACGAGAGGAGATCGCGTTTACCGAGACATTTAATATGGTAACTTTATAAAATTCTAAAGTATTCCATGTTGGATCATCAAATTAATTTTCCCAATCACTCGGTTCTGACAGATTACAGTTATAAAATACAAAACTTTTACTAGCCAGAACAAACTGAAGCCTTTGCAATCTACAAATTTTTTAAAATAACATCACAATAGCTAGTAATAATTTTTTTCTCAGTTACTTAGTCATTTTCATCGTATATCGTATTCTCCAATCGTACAGAAACTAGTTAATAAAAGAGCAAACATAGTCAAACACAAGACAGAACCAAGTACAACAGAAACAATTAACCAATACAGAAGTCGAGTAGAACAAGTCTACATTGTACAAATTTATACACTAAATAGATCCATTCGAACTTTTGTATTTTGTGAAATATTTGCGAGAGAAATTATACGTCACGTTTGAATAGGATGTGTGTATTATTTCCATCTCAAAATTGCAAGGTTTCACGCGATCCAAATTCGAGCCGCGAAGTTCGCGTTTTGGTATCGTCGAGAATTATGAAAAGTCGACACAGCGACCCGTTACATTTGACACTATTGAAATTTCCGTTGATATTTCCAATTGAAACAGACAGATCATCGTCGTATTAGAAATATGGGGGCGAACGATAAACGAGAATTCCAAACGGTGGAAGTTTAAAATGCGACGTTGCGCTTCCCTATTGTCCAGGACGATCCGTGAGAAGCGCACAGGAATAAGAAGGATCGAGGGGATGCAACGGGGAGTACGAAGATCTGGAACTTCTACAATGGATGTCGATGGTCAGAGCTCGGGGCTATTGGCAATTCCCAAGACGTGAGGAAACGGAATTCAGTTGCTTGGATTAGGAATAGGGTCAAGAACCTTCTCTCTCTCTCGCGTTCTCTCTCTCTCGCGTTCTCTCTCTCTCGCGTTCTCTTCCTCTCGCGTTCTCTCTCTCTCGCTCTTTCTTTCTCTCGCGTTCTCTCACTCGCGTTCTCTTTCTCTCGCGTTCTCTCTCTCGCGCGTTCTCTTTCGCGTTCTCTCTGTCGCGTTTTCTCTCTCTCGCGTTCTCTCTCTCGCGTTTTCTCTCTCTCGCGTTCTCTCTCTCTTGCGTTCTCTCTCTCACGCTCTTTCTTTCTCTCGCGTTTTCTCTCTCTCGCGTTCTCTCTCTCTCGCGTTCTCTTTCTCTCGCGCTCTAACTCTCTCGCGTTCTCTCTCTCGCGTTCTCTTTCTCTCGCGTTTTCTCTCTCGCGCTCTTTCTTTCTCTCGCGTTCTCTCTCTCGCGCTCTTTTTTTCTCTCGCGTTCTCTCACTCGCGTTCTCTCTCTCGCGCGTTCTCTCTCTTGCGTTCTCTTTCTCTCGCGTTCTCTCTCTCGCGCGTTCTCTTTCGCGTTCTCTCTGTCGCGTTTTCTCTCTCTCGCGTTCTCTCTCTCGCGTTTTCTCTCTCTCGCGTTCTCTCTCTCTTGCGTTCTCTCTCTCACGCTCTTTCTTTCTCTCGCGTTTTCTCTCTCTCGCGTTCTCTCTCTCTCGCGTTCTCTTTCTCTCGCGCTCTAACTCTCTCGCGTTCTCTCTCTCGCGTTCTCTTTCTCTCGCGTTTTCTCTCTCGCGCTCTTTCTTTCTCTCGCGTTCTCTCTCTCGCGCTCTTTTTTTCTCTCGCGTTCTCTCACTCGCGTTCTCTCTCTCGCGCGTTCTCTCTCTTGCGTTCTCTTTCTCTCGCGTTCTCTCTCTCGCGTTCTCTCTCTCGCGTTCTCTTTCTCTCGCGTTCTCTCTCTTGCGTTCTCTCTCTCTCGCTCTTTCTTTCTCTCGCGTTCTCTCACTCGCGTTCTCTTTCTCTCGCGTTCTCTCTCTCGCGCATTCTCTTTCGCGTTCTCTCTGTCGCGTTTTCTCTCTCTCGCGTTCTCTCTCTCGCGTTTTCTCTCTCTCGCGTTCTCTCTCTCTTGCGTTCTCTCTCTCACGCTCTTTCTTTCTCTCGCGTTTTCTCTCTCTCGCGTTCTCTCTCTCTCGCGTTCTCTTTCTCTCGCGCTCTAACTCTCTCGCGTTCTCTCTCTCGCGTTCTCTTTCTCTCGCGTTTTCTCTCTCGCGCTCTTTCTTTCTCTCGCGTTCTCTCTCTCGCGCTCTTTTTTCTCTCGCGTTCTCTCACTCGCGTTCTCTCTCTCGCGCGTTCTCTCTCTTGCGTTCTCTTTCTCTCGCGTTCTCTCTCTCGCGTTCTCTTTCTCTCGCGTTCTCTCTCTCGCGTTCTCTCTCTTGCGTTCTCTCTTTCGTGCTCTTTCTTTCTCTCGCGTGTTCTCTTTATCTCGCTCTCTAACAATAAGTATTCCGCAAGTTGCAACGAAACGTTCGTCTTTCGGCCGATAGAATACTTGCAAGTTACTTGCTCGAGCAGTACGAACTCTTCCGTCGCGAGTCTCTCGAAAAATTAACACGCGCTTTAAGTGCAACCTTCGAGTTAGCATACCCTTGCACTCTCCCGATCTTCGAAACACGATGGAAGACGCTGTTGCGCCTCGAGTAACCAGAATTAACGCTGAAAGCTGGAAATAATGAAGGGCGGAGTCGCGTTGGAACGTTATTAGAACAGTTGGAAATTCCGCCGTGAATTTTGTTATGGGATAATTTCTTACCCTATCTCACGTCGAGATCAGTTCAGTTAAGAAACTTCGCGATATAGATCCAAAGCAAAAATCAACGAATTCTGCGCCGGTATGACGAAGGAATTTTACCCGACGATAAACAGTATATTTCTGAAGGGAAATGAAAATGGTTCGTTTCAATTTGGCGTAAATAAATCATTAAAATAACAATTTAGTTGCACATTGTATAATCGATCATGGTATAGCAAAGCTCACGCTAAAAAGTATTCCGTCCTCACAAACCGTTTAAGTTTCAAGTTCACTGTTCAATTACTCGCGTCGATTTGTATTAACCACCAGTTAGAGTAAGAGATATTCAAATTAGTAGTACTGCCCGATGACATTGTACACGAATTACAACGCCATTGTGAAGGTGTTAACGTCGAATCGTTAGGTTCGAGCATGAAATCAACGATTTATTCGCACGAAACCGTTGAATCCGCGTGTATCGAAACACCGAATCATCCTCGCAGTGTTACACAGCTGGGAATTACATTAAAGTTCGCCATCGGGAAGTTGATCGCGACGTGACCTACTCGCATCGAGGGAAACGGAGGATGGAAGTTACGCGAATGGAATCGCGGTAGCTTTGAACACGCTCGAGACGTGTTCCCTTCGTGGATTCGTTCGTTTCCCGATGGTTACACTCGCCGGATTCGAATTGAAACGCGGAGGAAACACGGGAATTCTGGAGCTTCGGTAAATCTTGTCTGGAAATCAGTTTAGTAATGGATAGGGGAATGGCGTTCGCCTAGGCGTTTTGGAAAACGAGCGTGAGAAGAAGTGGGAGAGTAAGTTGTGGGTTACGACGGTGTTTCTAATCGGCTTGTACGTGTAACTTTCGTGCACCTTCGCAAATAGATAAGCTCGTTGGTCGAGACGGTTAAGCTCGGGGCCCTGGTGCTTTTCATCGGCGCTGCTTAAGTTCACCGGCAAATCCTATCGAGACTTGGAAAGTAAGAGAAGCGGTTAAGAAACTTTACAGGTATTGGCTGGTTTAAATGGAAACTTTCAGCCACAGGAAAATTCTTACTCAATTTTTTCTTGTTTTTTGGTCTTTTCAAGCGTTGATCAACACGTTTAATGCCACTGAAGTCATTCTATTCATCGATTCGATTCTCGATCCAATTAACCATCTATAATCCGATTTTTCTTCGTTCGTGGAACGACGAATTACGGGCGATTGCAGTTTTATTGTTCGATGGGAGAAGCAAGAGTTAATACTCATTAGCAAGAGAAGTTAGCTGGTATTAATTAGAGATCGTGGTTTTGGACGTGTATTGAAATCACGTTCTTACAAGAAGAATCGAAAGTTTAAGAAATGACGATTCACTAGCTGTGCCAATAGTGAAGAATAAAAGGAACAAATAAATTCATTGAAAAGTTGATTTCGTCGTATCAACTTATTCTGGTCTCTCCTAATAGTGCAAGAATACAATGAAAAATATTGTAGATAAATAAAAATATAACAGAAATGACTAAATGGGCGCGTAACTTCCAAGTTTGATTTATAATAAAAATTCTACTTGAAAAATCGGAAAGTTACTTTCACACGACGAGTCAACCGAAATTCGTCGGACATTCAATATGTTAAACTGGGTATCGAACTCGCGACAGCTTGCAATTCGTTCATTTCAAAGTTTGGAAGATGATCGTTCTGCTGGAATAGGATTTTGGTATGGAGTACACTCTTCGGGCATTTGTAATTTGAAATTGGCTAAGCGTAACCTGTCTGACGACGAATGCACCGTTTTCCCTTCGGTGACAGCGAAGTTCTCGATCTCGCTCACGGTAGAGCGGGAGGAGGAACTGTCACGTTCATTGCACACGAAATGCGGTGGCGACGCACGTGCTGTAACAATCTGTCACAGGAATATTCTCCGGTAGTCGCGCGTACAGCTCATACGAATCCATCCCACATTGTAATCCAGGTTGAACTTGGTCGATCAGTCGTTCGAAATCATGATTATAACATACTAAACGTTGTTTAACCTCTTTGAGTATTGAATACGTTGGACCTGAATGGTCATCGCGACGAATTTGATAATTATTTCTACGTTACACTTGTCAATTTACGTCAACATCGAATTCAGAATAAACTTTGAATGAAAATTGTAAAATTTAATAGAAATTCGCGTCATTTTCGTGGATTAAATTAACGAGAAATTTCTTAAGCTTTGATTGAAATCGCTAACATCTTTCTGTAAATTTTTGCCCAGATTTTAGCGCAAAGTAATTACAAATTTTTTGACCAGCGTGTATAATAAGCTGCTGTTACTTGATTTAAATAGAAAAAAATACATATGTGTGCCTACGGTGGTCAAAAAGTCAAAGAGAATCGAGTTTTCCTTTCGCGTTAAGTAGAATAGGTAAACGTTTGATCAGACGTAACGTTCTAATCTGAGAATGGAACGTCACCGTGCAATAATAATCGTGTTCCGTTTAATTGTCTACGGAACAGCGTGTATTACCTCTTCATCGATGCCTCGAAATGTGTCGTTAAACTCGAGAAATATTAATTGGAGAAGCACGCGGGGGAACTCGACGAAATGAAGTTAGACACGGTGTCCGATATCGCGCACGTGCACCTTACATAATTCCATTCAGCCCTTTCCATTATTCATCGTCGAAGATCGGGAGCCAAAGAACGCTGGTGCACACGAACGGAAGAGCGGTTGAAAGCGCCGGAAGGAATCTCTGTGCAGTTTAAAACCGCCATTTTGCGAATTAATTAGAAGGAATTCAGGGCACTCCTCTGGCGGAACGGTTTCTTCGCCAAACGGGAGAGAGTAGGTGGACGAACAAGGAAGAACGGGACGTTTTCTCATTACGAATGAATTTCATTATCTCAGTTTTTGCGCCTCGCTCGACGAGTGTTATTAATCGACGTTATTCCATTACCGCGGTACGTAATTGTTGCTAATAGGACTAGTAATTGATAGAGGCCTTCTTCCGCTAAATGTTCAAGGTAAATTGATAATTTAACGAGGTAAACTTCTCGAGGAATATGGATGCAATTAACGTTCACCGTTCCCAGCCGCCTCTGTTTAACATCGTGACGATTGAGATCGCGAGAACGAATGCTTCGTTGTTGCAAACAGAGCGATGTGTCAGTTAACTTTAGAAGTTAAGCGGTGTATTTTGATTTAGAAATGTAGAAAGATCGATTTTTCGAATGTTCGTAGTCTTGAAAATATACGTCTCAAGTGTCAAACTATTTACAACACTCTGGCTCTATCTGCAACTCTAAGAACTCTATCCACGACAACCTGGCTCTATTTATAATTCCAACAACTCTATGTACAACTCTCTGATTCTATTTACAGCATTTTTAATTTATTTGCAACTCTATTTACAACACTCTGGCTCTATCTACAGCTCTAAGAAATTTATCTACAACCTGGCTCTATTTATAGCTCTAACGACTCTATGTACAACACTTTGATTCTATCTGCAGAATTCTATCTATAACACTGGCTCTATTTGCAACTCCAAGTAGAACACTCTGGCTCTATGTGCAATTCTGAAGGCTCTATATACAACACTTCTTTAGTTACTTTATCCACAGCTCTATCTACAACAGTTTGACTATATTTGCAACTTTGAGGACACCATCTGCAACACTCTATCTCCAAAACTCTGACTCTGGTTACAACACTGACTCTATCTGGAAGAAACAACTTTCTTTCGCCTTTTCTTTTCTCTCCAACCGTATATATAGGCTATTTTTAAATTTTTCCCATTAAAATAGTCAACGTATCGGTGTGCCTCGAAACTTTCCTCTCCATTTCAGGACATCTCGACACTGAAAAACCAATTTGTCGGGCTTCGTGTTCGTATTAACATTTGGAAATGTTCCCTGAGAGTCGCGTGTAAGTACCTTTTTGCATTCGTTGAATTATAACGTTCATTCCGAGGGATGAATCGCGAAAGTTCCGAGGATGAACCGTCCGTAGCTTTCCACGGTTCGCGTGTCGCGGTCGATGAATCTACACGAGCAGATTATGAATATGCATTCTGCTTAATGTGGCAAAAAGATCGCTCGCGGCGACGCGGCTACCGCGAGAACAGTTTGGCACCGTGTTTCTGTCCCGTCTTCCTCGAGAGTATTGTAAATTCTTACCGATGTCACCGGTTTTTCAGCGGACTATAAAAATGCAATTTGCCGAAGCTCGCGGACGTTGGTTTGTTCAGAATGTTTCGTCAGCGTTATCGCAGCCGGGAAGAAAATGCACAACGCGAGGTTTTGTACTGACCAAAGAAAACTAATTAAACTTTCAACGTTGTTTGAAAGACACCCTTATCAAACAGGAACTTCGCCTCTGCCTCGAGTTGTATCGGCTGTCGATGTCGCGATTACTATCTGAGAAAGCTTCACCTGAGTAACTGTGTTACCTTTTTCAGCTCGAAATCGATTTCCATGCAGATGTGCAACAATAGAAATCAGCGGAGACTGCATTGCCGTGCTTTAAGAACGGCGGAAAAGAATGATGAATTGCATTTGCAATGCATCGTAGCTGATACATCGCAGCAATAACTTAACATAAAGTATGTAAACATGCACGACGTTCTGAACTTTTCAACAAACACCATTGGAACGGTTAAAAACAGAATGAAAGTGAAATTGATTGCATTCCGTGTTTTAAATTAGATCGTGCAAGAATTATCAAACTGTAGATAATAAAAGAATTATAGAATGCATGTAGATACTTTTGTAACAATTGCTATTAATCTAAAATATGAAAAACTGCACAATATTTTGAATTTTTTAAATGTTCTATTAAAACAGTTAAAAATAAGGTACAAATGAAATTGACTGTATTTTGTGTTTTAAATTAGATCATGAGAACGATAAAAAATTATAGAATGCAACGGTTTAGAATGATAATTGAATAATCAATATTTAATTTATCCTCTCCAGCCAATTATAAATACGTTAAACGTAGATCGCAGTAGTATAAACTACGTTTAGTCAGACACTAACACTACACATCGAGCGTTCGAGATTCGAGCTTTTCAAGAGCATCGAAATCAGGAAAAATATTTGCAGAACAAAAAAGAAGAAATCAGAAAACCACTTACCATAGTCGTCCTCGTAGATAATGGCGACCTTGGTCCAGTTGAGAAACTCCATGATGTCCTGATAAGCGGCGTTGAGCAAACTTTGTGCGGGATAGAGGTTGATGCTGAACTCTTTCGCCTCCGTGTCCAGGTCCAGCCTGGCTTCCAGATGTGGAATGTCCAGTGCGTCGCAGATACTGTGGATGTGTTGGCCCAGGATGGGATCCGATGGACCGAATACTGCCTGAACGCCGTACTTGACCTGTTGACACGCTGCGAAACAAACGATCGATCTGTCAATTGTTAAACAATTCGCATTATACACCAGGCAAAATGGAATTGGCTAAATTATTTTAAGTATGAGAGACGTTCCAGACTTGATTGGTTAATTTCATCCTCGTTAGCGAAGTTTACGAATCTCTACGGCCATTCTGTACGGCAATTTCCACGTGAGCTCGTTCGATAAACCATTACGCGAGAAATAGGCGAGACGAGAGAGCGTTAACTAAGATCGTGAGCGACGTTAATACGACGTTAATGGTTCACCAGGTTCAACGCATGACCATTCTAGTCGCTTCATGCGGAGAACTTCTCTTGCGGATTGTTTAGAATTGTTTCGAGCACTGATGGAATTTCTATAAGATGGTATTATTTCTTGTTTCTCGGTAGATGTCATGTTTTTTTCTCTCTCTTCTCTTTTTAAGGAATAAATTACTCTGTTTTAAATAAATTACTGAATAAATAAATAAATAAATTAAATTAGATGAATAAATTACTCTGTTTTGGAATAAATTACAGTGTATTGTTTTTTTATTAATTTATTGTTTAATTTAAAAACGAACTACAGTGAATTTCGGTTATTATTATCACTTCGGAATTGGCAATTTTTTATGAGAACAATCGACAGATAACATTACACAGAAGATAAAAAAATTGTCACCGTTGAGCTGAATTTATTGCAAACAATTACGACACATTTGTAAAATTTATATGTACTATACATACTATTCATTACAATCTTAAATAACTATACACTTCTCATGAATAATTATTTTTAAGAACAGCGTAGAATTTATTTGACAAATTTGTAAGTGTTGTCTCCAGTTTGTTTGATGTGAATGTTTTAGGACAAACTGATTGCACACTTTGTACATTTATATTATTATTACACATTGTTTATCACGCACTGTACAGTTAATACAATTGCTATTTTTAAGAACAGCATAGAATTTATATAAAAAAATTGATCAAGTATCGTCACCAGTTTGATCGCGTTTGTAGGAGTATTATACGAATGTTTCGAGACCGACTGATTACGACAACATTATCCGTGATAGTAACAACAGGATCCCATTGCATATAGATTCCTCAATAGTTATCAGAAATGTAATATTGTTCAAGATATATTCGTTGCACCTCAACAGATACCATTTCAAACGTGTTAAATGGCTCTCCAGATAAACCTGAACGATGCACAGTCGGAAGATAACTCGTATAATTGAAGAGCCTCTCTAATATCAAATTAACGCTCGACTAAGCTCAACTTGCCAAGATCCTGACGCTTGTGAAATCGTCCTCCGTTCGCGCGAATGCATATTAAGCGACGAAGTACACGTGAAGATGACCGAACGAACGGCTGCTATCTTAACTGAGTTGCAATGCTTTGTTACGATCCATTTGGGTACCATTCAGACCTTAACCTAACCAACTGCGACGCTTTTCAAATCTCAGACAACTGGTCCTTATGTCGGCAAGTTAATACATTACACCGAGGGCAAAAACTCAACGGAATTCAAATGTCCCGCTGGGAACTGCACTTATATCCACGTAGCTTTGTTTCGAAACGGCGGGGTTACATGTGCTGGATAAAGCGATTACGATAGCTTGCGGAATTCAATGCTACCGGAGGACACTTTACGAATAGGGGATGATCGTTCGACGAATCTCCTAGTGTATTTTCGATCGAAAGATTTGACAGTGGCAGTGATTCTATTTTCGCGAAGAATGTATAATACTTTCTTGGTACATTTTAAACGTTGATATTTATCGTGAGATGTACAAAATTATTTTCTGGTCGACAGAACACCTTTCTCAGCGACTTTTGATACAGTTTATTTATTGCAGGTTACGAAATGAATATAGCAACTGTGGTTAAAAAAAGAAATAACGGATAACAATATATTATTAACTAATAAGGTATTATACAGAAGAAGCAATTCTTTCGTATAGCTGAGACTAGCCGATTTTTCCTTTTCTTTAAATCCTTGGCTTTTTACATATTAGGGGGAAAGTAATGTTGTTTCTGCGCATGTCAATATTTGTTTATTATTTATCAAAGACATTTTAAGGTTAAAGTGACTTGTTTACTTGTAAATAATTAAATCTTGAATTTTTTTTTGTGTTTGGGTCTCGCATAATCTGTCTGAAGAAAACAAAACTAACCGATCCACCACATGCAACTTACTGCTTCAAAACCAATTGATTTTTATCGGTCTAGGATTCAAAATTTGCATACTAGATGGCAAAAGATTGTTCGTAACGAGGGTGATTGCAACATTGTTTAAAAATAAAAAACTTGTTAAAAATTTGTTTGTTGGAATTTAATGTAAAAAAACGACATTACTTTCTGGTCCCCCTAATACTTTGTCGCACTCGGTGTCGCTGGGCTTTTGGTAAGCCTCGTTGTTATCAAAAATTCATAAATGATATAAAGGAAAGTACAGACATTACATCGTAAGTAACTAAATCGAAAATTCCTAGTAAACGGAATATAATAGAATAATAAGAAAGCAAAGGAACACATTAAAAAGAAGTAATATGAATTTATGGCTGCCTAAATAAACATCGTTAGGATACACTTTTTTTATGAGTATGGGGCAATTTAATATGTTTTCTTTAAAATAAAAAATCCAACTATTAAGTTTGTGTAATTGAATCTTAATAAAATCAATTTTGAACGAAGCAACGTAAATTATAATTTAATTGTAAAATAATTACTACGTGAAAAACCTTCGTTATAAATTATAATATACATAAAAAACTGTTTGATATTTCAAAAGTTATATCAATTTTTGTAAAATCATGCAACAGAGTCGGAAACCTTAAAAAATACCGGCTACACGCAAAACCTCTCGCACAAACAGTATACATATATCGCTGTTTACAGATTTTTGAAATTTATTAAAATTCCCAAATTAGAAAAAAATAAAAATCCAAATAAATATGTAATATATTTAAGACATTAGGAGTTATAATATAATATTACAATTTGAATAAATTAATTTTAATATTATTTTGAAAATTTATAAGTAAATTTGATCAATTGAAAAATTCTGAATAAAAATCAACATAAAAATAACTGAAAATTGATGTAAAATTTGTTTACACTCCGTTGCCTGTTTCCCTATTCCAATTTATCACGAATTATACCGTTTAATTTTTACCTCGTTCAGCGTTTTCTCTTTTAGAAACGCATTCCAAGCGTTAAACGATGTCTCGTATCAACTAAGATGAACAAATTGGACTGTCGGAACGGTGAAAAAGTACAGTATTAAAAAAATAATAACACTAACACGCAGAAACATCGGAAAAAACTCCAATTCATTATTCAGCTTACACTCAGAGTACAAATCCTTGAAAGATGTAATCCCCTTCGTAAAATCTCTGCTAATCTTTGACAAACTTCGACCAATACTCGCGTCATTCGTAAAGTTTGACTATGGAGGACTTATCTACTTATGACAACGTCCAAACCAGTGATTTCCAGCATGGCGGCTGATTCTCCAGCTTTCAGAGATAAAACGTACCGGTATCTGTCATCATTTTCAGTCGCTGATGACATATCGTTCTATGGAGTACCTTATCGAGGTAAACCGTGGTGAGAAACCAGTTATGTCTCGTATTAAATTACGAGACAACGCCAGAAGGATTTATGGTGTTGCTCGAATCACGGTTCTTTCGATTATCCCGGAACAGTGGGAAGAAAGAACGGCAGGAAGTGAGGCTAACGAGTAATGAATTCTCCACAGACGAGATAATGGGATTTTGGTGGTTCATTATCGGGCCACACTCGTAGCTACCAGCGATCATTATACTCGAGTTCTTCGCCGAGCTTCCACCATTTTTCTCTCCAATCAAAAGCTCCCCTCTCCTCGCGCTTTTGATACAGAATAGAAATCCTCGAACGACATAATTGCATATTGTGTTTGAATGGGACAGATATTCCGTTGTGCAATTATGTCATATGTGTATTGAAACACTTGACAATGGTTTGGTGTGTTTGTACGACTATGACGACCGATAGAACTTTTAGAATCAGATGAATAACGAGTATTGAAGGAATTGGTGTGTTGGGATTTGTTTCAACTGTTTATTCGGAATCTTTTATTTTTCCTTTTTTTGAAGAATCTTTTCTTCTTATGATAGATTGGCATACGTTACACGGTTATTCGAGACAATGTAAAATGAAAGTCTAAAACTTTAGACGTATATTTCAAATAAACGAAATACCTCATTGTTCATTGGAGTGGTTAGAAAATTCGCGCAATTTTTCGCGATAATTGTCGCGCTCAAAAGTCAAAGTGATATTAGCTCCACTTTCGAAATGTTTTCAAATTTTAACGCTTAACCTTTTACAAATGAGATGAATTTAGTGAATTTCTTTTCAACGAATTAGTCACTTTGGTTAACTTCCAGAACGTGACTAAATTCAGGTCAAAACTTGAGAGCACATCGTTATTCGATAGCTAAAGTTTAATCATACGTTTTAACTTGAAAAAGTTTGAAGATTCGGTTTGTTTTATAATTTTGGAATAATTTTAAAGGTGATCAGTTTCCGGACTGACATGCCCGAACTTTCAAGACGTTTTTTCATCCTTTTCCTCGCTGTTAAAGCTCATTTTAATATAAAGAAATTTCCTTCCATTAAAATAATCACTTTTTATTTATACCAAAAATCGCGCAAAACATTTTGGCCAACCCGATACATCGCACAATCGTTAGAGATGCGAATACACGATTCCATTTCCACTGTCCTTGTGTTAACAAATTACTGACTCAACACTATTAGATTTCAACATCTCCAACGAAGCGTCTAAAAGCTGTCTATCCTCTGTCACGAAGCGTATCCCTATAAATCCTCTCTACAGTCGAAATGCTTGAAACTTTCGGCTGAAGTCAAAACCGTAAGCCCTTAAGGAACCTTTGAAATCCAAAGAAAAGGGGTAAAAAGCGTTCCTCAAAGAAGAAACCGAGGAACAGAGGTAAAAAAAAGAGTTCGTCCAACTTGTAGGTTAATTTGCGATCTAATCAAGTAATCGTCGAAAGAAAGCGGAGTTGTAGAGGCTCGCGGCTGTTTCCATTTCCGGCTTGTCCCGTTTATTTTTTAATCTCCGCCCCATTAGTGTGTCCTTTGAGCCGGCGACGTAGCTATGGGCGGTGAACAAGTGGAAACGACAGACGGAGAAATGGATAAAGATAAAACTGGAATGTCTGGCGATGGGCGTGATAATGGCGTCGACAACTCGCGGAAATCGATTTGTACATCGATAAACAGCTAACAGAGATAATAAAAATATATCGTTCGTTTCTGGATGAAAGAGAGATGCGAGATAAACTGATGGCTGGATTACGGAGGGAATAGTGAAGTTCTTTCGAATAAAGAATACACAGGGATGAAAAGAAAGTGACTGGGAGATAATCGTGCGGATACCACGGGAAAGTTTCGAGGATTCAAGCCCCGGCGTTGTTGAGGAACGAGTTCGACGAACTTCCTCGGTATCTCTCGAGTTGTAAGGTGCGTGGATGCTTCCCGTGGTCTAACCCGAGGTAAAGGAAAGTTTCCGAGTAGTCAGGAGGAATCAGGAACTGGAGAGAAGATTGTGTTAACAAATGAAACTCTTTCGCATCAACGTTCTCTCTAATCAACGTATGAAACTAGACATCGTGGTAATCGATCCTATTTTTCGTCCGTCACACGGCTTTCATGGGGTTTCCCGCAATATTGCAATGATTTAACAAAAGTCGACTTGGTTGGTACTGTCCTGTGAAGATGCTTCGAATCTGTGAACAGTGGACTGTACTTTTTGTGTGTGAAATAACAAGTTTGTTTTTATAAGTCTGTTTAATAGACTCAAGTGTGAATTGAAAAGTGAAATGTTTAACTTTTCTACTAATTGTCTACTTTATTAGACTTTTGTAAATATACCAACTGCGAATTTAAAGGTGGCAGTAGACTATAGGACAGAAATAACAACACTGACCCTTTCCACAGACAACGCTTCTAGTTCTTCATTCGGTTTTCTATACGTTGTATATGGTTATTAGTGAGAGAATTCGCGAAACTTAAGTGGAGCTTATTATTAAAACTCAGGTTTTTTATTCCACCGATGCCAGAAGGTTTTAAATGTAATAAAATCGCGCGTGTAGGGCTTGATTTAAGGGATTAAGTTAAAAACGAACAGAAATAAAATTCCTGGCGACTCGGAGCAGTATTTTAATTTGTACAATCTAAGAAACATATCTTATCGACTGAAAACACACGAGACACGGTAAATCTATCAGCCGTGTAAGCAAACAATTATTAATAAGATTAAGAAGGGAGTATATTTATCAGCCTGAATGGTAAGTATGCTCGGTGCAGAGGTTGAAACAGTAACTTATACAACGCGGAAAGGCATTCGCGCGGAATTACGCGAGTCGAGATGAAAAAGTCCGCGACTTTGAAGTAAAGAAACAGCTTCGGAGGTATCAACGCCGTTTAAAAGCTGAAGTCTACGGTATCCATAATTACCCGGCGTTCTGCGAGAGAAATGCGCGAGAAAATCTTTGAAAGGAATTATAGCTCGATCGTTCTCGTTGCTTTCTAGTAGCGAGTGTACTCAACGATGAGAAACTTCCAAGCTTTCCACGAGCTTTCACATTTTACATCAGCTATATCTTTTTTCTTTTTGTCGTTTCCCTTTTTTTTTCTTTTTTCGCCAAACGAACGAATATTTCCGACCTCTTCTGTGAGAACGCGAAATCAGAATTTATTCCATTTATTCGGCGCGAAAGGGCGGGGCCTGTTCACGAAACACGCCGGATTATCCGTGAAACATTGAACCGGTTGAAAAATTAATTCACCTCCACGAACATCAAACGTTCAATGGAACAATATCGTTTCGACGAATTGTATTCATTTACGAGATACCCCTACAGTACAGCGTTTTCAAAATGTACGCTAAAACGAACCTGTGAGCGATTATCCCGTGCGCTATAGAACGACAACTTCAGAAACTCCTATCGGAACGAGTTTAATTAAAGTTTTTAATTAAACCGCGACTTTTTACCCGTCTGTTTTATCCTTCAAACTCGTAGTGTTTCCCTTGTTTGGTACGATTTTACGAAACTTCCATTTGTGTCGTGTTATCGGACGTGTATACAGAGCGTTTCATAAATGTGTATCAATACTTCAGATGGTAAATCTTGTTGGATTCCGATGTTGTCTATTTATTACGATCAACTTTTACGCGGAAATCTTACATGAGACACTTAGTTTCTAGTCGTTGCGATCTTTCTATACTGTTCGATTTTTGTTATAATAATGCTGTCGGAAAATGTGTTTCTAGTCCTTTTAAGGGTTCGGTAGTATTGTGGAAAAGGTGGTGGGGATAAGGAGAAGGGATGATAGGAATTCTAGGACTAAGGAATCAGGCGTATGATTCAGGATTGGTGAGTAACGGGTAGAAGGATAGTATGAGTAACTATGTGCAGAAGATGAAACAGGGTTTGGAGTATGAGTAACTTATCTTAACTAAACACTAACATAAAATTATTGATTAGTCTAGAACGATATCCAACAATCTATACACACATCGCTATGCGATACGAAAGACAGTGGAATTGTCTAGAGAATGTGTGGATTGGTTTCTAAACGAAAGGAATAGTCACTTTGAAAGATGATCCCCTTTTATAGATACGAAAGTGGTTCATTGACGATGTTGGCACCGTATGGGTTACAATGTAACCTAGGTTAGGTAAACTTCACGCTGTGAAGCACCAGACTGTCTCTCAGACCAAGTTGAAAATACCTATTTGCTCGTGGATGGTGGTTCAGCTCTCTCGAAACGCTGTATCTTCCATAGATACCGAATAGTCGTCCGGAAGCTGGGCGCCACACGGGTTACAACACAATTGCTTATGACGCTAACTTGTACCTACGGGCCATCTAACAAGCTCGATGGAACTTGCGCTGTAATATTTCATTTTTATTACGTCTCCGTGGCCATTGGAACTTTGATACACAAACCTCGGTCTATTTCTTTCTTTTTTTTTTTCTGAATGTTTTACGAAAGCACGCAGTGGGTAACCTATATTCGTTCGTTAAGTGGAGTGAAAAAAAGGTGATTTTCTTTGGAATTTTTTAGTTTGTTAAAATAAACTATGTAAAATAACAATCTACATATTTTTGAGAATACTGTAAAAGAAGTAGAACTACGGTAGAAAATTACTTCACCAACGAGGTATTGTAAAAACCACTATAATTTGAGTATTTGTATACTCAAATGCATTCTGTGCAATTTTGCACCATTGGATTCTCTATGAATGCACAAAAATCTGCAGTCTGCTTGTTATATATCTTTCGAAGATGTAAAAAAGTTGAATAATTTTATTTTTATTTTTAGTGCAAATATTGAGAGCTTTTGTATTGCTTTTGGAAGTTCGAAAAATTCTAGTAAATCTACTATAATGATATATTCTTTAACGAAATTTCCAAAAGAATGAACCTATAAGTGTAAAAAAAATGGTTTTATTTATTTTTGAGAATGAATCACAAGGCATAGTTTATTCGAATCATAAATAAACTAACTGAACTGTAATATACGTTAAGAAATAATGTCTTATAGCATATATAAACATGCAATAAATGTCTATCATTATCAAGAGTTTTTGTTCATCCTATTTTGTCCATCCTCTTGAATTTCTAAGTGGTCCCAACCAAAAACGACGCACTATTCACAAAAACAATTTTCCCTGGGAAAGGGAGAAGTTCCCTTTTCCTCAGGAACTAGAAATTGCGTGTGCGGACACGCAACGATGCGTAACTGTTAACGAACCGTCGGCCTGCAACCTCATTACATGTTTTTACTGTCCCCTTTTACTCGAAAACCCACGGTTTTTGGGAGAAGGAAGTTTTCTTTCTCGCAAAGTGAAAAACTTTCCTCTCGCGGTTCTACACGCTCCAATATCAATATTTCTAACTGAGAAAGATATGCAAACTATTTTATACCCAGCAGAAAGTCCAAATTAAGTTAAAAAAATTACACAAAAAAATAAATAAATAAAAAAGAAACATTTTATCGACTAATCAATCTACTCGCTCAGCACTGATTGTCATTTGTTGACTCTCGCGCGATCATCGAAGTGTCTAATCGATTAATTCACTGTAAACTCACTCGCCAAGAATTTTCCTAGCTTTTTTTTCAATAATTTCCGTAATTCCATATTTCTAAATTTAACACTTTTTAATTTTCGTAATTCCACACTTTTTAATTTTCATAATTCCACACTTTTAAAAACACTTTTTAATTTTCGTAATTCCACACTTTTAAATTTAACGCTTTTTAATTTTCGTAATTTCACACTTTTACACATTTTTTCTTCCCCATTAAATTCCCCACAATCCACTGCATTTGTCAGCCTTCATCAACTTCTCTCACGGTTGAATCATTTTTCTCAAGACGCTGATCCACTCAGCCGTCCCTTAATTTACTCCTGGCCAATTAACCCGAAGTACGAAGGGCCAGGGGATAAACTTCCGGTTAATTTGCCGTTAAAGGGTCGCGCTGGTAATTACATCATCGACGACAGGTGCAGGCCACACAGTGGTTGGACCTGGTGACGAGGGGACGGCTAAAGGGTGCAGCAATTAAGTGGCAGAAGCATCGATCTACCTAGTCACCAAGGATTGGTCGGTGATGCTCTCGTTCGAACGGCTTGACAAGAGGAAAAAAATCCAATTCCTCGTATCCGCGAGCAACGATGGCCGCAAACCACATGGGACCAGAGTTGCGACACACTTGCACCACGTGCTATGGTTATTTATTCCCCAAGACACTTCATAGAATGTCCTATTTTTTCAATAAAACCAAAATAGCTGACGTGAGATATTTTTTGAAAATATTACAACGAATAGAAACGGTCTGCTCGCTTTCACGTAGTAAAAATATTCTCTAATAGTTCGCGAGAAATACGCCGATCCAATTTAAATAACATTTTAAGCGGAGATTTTTTTATTTTTTGGAATGACTACGACGATCAAATTCGTACTTTTTCGCAACGTTTCTGCAGTAAGATTCATTTCCGGCTGGATCGTAGTTGCTCTATCGAATAGTATGTTCTTGGAAGGGAAACGAATAAATCATCGTTGACAGGTTTCTTCATTTGTAACTTCTTTAGACACTTGACAGATATTTTCTCAGAATTGGAAGACACTGCTACTCTTTTTAACGTTTGCATAGCATACGGTTGTGTCTGACATAAAGTAAATAGGAAGTTGTCGTTTCATTTCTTGTTACTAGAGTGTGAAACCTGAAATCGTTCTAAATTTCAATTCTTTCGCTACTATGAACGACGATAGTTGAACGATATCTGTATTCTACGAGCGACTACTGCCGTTCACCACGAAATATTCTCTGCATACTAAATTTTATTCTTAATTTCAATAGTATTTATATTAAACGCCTTGTACAAATGGACAAAAGTATCGTTAACATAAATTCTACAATGTAATCGAACTATATGATCGGTTGCAGCGAAATTGCTAAAGAAAGCACAATTATTAGACAGTCGATGCATGAAGTAACAAAAGTTTCATCGATGACTTACATGGAAGAAAACATTTTTAGGAAGCTACTAACAATTCAATAGAAAGTTCGGGGAGGAAGACAGGAAGAAAAAAGAGAAGGAAGGGCCAGGATGGAAGCTAGCCAGCCAAACCGAAAATTAGTTTGCAAGCTCGACGGCGTCGAAAAGCTTGCGCGTGTTCGACGATCGTGTCGGCGACAAAAGGAAAAGAACTTAATCTCTTTAACGAACCTTGCCATGTGAGAGTCGTCGTATCGACGCACGTGGCGTCCAGTCGAGTTTCGTTTTCGATTCGTCGACCTTCTTCGCTGCTACAATGTTTGCAATGGAAAAAGAGGATCTGCGAAAAAGATGCATCGCGAAATCCGCTTGCAACGAAGGTCACTTTTTACCACAGGAATTTACGAGGTATTCCAGTGGAAGATAAAAGCTCGGATAGTTCTTGTCCGCGTCAAGGTTACCGCTTGTCTGATCAATCCCGACCTATTCTACTGCGTCTTGAAAGGGACTTTTTCCTCGCGTCGTTTTATTGCACGATCGAACAAGAAACGATTGATGCTACAAATGTATAGTAAAGGTTGTCCAGAAATTTTTTTTTGTGGCTTTATTTCATCGAGAGATACGAGAAACTTTTTCGCGAGGAAGTTAGAAAGATTCTTTCAGTTCGTATAGTAATATTTTACGAAAATGTTTGTATTTATAACTGAAGAGTTGTTCAATATTTCTGTGAGAAATTTTAAGGTGTTAGGTCGACTTATGGTCTCGTGAATTAATGACACTTTTCCAAAAATGTTCCCAAAAATATTGTAATAGTAGCTGATAGTGTTAAGAAGAGATATATATCTATATATACTTTAAAAAATCGATTTTTCTTTTACATATCTTCAGTGTTCGATACGCGAAGGATGTATTGTCAAAATTGGGGACGTAAATTCGCAGAAATATCGAAGATTTTTGCCAAGCATCGATAAGAGATCGTTTCAAAATTTTACACGTAATATATCTATTAGTTAAATTAACAAAAAAATTAGGAGGATGCTTAATTAGTAAGTTGGTAATGCAATTAACATAGAAGTCAATCACCAATCGTTTACTTTTGTCCTTCTTTGCATTTTACGTAATTTACATTTATTTTATATGAAAATATCAATATTTTTCTAAAACTAACTTTGAAGAGCGAGTCACGAATACTCCAAGAAAAATCCTTGACAAGGAAAATAAGCTCTACCTTTCCCAAATAAAACGATTTACTTTATTGAAGATGATACGATCTCTCGCAAAATCAAATTTACCAATAAACTACCTATAAATTGTATTATTAAATATAAATTTATCAGCGTGAACAAAGAATTCAGGATAACGTGTAAGCAACAATTCCCGGCCACCCTTTTCCCATTTACACCGAAATTATTACTCGGGCAATTATTCATAGCAGAGTTCGACGAACTCGTTTGTTCCGTGCTCGATAACCGAGAATCGAATGAAAAACGCGCGGGATTATCGCGAAAAATTCAGATACGTTTGCTTGGCCGTTGGCCACCGGTTATCTTAACAGTTTTCGCGGCAACATTCGCGCCCCGGCTTCGCGAAATATTTCATCGTATTTCATCGAGTTATAGGTGAGCTAACCCGAGGACACCACAGGTTCGAAAGTTTCCAAGAATTTCTAGAACGTTGCACCTGTTCTTCAACCTTCTGCTTCTGTGAACAACGAGGTCGATAAATTTCCGGCGATCCACGCAAAAAATTCGCGACGCGTCGAAAGCTCGCGGCCAGTTTGATTGAAATGTACCGTATTTGAACGATAAATCTGCGTTCGATATTATTCGCGCCCGTAACAGGTGACTCGTGGCTATCGGTGAGGGCCGATTTATGGCTGGCAGATACGAGACGCGTCACGTTTGCTCCTGGAATATGTTAAACCTATTTTCAAAGGACGTTGTGTATTGGTAGATCACAGTTTTTCACTATTTTCACGTATAATTTTTCGCGATTTCTCGATATTATCATCACTATTACTAAATTAGTATTTATTTCAGTGTGGTGCAAAAGTAATTGCGAAATTTGAGAATGTATATCTCAATTGAAAGCTAGATTTATTAATAAAAATATAAACCAGTGGATTTTAAACCTGTTTTCAAAGGACGTGTGCCTTTTGTGTATTGGTAGATCAAAGTTTTTCATTATTTTCACATATAATTTTTCGCGATTTCTCGATATTATCATCACTATTACTAGATTAGTATTTATTTCAGTGTGGTGCACAAATAATTGCCAAATTTGAGAATGTATATCTATATTGAAAGCTAGATTTATTAATGAAAATATAAATCAGTGGGTTTTACACACTTTTCCTAGCAAGAAATAAATTTGTTTATTCTTTCGAGATGAGATTCTGCGAGTTGTAGAAATGAGGAATTTTCCGAAAATTTTCTCGGGTAAAAAATTGTCTAAATGTCTCAAAAATGCGATAGTTTATCGGAGGGAGGTCTAGGGAATAAGCTGGATTTAGTTAAGCTTCGTAATCCAGTTCGTTTCATTTTTTTTAAGGTTATTTGTGAGACAAGCGTTCACGATCCTCTTCAACTTCAATATTTTTATTTCCATCGCGAAATTTTTGAAACGAATTTTTTAACTGCACGTTCGTTAATTGTCTTTCAGCCAAAAGTATGATGGATATTTCGGACAGGTTCTGTTGCGTTACGTCCCAATTTAAACTCATACCAATAGAACCGCGCGAATTTGTTATTTCCCTCGTGATTAATTCAAGAGATTAAATTTGATAATACTAAACGATGAGAACAATAGTATATGCAAAAATCAGTAGCGTCAATTTCATTCTTTACAATGGTATATTACATGTTCGTAACTAAAACAAAAAACCAGCGTCAAAATGGAAATAATAAAAATGCAATTACTTTGCACCAATTTGATCTTCGGCAATATTGCGAAATTCCGAATACGCTTGCAACGTGAAAATTAATTTTATTTCTCGATGGTTTAATGACGTATCAACACTTGTCGATTTATTTCCTTCACTGTATTTTTGCAAGTACTGCGAAATATGTGTAAAATTTGCGATGCTACAAGTCTCCTCTAATTTTGCAGCTTTGTCATCTCGATTGAGAGGAATCAACATTGGGAATGGATTACTGGATGACAAGAAAATTTGTGAAAGTTGAAAATGTCATAAACTGAAAAAATGTTGAGAAAAGTAGAAAAAGGGAGATAAAACAAATAGACACGTGACTGTTTATGATAATGAAACTTTAATCTTTGATTAGTTTTGCTTGTTGCTGCATGTTGTTTAACTCTACAATTTTCTACATCAGTAAGCTAATTTAATCTAATGTCCCTTCATCTCAAGACGAATTAACTCGTCCTTAGGATACTAATAGAATAGATAATAGTATAATGCGTTTATCTTCCAAGAAATCTGAGTTCTCTGCGTAGTTTTAAAAATATAACGCCACTATCCTGTGTTTGGGTCTGATATATTTGGGGCAAATAGTTTAAATCGTTCCTGTGAATACGCGGCAGCCACGGATTCGTAATTATTCCTGGTCTCGTAAAGTGGGCAACAAGGAGGTCCGCTGCCAAGAAATCCTCTTAGAACACAAAAGACTCGAAGTGATCGTGGCGTTCAGAAGTATTTTCCAGATGTTTGCCAAACAAAAACAACCAAGAAAAACATGAATATGTATATATATATATCCTCGTGTCTCCATTTCTCCACGAGTGTTTTAATAAACCTAACACAATTATAATTTTCTATCGTTTTTTTCTCGGTTCTCCTTCTCACCTTTATTCAAAGTCATAAAATCCTTCCAAAAGATAGAATCTGGAACATCGACAGGTGTCGCGTGGAAATTGCCCGTAGAATCTTCTCAGAGTATGCACACAAAGTGCCTGACTGTAATTGGGTACGAGACGAATTTCCATCACGGTTTTAGTCACTTCTTCACATGTTAAGCTTCACGCGAAAGTCTCGCGAAGCTCGTTAAAATTACGAAAGCAACTTTCTATGCTGTAGAAACAGCGCGAGTATTAAACGTCGATCATTGAACCATTCAAACTCGGTAAACTCAGCTGCGGCTTAATTGTCGCGTGAATCGCGTTTCTTCTGTTAAATCGAGGGCTAGAGTGACATCGAGAGAGAGAGATAAATAGAGAGAGAAATCGAGAGAGAGAGAAATCGAGAGGAAGAGAAATCGAGAGGAAGAGGGAGAGAGTAAAATCGAGAGAGGACGAGCGAGAGAGAGAGAACGCGAGACAGAGAGAACGCGAGAGAAAGAAAGAGCGCGAGAGAGAGAACGCGAGAGAGTTAGAGCGCGAGAGAAAGAAAGAGCGCGAGAGAGAGAGCGCGAGAGAGTTAGAGCGCGAGAGAGTTAGAGCGCGAGAGAGTTAGAGCGCGAGAGAAAGAAAGAACGCGAGAGAGAGAACGCGAGAGGGAGAGAGAGAACGCGAGAAATTGAGAGAAAGACGATATATCGAAGGAAAACATGGAAAATACTAATGGAGGCTCGTGAACGATACTTTGCCGTGCACTCGAGCACGTTATTAAGCTTTCTTTATAGAGATTATGCATAAAGCTCGGCCGGGATCGTGACGGAAACATTTTTCATTTGCAAGTAAAATCGTCCCTCTGCCGTTGGATACTCGTGACTCGGTATCACGTAACTTTGAAATTGGCAAACTTCTTTGTCGCGCTATTCCTTCGACACTGATATCCTGCCGCGGGTAATTTAACCTATTACTTATTTTTCTCGGTTTCGTAAGAAGCTATCTATATTTATACAATGATTACTGCTACCATGTAATTAGCTACATATACTTAGATGGTTCCAAAAAGATATTTTCACTATTCCTCAGTTTAGGACCACTATTTTAAGTTTACTGATCGGTCACCAATTGGAAAGTGAAAAAAATTGATCAAATATCCAAATTATCAATATTTTTAATTACAATTGTCTCAATATTTTTTATACATCTATTGAACTACTCCTTCTAACTCCTTAAAATGATTCAAGTCGTTTGGACCAATTTTAAAATCGTTACTCTGTTTTAAACTGGATACGGATACTTTTGTAGCTCGCTGTATACCAGAAGGAAAAAGAAATACACTACAAATCCACTTCGTTATGTTATATCGTTAAAAACGATAGAGCTAAGTGTATTTACATTTAATAGTTTCAATAAAAATATTCTTTCTATAATAAATCCATGTGTAATCTCTTCATTTCTCTCACAACATCTCCAATAGATATAAATTTTATGCTTACAAATTCTCCGTTACACACCTCGACAATTACCATTTCCATCTTTCTATCCAAACATTAGCTACTTCATTCACACCAATTAAACGCCCTATCTGAAACCAAATTGTCTCTACCTACACTTCGAATAACATTAACAATACCATAACTGTTTATCCAAGCTGAAGTACACGAAGTACCAGTGGCAAATACAGCGCGGAACGTTCTCAATTGAAGACAAATGAAGTAGCTGCGAAATACTGAAAGCGGGTAACAAAGTCGTACAGGTTTGACAATCACTGATAGGACGTATGTATCCTTTTCGTGGACGTGTCCAAGCCCTTGTTGGCTCTCCTTTCAAGTCCTTTAACGAGGTGGCGAGTACCGGTTTGTCCTTTGATGTCGGCAATTCACCGAACTGGCCCTCTGGCCGTGCCAGTCAACCTCGTTCAATCAGAGTAATTGTGCGTTAAATCTCTCCGTTCGTTCGCCGTGAAATCAATATCGCGGCCATCTGAGAAGCGAGCACAGCGTACGAATCGTCTTCGAGGTGGTACTTTATCAACGTCCGCGCGTATAGAGATCGAAGCGCACGTTCGATTACACGGCGCCGCTCGAAAAATCGAGCGACCATGGGATACGCGACAATGTTCAACAGCGTCGGGACTTTTTAATTGCCAATCGACGATAATTCTTCGAGTCTATTGCGATGATCGTCTCGTGGATTGTGCAACGAACGTTGCTATCCCTGAATGGATATTCTCTTTAAGCGTATAAATGGCGGAAAAGAGAAATTCTGGGGAATTTATTACAGTGATAGTTCTCTTTTTTTGAATCGAGTGATGCGGGCTAGATTTGTGTTCTACTTCAGTGGTTTCGAGATTGAAAAATGACAGAAAGTATAGAGGATTTGGATATTTGTCTCTTTGAACGAGGTTCCTATTTGAAATACAGTTCTGACACAGAAGCTAGTGAAAAAAGGACGATTTTAATATACAGTTGGATGAGAGACGATAAGCTGCGATTGAAAAGTGCATTTTTTCCGCGATTTGCCTCGATAGCAGCTACGATACTCCATGGTAATCACTTTTATTTATTTATTTTTCTTCTAAAATTTAACGTTACTCGAATGAAAGGCTTTTGAAATGTCTCTTAGCATTCGAGGATTGTACTTTGTACGTTTTCCATCTGAAAGGGGACACGATTAAAATGAATGTATCGTTCGTTTTGCAAACTGAGATTAATCATTGAAAGAAGAAAAAATAAATGTATCTCTCGTGAAGAAGGCCGCAGTGGAATTTTTATTTCGCTTGAATCTTCTCCACGTAGACATGAACTTATACTGAAAATGTGAGGATATGTCTGTTTCCTTTCTACCGACGTTGCTTTCCTACCTAGTCTGCAACTTCGCCCTTTTCATCCCTTTCTCACCCCTCTCCCCTCCTCAATTTCCTCCTTTCTGCATGTCCAGTGAAATCGACTGACGAGAAAGACGTACCTGGTGCAGGGACATGCAGACAAAAGGGAAGGAAACTCGAAGAATCGTCGAAAAAGCATGGCACGTCGCGAGCTACTGCAGCGGAAGTACATTTTGATAACGGGGCCTTTATCCGTCGAACTTGCGAATTTGTGTCGAAATTCTTCGCATAGATTTCGACGTCAAAAGGCGAACTTTCTAATATAGGGTCGATATGAAAATTTGAGAGATAGACTTCGATAATAAAGTACCAAAGTGTGTAAATTCATGATAAAAGATGCGTAGACGAGAGATGGACAAAAGAGGCTTTAACACTAGACGGGACACAGCAATTTGACGCATTTTTGCTATTATTTTTCGGCAACGTTTTCCAACTTTTATCAATGAAAGATACGAGAATATATCCGAATTTGTAAGTAAATAATACACGATTAAGTTGTCTCTAGTAAATCGATTGAAAGAAAAATTCGGTTTCACGTTCACTCAAGAAAAGCCTGTAAACCTAGTATTAACCCTCTATGGGACCGTGTAACTTTCAGGTCACATTTTAATTTATCGACATTATACACAGAAGTGGAAACATTATAGGCCGTTGTTACCTCAAAGTCACATTGTGAATATATTGCAATAAAATTGTTTAACCGGAAAAGTTTTTTTTCATTTGCATATATAGGTTTATAATTGCTGATTTTTCGTTCCCCCAATTTCTTGGATTTAAAACAAAAATTCGGCCCATAGAGGGTTAAATAAAACATACTCGATACAGAATAAAGGAACATAGTTCTTTCTGACGAGAAAATTGAATAGAAATCATGCACCAGGTGTGTTCATAAGTGCGCATGCAAGGGAAAAATAGAAGAAAATTTTCAGATTGTTCATCTTAAATTAAGGAATAAATATAAATATATTTCCTATCTTAGAACGACGTCCAACAACGGTATACAACCACAACTAAGATTCGACATTGCAAAAGTGCAGCAACTGCACCTTTCGAATATATTAAATTGCACGTTTCTCGAAAGGCGAAACGCTAGGAAAATTGCAGAAACTCGAGTAGATACGCATATGTTTCACTGTGTCTTTTGATTTGGTAAAAACTGTTCTTCTCTAGGGGAATAGAAACGAGCGTGGTTTCATGGCTAACTGCGTCAAGTTCGTGGACAGTTTTCGACGAACAGAAGTGAGAAAACAACGTCCGCAAAGCGTACGGATGCAATATTTGTCTTCTTGTTTCGGATGCTCGTGGTGTTTCGCTAAAACGACGAACAACGCTCCGTGTAACACGAGGAAATGAAAAGCTTCTTTCGTCCATTCGCATCTCTACTTTCTCAGCGAGCCGTGGATCGAATTACGAGGGCGGAATAACTCAAGGGGAAAAGAAGAAGAAAAAAATGAATCGTTGACAAACGGAATTCAAAGGGAGATGCTCGTTAACTCATACAAAGAACGCGTCTTTTTCTTACTATACACTTAGTACGTTTTTCACATTTTCTAAGCACTCTCTTCAATTCAACGTTCACTTTGCCTCGAAACAACCATGAAGAAATGCACTTTCTTTTGTGCAGCTATAGCGTCGCGAGCATAACGAAGAGGAAGAAGAACAAAAGTGTCTTCTCGTCGAAATTATTCACATACTATATACAAGAGCTAACTTTGGAAGGAGGAGGAAAAGAAAAAGAGGAAACGCACGATAAAACGCGAGGCGTTGATATTCGGTTGACCGTTCTATCGAGAACTACGAAGCGAAATGGCGTCGAAGCGGAGGAACGAGATTCCGAAGCGACAGAGGCACAGCAGATGCTGTCCAGAGCGTAGCTTAAATCGCGAAAAGAGCACCGGCTGCACGAACGTCGTTGACCCGGCTCTGAAATACGATCGCCGGATACGCTCGGTTTAATCTCTGATTCAAACCTTTCAGACTAGCCGTAGGCTCCATTATTCGCAGATTTCGCGGTGGCGCGGCTGCTGCTGCTAGCTTCCACCAGCGAAACACACTTTTCGCTGGAGGAACACACTTGGTCGAAAGGGGATATTATTGATAAGAAAGCGAAACGTTAATGAAACACGTGTTACGAATTTTTTCGAAGAGAAAAAAAAAAAATGAAGACGTTCGTAGATTTCTGTGAATGATTTTGTGGACAGGAAGATTAAGATAACATAAATGCCTCCGTTAATACAGTTCCTCCACTATTATTTATTTTTACTATACAACGGTTCGTGTACGGACATTTATGGCGCGTGTTCCTGGTGTCTCAGTTGTAATTTTCTCACTAGCCTCATCAATCCTCTTTTTAAAGTCACTCGTCAGTAAAGGGGAAAAGATATAGAAAGAGAGACAATCATAGAGAGGAAGAAAATCGAGAAGTAGGGGAAAGTTTAGACGTTGCGGGAAATTTTGAAGAGCGAAAGACAGCGGAATAGGATCGTAAAAAATAGGAAAAGTGAAGAGATTCGCAAGGACCTAAGAATGGACGCTAACCAAGCTCGGTCCAGACTCTGAAGCAAACGTGGGAATTATAGAAAGTGCAAAGGATGGGAGTAAGAAGGAATAGAAATAGAATATGCAGTGGCCTATGCGGTACCATGACTGCGACAATTTAATTTTAGATAGGCGAATTGGTGTGTACGGATAACTAAACAGCCTAAAATGGCTCACGGTCGAATTTCTTTGAGGAAAAGCAGATATACACGTTCACGGGCGAGAAAGCTCCGTGAGGAAGATCGAAGATCGAGAAGTAACCGTGGAGCACCTCTATTCGTGCAAGGCATCGAGAACAGAGACCTCAAGAGGTGCTCTCGAACACGTGACAAGACGTGACGTTGTACAGAGTCTCTTCGCTTTCTTCTTATGCTCGATTCATCCAGCATGGAACATCGACTTCCGAATCTCGATAGACTACTCGCTCGTTGCGTCTTTTCTTTTTTTTTTTTTTTCAAAATTCACTCGCATCGTTACGATTTGACAACGCGTTTCGCGACAGACGGATTTATTCGACGGAAAATTCGTATAGAAATAGGAATTTTTCGTTGGAATTGAAGCATTTTGAAACTTTGACGGCTTTGTTAAATTAGACCAGAAATTTTTCAGTTGTTTCTCCGTTGATATAACATAGCACCATTGTTGAGAATATGAATAGCACAGTAAAAGTGCAGATCTGATGAATAATAAAAATATATTCCTAATAGAATAGGTAGAACAAGGAATTATCCTAAATTTATGATACGGTCGACACATTTGCTATTTTTTTAGGATTGAAATATTTAATTCTATAGCTTGTTATTAATTTTAGAAGAAGATCACTATTTTCGTTGTATTACTTTCGGATTTTAAAAGATCTTTTTACGTACAAGGACTTTTTATACGAACATTTTCACTTCCTATAATTTAACACGGATTCAACGCAATAAATAAACACACATAGATATTATAGTATTTTTATAAAGAAAGGTTTACTTTGCTAAATAACGTAGCTTCACAAGGGCCAAGAAGCATCGTGAATTTTTAGTGGGAAAAAATCTGTAATTTTCAATATAAACCTTTTCCTTACACATTCTTAATCCTCGTGCTTCTTTCCATTCCTCTGAAAACACACTATTCTAATACAAAATGTACATTGCACACAAGAACAGCTCTAAGCTGAGCCTATCCCTTCAATTATCAAAACGAGCTTTTCACATGAAAATATTTCTCCGCCAGTATTCTACATTTCTGTTCAAGCGAGTTAACCAACTCGTTCAGATACTTCTCGCTAGTATCTCCAATAACACACGATAATTCCTACCTTTCTCAATATTTCCAAACTAAATTGGTACCAGCGTGTACTGCTTGAAATTCTTCGCACATAAGGAACCGAACTTCCACGACTTTCCTAATACTTTCAGCCGGGAACGCGTCGGAATCGACCGGTTGAATCCGTGTTACGCGTATCGGCAGAAGGTCCGATAACCGACCACCGTTTTATCCAGCACGTATGCATATAACCGTAAAAACGTAAAAACGCCCCACGGCCGGGCGCAGATAACGCTTTATGCGAAACAAACGGTCCTGCAAGCTTCATCTCGGTCACGAGCCGCGTGCATTTGCATGCATACTAGCCTGCGCGCCGTTCACCAACGACACCGGACTTGGCGTTTGTTCGCATGCTCTCGACAACCCTTTTCCGTTGGCGGTTCTTGTGGTATCTCGAGGCGAGCTTTCCTCTTCGTGCTTCGATGTCGTTCGAAAAAAGCGACTGGTACGATAGAAAGCCTCGTAAACCGGAAAAACTTGAGCCGAGTGAATGGAGGATCGACAGTCGGGGGAATCCTTGGACAATAACTTGGAATACGACGTCGTTTCGTACGACGGGATTTTTCACGCGAGTCAGGCTTAACCTCGATAGTATTTGGGACGCATAAGACTGTGGTATATTCGGTAGTTACGAGTTCAATATGTATAAGTAGTTTCACGTTCAACGATCCACATTTGGTTAGGTATCAGAGGAGATAGAGCTCGAGGAAATCCCAGGTATGTTTCTCCTCCATTGAGTACCGTTGAGATACAGACACACGAAATGAAGTCGTATCGATCTTATAGTTGGTAGGCTGTTAACGCTAGAAGTACAACTTCACGAAGTCAGTTTCAAGAACTGGTTAGAATAGCGACAGTACCGGGAAGTTGGCCAGCGGAAGGAATACGAGTCTGATTGGGTTGTATCACCATAGATCCATATTCTCTAAACACAATCGTGAAAATGGGATACACGTATTGTCATTATTGTAAAGCTTTCGACTTCGCTGAAGTTGCTTATCGCCGGACTCTCTTCTGGAAGACAGGACACGAGACTTTCTATGCGCGGAGCTGTTGGCTGAATCGGAAGTGTCTAACTGTGACTTCTAGCATAGATAGAAAGAAACTTTTCGGCAGCGCACCTTTCATTCTGATCGCTGTATGAGGACAAAGAGAAACTGATGAGGTACAAGGAGAAGGAGTAAGCGTAATGATTATTAAAATTTACACATTTAGAGCACTTGAGCTCCTAGACCAAGATAATAGCAATAATAACGAGAAAATTAAGAGGTCGCTCATACCATAGGCGCTAAGAGTCTCCCGGCTTGTCAGTTCAAACATCGTAAACTTAATTCACGCTAGATTCTTCGAATTTTTTGCTTAGGCGCTACAATTGCAGGCTTGTCAACGATGGAGGCAAGAAAATATTTACGAGAAGATTGCTCACGTCTCAAAAGAGTCCAGAGAGAAAAAGAATTTGTCAGCTGAGTATCACTGAGTTGGACAGTGTACCCGAAAAAGTTGAGAGAAAGGAAAAGAGAAAAGTTGCGCTTAGGGACATTTCAGAGCAAATATCAGCGCTGAATGGCTGAGTGTGTGTGTTCGAGGCCTCCAAAACCTATCAGAAAAGCAATAACAGCGAGAAAATTAAGAGGGTGCCTTAGCTATAGAGTCCCAGCCTGTCAGTCCTGACGTAGCGAATTCGATTCCCATTTGGTCCTTCGAACTTTTCCTCGACTCCAACATTTACGTTATTAACCGAACGCGACAAAATCGAGGAATCGAATCATATAAATTCAGAGAAATGTTAGTAGGCGTAAGCAAAGTCTCCGTGTCATTCCTGTAGCCATTTTCTCATCTCTGAACGGTACGATGAAGGAAAAGACACTTCCATCGTCGGTAAAAAGAGATTGGTAATACGTAAAAGGAATTTACTCGAAGCTCAATATAGCTGAAGGTTGATTTGAATTTATATTATGGGAGGTGAAGTGACCGTGTGCGAGAATCGACGTTTCGAAAGAGAAGTCACGGTCGACACGGGTAAAGGTGGTGGGTAAAATCGGACAAACGTTTTCTGGCTTGTAGCCATGGATAATCGTATGTTAGACTTTCGATTGACTAAAGAGGCCCAAACTGCCTCGTCGACGATTTTTAACCCTCGCGTGTCTGGGCCAACCCACAACTTACCACAAACATACAGATTTATTCCTCACACGTGACACGTTGAGCATTTTATATATTATGCACCTCGTACTTCACCTTTTTATGATCGAATCTCTTTTGGAGAGGGAAAAACGCGAGCAGACGGTGACCAAGTGTTCTCTATAGAACACGAAAGGAAATCAGAGGATTCTAGTAGAGAATCGAGCGTTGAATAGAGTTTTAGAAGTGAACGGATCACGTCGTTACATCGATTCGAAAGATCGATCGTTTGTCTATCGCTTGTTGAACAATCTAGTGAAAAGAAGAAAGAAAAAAAAAAAAACCGAGTAAATCCATTGATCTGATTTTCCACGGAAACTGCGTTTACGCGAGGGACACGTAGCGCGATGAAAACGGTACCAGCTGACGGATTACTCCGTAAATACTGAATTTCACCGTGGATTTGCAAGAGATCTATCTACTCTCTGGTCGAACGGAGGATGTCCCTTTGAAGTGAACGACGATTAAATTGGAACCGAAAGATATTTTAAAATCGGTCCAAGTTTCGCGAAAGAACACGAACTTTATCATTTTTTTTTTCTTCTTCTTCTTCTTTACTCTGCAGAATCCTCGTTTTGGTACCGAGCTACTATTTGTCACAGGAAGAAGCGCGCAGGTCGCATTTCCTCACTTGAGAAGACTTGGGTGATGTAGACCTAACGACGTCGTAAAGTAAGCTACGCGACACATGTGCACAAGAGCAGACAAACACACGTGAAATTGCGGTGTAAATAAATGAAATTCAGTAGACAGACAGTGTTGTGTATCTCCCCAATTTTCTTGAAAACACCACGGAACTTTTTCCCAGCTCGCTTTAAGTGTATCCGATGAATTGGTCTATTTTGAGGAACCAATGTTTTCTACTCTAATGTATATATACAAATATTACTTTATAGTATATAAAATCACTTTTTAAATTTAGAATTAGACTAGTGATCGATATTCGACAGTCAGATAGAAGGGAGATAATATGTACATTTTAATAAAAATACCGCAACCAGTTCTATTATCCCTGACCAGGCTACAACAAGGTACCGATGAAGTTTCTTTAAAGGACAGACTTCGAGACAATTTTCGTGCCTTCAATACCTTTCGTTACTCACTTCCTCGGCTCTTTCGACATTCCCCAGCCTTCTGAGGAACATCGTGACACAAAGCAACGAAGGTAGAGGGTGAGGGGATCGATACTTCAGTTGATATTAAATTTTGGTTGGTAAACATTTATGCTAGAAATCTATAAAGGGTGTTCTATAATCAACGATCGAACTTAAGAAGCAGATAGTAATTTCTTAGAATATTACTTAAGATTATGAAGAACACCCTTGCGAAGAAATCTGAAATATTATAATCGATCGATCACTCACCCTTCTTCGACGCGTGGAAGGAGTCATCTTTTGGCACGTATTGTATATCGTACTCCAGCGTCGTTTTTGGCAGGATGAGCCTGTCCTTGTTGATCTTGTACACGGCATACTTGAAGGCCAGCTCTGTACTGCTATCCTTTTGGTCATGAGTGAATATAGCACCTGAAAGAAGCAATCGTGAACGGGTCAGAGGCGATCGTCCGTATGCAGAGTGGTTTGTTAAATATCGGTTTCGCGACGGTGGCGAAATTCGCGATCAAAATGCACCACCTTTTCTTTTTTCATGCCAATATACTTTCAAGCTGCTGACCCTGCTACTCTTTCCAGATGAAAGACAAGTACTCTCTCGTACGTTCTATCCACAAGGTAACAAACAATCCTTCCCTCGACAATTTCTCGCGAAAAGAATCCCATGAAAGAACATCGAGAAGCACAATTACTCTCGCGTTTCTTTCTCTTTTACGCATGAAAATAAGGCCAAGTTATTATTTACACACGAACTATCGAAGAATC
This sequence comes from Anthophora plumipes, assembly GCA_951804975.1. Taxonomy (NCBI): domain Eukaryota; kingdom Metazoa; phylum Arthropoda; class Insecta; order Hymenoptera; family Apidae; genus Anthophora; species Anthophora plumipes. Next base: position 20,818,399 of record OX638117.1, on the reverse strand, counting down.
TTTCGCAATAGGAGAAGGTGCTCGAATAAAAGACTCGACACACTCGATTTACATTCTGAGAGTCCATCGTGACGGCTAATTTGCGAGTTTTTCGAGTTCAACCGCGACGATCAAGAGGCGGAGCAAACTCGTTTACTAATTGCTGATCGATGCATCGAAACCGAGCGAGGCCGTCGTCGCTTAGGAAGAACGTGTCAAGGGCCTTTGGTGTCGCCTATGTACAGATATTCTCGCGTTTATTGGCTCGTGGTCACAAAAGCGTCGTCTCGTTACGGATTCTGTGAGATAAGCTGGATCCCCCCTGCTGTCTGATACGATTACGTATCCCTCGCGAATAAAATTAAAGTCTCTCCGCTAACTTTCACAATCCGGAGAAAGAGGGGAGAAAAAAAAAAAGAAAGAAGTGTCCCATAGCAGTATTCCCAGGGACTGTTATAAAGTTTACTAGTACCAGCGTTTCCTTTCGGGACGAGAGTCGATTCCCTTGTTCTCAAATCCGATCGACCGGTGAACAAAGGCGTCGTATTCCTTCTCCTTTTAAAGGCAACGGTGTCCTTATAAAATGAAAATAGAACTTCACTCAAGTACAATTGTACCCTGACAAATTTTATTTCTCCGTTGATAACACCTTTGCTGGCCACGTCTGAGGGCTCTAATCAATAAACTTACAAACAATCCTACCGTTTCATTCTCCTCTGTGCGCGAAGAGAACGAGGAACAAAGCTATCGTCTAATCTAAAAGTGATGTAATAAGTAATGTAATATCCAGTAGCTGAAGGGAGTTATAACTCGGTTCTTATTGAAGATAGGAGAACATTGTAGAGGAAAGTTTTGTTTGTTGGTTCAACAAACTGCATCGGTGCAATTTCATTCGAATTTTTGAAAGCTACTCTGTGACTTTTTTGTATCGTCTTTTCGCGTAATTCGAGTCATCGTGCTATTCAGAATAGAAATAGTATATTTTACTTTTTATTTTAAACATATATAGGGTACAATTGTGGAGAACTCGATACTTTAGAAATATCGTTTTACAGTATCCACAGTCACTGTTCAAATGTTTCAATTGTGAAAAACTGAATACTTTTCGATATTTCCACAGAAGCTATAGTAAATTTTCAAATGTATCACCACTGTATTTTAAACATTTTCTTACACGCTTTTCTTTTGCACTTTTCACCACATTGTTCAGTTGTTCGACGCTCATATTTGAACAATTCTTTTTAATTCGTTTTATCACGTAATCGATTGAAATAAGCGAATGTAACAATATTGGATCTTTTTTAAGAAACGAAAAAAGATTGTTTTTATTTAATTTCAATCTCGTTATTATGAAAGGGGAATTAATTTATAGCATCTTCTTAATTATCGGACACATAATCATCACATCCTCTTACAGACTCTATTTTTACAGATTCTTTACCCCATATCAAACATATATTTATCACACTTCATAAATCTAATATGATTTGCTTCTCGGAAACTTCATTTTTCTTGCACATATTTATACTTTACTATCGCTTTCCCTTTTTCTCTCCTTTTTATTTTATCCACATTCTTCAGCCATTCTGCCACTCCTTCCGCCCTTTCAAACCCGCAGTATGTCTTCAATACTTACATCTAACCCATTGCTAAGACTATTTCACGAACAATTTCCGCTGAGCCCGCCTCTTTTACGTAGCCTCCAAGCATTCTTCTTTCCTGGGCTATTTGCAAGATCCCTTGGTATCCAGGTCGCCGTGATCCGTCTTCGTTTCATTCGCACGCATAATTAATTAGAAGAGGGTCTCGAGCATTAATCGAGGTTGCACAGAGCAGCCATCGTCCTTTTAGTCTCTGAAAAATAGCCATGTCCGACGGAGTGTTATCAATTTCCGGCTACTTGAAGGAACGCAGCTATCTGACATCCGGTGACCCAAGGCGGCAACGACAGTGACGAACGAGTACGAGGTAAATCGGTATGTCGTTGCTTTCATCGGTTTTCTTATCAAGCAACAGCATATTCATCCTTTCTTTCTATCTTTTTTTATTTCGTTAATTCGAACGAGCACACATCAAACATCCCGTGGCTCTGGGTCAGAGACATTCTTCAGAATCCCTTTATCCTCTTTTCTCTCCGGTTCTAATCACGCTTCCGGATAAAGTACATAACCCCGAGGCTGGTTTCCGAACGAACATGAATGGCTAAACAGACTTGCAGATGTCCTTCCAAAGAACCTACTCGGCGATTTTCCTTCGTAGAAGGTCCCCATTTCTAGATGAGATTCTTTCCTTTTCCTTTTCCTTTTTTTTATTCGAAAGGGCAACTGGAGGGTGTGACCCCTATAAAAAAATCGAGGCCATTTTCACGATTGCCAGAGGGAGGAAGCCTTCGAGGGGAAAGCTCCCACGTGACGTGTACCCTTTAGAATTCTTTTCCGAAGCGACAGCTTGTTTCTTTTCGTTATATTTAGGATGGACATTGGATGGACAGCCTTCGAGGTATAACGGTTTTTGGGACGCACAAGGGGTGATGATGGTATTGGAGGTGTCATTCACTATCCTTCAGCGGAAAGGTTCCCCTTAAATATTACAACTTTGATCTTCTTTCTTTTCTCTGGACGTTATCCGTGCTGCTTTGAGAGAAAGGGGATGAGGAGTATTCATCCGGTGTCCTCGAAACCTTTTTCATCCCTAGAGAGCAGGATATTTCTTGACGAGTGAACGAAAATGTTGCAATCGATTCTGAACGAAAATAGCCTCGTTCTCCAAGGTGTTTCAGTCTGAATTTATAATTTCGAAGATTCTAATATAACCAATTTTCGAGCTTGGTTACTGGGCCATCCGAGTATTTTGGGATTCGAATTCAAAGGTTCTATCGTTCCTGCGACTTTAACCCTTTGACTACTATCGATGTGGACCATGGACGCATATATTCAACGATTGTTTCTGTCCTTTTAAAACAAGAAAGAATCTTTGTATTGCATATCAATAAAAACGAAAGAATTCTTTGTTTCTTCATTTCTTAGAGAGTTATTTATTTCTTTAAACGACAGATGACTATAATTATTGGAGTAACATATCATGATATCTCACTTGTGGTGTATGTAATTTGTTACATTATTTTTTATTACCATGAAACCTTAAAAATGTCGAGTAGTTTTGAAGAGCTTATTTTAAGGAACAATAGGGAACTAGATGAGGAGAATCAGATTTGAGCAAGGATTGTAACGACGAAGTTGGAAAATTAATGTTTCTAAATAAATAATTTCGTTTCAATTTGACGTAGGTGAAGGATTAAAACAGTAATTTAGTTAGACATTATATATCGATCTGTATGGCAAAGCTCACTCTGCTGTCCTCACAGAGCGTTTTAGTTTCAAATACTCCGCAGTTAAAGGGTTAATTCTATGTGCACTGTACGCTGATTCCTTTCGATCTCTGCTTGAAATTTCGACGCTTTCTTCGAGATACACGTTGATTGATCGCTAACGAACAATTTCAAATGCCAATCAGCGTGTCTAAAAGTGTCACTCGCGTTCTTTCAGCACGCCAGAAGCATGGTGTTCCCTGTTTTCTTTTAAAGAGTGGAAAACGATCACGGTGCAAATGGAAACAATGGGAAACTATATGAAATTTTCTGTTAAAATCGATTCTACATGTCGTGGATAGTTGCAGAAAATTCTACCGTGCGGAAACTTGCGGTTTATGGCGAAAAAGTAGAAAAACTCTGAAACGGAAGAAAGAAATTGCCTTCTCTCGGTGGGCTGAACTTCGACGCGTGCAGATAATAAAAAGGGAACTACGAAACTCGAAAATAAGTGTAACAGTAAACCGTGGCCATGTGCCTCGAACGAAATAAATAACGAAATTTTCATAACAGCCACTATTAATCCTACGAACGTGATACATCTTTCATCCCACCGAGAACAGCTTAGACTTCCCGCGAGTATTTTTCATTTCCTGGTACACGAAGTTATTTGCACGAGTATTCCACGCAGACAAGCCAGGTGGCTGGTAACGTTCGTAAATTGTAATAGCGGTAATCCCAGCCGGAAGGAGGTGAAAGAAAAATCCTACAAATCGACTAACTAGTGAAGAAGGAGGGATGAAAAAGGAAAGAGAGAAAAGGGAGAGGCTAGAGTTTTGCTGCAACGAACAACTAGTATTGTCTCCCACCAAACATTTACCTCCCTCAGGCATAATTTCTTCTTTTTCTCTTTCTTTCTACTTTCACGTTGGTTTTGTTTCGTTCGTCGACCGTCGGGGCTAATCCATTTATCGGCGAGCAATTCGACTCTCTCTCTCTCTCTCTCTCTCTCTCCGTCTCTTTCTCTCCCCTCTCACTTTTTCTCTCTCTCTCGCTCTTTCGCTCTCTCTCTCTTTCTCTATTTCTCTCTCTCTCCGCCTCTCTCTCTCCGTCTCTCTCTCTCGCTCTTTCTCTCTCCGTCTCTCTCTCTCCCCCTCTCTCTTTTTCTTTCTCCCTCCGTCTCTCTCTCTCTCTCTTTCTTTATTTCTCTCTACGTCTCTCTCTCTCCCCTCTCTCTCTCTCTCTCTCTCTCTCTCTCTCTCGTTTATCCTTCTAGTTTTCGTCTGGCTGTGGCTCTGCAACCGTTTCTCCTGGTTCCTGTGGAAACCGCGATAAGTAGCTCGTAGCTGTAACGCGGACCGATTCTTTTTCGCGGTTTCTTCGAAGGTCCGTGGAGAACCATCCCCCTTAACTGCGTCGCTTTATCATTCGTCGTTTAAATCGAGAGAAAGGGGGTTTTCCAGGGTGAAACACGCCCGGGCCACCAGGATTGTTTCCTTCGAGAGCTCGTTCGAGGAGAGTTATTGCCGCGAAGTGGATGGAACATCTCTCGCTGTTGTGCTTCTTTGGGGAAAACATGGCCGATCGATGGCACTTCTTCTATCGAATTCCTGTGATCGTTCCGAGTGGTGGATTTAATTGATCGTTCGATAGATGTGTATCGGTGTCAACGATAAATTATTACTTCTGTTGATTTACGAACATTATACAACAGTGTTACCCAACCTAAGTCTTTCTAAAATTCATATGCCCCCTACGTAACTTATACATCATTTTCAATATAAAAAAATTGAATTGTTCACTGAAGAAACTTGAATTATAGGTTGTAGGAAGAGATCCTTAGGAAATTGTTGAGGAAACGCAGCAAGTAAATTTTCAAAACATATAATGGAGAACTGAAATTCAATTACGAATAATTTTAATGATAGCCTTTTCTATATTATTTTCATTATTAGTAATTATTTATTATCTAAATTTAGTGAGATCCTTGCGCCACAAACACAGGTTTCAATTAAAAAAAAAAATTGCAGTTGCATTTTTTTGATGCACTATTGCACCAAAGTGCATAAAATTGATTGTATATTATACCATAGATGCCATTTAACTTTTATTTATAACATTTTCTTCTATTCCCAACCGTTTAAGTGGTACAGCCTGTTCCAATTGAGTGGGACACCCTGTATATTAGCTTATTCCAAGAGGTTCTTTTCGTTATCTTCACGTACTTCTTTGTTTAACGATGTTACGAGTAAATATGTAGTTTGATAAGTTTAAAATTGATTTTACAGACGTTAATTGTCTTTCAACTTTCCAATGGTGTATCGTTCTTAGTACAGAGCGTCATTTGGATTTTTCTGTGACATTATGGAAGATGGGACATCGAGAAATGTATTTATGAAATGTTGTATTGCTTTAGAAAAGGCGCCACGCCTTTCGAAGCTCGTGAAAAGCAGCCGACAAATCTTTAATATATAATTGTTATATCTCATCCTGGAGAGAAAGAAACTCTCGCAATTTCTGGATGAATTTTTCAATTTCAGATATTAAAGAACATCATTAATTCTCGAGAGATTCTGCGTGCCGCGGAGGGAATCCTACGTGCACTCCAAGTCTGTTCGCGGGATGATTCTGCAGAATGCTACGGTATTAAGGGTGAATCGCTTCGAGCGTAAGTTACCGTGCAGGAGCGCCGTTAATGCTACGTGTTTTGTATCGGGAAACAGCATTTTCGATAGTATTATAATGATTCTGCGTATCTGTTGTACGCTCTCCGACAAATTAACCTTCTTGAAGAACGTACGCTTGAAATCATCCTCCTCTACTTCGTAAAGAATCGATAACCGTGTCTCGAGATAAACTTGCGCAAAAATATCTCTTGTAACCCAATGAAGAAGCGAATTTCTCGAGGTACGTGAATCTAAAGCTTCGTTGAGAAATGTGTGCAAATATAAAAGAATCAATTCGATGGGTTAAACCTATAAAATATTATTTTTCTAACAATTTAATTGATCGCGCGATTAAAAAATACAAGAAGATAATTATGAACAAAGTAAATGAAGTAGGTACACTTTGGTTCGTGCTATTATGAATTTTATTGAACACGAAAGAGCATGAAATTAAGAGTAGCAGAGTATTTAAAAGTTAATTTAAGAGTTAAAAAAATGACGATAATTTTCTAGGGCTGTTCATTCTAAAATTAGCGAATAATCGTGATTTAACATGTTAGAATATTCTTATTGCGAATATGCATCATCGAGCGAGTATATTATCAATTAGAATAAATTATACGAAGAGTCGTGAGGCAAAAGTGGAACAGGAAAGAAAGTGGTTGAGTGTTACATCACAGAAATCAGAGACTTTATCCCACGAGAATTTTCCACGTAATCTTAGGGAATCCTACGAGCTTAGGATAAGGCAGCCAGAATTCCCGCGAGTTAATCTTACTATCTTCGTGGAATTACTTCTCGCGAATGATCGCCATCGATTCTGATCAGCATAATTAATTTTTTCCACGTTTAAACGGAGGACAGGATAAGGTACGTAGTTTCATTTGAATTTTTCCGACATGTAAATGGAATATGAAATTTCGCGAATATTGAAATGTTAAATGTTAGAATATTAATACGGAAATTTTATGATATAAATTATTTCGCGATATTTATTATGACAATTGAACGTTGAATATATTGTCATCACTAATCACACACATTTACAATCGATGGTCACAGGTCAATCTGATTTTTCCATACACAGTCATGAAAATTACGAAAAAGTAATAAAAATACTAAAATAGCTTTTTATGTTATTGAAAAGAGGTGTAAAAATGTGTAAATAAATTGCAATTCATCTCAGTAGCATCAATTAGATTTGTAAAGAATTAGTAACAGATTCAATATCAGTGAAAATTGGCGGGTAATTCAAATTTTAGTTGTTCTCTGTGGTTTTCTAAAATTGCTAAATAGTAAAGAAAACTTCGACGATCTCTTTCTTTCGAATAAATCTACGAACTAGAATTGTTGAAATTTACTGCTCAATTTAAAAATTTTCCTCTCTAGATTGATTGAATAATAACTCAACGAAGATAATAGAGCAATACCTGTTAAAAATATTTCCAACCTTCTCATTAGTGCACAGCATTAGAACGGTATTTTTGCATTCTAATGAAAACCGCAAGAAATCTACCTTGCATCTGAATGGTCGAAAAAGAAAAAGAAGAAATAAAACCGTGTTATAGCATAGACTAATTATCTCTCGGAAGTAAAATAAGATAATTCCATTTGGCATGCAAATTTTACCTGAAACATTCGCTGAAGTTCTATCAATTTCGATAAGCGCAACAATGCCGAATGTTAATCATATTTCTTCGACAAACAGCGATAATTAAGTCGAAAATCGTGAGAAGGAAATTCCGGAGGAAACTGCGTCGTGGCTGTTACTTCCGGCAGGCGTAAAATTTCGCAACTTCGCCAACCTCCGTATTTTACTTCGCGCCAGTTTCAACGGCGAAAGTAATTGCGTTTCCGGGGGAACCGGCGATACCTCGCGTACAACTTCGATTCGGAAACGGGAAAAGGGAAACGAGGGAACGAGTTCTCTCGCTCGAGGGTAATCGAATGAAAGAAGTTAATCGAAGTGGCCAATAGGTGAATTACGTTCGTTCGACGCTAGCAGATGGTGCAATTCCTCGTGATTTTCATGCGCTCCTTTATCATACGATCTTCCAGCCTCGTCTCTTCGTTCGATTTCTAACAGAGTACGGTTGATGATTGACGTTAGTGAAAAATAAGCTTGCAGCAGTTCAAAATTTCGTCTTTGACATTTTAAAATTGCTACAGCGTGTGTAAATTAATTATCTAACGAATATACTGGTGTCATAAATCGTGGCCCGTTGTTAAAATTTTTCGAAGGCGAAAAACAAGCACAGACTGGTCCAACGAATACCGGAAGTCAGCGACAGGGTGGCACCGGTGGAAACGAAAACGAAAAGTAAGTGTCCCGAGAGGAATGAGATAAACCATTCACTTTGAATTTTGTGGCTAACAAATCAAAGAGGGGAGACAAAAGGCGGGAGAAATTCTGAAATTCAAATCGGTCAGACATCGAGAGGGAAAAACTCCTTGGTTCGCAATTGTTGCCTTGGAATGGAGACAAGAGATAGCGAAGAACTTCTTCTTCTTCTTTTTTTCTTTCTTTCTTTCCCTCTTTTTCATCGTTGCAATAGACGTGGAAGAAATCGATCAGCGAGGAAACTTTCGTTCGAGTTACATAGAACCGATGCGTGCGATACGCGAGGAAGCAGGGGAAAAAAATAAGGAGACTTCGAGGCTTGGTTCCTTTCTGATAAGAAGTAAAACTTTCTTTCAATTTATTACGTCTGGCTCTATTGTTACATCTATTATGTCTGACTCGCTGACTTCCACGACGGCGCCGCTTCAAATAGTTTCCAGTCACCTCGACTACACTCTTATCAATTGCTGACTGGCAAACTTTCCCACAGTTAACCCTTTCAAGCCCGAATCTTTTTTCGTCGCTGTAAAAAGATTTATGTAACGCGAGATCAACGAACATCAAGCCCCCGGAATATGAATTAACGGCGAATTCAGTGGTTCGAATGATTTTATTATAACTAGACCGCGGATATTTGTGCATTTGTAGGATATTTGAAGGAACAGAATTGCACAAAGTGCACGTAACATGAAAAAATATAGAAAATATCTAAATTATAGTAGTTTCTATAATCCCCGATAAGTATAATAATCTAGTCTTTTTCTCACTATATTTTCGAAAATATGAATTTGCGTAAAAATCTGCAGTCTGATTATAATAAATCTGGGATTATGAATAGAAAGTGTATTTTAAAAATGTGAAATATTTATTAAAACTTTAAAAAACGGTTCTGAATTACTATAAAACTGTAACTGTGCTACTACAGCTTTCTCCACGCAAATTTATTCTGTTTAAAATCTCTTTCCATACTGTCGAATTTTTCGCGCCATTTTTCCAACCCTCTCCGTGACTTTCCTCCTCATGGGTTTTTCCCACGAGATAAATAATTTTCCTATAAAAGTAGCGATGGGAAAAATATTAAAGTCAAATTAATTTCTTTAAATAGAACTTCACATTCTTTTCTTCCACTAAAATTTGTTAATATGAATACAATAACCTATTCATTGCATTGAAAGAAAGTCATGAAGTCATCCAGTTAGGTGAACGCAAGCATCGAACTTCTGCAATAAAATTTATTTTAGAACATCAACCGCATGTGATACATTTCGTCGTTTCCAGTTAAAGGAAACATGCGGATAGATATAATAAAAAAGAAATCAATAAATATATCGGCATATTCGTACGTGACTTTAAAGTCACACGGAGCTGTGGGGATTTAACGCGATTCTGCTCTCGGTATTCATACAGGCTTTTCTAAAGCTTAAAAAAAAAAACGAACACTCGCAGATCTATAGATCGAAAAAAAAAAAAAAGAGAGTTATAGCCGCAATCTCTGTTTCATACGCTTCCCGCCACTTCATTCGTTCGATGAACAGAATTCGAAGAACGATACAGGTGTTTCACGTGCAACGAGAAGCTCTCGGAACGTGATTTCACGGGGATTTGTCATGCAAAAATCTCCGAATCGACCGTTTCGGTAACGTGTGACGATACTAACGCGCAATAATTCTCAGGATTACGGGTTGATTTCGATTTCACGCGTGCAACGATGGTCCACACGCGGTACGAACGCCAGAAACGTGGAACCGTGAAACACCGGGAACTTTCCATCGTTTTGCCAGTCGGACGACGTGCAACGCTGACGACACACTTTGCTACCGCTGTTCCCGTGTTCCCTAGCGAACTCTCAGCCCCGACTTTCATGAATTATTACGGAGATTGTTGGCCATCTCTCTCTCTCCTTTCTCCTTTCGTTCGTGAGACGAGCGTATCGTCGAAACTGCGGTCCTTTTGTGGCCAACTTTGGTTAATCGCAGATTTGTTCGACACGCGAAGAAGTTCATGTGCTCTCACTCGGTGATTTTGAAAGTCTAAGATAAATTAAAGCTTCAACTCCGAGTATTTCGTACGATTCTAAACGACGAGAGGTCGTATTATAATCGTGCTCAATTAGATGCAGAAATATTACACATTACGGGACACAGGAAAATTAAAATTGTAGAGAAATCATGATCATTTTCGTGTTATCTTTGCTTTCTAGCAGTTCTATGGAATACAACGAATGCTTTTATATAATAAACAAGTATAATTAACGAATTGTAAAGGTACTAGTAGAAGAACGCTGTACGAAAGTGATTAAACAAAGAGCGTTTTTAAACAAGTTGGTAAAAAAAAAATCCCTGAAATCCTACAATAATCACAGTTTCAACATCAACGCGTTCACACGTTGCACACGTGAACGAGGAAACTTTGTCACGGGATTTCACGTGTTCTTTGCGAACGTGAAAGGGTTGCGTCGCGGCCCTCCACGCCTCCATTGTGAACCTAAATTCCTGTTGGCCTTCTTTCTTTGTCGAACGGTACCGCGGCGAGCGAAAAAGCAGCGAGCTCTCGTCACAAGCCCCCTTCAAGACTGGAATTCCATCGAGTGAAACGACCCTCGAAGAAGATAAGAACGACGGAGAAAGGGGTGAGAGAACACCGACTTGCAAGAGAAAAAGAAAGAGAACAAAACGAGACGAGGATGAATATTCGAGGCAAAGATAAAATAAAAAAGAAGAAAAAAAAGGTAGATGCGTGAAGGCTGTCGCGTTGTTTCCAAGGTATTTCGAAAAATTACTCTTTGCTACAGATTGCATCGCCTCTTTGCTCTTCCCTCGACAAATGGACGAAGAAAAAAGGGGGAAAAAAGAGAGAAAAACGGTGGTGATATCTACGTGTGAAAGTCAGCTGAAGACACACGTAGATGCGATTGGCCGACAGCGGAGACGAAGATAAGGGAAGATGAGAAGCTGGCTACTTGGGGAAGTGGAGTGAAACTTTTTGCACAACTTTTCCATTCGCTGGAGACATTATACCGAGTGTAGAAGGGTATTCCCCTTTGGAAAGTTGCCGTCTCCTTGGTGCACAGCAACTGCGACGATGGATCGGTGAATGAAACGAACCGCGGGAAACGAGGCTTCTAATTGTCCGTGCAATTTTTACGAGATTCTGGAGGAGTCAGTTGCCCTGGGGGACACGGGTTTCTGGTATTCGACGTTGATTTATAAGACATAAAAATACTTTCGGTCTGGTATAGAGTTCGGATAGTAAAGTTTTTATTACTTGGGAACGGTTAGAGTTCTCTTTCTTTTCTCTCTGTCGGACGATTATTTTGTGGAGCTGGTAAATGGATGGTGACAGGTGACTTTAGGTACCACTTCATACTATGTACTATCACATCACTCACATTTCGCTGATACATAAGTAGAATTACGCAAGAGTGCGATCACTCATGGGCGAGTGACAAATTCTCTCGTCAGTAAGATGATTTTGTTAATGCTGATAAAGTACAACTAGACAATGTTGTTTTATTATAACGTGCTAGTGACAGAGTTTCTCTAACGCGACTGTTTGGTATCAGAGAGATAAACTAGTGGTAAACTTTTGATGTTTGAATGTTTGAACGAAAGATACCTGATTCAGAACGACATAGATGCAAAGTGTTTAGAATGAAAAGTGTTTAGATCGAGTATGTGAGGGTATTAAGCGAAAGAAAAGAGCGTGGCTACCTAAATCTCTGGGTAAAAGTGACTGAACGAATGTTAAGCAAGCCCGCGTAGTATATAGGAAATAGAGAAATAGAAAAACAGAGATTGAGCGGAGATGAAAGAGGGTGGAAAAGCCACACGTGGTTAGATACAGAGAACATCTGTATTTACCGAATTACTTGCAACAGCAAGCTCTACTTTCCGTATATCTCTGTTCAGTTCGTCCCAATATTAATTTTTTAACTTTCATACGCCATTCGTTTCCTGATTGCTTCATTTAAAATTTAATTCAACCCCTATTGATGAAGACATCTTTCACCTAGAGATCTTTAAAACAATTTTTCTCCTCTACCATAGTAATCAATTATAATTTCATCTTTACCTGAGACAGCCAACAGTAAAAGATGTTAATTACATAATTTTGGATTACAAAAAAAAAAAACGCGCTTAAATATAGAGCGAGAGTTGAGAGAATATAGAAAGAATTGAGCATTGGTAAATTGTACCATTGAACAATAGTACTTAAATAATAATTATCAACTGAAAAATCTCTCTATAACCTAAAGTTCCTATAATATTAGCTGCCTAGTGATAAGGAGTAAGCGTGCTCAGAGTTCAGTCGTAAACGGTTCGAATGTCTTAACGTTTGCGTCGGAAAATAGAGAAAGAAGTACGCCGATCGATGAGGATGTACTTGTACCATTGGATTCGCGAATCTCGTAACCCTAATTCGAGCTGATCGAACCCGTAGCGGTGTGTGTTAGCAGCCAGCGATTTCTGGATTGGATTTCCCACGGCGCGACTATGTTATATCACGAAGTCGACGTGCCTTTTGGCGAACGATAATGCGAACTATTAACAGGACCATCCGTGTATCCTCTTTCCCTAATTAACCCGATTTAACCGACGTTTGATAACGCTTTATTTGTTACCTGGTGTTTCGCTATAATCACCCCATCGAATGTACAACCAGTACGTACAATGAGAGCGATAACGAGTTAATCACACAACGATGTATTTATTCAATAAGCCCACATGTTGGTATAATAATTGACATTTCAGTGGCGATGTATACTCCATTAATGGGCAATTTAAATCACGCGTACAATACTTTCATTTGCGGTTTGATTATCGAGAAATCTGATGAAGAAGATACGAGAGTTTCTTCAAACATTCGAAGAAAATTCGAAGAAGCAAAGCCTCAAATGAAAGAAATTTATTCCAATAGTTAAATGTTCTGTATAAATAACGTATTTATTACAAAGAGTGTATCTTGGTATACGAAGATAAGCGATATGAATATTATGGCGGTCTGAATTCTCCATTTTTTACGCAATCCTTGATCTTTTCTCGCAATGACTCTCGTAACTCTTGAGCTATATTTTTTATTCTAAATTTTATGTGTAGACGTTTCCCCATGCGCTGAATCAGGGCTTTTCTCAAGAAATCACGTCTTCAGGAGTCAGCTAGGTAGAAAACGTGGATACCATGGAGATGTACGAAACTCCAACCTCCCATTGACTCTCTAAGGATTTCAACAGGTATTTGGAGGTTTATGATACGTCAAGTGCTATTCAGAAATTCGGTACCTGATTTTAATAGCGTTGAAAAAATACGCGAAATTTTCGCGTTAATCTCAAAAATAGATTCAAAGATAGACTGTTAAAGTCACACCATAAACCTGACACAGATCTCTGCAGATCAAGTTTGCATCCCTGTTACAGCTCCATATTTCCCCTTAATCCTCAAGAAAAGAAAAAGAAGAATTTTTGAGATTCAATATAAGAAACATTCCAAGTGAATACAGTTCTCAGTACTGAAACTTTCGAATCGTGTTCTCGTCGAATTATTTTCCAACAGTATCGCTAGCACTGATACGTATACAAAGTCTTCCCATAAGAGTCATAAAACTCTGAATTGAAACGAAACGAAAAGTACGGAAGATAATCCAGTACTCGTTAGTTAATTTTAAAGCACATTCAATGGCATCATACATAAAATACAATATCACATAAACGACCACCACCGTTGAATTTGATAGAATGAATACATAGGTTCAGAAAAATAATTCCACGAAGAACTTATATTTCAAAATCTCAACAGTAAGAACAGTATAACGTCAAACCGTGAAAGTCTCAAATTTCCCACTCCAAGTAACTTTTTCTCTGAATTTCCCCTACGATGTAAATATCGATTGTAAATTTTAACCATTTGAGTCCCAGGGATCATTGAAAAAACACTGTCGATAAGACCCAAGTAGCGCAATAGAGCTTTCCTTAACTTGTCTTAGATTGAAAATTACGATATGATTGAAGTAACGATGCGATGGACGAGCAGGAATAAAATTGAGCGCGTTTACTTCGATAGAATGAAGATACACCATCAGTTGTCTATATCGTTCGAAATACAGTGAATTTTCTTAGACGTGAAATCTAAAAAGCTGCGTGGGACTGAAAGGGGTTAAACAGTAACTGTTCTCGTATGAGTAATCCGCGGAACAAAATTGAATTTTCGAAAATTCGATCTTGATAGACAAAGGAAGAAGTTCGTGGCACATTCGAAACCCGGTTTCAACAGCTGTAAAATAAAATCCGGTGGGAAACAATGTTGCAAGGTTGGAGGTGTGGTAAATTCGAGTAGAGGCGCGGATAAGTATAAACGGCAAACTCTCAGCCGCGGCTGCATAAAATATAACGCGGACGGTCCCCTTCTCTCTACGGTTTGTGTTCAACGTAGCGCCGCGGCAAGAACGAAATTCGGAGCGGCGGTAATTAATGGCCAGCCGTCGGGTGATTAATAGTTTGCGCACGTTGCGTCGGGAACGACGCGTCGGAGTTTATCGTTGAACACGCCAAAAGCGTCTCCTACTGGCCACGGTGCCAGGCGAGTTATTAAACTAATGCGACTCGTTAGCGGTTCCAAGCGTCTCCTGGCCATCGAGGTGGATGGAAATTCGGCTGTTCGAGAACGAGAGTGCATTCTGTGCATCGAAATTGCCCTCATTAACCGGCAGGGGGAAGGGAAAGGAAAACCATGGTCGTTTTTCATCTCACACGAGCCTCGTATTGGAACATATCGACCAACTAACCCCTCGTGCAATGGAAAACAATTCGAAGGGGGGAAGATCTATTTGTAATCAGGCTCAAGATGATTTAGATAGGACGGTTTCGATCACGGCGTAACGTAACGCGACGATTTTAATCAAAGATTAAACTTTTTCACCGACACTTTGTCCTCTATATTTAGTTTACTCTCCCGCTCTACCTCTTTCTCTCTGCTCTTCTGTAGAGGTTATGAATATTAAAAAACCGAAAATCCATAGATGAAATTGAATACTCCCCGGCGTCGGTGCACGCTCGCCACGATAACGGCGATACGTTTTCACACGGAGTTAAACATTTATAGGCGGGAATGTGCGGAGAGGGGAAAGGGGATGTTGCACCCGATTTATTTCTAAATGGGACTATAGCAGGTGATCGATGAGAAAGGGGGAATTTCGTCGCGTTGATCTCTCTTTGTTTAGAGATCAAATTGTATGGGGATTTTTTTTTTATTAAAAATTGATGAAAAAGGATATACAATTCAATAGAATTTTATTTCGCGTACAATTCTATTTAGAACAGAATATTTCTTTCTTTTTCTGCTCGTATTGTTTATCGTACTAGACGAGGATTAAGAAAAGAAAAATAAAATGTGTTGTTCAGTTTCGTATCGATGCTGTTGTATCGCGAAATTATGAACGTTGAAAGTATCGTTCGATCGGCCGGAGAAAAGAAAAAAAAAACAATGGAACGAGCGGAAACATGTATCGAAAATCTGAAACGTTTCTAGCATATGTATTATATGCGTGTGATGTACGTAATCGCTCGAAATTGGACTCGTTAATGCGCCACCTCGTTTCCACAGCGAACGAACCGTGGCAGTCTCTGTCACGTGCAGAAACGAGGCTGATCGCGCGCGAAATTCGTCAACCAGCGCGGCATCATCATTAAGCGGCGATCGACTTTTGTTTGCTTCGCTTCCGAACGTAATTAGTAATCAACAGTAATATACGATTGCATTAGGTTCACGTGAACCTCTCTCTTCGTATCCAGAAACGCTAATCGAACGTGGAAAATTTTTCTTTTTGTTCTTTCATTCAAGTACGATAATGCACGACGACATTTAGCATGTGAACTGACATAGGCGTTGAAGATAAAGCACGTTTCCTGGTGGAATATTGATAAAGTAACGTTAAAATAGGTGTTTCGATAGGGAATCGTTCGTGCAAATATTTAATTGCATTTAGCGTATTTTGAGATTAATATTGTGTATGGTAATTGCACACTTTTATTTATTTGGTCGATGCTTTTGTTTAATTAACGGTAAACAGGTTTTCAAATAAACACTGAAAATGAATACATTGGAGAGTATTAAATCACATTTTGTAAATATAATTTTGTTCATTCAATCGGTGTTAATTTGTATTTTTTTCTTTGTTAATATGAATTTATGCAAATTATAAGAAAGATAGAAGTTCGGTGGAAAATTATTTCACGATGGGTTATGTTTAAAAACATTGTAATTTGGATATATTTTGTATTACTTTTTCATATTACGCGCATCCTGTGCAAATTTGCCCTTTCAAGTTTCCCATAAATGCATAAAAATCTCCGGTCTAATTATTACATACCGATACTTTAGTACACACGCCAGCTATTTATTAAAAATACCAGCAAATTATTATATTCAATATTATTTCAACGGAAATATTCACCACTCGTATTACCAACCTACGAATTTTCACGCAAATTCGTGTTTTTGAGGATCAAATAAGAAAAAGGTAGATTTTCCATAGAAACTCATTTCACCTTCCAGGAAAATCATTACTACCTTGCAAAAAGCACTATAATTCCAATATTTAGTATATCTTTCCACATTACGCGCATTCTGTGCAAATTTGTGCTTCTAATTTTCCTCCAAATGCATAAAAGTATGCAATGCAAATATTACGTAGGTACCTTTGCATGTGTTATCTTAAATATAGATCCATTAATTTTAAAATACCGAATAAAAATATTTGTAAAAAAAAAAAAGAAGTAAAAATACCAGTCAAATAAATACTAGCCGTAATTATAAGCGAGCATTTCCCGAAGCAATGGTAACTTTTCTACGATGTATACTTCTTCTGTAACCGGTGAATTAAACGTGAAAGCGAGCGTACGAAACGAAGGGGAAACGAAGACAGTAAATGCAGAAAGATAAATAATCCAACGTTTACGCGGCAGACAGATCTCTCGGTACATCGATAAATTGCACGAGAGCAGACATGAAAAAAATGCATATATTTGCAGTCGTGTCTGTCAGTCGGGTAGCTACGAACAAAATTCCTCGTCACGGTGAAACAAAGCCATATAGAAGCAACGGCTGACACAGGACCGTCCAAACGTGTATAACCAATGCCGATCAATGGTCGCCTTCCGGGAGTTAAATGTTACTCATCATCCCACGAGTATAACACGGAAATATAAATCGAAATTTCAATAATTTTCTACGCTCAAAATCATCGCTCCACAATTGCGATATTTACCTCGTCAATCATTCGCACGCGACTTTCGACGATTCGCGTCAATTTAAATACCTAGTACATTTGAACGTTTCCATATTCTAGTCATAATCGGATGTACAGAATGTTTCGCGAGCAGTTAAAACTTTTGGGAAATATTTTCCACTTAATATTTCTGTTTTTTTTTGTTTTTTTTTTACGAGATTTCAAGTTCATCGACATGTTTTTTAACGACTCGATGGTTATGCGAAGCTCGACTTATTATATACGGTTGAATTCATTTTTGTTTTGTTTTAACGAGCTACAATAAATGAGCTGAAATCTTGTTAAAAAAATTAAGTGAAAGAAGAAACGCCTGTTAAATAGGATATTTTAACTTCAAACATTTTTCTAGTATCATGGAAAGCAACGGAAATATTTTAAACATTTAAGTTACTATGCGGGTATATTCAAATATATTATTTACAACAGACAAAAATAAACGTTTCCTGCATAAAGAATGACGATGACTACGAAACAAGTTAAACAGAAAAAAACATGGGGAAATAAACATTTTTCTGCCACGATATTCAAATTTGAAGAAATTTTTTTAAGGCGCCTGCGTATTTCAGTTCTAACTTCTGTATATGTTAGTATAATTGCTCATAAAAATTAATTTAGACAGTTCAATATACGTATAAAAAATAGTAAGAATCGAAAAAACATCCATCGAATAGTTTTTAGAAAAAAAATTCATGCAAAAAAGCTTTTTTTGGGCCTTCTAAACCCCTTTACTCCCTTAACGCAATTACTTTCGCCTCTCAAAATTTAACCAAAAGTCACATCTGTATCATAAACCTCGTCATCATTACGATCGACGCGTCTGTGGAACATGTGGGCAACTAAACCTTTACAATTCTTAAATTTGCCTACAATATCTGCATCTTTTATCCCATTGATGGTTGATTTCAATAGTGGATGTGTCAATGGAGATATGGAAAGTATCTTGGTCGTCCAAGGAGATATCAATGAGGGGTAAAAGATGATTCATTGTCCTCTAGCTAATGTTCAACTATCTCAATCCTGAGATTCACTCGTCGTTTGGTAATAAAACATGTGTTGCCCAAGTTCGTCCACTTCCGCTTAGTATATTTGACGTGTCTCGAGTGGTCGCGAATAAGATACGCAACAAATGCTCAAAATAAGTGAAATTAACAAAAACGATCGAAGAATTTCGCGAATACTATCAGAAACATCCCTATTCCGTTCGAAACTCGACGCAAATCGAGGATAAGAGGATTGATTCTAGTCGCGCGATAACATTAAGATAGAAGAAACGATGCCAAGTATTTGCTAGACAATCCAATAGCGATCCAATAACCGGGCAAATGTATCTTCCGCGTTCGATCACGTTTCGTCGTCGCGTGGCGGCGTACACGATACATACCCGGGTGCCGCAAGTTGCGTCGACTTCGAACGAATACTCATGATGCTTCCCATGAATACGAAATCAACCTTTCGTAAGTTTCAATCTGTTATTCGTCCCGTCTTGTATCTAAGCACGCGCGGATGTAGGTTGTGCAAAGCCACGGGTGGAAGAGGAGGGAGGAAGAAGGAGCATAGGAAATTGAGTTCGCGTGTTCCTCGATCGAATTCGAGAGAAGCATTCCGAAGTATAAAGTCTGTATCACGCGTATCAGATGTTATAGATCAATCGAGTGTAGGATAACAGAGGATGACAAACGTAACATATTTTGTTCGGTTAACACATGTTCGATTTCTCGTCGTTTTTGAATAAAAATGCTCGAAAGATGCGAAACTTCGTATATGTTTTTTATACATCGACAGATTGAAGTTCTACTTATCGTTGTAATAGCTCTCTTATGTCGATATTTAAATGATACAGACGAAAAGGGAAGCTCGGTTATATTTTATACTAGAATAGCATGCTTTCAGAGAGAACAAGAGTGTATGTAGGAAAAGATTGATCACAGGGAACACGAGAAGCAGCTGCACAGCGATAAATTCAAAGAACCAGATGAAGTTTTAATCGTTTCAAGCACAGAATTGCTTGAATTTAAATCGAGTTAAGCTGGAAAGAGTGAGAGGAGCATTTTTGAATAGCAACAAATTAAATGGCTAGTATTTAAATCTATTTTCGATCAATATTTAAATCAGCTTTCGGTCAGTATTTTATTATCGAAAAGATCAGTATAAAAATACTAAACGGTCAGTACGTAAATAAAAAAAATGGTTTGGTTAGGTTAGGTATAAAAATAGAAAAAAGATACTGACCAAATTATTTCAATACTAAATATTCACATTTAAATACTAACAAAAATGGATTAAAATACTGATCAGTAAAATACAAATTGTTCTCGAAACTTGGAAAAATTGAAAATTTTCAAATTCGTAAAAATTAAGAATCTGCTTCGTTAAATTAAAATGGAAGCGCGCGAAGGATCAAATTAAGGATTGAATCAAAGCGAAAGTGATGTAAGAAAAGAGTACGAGCCGAATTTCCAAAGCACCTGATGGTTCAAGCTGAGTTTATCGAACAATTTCGAATATTTGACGCTCACGTTGAGATTTTCTCTGTCGCCTACTGAAAATTACGCTGTTCTGTGGTTCTGAAACGTTTCTACAGAGAATTGCTAATGATTTCGGTACTCTCCACGGAAACAAAACGAAGGAAAGAATCCAAGGGAAGGTTAAGGGGCGCACTTTCGATTTTGACTCGAACCTGGACGATAAATTGAAGAGAAAGGAAGAAGTCTATTTCACAGATGGAGGCAACGAAGCGTTTGAATTAATGGCCGACAATCGACGTTTCCGTTAAGGCCCCCGTTGTAACACTCTGTCCTCGTAATTCATTTATAGCCGTCCCTTTCAAGCCAGCGTAAGACGTCTCCTCTCTCGTCAAGATGCTTTTTCGAACGATTTTTCACATCTTCCAAAGTGCACGATAATTGCCTAAAGATATTACAATATTACACACAAGCATCGAGAATTAACCTCCATTTTTGCATACGTTAAAATTCGTCGCCTACTTCGCCGTTTCCTTGTTCTCCGCGTGCATTTAAGACATCCCCGAGCATCATTTCGTTGGATAATTTAATAACGCCGTAAGATACAAGTTCCCGTAGTCCACGGGAGGCGAAGTTTTCCAAACTTTCGCATCCGTAAGTTCTGAATAACAATTGGACGTGGCGGTAAGTTCGGATAGGAGCTGTTGGAAAGTAAGATTTTGCCCGGAAGTTCTCATGTTTGCCAAGCGCCTTCCTATCGGATTATGTGTACAGATGTATAACGTGGTGAAAAGAAAGGATTCACGTTTTACTATTTCATTCGATAAGAAACGTTACAATCAAACGGATAAGAGCGTACAGAAGTAAAGAGAAAAAGAAGGAATTCACTGTCTTCCAATCCACGTAAGAACGTTGTAAGAACGTCGATTCAATCTGAATCCCCGAGGTTAATATTTTTCAATATTCCTCGACTCTACGAGAAAGAATACCAAAGAAGTAGGAATCAGACTTTCATGAGGATTAATAAATACTACCCACCGGCGAATTTGCAATTTGACCTGCCATCCCAGACTCTCATAGAGGAGCGTCCTAGCTTTGGTAAGATCGATAGAGAATCTCTACGCTCTGGGTACGATTATCAGAGAGTTGTAGCTCGAGATATTATGGCACGATCCACCTGTGAACCGCAACGGTGAGTGACAGTTGAATAATTCAACGTTGTCCGGAATCTAAATTAACGTAACCGCGGTAACGCGTTAGGATAAATGTTTCGAAGCGTACGGCGGAGGAGAAGCGCGACGATAATGTTATTCAATTCGTTGACTCGGTTTCTCCCCAGGAAAGGGAAAAGACTGATTGGAATGCGACCAAGTTTCATCGAGTCTCGCGGGATTGCTTACACCGCCTGTTTCCTCCGTGATCTGCGACGACCGCGAAAATATCGCTGGGAACTTTACGACTTAGGCCTTTCCGTGAACCTTGGAACTTTCGAACATTCAGCAAAGTATTATTTTGATAATTTTGTAAAATTCAGTGTTATAAAAAAGACAAAAAACGGAACTAAAGCAGAAAGTTTAACGTAATTTCACGTTGATTACCGACATTGATTGCTAACGAACACTGGGTATGTTGCATTATTGTTTCATGTATGTATTACAGCTCGAAATTAGTCTCGAGAGACCACAATAGCCAAGCAAATTGGTATTTCATTATTAAAATAATCGCGGTGGACCGTGTCACTTTTGCAATATTAAGTTTCACCGTTTACACTCGGTGACCTGAACTAACCAGATCAATTAATCAGAGATAATTATAACAACGATTGCTAGAATGTTAAATTTCGTTGTTACAACGATCCACATGAAATTGGCTACAAATCAATGGTAATTGTTAGCATGTAAAGTTTAAAACATAGTTGCTAGTTGTTAGAAACTTTCTCTTGCTTCACGACTCTCGTCTTACACACGTGATTTTATTACTCTTAACCCTTTCGTTACTTTTGACGCTTGCAAGCATCTTCATCATAATTTAACAAACATTTTAATTACTGAAACAAACTTTGAAAACTATTTGTCAAATTTGTCGCGACTAAGAATTGAACATCTACCTTACGATCGAAAGAAAAAAATCAGGATGTAGATTTGGAGGGATATGAGAAAACCCGGAAATGAGAGAAAGGTAGTGAAAATAAATCTAACGCATCTTGAACTGCGTTTACAGCAGAAAAGCAATTTATTCAGGCTTTGAAATAAATGTTTTAAGACAGTTGGTTAGATCCTTCGAATTAAAGCTGAAAAGGCGTTTTCTATGGGTGTTTATGGTGTTCCTAGTCGGTTGGATACGTGGATAATCATTTAACTAATTAATGCACCTATAAAATTTGCTAGACGAAATTTCACCGAGTTTTCAGTTCTCATAAATAGCAGCTCATCAATCTAATTATAGCAGATAACAATCGAACGCTAATTAGTACGTTGCAGCTGTTGCTTATCTCAACGTCGTCGTCATTAGCTTCAGTCTTTCTCCGTGCGACAATGAAGTCGTTGTTCGACGTCGCTCGGTGAATTAGTAGCGACGCGATGTTTAAACAACGGGAAACACGAATCCGTGACATTTTGTCGAGCTTAACGCGGAAAACACGTGCAGCCAACAAGCTCCACGTGCATTTCGGCTAAGTCCATTGAACGTAATTCCAGAAGAGTAAGCTCCGAGGGAGAAACTTGAGCCGAAAATTTCCAGAGTCCGGCCATTCCCCGTGGCTAACTAGCTCCCCAAACGGAAATCAACGACCACAATTACTCCAACTTTTATCCCAGTTACATTCAACCATAAACGGAGACTATGGTTTATTGGAGCCGTGAGATATTCATTTCTCAGGATTAAATAAAAAATAAACGGCACTATTCCATATTTAGTAATCATCTACTCTTTGTATTTGAAACAATTAAACATTCTTCCTCTGCTCCTCTTGACATAACTCCTAAAATGCTTTCTGCCTCTTACGCTCTCTGTTCTCGAAATATTCCTAGATATTCTGAATTTCTCTGCCTCCTCGTGATGTTTCCCATCTCTTTGAAGTATACTATTATAGTATAAAATATAGATTACGTGTAACAGCAGCTTTAACCTGAGCCTCTATCGTTTCATTCCATTTTAACTGAGATATTATGATGAAAATATTAAAAACGTTAAAAATATCAATTCCTTATTACTGAAATAATAATAATAACTTAATAAACTGTTAAAATATAATTGAACAAAGTGGTTAAAGCGTGTACACATCGATAAGAAACTCTTCAACAAGATTTAATGGTCCAAACATGCAAAAATGGGACACAGTTCATGAAGATCTATAAAAGTCACGTTTCCTCCATTCATAAATCGAATATTCACGAAGCTGTCTTAACCAAAAGAACCGTAGAAATCGATCAAACTATAATTCACAGAATCAGAGCTCCACGAATTTGCTCTCAATTTCCTCGAATTTCGAGGAATCCTCGTTGTCGGACGACTCGAGATTAATTATCAATCGAGCGTTCGAATAGAAAAATGTCTCCATCCGTGGAGTATCAGAGATAACTGTAATTCACAGGGGGAAAGAAGGCAAGTGACTAGTTAAGAAAGCCATGGACTCGGAAATACGAGCTTAAGGGTGGAAAGTAGGAGGCGGCGTGACCTCTCTTGCAACCATAACCTGGCCTCGACGCGGAGAAATGCTCGCTCGCGGGTCAACGTTCTCGATTCACGATTGGCAGAGATCCAATCTTATTCGGTGTTCGCGATGCATCTTCCGGGAAGTATTTACCACTTCCTGCCGATTGTGGAAAAGACAGCGATCTGCGGTGAAACTGTAACGATGGTCGTGAATTTCTCCTTTTTTTTCTTTCTTTTTTCTTTTACTTTCGACGTAACGGAATGAACATCAGTTGTATGGCTATCATTTATTACGAAAGGAGGGATGGTTTAATTTTATTACAACGAAGCAAAGTGGAAATACTGTACGCAGCTTGTAATCGTTTTAAAAATTGCGATTGGACAAAGGAAAATCATTCAATATTACCCTTTAGATAAAAAGTATCTTCCAATCTGTGTGTTCAGTCACATAATCGAACGAATAATATTATAAAAATAATAGAATACCTTTTTCCAGCTTTAATTCTTAGACTTACACAAATTCCTCTTTTATCGTAAAATAATTCGACGTGTTTTAGTCATTTTCACCATTTTCTTTCACATTTCTACCTTCCTCTAATTTTTCAAGCCTCTTCCATTCCTGTTTCCTCTTTTCACCAATTTTTCCGAATATTCGATTACGTATCTACATTTTTCAATTTCTTATTTCCATATTATATCTTATTTCATATTTCGATGTTCAACCAATCAACACACACACACACCAATTGCATAAATTAAAACACAAATGATACATCAAAAATCACACTCAAGATCAGAACAGCGAGCTCATCTAGTGAGAAAATCTGAGTAATTATTTTACAAGGGAAACGTTGCAAATTTTCCTAGAAAAAGTGTAAAAAACTACACCACAAAAATATAATTCACATACTGTATAAAAATTGCTCGAAATGTTTTTTTCATATGATCTATCATCAATTTTCTTTGCACTTTTGCAATGAAATTTTTGAAAATCGAAAATTCCGTTTTGAAAAGAAAAAATTACACATTTCTTTATTTTATCTATCGTTTCGTTAATTTGTTTTATTTCCATATGAATAAAATTCGAATTGAGCTACGCTCTATATTATAAATGTCTCCGTAGCGGCGCCAGTGGAGCGCGAAGAGTTAATGTAGCGCGTCGTAATACGTAATTTTTGTAAAATATGTTCTAACAATAATGCGAAAGTGCGTCTTGGAAGAGAGTACTTCAAGATGACCGAGTTCTAGTTTCGAGAGATCGGCGATAAAGTGTTCTATCTCGAGGAGGATCGACAAATGAAGCTTTATGGGTAAACACATGACGCAGGTATTTAACAGACGGAGCATCTGTTACGCTTAACCACGATCGAGCAACCGTACAGGTGGCCGGGGTGAAACAAGACGGTCAATGGAATTTTCATTAACAGCCGGAAATGTATAATAGAGTTAGCGGAATTAATTGATGAATAGTTTCACCATTGGCGCGATTCTGCGGGAACATTCCTCTAATGCTTCCTATCGATTCTTCGAGCCGCAACAGTTAAACAGAAATCCAATTAGGACCCCTGTCAATAAATAACCAACTTCCACTCTAACCGCATTTACGATCGTCGCTATTCAACCAACTTTTTTCTCCGTATTCACCGCCCGTTTAAATTCAATTCCACCGTGCGAAACAAAAGAAAACAACAATAACCACAATGTAACGAACGCAACAAACAAGGAAAAGTCAAACCTCGATTATTCATTCGAGAAAAATTTATTTTGGTTCTATAGCAGAGAAAAGGGAAAAGGAGGGGGAAATAGTCACATTTCTATAGTAAAATTTCAATCGATGGGAATGTGTTTCGATCGAAAGTCGAATGAAAAATTCAATCGGATGGGTCGTCAACTTTTCACAGTCGAATCGTAGAGAAAGATGTTTAGCTGGAACAGAGCAATAGCTAGAAATCCGACGAGTTCAGGGGTAGTTGGCTGAAGCCCTCGATGGTAATCGCATTATGGCTCTCGTGTATAGCTCTCATTACGTCCCCGCCGACACTCCATCAACCCTTCGCTTTTGTCACACCGGACGAACGGGTTGAAACAGTGACGTTTCCCTCCAACGAATCAGGAACTCTGGACTAACACTTCTATTCCGATATTGTTCACCGCTTTCCTCGCTGTTTCCTTTTCTCTCTCCTTTTCTTTTGCCTTTCTTCGATTATAATTCGAAGATTCACGTGAGAAATAGAGGCACACACCGGACGAAAACTAACGAAAGGAAGTTAAAGAGGATGAAGTATAACCCTATAAACGTCGCTGCGACGTAACCGTGCTTCGTTGAACAATGCGGCTTTCAGCTTCGGCCCCCGACCGAGAGCTTTTCTGCCGTTCTGTTACGCAAGTATTCTTTCACCTTTAGTTCTCCCCATTGGTGAGTTAGGCTAATCGTACACATATGAGAGACACTGATTCAGATTTGAAAGAGGGTTTCGGAGCAATTGGGTGACGGTCAGAGTTAGATTTCTTTTGTGCGATTTATGAATGTGTTTACAGTTCATTGACAAAAAAATAAAAAAAATTGAAAGGATCTACTATGTTCACTCTTTGGAAAAACGACATTTAATATTTGCAAAATAGATTTTTCTAAATATTTAAATTTCTCTTTCTAAATCTCTAATTCACAGTGTCACATAAATGTGTTTAAAGTTCATATCGAAAAGAAAATTGCAAAATATATAACTGGAAAAAATAATAAAAATACCATATTATTTACTCATAAAAGTGAACATACTCCCCCGGTGGAAAGATGCAAAAAAATTGTTTTTATTAGATAAAAATTCATCGTTAGAATTAAATAGTCAGAGAGGAACATCCGAATAAAGAATAATAAATTCAACATAGATTTCCTCAAGGTATCTCAGTTGTATTTCTATTCTAAGGTTAGCAACACCACCGCCATGTAGGCACGAGAACTTTCCGAGACCAGCTCCGTGGATGAACTTGGGACAATGGCTATTGTTCGCAGAGATATATGTGGAGCCCTTCGTGCCGGTATACGGCTCTTTCTAACCGTAGGAACTACTTACGTGCACAGGTGCAAAGTCACAGTTGAGAGGACGTGATATCGGTAGGAAGGCGGTAAATTCTTTTTTCCAAGCCGTTCAAAAAGCTCTCGCTCGATTCTACTGAGAGAGAGAGAGAGAGAGAGAGAGAGAGAAAGAGAGAGATCTCGAGAAAGAGAGAAGAAGAAATCGAAAGAGAGAAGAAGAAATCGAAAGAGAAATCGAGAGAGAGAGAGACAGAGAGAGAGAGAGAGATCTCGAGAAAGAGAGAGATCTCGAGAAAGAGAGAGATCTCGAGAAAGAGAGAGAAATCGAGAGAGAGCGAGAAATCGAGAGAGCGAGAAACCGAGAGAGCGAGAAACCGAGAGAGCGAGAAATCAAGGGAGCGAGAAACCGAGAGAGCGAGAAATCGAGGGAGCGAGAAATCGAGAGAGAGAGACAGAGAGAGATCTCGAGAAAGAGAGAGAAATCGAGAGAGAGCGAGAAATCGAGAGAGCGAGAAATCAAGGGAGCGAGAAACCGAGAGAGCGAGAAATCGAGGGAGCGAGAAATCGAGAGAGAGAGACAGAGAGAGATCTTGAGAAAGAGAGAGATCTCGAGAAAGAGAGAGATCTCGAGAAAGAGAGAGAAATCGAGAGAGAGCGAGAAATCGAGAGAGCGAGAAACCGAGAGAGCGAGAAATCGAGGGAGCGAGAAATCGAGAGAGAAAAAGACAGAGGGAGGGTTGGAGAGAGAGAGAGAGTCTGTCGAGGACAGTTTCGTGCAAGGAGGAAGGAACGTCGAATTGCTCCGAGGACCTTGAGAAGTTTACGATCGAGTCTGGTAATCTCGATGGAGAACGAACGAGAGGGAAAGGAAAGTCCGGTTGAATCGTTCTCGTAGAACTTTCACCAAGTTTGTTGCTGTTGTTGTTGATAAAACAAATGATACATTCGTTGTATCAATTTGTCAAAAATTTCTTCAATTCTATTAATTTTTGATATTGTTTATGCTCTATAAATTAACGGAATCTGATGAATCGCGGTGTGTTTGTTTATCCGATCTTTTATCAGAGATCAAAAAGTGTTAGGTGAAAGAGATTTCACGGGACGTGGACGCTTAATCCTCTGCGAATTCGGGATAACGTTGTTATCTGACACAGGATTAACGAGCTATCGGTATTCGCCGCGTCGCGTTAGAGATAAATCGATCCTCCAGCCCACGATGCGCGCCCTGCATACACAGCCTGTTCCGTTATTATCGTCGTTAACACGCTGATAAGCACCGCACCGTTCAATGCTACACGCTCCTCAGAAGTTACCTAATGGCCAGGCCGGATTGACTTCGGACAATGGCGATTGTTTCCATGAAATGGCCCGAGGAGACTGGTTCAACTGTTTCACCTCTGAATCAAGTTAAATCAACCGAAAAAATTGACACAAGTCCAAAATAATCGTAGGAAACGTTCGGGAGGATGCAAAACGGGTAGATGTACAAGGTGTTTCATTTCTATCTCGCGTATTTGACACTAGATTTATAAGACACGTAAATCTGACGCGAAATTACAGTGCTATTATTTTCCAGCAATTTTTCTTCACTTTTATTAATCGAATAATACGGAAATATATTCGAATTTGTAAGTTGATGATATACAATTGTCTCTAATAAATAGATTTCTCGTTCACTCGGGAAAAGTTCGTAAACCTAGAATTAACGCGCTTTGCGAAAGGTAGACGATCGATTCTTAGCGGTAAAATTTGTCAAATTGTTCCGAAAATTGTTTAAATTACAAATTTTCAAGTTCTTAAAAATCTAAAATTTGTTTCGTTAAAAAATTCAAGCGAAAGTGCGGCAAGTACAAGCAAATTTCCAAAGTGTTTACAGACACTAACAGCAGTAAAAAAATAGAAAATAAAAATAGAGATTATAAATATTTCATTACAAAGTTGTATATAACAAAAATTCGCGATCGAAGAACGCAAGTCGTTCGAATGACTGATATCTTTCACTATCAATATCAGCTAAATACTTTAGCGTTACGAAGTACAGAAACATGCGTACTTACAACGATCGCAACCGAAGTGCCTTTCTTTTCATTGAACACGTTCGGTGAATGGACAAACAACGTCCTCGAGTGATTTTATTTTTTCCTTCTTTCGAAGCCGTGCAGACAGGAAGAGGCTAGCCCGAATTCACGATACAATCGATTCTCGGAGCGCGATGCAATTCCAAACGGAGCCACCGTTTCAGAATTCCTCGCGTGCGGGATGGTAAAGTGGTCGTTCGAACCCAGGACCTTTTCACGAGCAAAAAGAAGCTCGACACGCCACGAAATGACGCCCCGTGTTTGTCGACGAGGAGTACATTTTCACCGCGACTCTACCGGATGTTCTCGTTACTCGTACCTCCTATTTACTTGTACGTATCTTTCGGAAATACTCCAGAGTGTGTATCTCTACGTGTCGTAAAATCGAATGGAAGATATCAATGCTCCATTGAAATATTCATTCTCGTTATCTCGTGGATAAACAGTCTTTCTATAGAAAATGTCGTTACTGAGAGAGAGAGAGAGAGAGAGAGAGAGAGAGAGAAAGACAAAAAAAACCCCAGATGATATATATTTTTGGATAATCATGGGTGTATTTTAAACGACTCCATGGAATTAAAGGATCTTCGAATTATCCCTATTTCTGACTATTTTATCTCTTACGGGAGGAAGTTTCTTCGTTTTTATTTCGAAGCGCACAGAGATAAAATCTCCGCATGAGAAATACATGGAAAAAGAGGGATTTGTTCGTTTTATACCCTGGAGGAAAATTAAACTTCTTTCTTCGACGGGCTTTCGCTAATTAGAATACGACTCCAACGAACGCATTAGCGAGCTTTGTACACTTGCCATGTTGTACTCCTGCGGCGATGTTCGTCAAAGGGTTGGCGGTAGGAATTCGTGGCGAGCCAAGAGAGAGGTTCAAAGGGGTGAAGAGACGAGAGATAGAAATGGAGGGTCAGGTTGAATAACACGTCACGCTAAAGTGAATTAGGGCCGTTGATAACCTCGGCAAACATATTTAGCCATCTGTTATGGTGCAGTGAACATATCTCGAAAGGTATTACCGCGACGAAGAAAGAAATAAGAAAGAAAGAAAGGAGTTGAAATCCACCGTTCGCGTAAAATAGCACGGAAGATGATAAGCTTGAATTGTTGCTGTTTACCAGTAAAATTCCTGTAAAATTCGAGCGTTATTAGTCAGAGTAAAAATCCTGCAACGCTGTAATCGTATATTTGACATTAAAACAGAGGTAAAGTTTAAACTTGCAGCAATGTGAATTACTGTTTGCAAGCGTGAACGAACCTTTCTAGCATGTGTGCTACTTTAAAATTCCGTAACCAATTTTCTGTTTCATACGAGCAGCAGTATTTCTCTATTTTTTTTTTCCAGCAAAAGAAATAACACATAAAAACAAGAGAAAGAAGAATGAGAAGAAGTATTTCTGTACATGAACCGAGGAGTGCTATTATACTAATATAACTCAAGGATTTCAGAGAAAAACTGTACTCTCAGAGAGAAAGAGAGACAACGTCCGTCACAGAGGAGTTTCTCGCGAGCAAATAGATTAAAAATAAAGGGGGAGAGAGCCACTTAAATTCTCCACCACGTCAGGATTCCACCTCTGAATAAGTTTCCCCGCGGAAAGGGGGAGGTTGGATGTTTGCACGAGACAGGAAAAGTCTCCTGTGAAAGGACCGTGGGTCTGCCACGGTGGCAAGGTGCAACAAGCGTTCAGGGGCCGAGAGTCGGTTGAAAACGAGGGAAATGAATTTCGTGGCGCGTTTATCTTGGCCTCGTGCTCCTCGTCTCGGATTGTCACGGGTGTAACAATTCGCGAGGAACACGAAACAAGAGAGAGAGAGAGAGAGAGAGAGAGAGAGAGGCTTCCTTTATCGCGTACAGATGTGAAATTAAGGATCCTGGAGAATAAGGGTCCTGTGAAACTATGACAGACGTGCTAGTTGATCGTTATCTCGTCTCACTTCGTCCGAAAGGATCTTTTGCTACTCTTGACAAAGGAGATTGAACGTCCTGGTTTCGTTAATTGAAGAAACTTTAGGCGAAACGTGCGGTAAACAGTATGTTTACGTTTCTCGGGTTATGAATCGATAATATTAGGCGTGGAAACGAATTCTTTCCGACTTTTGGGTACAATCGAAGGTTTACTTAAAAAGAATGAAACACAGATCGATTATGGAAATAATTTTCAGCGTGGTTGATGACCTTTTGTCATTTTTCTTTTTCTAGTTTGCGAATATTTTGATTATGTTCTTTATAACTTCAGTCGGAAGGAACTGTAATAAGTTTAACGATTGTTAACGATAAGTAATCGTTTATTAAACTTCGGAATTTAATAACCTACATTTAGTAATAATTTTATATTGTATTGATAACTTGTCTCTAAGCTTTATCAGTAATTTTATTGCATTTTCGTTAAACTTATCGTTATTACGTCTTTTCTGCGTGTATCCTTTAAATTTTCATTAGAGCCTCCGATGAAAAAGCTGTAAAATGTGACTTGCATTATTTTTTTCGCAATTCCGACTAATTGCAATTTTCTTAAAATATTTTTTCTATGCCATCTAGCAAACTACTCCTTCAGTCGTTTGTTTCAATTTTAAAAAAGTTATTCAAAGGGTGCCTAAATATTTTAATAAGTGTCTATATTTTATAAGTCTCAGTTTACATGTTTATTGTTATACTACTGTTATATTAATGCTAATAAATTTGATCATAATTATTAATTCCTACTTCTCACATTAAAATGCAGAATTGATTGAATAAAAATTTCGCTGACAGTGAAAAAATCGAAATTTTTTATTGTCATTTTGTCCAATTTTGAAAGAGTTGTTCTGTTTTAAAGGAGATAAGAATACTTTTACGGTTCACTAAATAACCGAGAAATTTTTGCAGTTCGCATGTTTCACGGAAGAGGAATATAATGTTTGGTTGACGAACGTCGACGCGAAAGATCGATGCTTTCACCGTCAAAGTAATTTCAACCCCTTCGTAGACCTTCGGGTTTTCATCTTTTGATGGGTTGCATATACACACACACGTACATACACTTCTCCGACAAGCAATCGAGTTAAGGAGCAGCCAGAGGGTTCTGTTAATTTCGTAGACCAGCGACGTTGAGCATTTCGCGTTGCTTAGAATTCCAGTCGCGTTACACCGGAAACCGAAGCTTCCGGTTACCGTTACGAGCATCTTATACGATCCGTCTGGCGTAAAAGCATGTGCTCAGCTAGTTGGACGTGACAGTAAAGAGAATTGCCTTTACGTACACGCTTGAGAAATTTCCAAGAACGTCATAATACATTATCAATCCTTATTGTTCCTAATATTACTCAACGAACGTAAAAAAAAAAAAAAAAAAAAAAAAACAGAAGAAGAAGGAAAAGAGAAGAATATATTCGCAGAGAAATAGAACTATTAAAGCAGAAAAACTATCTTGTTCAAACAAGTTCACCCTCGATGCCGACGTAAATGGTTGACGATAGCTTCCATAAGGGTTCTATTATCAGTCATCGAGGGGTGAAGAAACCGACGCGTCGAGAAGGATAGGATAAAGTCATAACCCGTCAGCTAGCTTGTAGTAATCTCCATTTTCAGAATGATTTGCTAAACTAATGGCAATAATCCATCATCTCTGTCGTCGGCTGGTAGGTGACAGAAAGTCGACGATTCCTTTTTGATTCCCTGCTTCAGTTTCAGAGTCAATCCTGCTGTAACTCGACACTAAGTCAAGGAAGTCACGCCCTCTCTATCCTTGTGCATATATGCTGTTCAATCACTGATAGATCGAAAATGTAGCTATCGCAATTACAATTCTCTGCGACGTTTTTACTCTGTACTTTCAAGTACACATGATTGCCCGGTTATATTATTCGTATTTACTTCACATCTTCTTCTAATCGCTGGTACATTTCAAATCATCCTAACTTCTATGGCGGAGCGTTTCTAAGATTGACGAGTGACGCGCGTTTTTACTTTTTGAACGATCTTGGAGATATGGAGCTTTTACTTTTCATTGCGATTGTTTCACGAGCAGTTCAAATTTGGACCACGCTTCTATAAATACAGATCTTTCGTTTAATTTAAAAATAAAGAAAAACAAAATAAAATAAAATAAAATAAAGTAAAAAGTAAAAGCGTTAGCCCATATTAAAACCATCTCCTCTGCCTTGTGCAAACCAGACAGTTTCTCCAATAAAATTAACTCAACTATTCCTCCAAGAAAAAAAAAAAAAAAAAAAAAAGAAAAAGAAAATTGTAGAGTGTAGGCTGCAGATCCAAGAGGAACTCACAGATACGAAAAAAGAGAGAAAAAAAGAAATATTCTCCCTCTCGAACGAGTTCCTTGAAATCTTCGCGCGATCTCGGATATTTTTCCGCGTAGATTTATTCGGTTCGTTCAAATTCACGAAATCCCCTCCGTCTCCGGCCGGATTCGACTGGGATATATCCGTCGTGGCTCGTCTCCCTTTTACGGCCACAGAGCGAAAGAGCGACTCGAACAATTTCTAAAAATTCTTCCGCAAGCTCGAGTGCCGCAAGTGAGAGAGAGAAAGCTCGGTAACCCACTTACATGCAAAACCGTCCTTCCGCTCGGTTTACCTCGTCGTCTTTTGCTTCCAAAGCGTTCCGTTTTCTTTCCTCTTGTCGCCCAACCAACTTACACCCTTCACAGCATGGTTCCTATTCTGTTTCGTTGGAACGACGAGCGTTACGTGGACAGGGTGAAACGTAATCGAGCGAGCAACCAACGTCATCGTGACGCTTCCGACAGGAAAAAACTTGTGTGAAAGTTCGACGGATGGTTTCTTCGTGTGAGAAACGTCGCTTAGAGCAATAAGTAGCTTCTTGTATCAGACATGTGTTTCTTTACGACGTTTCGTTCGTTTACCCCCGACAGATCCGCTGCTCACTTCCGGGGAATGGTCTTTAATCGGATGAATTTAATTTCACGTCGATCAGGCTTAGGGAATTTCGAATATGAACGAGGCTTTAACGTAAATGAGGTTTGACGTCGAGGTGAGAAAATCGAACGTGAACTTACTCAACCGTTGGCGTTAGAATTAGAGATTCGATATATTAATCATAATGTAATAACGTGTTCAGGAATTATTTGATGTTAAATCAAATTTCACGAAGTTAGGTCTACGAACTAATTTTCTAACCTGAATTTAATCTCGTACGATTGTTCATTTTCAACCCTTTTTCACAACGTCGTATGTGAACTTTATTCACTAACATAAATTTAATTCACCAACAAACATTTAAACATACTGTCTATCCATCACAATTAGTTCGCAAAAAAAAGCTGATGACACAGTAACAGACAGAACTTTTATGTCATAATCTAGAAAGATTCAATTCACAGCTGAACAGATTAAAAATGTCTAAAATAAAATCAAACTCTCGTCTACCATCCAATCACTTGTATAATAAAAAAAAAAAATAATAATCTTCCTGGGAACGTTGCATCGAAGAGGTGAGATCAATCAAACCGGTTTACGTTACTAAAATAAATCGGACGAATCAATCCGGATGTCCAGGGAATCCGATCAAAAAGGGATCAACTTTCCCGCGGATAATTTACAAGGGTCAACGGGATTCGAGGGTTCCTGCAAATATTTGCACGGGACACCGTAATGTTTGCAAACCCATCGGGCCAAGTTCGCGTTCCCTGGTCGAGCGTGCAGATACGCTTTTCCTAGCTAGCGTGGAAAGAAGAAGCCAGGCGAGAGGCTCGTATCGACCGGTCGACAGAAGAGTAATCGTGCCAACCGGTCATTTCGTGTAATTTATGAGCAGAGAAGAAGAATAAGAAAGGTAAACATTGTCCGTTTTTCCCTCGTGATAGAGATAATATTCGGCAACGAAAGCACAAGGGAAAAGAACGATGATAATTTCCTGAAGAAACCGATTCTGAACTTTTTCGACGAGACGATCTTGTGGTTTGTAACAGTCACTTGAGAAACGTAATAAAGGAAATGAATCGATGATCACAGTGTTTCGAGGATAGACTACTCTTCTCGTGAACTCGAAGAATCCTCGATAGGAGAAGAGGAAATAAATACTGGCTATTATTCTTCTGGATGAAAATAATATCGACCACCGAACGGAGGAAATTGACGGTGAAGAGAGGGAAATACAGTGGATACACTTATGAGCGTCTGGAAAGTTCGCGGGCCACTCGTGAGTTTCAGTTGAACGTTTCCATCGCGAAGTTTAGGAAATTGGAGACACAGAAGGGAAGGAAAATTGTACGGTATGTCATCTGGCAGGTTTTGTGAAAACCAGGCGAGTGGATTAAAAAGTGGAACGAAATTTAATGCAAACTTAATACTTTTTTTTTTTTTATAGAAAGCCAATACTGTTGAGAAATTTACTTTCCTGGTAAATTTAATATCGTGCCTCGAACTATACTAGCAATTAATACTTTAATCCAGAACCTTGCTATATTTCTTCCATCGATTATATATTTCCTATTTTAATGAGCTTTCTAACGCTACCAACGATTCGCGACTGATTTTATCTCTCTTTTTTTTTTTTAATAAAGATGGTTATTTATTAACGACGATATCCAGAATATTTATAATTTTATGAAACGGAGGAGGCTCGAAAAATTTCTAATTTTCTAATTAGCTCCTTGGGTACGTTTAACGGCTGACACTTGTCATGCACTTGTTTTGCCTAAATGACGGATGACGAGTTTAATTCGTCATTCAAATTTAGACAATATTCAACATGTAAATTCTTGTTCATGCAAGAGTAAATGGTATCAGTTGCAATCGAGTGTTTTTTCCAGTGCTTCAATGAACCTTGTTTATGATACACTGCCTCATAAGATAGAAATAAGTAATATATTTTATGAAAGTAAATCTGTTCCAAACGCAAAAATCTTTCCAAATAAATTGGTATCCAAAGCAAAGTACTTGAAGTCTGTGAAAGTTTCGTTTGTTAATATACATAAAAAATTTCACTTTATCCACTGCATCGCCTAATAGAACTCTGCCTCTGAAACGGGATCTCGCATCAAGCTAAGAGATTATGCGTTTAAATTCCCTCCTCGGAGAGAACAGAACGATCGATCGATCCTAACTATACAAACAGTCGATAACTCTGCCGCGAAACGCGAAATAATATATCCATCGTTCGTAGATTACGTACGAACTAAGAGGAATCCTCGTGGAATTCGCGGTACGCCGATGTTCCGGGCGCCACAGAGTCGTAACCACCGTCGACGTTGCCCTTCACTTCCGGTCCCATCCTCTCTCTCTCGTTTACTCCTCTTCCATGTGACCCAGGCATTTGTTTCTCTCTCTTTCTCTATGTAGTGTCACCCCATTGAATTACTCGTCGCCTAGCAGCGCAGTTAAAGACACAAGGGTGAGAACGAAAGCCCATCGAGTGGATCCAGGGACCGGAAGTCGTTGGGAAAATGAAGAAGCTGCCGTTCCAGGCATTTACATATCGTCTCGCCAAACCACCTCTTTGCAATTCCAGCCGTTTTCTTACGCTCTCTGATATCGTGGCAAAAGCAAGGAACAGAGAAAAGCAACGAAACACCGACAATTGTTTCAACCGACGAATATATATATAAATACAACGCGGGGACTCGCCTCTCATCCGCAAACTGTTTCTTGCCTAATGCTTTTTGCTCACCGCGGAAGAGATACGAACGGTGGTTTACTCTATGCTCTAGTAATTTTGAAGTCGAGTAATCTTCCATGGTTCAGTAGATTCTGCCGGAGGAAAAAGTTTCGGGGGAACGCTGAGACCCGAGAGGAACACATTCAGACAGACGAAAATGGCGGATAAATGGAAGGATAGCTTGGCGATGCATCGAATTTAGAATTGGACTCGAAGAAGTGGAAATCTGTGGTATTATTTCGGGGGGGGGGGGAAAGATAAATATACGTGAAATAGTGTCGCGTTAAATTAATATGCACTGCTTTGCTTGACGTTCCGAGTAAACATGCAAATTGATTTTATAGTCATTAGTTATCTTCTAGCTTTCTAAGATAGCATACAGTTCTTAGTAAAGTCTCTCTTAGATTTGTCTGTGCTTCTCGAAAGATGGAACATTTTTGTGGTACTGCAGTGTCTTGAAAAAGGCGACAGGGATGATTAGGATGTTTTACCCTATTCTACGGATCTTGCATCTTTTATTGTTAAAAATTAAAAAAAAATTAAATATTACAACTGCACATTGAAAAGATATTAAAAAAAAAAAACGAATATGGTGAATTTAATTTCCAATGACGCAGAACTACATCTCCGGTAGCAAAAGTGTAAAAATTAACAAACATTTTACTTTAAAGAAAGAAAAATACATCGAACCGTGCATTGATCCGTGTAATACTTTCTAACCGCACAATTCTCGTCTCTCCGCCTGTTTTCCTATGGAAAACTTGAACTGGAAGTGTAACGATGGCAAAGTTCCTAACCGTGGACGAGTACACAGGGCCAATAAAAGGCGAAGATTTGAGAACAAGTAGCGGAGCAAGTGGAAGCTAACCGTGAGTCTCCTTTGTTGCCGAACTTAGTCCATTTATTCACCCTCTTCGCTCGTCACTCGTCGAGAACGGGGTAAGAAAGGATCCAGCAGCGAGAGGGAGTGAAACGAGGCGGATTTCCACGCTGATTCTTCCCGCGGCTAGTGACAAACGCGATCTCGCCGAGTGTACTCACCTCGATCTCGTTGTAAAACGTAGACTCTGGTCGGACGTAGAGGAAAACTGCTCGACGTCGATCCATACACACGACTTTCTTTTCTTTCAACGTTTCTCTCGCTCGGCGTGGAAACCTACTGTTCATTCACACAAACTGGGCCTCAGTCGTGTCTCTTTGATTTTTACGCCTCGCATGAGAACGATGCAGAGAAGCGCAAAGAGGAAAACATCGTAGCTCGTTTAACGCGAATTGAGACAGAACGGGATTCTTTCATTACTAAACGAGAACGAACGAGATACGAAGGTTGCACGGATGAGGAAATACGAACAAGTATCAACCGGGTTTTTCGCTTTATTTAATGATCGAAGGGAGCTTTCACGACACGGACATCTGCAGATGGAACAGAGTTTAATTTGAAAGACAAACAGGGAGAAGGAGAGCTCGGTTAAAACGCATAATTCGATAGATCGTACTGGAAAATCTCTTTGCTCTTTTGTCCCCATAGACATTCCTATTTAATTCTTTCATCCCTCAGCTTTTATCTTACCGCGAGAATATAAAGAGATGAACCCAAAAGGGCAAAGAGAGAGAGAGAGAGAATCTTTTAATTTGTGGAAAATTCAACTTTCTTCTACAGAAAGATGCGAGATCCATCATTTTGTTATAAGTATAAACAGACAGCTTTTATAGGGTGAATATTCATGGAAGTCAGATGAAGTACAACCGTCGAGTCTCTAATACCTTGTATCCTTCAACCAGGTATTTTTCACGTTTTTCCATTCAACCGAGATGAAATCTTTCTTTAGAGAGGTAGGGAAAGAGCTGGTTGTTCACTATTCATTCGCCGCAAGTAAGTTTCGTCTACCAAACAGACGCAGGATGTAAGGGAGAAAAGGAAGGGCTGTGCTCGTTTTACGCGTATATCACCAGAGCTGTGTCGTTGGTAAAAGTTCTCAGAGACGGGTAATGTCATTCTATGGTAGTTGGAAGTTACCATGGCTGTCTAACACTGCTGGAAAATATGTATGTATATCTTGGGCCCAACGATGGTAATGTATTCCCGTCGAATTCTGAGCGAACTTTTC
This sequence comes from Anthophora plumipes, assembly GCA_951804975.1. Taxonomy (NCBI): domain Eukaryota; kingdom Metazoa; phylum Arthropoda; class Insecta; order Hymenoptera; family Apidae; genus Anthophora; species Anthophora plumipes. The sequence continues at coordinate 20,779,864 of OX638117.1, read as the reverse complement.
AACTCGGAAAATAACCAAGCTATTTTCATGGAAAATTATGGGAAATAGAAGGGATTAATTGACTAGACAAAAATTGGAAAAGATTGTATTACCTCTAAATATGCATTTAGGTGTTTTTTTTGTTTTGCGAATGAGCTAATGTACAGTAAAGTAGAAATTAATCCCCTGTCTTACGATTTTTTAGTTAACTACGAATATTAATCTTCGATATTCGCTATTCTAATTAATTTGTATTTGGTAATCCTCGGTGAAGAATTGAAGTGGAAATTTGAGCAAAAATACGACTTATGACTAACAGTGTTATCTTATTTCATGTGCTATTTGGAATATTTTAGTATTTTATTACTATTTGGAATATTCGGAGTTTCTTCCTGTATCTGTAGCTAATGTATTTAATATGTGTACATCGACGTTGGACTAAAAATGTTTCCTTAAACTTTTTACCAAGATTTCAGCTCCTTGAGAAACCTTATTTCTGTCAATTTGGTTGCTGAAATACCCGAAACATTTATTTTGGATTTCTCAGAAGTTTTACGATCCTCGGCTGTATCGTGACTCGGACTATATTTCTAGCTTAAACGTCTGACGTGTCTCTCTCGTTCTCTCTCTCTCTCAGCCCTACATATATGAATTGCAAGAAATAGCGAAAACAAAATAATTTTCGCCGAAGAAAGATATTCGCACTGAAACAGTTCTCTAAATAAAAATCGAGTTAGATGCTAGTCTTGACTTTCGCTTAGATGCGTTATCATTGTTGATCAACCAGAATGGCGTTCTATTTTTAAAAATTCTCATTAATCTAGCGTATCCATAGTCTTTCAGAATTTCTCTTTTTTTTCTGAAGATCTCGAGTGTCAATACTCGCTTTCTCTTTCAATTTCGCGCCACAGTAACTACTTTACGAAACTCTCCAGATGTTCCCTTTTTCTCACCGAATGGTCAGTTTTAAAGAGAACGTGTAAAAAATAGTGAAAAAATCGAGGAACAATTTAAACGCGAGTGGTTAATTAAAGCAGAACGAGCCAGCCATCTTTGGTAGAGTCGAGTTACGTTCATTATCGAACGACTTACGGCGGTCCATTAACTGAGCTTCTCACTGACCCAACAACTTCGACGTTGTTGCAAGGCAACCCTTTCAGAGGTTACGTTTCACTGTTAGGTTCGCACGGTTACGCAAATTGCGTAGCTAATTTGGCAGGGCAACAGGCTGCTAAGGAGAGAGAGAGCGAGAGAGAGAGAGAGAGATCTCGAGAAAGAGAGAAGAAATCGAAAGAGAGAGAGAGAGAGATAGCGAGAAATCGAGAGAGAGAGAGAGAGACAGAGAGAGGGAGGGAGAGACAGACAGAGAGAGAAATCGAGAGAGAAAGAGAGAGAGATGTGTTCGTTGGCAGAAACGACCGTGAAAATAGAATTTTCAAGGTACCGAACTTCACAGCCCTATTACTGACAATGAAAGCATCCATTCACTCTACGATAATAAGCGTCTATCTTGGCTGATTAATTGATTTATTGAGGAAATTTCTCATTAGCCCTTGATAACCTAACTGCGTTTGCTCTTTGTTCTAGAGCCGCTTCTTCCTCGAGGCTGAAATGTTCCACCGATAGTTCCACCGCGGGAAATTTAATCTAAATGGAAACGCGAGGCAGGAACGAAATTTCGCGACCACGAGAAACCAATCTTTCGTGCCGGCGAGACAAATATCGTCTGTCGGTGAACATGTTGGTTACGCATGGGAATCTGTGCTTCATCAATAACATATTGGATCATGCGAGGTGATAGGTCACCTCTGAAAAATGAAACGACGAATGTCTAGAGGTATTCTCAGAGTAGCAAACGTAGAAGTTTCAGGTGAAATTTTAATGGAACAAGCTCTTGGTGGATATCTTCAAATATCTGGCTTACACGAATATAGTTTGTGCTGAATTTTATCTTATATTTGCATCGACAAAATGTAGGTCAAAGATACGGGGCAATTTATTTTAAAGAAATAAAGATACTATTTACGTTTGGACTCTGATATTCAAAAAATCAATGATACTGTTTGAAAGCTTCGAAAATAACACGAGCTGTTTCAGTTAGATTATAAATGCGAAGCATCTATTATGGAAGATCGTTCTCAATGTTCTTTTTCCATCTTACTTTACTTCGAAACTAACCTACATTGTATATCCGCGACCATAAATATCTAGACATTTACGTATTTGCGGATTTTATGTAAATATTATTTCAAGTTTAGCTTTTTCTAAGTCTACAAAATTTCTGAATCTACAGTGCACGATAATTTAATGAAGTACCACGATACAGAGACTTTATCTTCGAGAAAAAGATCAGACAAGCTTCGAAAGATCACCAAATGCAGAAAATCGGTACATTGAAACTCCAAGCAAATTTATGCTAGAAATTATAGCAAAAATTAACATGAACAATGTTGAAAACCAGTTGAGAAGAAATTCAGAAGAAAGTATTAAATAAATACAAACGACAATTAAAAAAGAAAAGAGAGATATTAGGTTGTATTCATTCCACCAAACGCAATCATGATAGTCATTTATATATTATATTTCATGTACAATGCCATCGAATGTACTTTGAAATAAAGTAACAAGTATTGACTTATCTTCCGTATTTTTCGTCTCATTTCAATTCAAAGTTCTATCATTCTTATTGGAAGACCTTATATATAGGTGAAAACCAATTTAAATATTTTTACATTATTTGCTGATAAGAATTGTATACATTATGCAATTTTATAAGTGTCCAGAAACTTATGGACGAGAATGTGAGTAGATTAAGAAGAACTAACTAATACTTCGAAAGATGAAAGAATCAATGAAGTTTCGAAACAAAGCTCGAGATTAAATTCCACCTTGCAGTGGTAAATTACGATAATAAAATTCAGAAATTTTTTGAAAATATTTCTCTGTAGTTCCAGATAAGCTTAACGTGTCATCCACACACTTTTTGGCGGACAATCAATGTAAAAAAACCAAAGAACCTGATGTTCACATGGAACTATTGTCGGTATTACATTAGGAGTTCGAATTTATCGAGTTACATCTTCGAACTTCGCGATTGTTGGAATAGCAAGACGACTCGGCAATTCTTTTTTATTTCTCGCCTTCTCGATTTACGTTAACGACCTGGCCAGGCTTTCTTCTACACATCGAAAAAGGAAGGAAATTCGATTGTTCGAATAGGAGTGATAACGAACTCCCAGTGAGATTGCGAATATTTAGGGAAGAAGGTAAATTCGAGAAGAAATGAAGTGTGCACGAGCAGGAAAGGAACTTTTCGAAAATAAAACCGCCAAGATGGAAAAGAAAAAGAGGAAGACTGTGAAGTTCCAACAGGGTAAGAGATGTATTTCGAAGAAAGGAGACCGTCACGATCTCTCGCTAATTCTTCTCTTAAAACGTAAGACTTTTCTACTTCACTTCGTTTCTTGTAAGTTCCCGTAGATCAACGAGAACGTTCTTGGTCAGTTTGTTCTCGTCGACACGTCTGTTACTCGCGTGTTAACGTGTATTAACCATCTGTGTCTCACGATTTTTCGAATAACTTCTACTAAGTTTCACTATCGTAATTCTAAGCTTTACAAGTGAAAATTACAGTAGAAATTAAAGTTACTCCTTCTCGCTGATATAATTGCTTTCTAACGAGACTGACTCGTTGTCGCATGATTAAATTCGTAGATCTCCTTCGTTCGTCGATTATTTCGTTAAATAATCATGTGACGTTACACACAGGGCGTTTCAAAAATTAACATTCGTTTATTGAACTCGAAATAATGCTAAGAAATTGAAAATTTTAATGTAGAGAGCCAGGTAAATGGCTGAACTGCGAGTTTACACTTTGCCACGAATAACTCTTATTAACTTCTTTCGAATAATCCTTCTATTATGCTTTATCACTGTAATTCTGAGATTTGTAAATGAAAATTTCATTTGGTATTAAAATTATTTTTTCTCGGCGAAATTATTGTTATAATTAATCTCTAGAGAAGGTGAAACAGATTAAAAACTTGTGAATCCTGAAACTTTTGACAAATTTTGTGGATGAAAATTGAACATCTGCCTTTTGAAACGCCTTTATAAGACATATTTGAACTTTGGCGCGTTTTTCTTAATAAACATGCGTTTGAAATAAATGAGATAACACAGCCAGGTTACTGAGCTGCAAGTTTACACTTTGCCACGAATAACTCTTATTAACTTCTTTCGAATAATCCTTCTATTAAGTTTTATCATTGTAATTCTGAGATTTGCAAAAGAAAATTTCAGCTGGAATTAAAATTACTCTTTCTCCGCGAGATTATTGTTACAATTGATCTCGAGAGAAGGTGAAACAGATTAAAAACTTTTGAATTAAGAAACTTTTGACATTTCTGAATGAAAATTGAACATCTGCCTTTTGAAACGCCTTGTATCAGACAGATTTGAACTTTCGCGCGTTTTTCTTAATAAGGCTGCGTTTGAAATAAATGAGATAACACAGCCAGGGGCGTGAATTCGATTGACTCACCAATCTTGACGACTGAGGGTAGCGATGTGACGTCGAACGGCAGCTGGAGCAGCTGAAGCACAAAGACGGTAGCTACCAGGCAGCCAAAATTCATAGCTCATCTCGAATGCCCACCGTTGCGGCCTCTCTTGTTGGCCCTTTTCACACACACCACCGCACCAATCACGTCCGCGAGTCGGTACACACGACGCTCCTGTGCATTTACCTGAAATGCAAGTTAACAAAGCCCGAATGAGCTTGCGAATTCCCGGTGGGTTCCTAGCTGTTGTATTTCGCCCATTGTGAAAATGTTCGCGCCGCGACGTTATCGCGGCAACTTCGCGCAAAGATAATGCGGGAAACTGATTCTGGTGAACTGAGTGAAGTTTAAATGTCTGCTATTCTATTTGAAAAGTACTATCTTTATCAGTTGAACGTCGAAATTCTATGCTTTCAGTGTTCGGCGAGAATTTGGAAGTAATGAAAAAATAAATTTACGTACAAAGAGTAATTTTTCTTATTAAATAACAAAAAACTGGCGTAGAATGAATATATAATTCTGCTACACTCGTCAATTTAACGAGTATTTGATAAATGTGCTTCCATGTGCAGTTTTTTTTTTTTTAATAAAAATTACAAGTAATCAAAGATGACACTTAGTGTATTAAATAAGTAATTTTTAACTAGAAAATATAGTTTTTTAATTGAGGTATTTATTATTAAAAGAATTTTCTTTTATAATCCGCTTATGGAACACATTTTTGGAAAATAAATCTTATTTGGAATATACATTTTCCGTAAACATACTTCTTGCATTCAAGACAAGTTGAATTTGTTCTGTATATGTTGCACAATTCAATTTGACGCGATTTGTTTGTATTAAAAGTTTCTTTAGAATTTCTCAAAGTGCAATTTATTGAGCTACACTTCAGTTTACTGTAGAAATTTTATAACGACAAGTAAAGATCAGAATTTTTGAGATAAATAACGCTGAATCTGTGTACAAACGAATGGAAAGCTATCGATGTATATTTCTACGGACTTTTTGGTAGTTCTAGTGTTAAAAAATTGAAGTATACACAGATTTTAACCTTTTAACTGGAGAAGACGAGTTAACTCGTCATTGGTTAATCAATAGCTTGAATAATTTATGTATCAAGCTATTATCAATATTTAATTTCACCCTTATGCCTATATCAAATATAAAACATTTAGAAAAATGAAAATGAAATAAACAGTCGATACTTTTATTCATTTTCAATTACAAACCGGATATTTCATTTCTGTTTGAAAGGCGAACTCCGTGAATAGGTTAGAAGACATTTAAAATAAGATTTTACATATTTAAAGGAGAAGAAAGTACTTTTTCTGAGGAGTTTCCGTAATATCCTCATTTCCTCCTTTACAGTTATCTTGCTTCCCGTAATTTTTTTTCGTAAGACTTCATGTAACCGGAGAGCTTTTAAAAGCAGCTTCACGTTCAAGAAGATTACACACGGAGAAGATTGAAAACTTTTCTCCATTCGAATTTTTTTGAGAAACACCGTAAGAATTTTTACGAAATCGCTAAGTATACTTCGAAAAGCCCCTTCAAACTAGCTTCGAATTCTCTCGTCGAGCCTGCAGACTTTTCGTTGAATTATTCATACGCTTATGACAGAAGCGTAATTGCCAATCTGGCGGACATAAATAATCATTAAAGGGAAAATTCACGGAGTGAGCGTACGGCTCGCTTTCGCCGACACGTCGTTTTGTGCTTCATTACAAGTCAACTAGGAAATTACGGTAAATTAATGGGTTGTCGCCAGGTGGATAAGAGAGAGCTGAATTACCAATTACCAAATTATTCGTGTTCTGGACAGATGAACACGTTACATCGGCGTTGTTTACCTAAATGTTCATTTTAATTATAAAAATCGCTTAACACACACCGGCGGTTTCGATTCTCGCGCGATAATTCCGATAAAGGATGTAGTTTATAAGATCTACCCAATCACGCGATAAACGAATAATCAATTTCAACAATTTGTCTCCGATTCCTAATTACTGTTTCCAACATCATTTATGCTATCCCTCACGGTGCTTTAATTGTATGGTAAATTCAAGAGAGATGCTGCAACTGTAATATCTTTTGCTCGGAGAAAGAAGATTGTATAGTTTGTGTCTTATCGTAAACCTGTTTGTGTGCCTGGGAAAATAAATTAGTGTCCACAGGATTGTCGTTACACGTGTATGTGATGCATTAAAATAATAACTGTACGAAAGATTGCATTAAAATTTTATGTATGCGAGGCACTAGTTCTTGTTTCAAGCGTAACAGCGACAAGACAAAGTAAGTGCATATTTTATTGCTTAATGTGCCTTTTTATCATACAGTAAGAAAATATTTTTAAGATACATTAGTATTTTTAATGTATTTTTTTTTTTCATCCCATAGGAAAGATGCTATTTTATCATTTGTTTAAATTTTTGCTAATTTTACATAAGGAATATTTAGAACTGTTTCTCTTTTTCATAGTGTACAAGTGTATTAGCGTAATAAAAAAATAATAAATCGTTCCAATTAGTACGTAATCAAAGTTGTTATCGGCTCTTAAGCAAAGAAAGTGTCGTCTGCTGAATTTACTCACAAAAGTCCGATCTAATTAGCTTTAAATATGTATTCAAACGAGTGAAATTAGTTTAAAAAAAATTGTTGTCAATTTTACGTAAGAAAAATGTAAAACTGTTTATAATTTTCATAGTATACAAGTGTATTAGTGTAATAAAAAAATAATAAATCGTTTCAATCAGTACGAAATTAAATTCGTTATCAGCTCCTAAGCAAAAAAAAGAAAAAAAGGAGTGGGGTCTTCTGAACTGACTCCACATCTCATAAAAGTCCGAGCTAATTAACTTCAAGTACATATTTACGCGGGTAAAATCGTACTGGCTGAAAGTGACGGTTAAATACCCCATTTAAATAGCATTTCTCACCAGTCGAAACTGAATTTCCCGTTGTAAATGGTTCTTTAACGAAAATACTTCTTTATGTTAGAAGATCCTACGAAAAAAGGGGTTTCTTGCTATTTAGGGTTGCAAAAGCGTAACGATGAAGAAGAGGACGCGGGAAAGCGGAAACGACCCGAGGTTCTTTCGATCCGGTGTAAATGGAGGAAAGAACGGGTTCTACTTTTGTGCACCAGGAATCCCCGGGATATTTTCATTTTGCGTGAATGTATCGCGCGCTTCGTGCACTCGATTCAATGTTTCTCATTGGCCACGGGAAACGTGAAGCCGCGCGGCGATTCTGCGAGCTTTGTCGAGGAATTTACATTTTGCCCACGATCCACGGAGCACTCTCCAGTCCAGAATTTATCGTCGCAAACATCACGTATTCCCCTGACCTCGAGTGCCGCGCCACGGCAGCTTTGTAAAATTGAAATTTATTCGCCCATTTTTGGTATTTTCGACATCATCCGCAATGAAACGGCGCATGTCGCGTTCAGTACAAATGAAGCGTACGATAATCGTGCTACACACGATGAAACCTCGTTTCAATGCTACAACAGAATTTGCTGCCTCCTTTTTCTTTTTCTTTTTTTGTTTCTAAATTCTGTAAGGGTTTCGCCGAGTAGATAAAAATTATTGTCCGAATTTTATTTGAAACTCGAGAGAAAAAGAAGAGAGAAAGTAGGTTTATTTAGGCCGTGTTTACGCTCTTTCCTCTTTCTCGTGTTTGTTTGTCGGACAACATGACAGTTGAAACATTTTCTTGAACTTCGAATGCACTTTTCGCAAATGCAAGGTTTTCGAAGAGGCTGCTCACGAGTAAAAAAAAAATATTCAACCGATTTACTTCGAAGTTTGTACGGTTATATAATATGCAGAATTTTTACATTTATTACAAAAAAACAGGGAACGATTTTTATGTCGAAAAATTGAATTTTTCATTCAGCTGTTATTTCTTTAAAAATGAACTTTTTAAAAATCGACTATGTCGCAAAGAGAATTATACTTCAAGAATATAATTCGTTTCCTTCGTTTCAACTAAAATTCGTCGACACAAAGTATCACTTCAGTCCGAGACACTTTTACAATTCTACTTCTCTTTTCTAAATGTATCTTCTGATAATGTTTATCACTCTATCTTTATCAACGTTAGAGCAGGTGTAGCTTCGAACGGACGAATAATCATGGAGAACAATTTGATTCAAGCCAGCGATTTTTTACCAGAATTTAAACGTCACTTATCTACTCCGGATAAAAGTAGCAAGTGGACGATCGTTCTCTATTTTCACGGCGACTCGATAAATGGATCGGCCGATGGCCAGAGGCTTGACTCGTAGATAGCGCGGGTCGTAGAATTTGTCTAAGGGATTTCGTTCAATTTATTTCACTCGGTTCTCCTTCGGCCACTGTGTAAACTAACCTCCGAGCACGACATTTGCGAAAGCTTTTGTTCCCTATTAAGTTACAAATAGTCTCCTCAAACTCCCCCAAAAAATAAGAAAAAAAGAGAAAATAAATTAAAATATTCTACAATTCTATAGATCATTCTATGTACTAGGTTGTCCGGGAAATTCATGCCGATTTTTGATAGGCAGCGTTTGAATATATTACAACATACACGAAATTTTATGAAAACATAAAGTTTGCATGTATTCTGAAAGATTATTGTTTCACGTGCTTTTTAAAAGTTTATTCGTTGCAATTACTAGTTTCTTCTCAGTGCTATAGTGTCTTGAAAATGGAAGAAATTTAGAGTAGATTTTTTGACATTGAATATTTTTCTTTCAACGAAAATGGGAAAAGTACTGGGAAAATATTAAACGAGGTAGCCTATCAGAAAAAATTCTTCGTAAACGGTTGACAAAATCTAAAAATGGGAATTTCAATCTTAAAGAAAATAAAGAAACAAAGTTTTTAGTAAAATGGAATTTTTTAATCTGCTATAAAAACGATGAAAAATAGTAAAATTAAAAAAAATGCCTTATAGAGCAAAAAGAAAATGCTTTGAAGTATGTAATTGGCTTAGTTACATAAAAATGGGCACGAATTTTTCGATTAACCCAATATTTCGTGTTTCTAATTTTTTCCTACTTTTTGTTAGCCAATCCTCGATGATATCAAATTGCAAAATCGAGCGTGGACTAGTGGCATGATCAGAAATATCGCGTTAGCCGTTCGTATCCTCGGATCTCGCAAAATAAAATCGCAAAGGAGCGTCATTGTCTGGCATCGTCGACCGATAGTTCGAAGGCTGGCGAGCGTTTTATTCGACTTTAATTCAACGTAACGATTGTTTCGCGGTGAACTCGAGGAAGTTGCGTGGCTTCTTCCTGTCAGACTCGAAGAAACAATGCGACGACTCTTCGCCTACAGTAATGCGACTTGGTGCATTATTTCGAGGATAGTTTTCTACTAGCAGACTGAATGGCGTCTCTTTCAACATCGTGTATTTTCAGAACGTTAAAACCGTGTATATGTACATTTCTTTTTTTTTTTTTTTTTTCCTTTCGAACGTGTTGAATTCGACATCCAACATTTTCACGATTTTTCTCTGGTGAATAATACACACTCGTTGGTTACGTATCACGGTGAATATAATCTCGTTCCGGAATAACAGGAGGAACATGAAACAGCGTAGAAATGTTATTTGAAAAAATGATTCGAGGTTACAGAGAGAAAATATTATCGCGTTATGGAGGTAATATTTTCGTCAGTGTTGTAAACTCATCCTCCATTTAGCCATTTGGAAAACGCGGACCTTTTAATTACTTCGAGCCTGGTGATTATCTTGCCAGCAACAGAATATTCTGCTCGAATATTTTAATAGAAATGAGAGTTTAAATGGACGCGAGGAAAAGACAGCGAATGAGGAAAATCGGGGCACGCGCAGAGGCGTAAATTTTCCTGGTGCCCTTTTGCAATTCTACCGTCTAACGATTGTCCCTGGTTTGGGGAAATAGACGAGCGGCAATTAGGGGAGGCCGCAATTAGGACAGTTCAGCCGAGAAAGTTACACATCCTGGACAAATATCACCCCTTTCTAGTTAAACTCCAATCACGTTCGCGAGTGAAAATAAAACGGACAGTAAAACCATAAAAGGAGAATTTCCTATCTTTGACCTTTGATTTATTTCACTTTAATTCACGGCTATTCGCGAGAAAGTTCAACACTTTTACTGCGAAAGGCGTCTAAGTATAAACAGTGGATCGTAGAAGTATTCGCGCCACTCTTTCAAATGAAACTTTTTTAAAATATGGCAAAACGTCTTGGATCTTTTAAGAGATCAGTTTACTAGATGTGTATAAAAAATTTTGAAAATGTTATCTTTGTTGGATAGAAAGGAAGATGGAAGGATTGCGGACGCTTAAGGGAAATAGCAAATTAAACCAATAATATCAGCATCATCTAAACTTTTTTTATTCATAAAAAAAAATATTAAGTACTTGTTTACAAAATCATCACAAAAAAATTATAGAAATCACAAAATAAAACTCTGGTGTCCGTGATTATTAGGTTAAAAATCGACTATTTTATTGTTTTTTTACAGAAAATTCAGATGAAACTCCAGTATATTTCTCATCTGGTAATTTTTGACACGCTGAGCGTAAAATCCAGCCTTCTATCGATGGATTAGTCCTCTTCTTGATTATATTCAATGAACTTGATTATTACTCAACATTTTGACTTGAACTTCTGATTGTACAATTAAAGAATAATAAATGAATGTAGATATTCACTGGTTGGAAACTGTAACTTTATTATCCTTAGGGTGTGTATCAAGCTTGAATAAATTTATACATTAATTGCTGCTGTTTAAATATACGTGACACTATAAAAGAAGTATCACAATGAAGAACCCGTTTTTGAGAATAGTAAAAAACTATCACAAATTTTTTCCATTTCTCTAATAATTTTTCACGTGAAAAAAACCACCTGAGTACTCATAGATTTGTTTTTTGTTAAAGTGTACCGCTGTCAAAGGGTTAAAATAACGAAGAGGATCGTCGAAATAATTGAAACAATTTACGTATCTTTTTATGCCTTAAATATGAAAATAAATAACTTTTAATAGTTACCGTTACATATTACAAAATCGTAAACGTGAAATTGGCGCTTTGCACGTGTAAGAAGCGTGTTAAAAGCATCTGGGATAGAGGGACAAAAGAGCAATTGATACGTAAGATAGGAAAAGTGCGGAGGAAAATGGGGAAAAGAAATGGTCCATTGGAATATCTCTTCATTCCTCTATTCATTTTATCTATCTAGGCACTCTCCTATATAACCTAACCTCTTGCTCAACACCTTTGTCAGCCACCCTTTCTTTTGTGATTTATGATTGCTCCAAGTATCTTACCGAGATCATCCAGAAAGCCTCAGATAAGAGGATAGAGGAAACGTTGGATCGGCAGTTCTCTATTTTTCCATTTTATCAGATAGAAATATGCTTATTTTTCCATATAAACACTTACACAGACACGTGTATATATTGGGACACCCGGAAAATTCGTGCCGATTTTTATGTAAATAAACCAATTTCATACTTCAAAGCATTCTCTTTTTGCTCTATTATGTATTTTTTAATTTTACAATTTTTCATCGTTTTTCCAGCAAATTGAAAAATTCCATTTTACCGAAAGCTTTGTTTCTTTGTTTCCTTTGAGATCGAAATTCTCATTTTTACAATTTTCTCAACCGTCTGCGAAGAATTTTTTCTGATAGGCTACCTCGTTTAATATTTTCCCAGTACTTTTCCCATTTTCGTTGAAAGAAAAATATTCAATGTCAAAAAATCGACTCTAAATTTCTTCCATTTTCAAGACAGTATAGCACTGAGAAGAAACTAGTAATTGCAACGAATAAACTTTTAAAAAACACGTGAAACAATAATCTTTCAGAATACATGCAAACTTTATGTTTTCATAAAATTTCGTATATGTTGTAATATATTCAAACGCTGCCTATCAAAAATCGGCACGCCTTTTCCGGACAACCTAATACATTGTATTCTCACGAATTTCCAAATCAATGAAAAAAATAATTCGTTCGATAATACATGGCGGACGAACAAAAAAAAAAAAAGGAGGAAAAAAGAGGAGGAAGTTCGTATTCCGGAATGCGTTTCATGGAAGTGCAAAATGAGCGAGGGAATCGTGCACAGTCAAAGGGGCCAGTTGAAATTTTGCAACATTTCGCATGACGAGATCGATGCGAACTGATTTTCGCTTATGCGGGCGATTCCGCAGAAGGCTCGTCGGCAGATGGTTACGTCAGCTCTTACAATAGCTTCATCGATTGCGAGCATTGTCCCTTTTTACTTTTTTTTTTATCGGCTGGCCTATCTGGTCACGTGTCATCCAGAGAGAGAGAGAGAGAGAGATGCATGAAAATTAGGCAACGTGTTTCATTGCGAAATATGCGAATAAAATATTCTAATGTGTCACTAGTAGAGAGAATATCAAATTTTCCATTCTGTGCTCGACGTTCAAAATTTATACTCTCCATTGCTCGCGTTGTTATTGCCGCTTTTTAACGTTGCTGTTGTTGTTGTTGTTGTTTTTTTTTTTTCACCAGTACACTTCAGCCATCGTAAATCAAGCGCTCACGGGAAATTACGAGGCTAATATTTCGACTCGAGTTTTATTATCCCCCTTTTCCGTTCCACGACAACGCCACGATTTCGTGACTTCGAATAAAAACATACTCTAATAAATTGCGCTCAAGTGACAAGCTGGCAAACGTTTCACAATGTCGCGCGACTTCAACAGAGATTTAATAAAGAAACCTGCGCTTTTTCCTCTGTTATTCCCTGCTTTTCTCTCTCTTTCTCTCTCGCTTCGTCGTAAAAATTGAACGTCGAGCCGATGATACGAGCGTGAAACGTTTCCGTCAGTCATACGAGCGAACATTTCAGGTACGAAAGCTTCCTCTTTAACCTCTCGTTGTGTAACGTCACTCTTCAAATTCAATTACTAATGGCGTTCGGAGCGCAGATGAAAAGTTTGGAAGGTAATAGGTGAAGTCATTATTACTTAAACAGGCTCTTGCCTGAAGAGAATACGAACTTGGTTTACAGAGAGGAGGAAGGAGTGAACAAATTCGGAGTAACTTTAATTAACATCACAATAAAAATAAATACAAAAAAATAAAAATTAAAAAAAACCATCAACAACTGGAGGATTTACAAATTAACGCACTGTACGTCGCCCAAATTTGGTTACATTCCTTGTTTACAGGAAATACACACTCAAAAGAAAATATATCAAAAGTTATATACATTTTCATAATACAGTACATTAAAAAAAAAAAAAAATTTTTTTTACCGAATATTTGCCATGTTCATTTTAACAAAAATGAAACATTCGTCAAAACTCAATGGCTGAAAGTTCCGCAATAATGCCAGGCAGGCGTGCAACGTGTTAAAAAAAAAAGACTTGATTTCCTTCGAATAAAACACTAAGCGCACATAAATAATTTATCTTACACAACGAATTCGCGCGGCACTCGCGAACAGGGACAAAAAGCATCGATAATTTCTCTATGGCGATGAATTAATGCCGTCGTCTTTTTCAAACAAATTGCATCGGGTAATTACGGGTGGGTTGCTTGGCCGGCGTCATTTGTGCCGGTCCGCGTGGCATAATTTATTCGTACATTACGCGTCAATGCATCTGCCGTGCAGCAAAGCGCGGCGAACGGTCAATTACAAAATTGTTATTGGTGGTCCAAGTCCGAAATACGTCCGCCGTCATAATTTACCTCTACCCTCTCTCACCCTCTCATGCCTCCTCTTCACCTGGCACACTCGCGCACGCCGCGCGGTTATGAGCGCTCGAACGATATTAAAACTCGCGCCATTGTTCCCGGCCGCGTATTCACACCGACGCTTAATCTACGAGCGGCTAACGGCTAACTCGCTGTAACCGACTCTCTAACACGTGAAAATAAACCACGTCACGCTGGACACGACTGATCACGTGGAAAAAATATCGAACGAGTATGTATATACACGATGGACCGAGGGAAAAAAAAAAGAGAGAAAATAAAAACGCGGTGACACAACGGTGACGCGTCACGTGACCTCAGATTCGACGATATTTACCAGCGAACAAATCAACCTGGACGTTCAATTCGCCTGGGGTACACCGGTCACGTGTATCATACGATAGCTTCGTCTGTCTGTTTAGTTTTGTTTTTTTCCTCTTGTCTGTCACACTGTTATGATACGCTCCGTGTCAGGAAATCGCGGTTTTTAAAATATTTACAAGAGAGAGACTCGACAACTTTGCAATCAGGGTTTATTTACGAACGTGAACACGAATGTCAAATACGAATTTACGTTTCAACCATTGAGATGTAAACGTGAGAATGGGATTTGGTATTATCTTATTTGAGAGGTTAAATATTTATTTGGAGTACTCTGTGACGGATGAACATTTCAATAGAAACAAGTGTGAGAATCTTTCGAATATTTGTAACGTTCCATCGACGACAATGGTCGCCATGTTTAACCCCGTCCCTTAGAAGTGTCACTTGAAACTTGCTAATGTAACTCACACTGCAGCACACCAGGTTAATATCTCACCGTCGAATAGACGTATAAAAGACGTTGTATGGTTTCGAATGATCATCGTGTAACGTGCGGTGGTTAGGTCAGATCAACTTACAAAGCTTTGCTGCGTGTGTCAAGTGTCGCCAAGCTGTTCCGTGAACCGAGGAACGTGTTGCCGATGTAAACCGATGGATTTCTCGATGGACACGTGGCGATTCGTGCAGGATTTTCGAAAAGGTGGACGCAGAAGGGCATGCGTGGTCGGTCTGGTTCCCGCGGCACGCGTAAACATAACCTCTATGGCGGCCAAATTTTCATTGCGACGACGTAAACACAAACACCCTATCGAGGCAGCGGCCGGCGCGCGACTGCCGCCGGTCCTTCGGCCGTCGACTCGCGAAACTATCCGAAATCGACCGAGTCGCGGCTCGAGCCGGCCACGTGCTCCTGCCTACGATACGCATGCGCCTTATCCACGTGCTCTCTTACGATCCTTCTGATCCTTTATCGAGATACGATGCACACCGATTAAACGCACCGTTTTTCGTTCATTTTTTTTCAAATTTTCTTTGCCATTTTCCAGAGAATATTAACACATCGTAGACCACGCGTATTTTTCGTGAATGACACGAATTTAACATTGAAAAATACAGAAAACAGTCAATATACACTCGTCCCTCGATTTACGCGGCAAAATTGTAACACAATTTAAGCGGTAGTTTTTACGCGCGATCTTAATTTACATGGCCAGAAAATACATTTTCGTAGAAGTTTGAAAAATAACAAGTGTATACAGTATTTATTCGGCGATGTTGAATTTAATTTCTTCATCAGATTTATGGAAACTTAGTTAAAGAAAAGATTGAGAACAAATCATCCAAAAAAATTCACATTAATAATGAGAATGACGTCGAATCTTCCTGTGTTGTACGATTGCATAAATTTATCTTCTCGAGCGTTAGCACACTCTTAAAAATGCCGTGTTGTTTAACACATTTTTACCGTTTTTTTTTTTTTCACTAAATAAATTATATCGCGCGATGATTTATAATCCTTAATCCTGGATTTTTCTTTTTCATCCTTCCTTTTTCCTCTGGTCGTCACTTGGCAGCTCTTAAAACACGGTGAAGCAATAATGACTTTTCAACGTCGAAGTAAAATTCAATTTCTCAACGCGGAGGTGAACGTTACCATGCTGCCACTCTGTAGACTCTTACTTCAGCGCAACGTCTACAGCGAGTAGCGTGGAAAACGGAGAGGAAGAGGGGGGTGAATTATAACTTTCGGCGGACGTTAACTGTTGCAAATCATTTAGTGCCGCTGTACCCGAAACTTTCTCGCGTTTTTCTGCATCGCAAATTTAAATTGGTTTGCCAGCTCGGGCTCGGGGTAATTCGACTCGTTTAAATATTTAATAAGTTTCGACATCTCCCGTCGCTGAATAATCTTTGCGTGTCCGTCGACGATGGAAATTCTTCGGTAATTTCCCATCACTTACGGCAAAGATTTATATCGAAAGATTTTTTACAAGTCGTGGAGATTAATCTCCCGGCGAATTTCACAATTTTATATCAGCGTTTATAACTTTCTGCTCTTTGCAACGGTAAAAGTCTATGCAGTTGAAAATCCTTGGAATTCCATGAACAGGGATGAAGAATTATCCGGTATTATTCGCGATGAAATTCTTCTCTGAGTGGGTATAAATGGAAAAGTTATCGTTCGCCTCTTATTTCTTTACGATTAGATGTCGGTAAGGCATATTGTTGAATAACGTCGAGTTTTCTACGATGGAAGTAAGACGCAATGGCAAAAACGCGTCGTTCCGAGGCGAGAGATTACCCTCTTTTACTATCTATCCCGGTGTGCGCAAACAGGGAACAAGCAACACGCGTCGTAAACATGAAAGGAGTTCTCAGCAACTTCGCTCGTGTTTTAGTAACGACTCCCTCGTAACGTATGCTCTATCACCTGTGATAAATTTCGTACATACGCATCCATGTAGCCCTCTTCCTATCTCGCTTATAATAACTTTCAACCGAAGACAAACTTCCTTCCGGCCGAAGATAATTTCGAAATGGGACCTTAAGTATAATACGCTAAGGTTAAACGGTCTAAAAGAGTAAAAAGAAAGACGTTTCGTCTTGGACCTGTTCTTAAGCTGTTAACTCGGGTTCACTTTTCTGATAAAAAAATGAATCTCACTAGTTAGGGTAAAAATTTCGTTGTGGAAGAAGGTGGCTGTCTTCGAAACATTTCCCTCAGAAAAGGAAAAGGATTGTTTATTCCTCGGATGTTCGAGTCGAACAATGGATTGCAAATGTACGATTAGTAAATTAAATTTCAACCTTGAATATTTGAATTTTCAACGAGCAACCGTAAAATATGGTCAGAAAAGTGGTGGAATTTTTCAATAACTTTCGTTGGAAAAGCTCCAGATATTCAGGAGCCTCGTGGAATCTAGAAATTTTCGTTTCCTTCTACATATTTGCTTCACAAACAGAATGTCGACAGGTTATAGCTGCAAATATTTGCAATTTTACATAATTTTACCATTTTCTTTTAGAAATAGAAATCGAAATAGCCATGAAGGAATTTTCGAAGCAATTCAGAGAAAGTAGATTTTCTGAGCTTGATCATGAGGAAGAAAAATCAGTATTTTCTAATGAAAACGAGATTCTGATCTCTGACATTGACGAAAATATGACTTCCTTTTCAAACATACTTAAACCAAGACGAAAAAACAATATGAATAATGTTTCCCAAATGAAACAAAGAAAAAGAAAACCAATGTGCCCGATTTATTTTGCAAAAATAATAATAAATTGCCTTCCAATCGATTTATGAACGATCTACTTCTATTGCGTTAAATTGTTACAAGACTGAATCAAAAGTCACGTAACAAGCACTTTACCGATCAGAATGAAAACCATCACAGAAATGTACATTTCATGGAAATAAATGAAAACTGAAAATCATAAGAGAAAACGAAAGAAACAGAATTGAGATGTCTACTCCACGTTTCTAGTCCGAAAGGAATAAAAAGAAACTCCATTAACCACAAAAGCCCTCGAATAACCGAAAACCTTCGTCCAGATTATAACAGAGAAATTTCTGAGAGAATGGAAGTGACGTAGAGTCTTAAACATATTCAACAACCGAGGCCAGCGATCGTCAGGGATGAGATTTTCAGGATCCAGCCAAGTTCTCAGCGGGTGTACACCGCACCCCTAACTTTGCTCTGAGTGTGGAAATACATCCTATCGTGTGCAAACAGTGAAAGCACGAGGCGCAACAGGTCCCACGACATTTATATTTCCATGTGGATCAGGACTACGGATTTAGCTTGGACACGAACCCGTTGATAAACCTGTTGGAACCGCGTTTTGCGAACGGTTAGCTTGCAATTCCAGCTGACGTGCTAGTTGCCAGTATATCCGGAGGATGGCGACGCGCTCGAACCACGGTAAAACACTTCTCAGCGGCAACTTTCACCGATTCTTTAAAGCCGGATCACCCAGCCGTGTGGTATTTCCTCTCTTTTTTCCTTTTTCTACTGTTCATACGTTTTTTTTTCTCTCCCCTCCTTTTTTCCTTTTTGTTTCATTTCTGTTACCTTTACCGCGCAAACGCGCCGCGGAATCGAATGAAAGACGGCTCACCGTGTTGTTTCTGTCATCGATTTGAATTCGTTTCCATACGAAATGGTCACTTGCTGACATGCAGAACTTTTACAGTTTTTTTTTTTTTCTCCTTCGATATTCGTTTAACGAGCTGAAAATATCTTCTTCGTTTGAACAATTTATATATGGAGATAAAAATACTTTTAAAGTTTGCACTATTTTACGTTTAACTTCGTCGGTTTTTGAAATAAAGGAATAAAGAATAGAATACCGGAAGTAAATGTCTTCCGTGGTATATGGGAGAGTTTATCTGTATACAGGTAGAACAAGGACGGATTTGAAACGGAGGTCGAGTAAAAAGGAGGAAAGTGCAGTGACAAAGAGCGATCGTTGAGGAGAAGAGATCGTGCTAAGAATATCGTTGGCACGAGACACATGGTTGTACCGCAGCTCGCCAGGCGAAAGCATGTTACAGGCTTATTTAAACCGGCGACTTCCGTATGTGACTTCCGTCCTCGTGCAGATTCCATGGAATATCCGTAGGAAATACTTGTTGTTTTCTAGCAATGAATACAGAAGAATTTCACCAGAGATGAAACGACGCTCTGTACCATATGTGTACACACGATAACTGTTTTCTAACGTTCGACTTATTATGTTCAATAATTACATGTCTGAAAATGAAGACGCGTTTCCTAGGAGAAACAGCTTTTTCAGTCTCCTTCTGCAGATTTTTTAAAATTTGATGCGTGGAAATTCTCCATAATTACATTACCATAGCTAACATCACGAATCGAGTTCCTACTTTAGATGACTCTTCATTAACCCAGGAAAAAAGAGAGAAACAGGGGTTTTCAGGCAAAGGTGATTCGAGCGTATACACAGCCTAACTACGTTCAATTAACATATTTAAATAAAAGGAACAAACCGGAGCAAAATTACGCAGATTATTCGTGAAGGGTAAAAAAGAACTCAACACGCACCTAAGCATAAATATCAATTCAACGTACTCACACATATGTGAGTTTCTAGGCACAAAACGATCATTTGTTCACCTTTATTTATTATTAAGTTGTTCGAATAGTTCGTGCCAATTTTCGATAGGTAGTATTTGAATATGTTACAACATACAAAGTTACATGAAAACAAGAAGTTTTTGAAAGTCTACTTGTTACAATTACTAATTTCTTCTCAATGTTACATTGTCTTGAAGGTGGAAGTAAATAGAATACACTAGTGACATTGAATAATTTTAACGAAAAAAGAAAAGTATTGATAAAATATCAAATATGACGTGCAATGTTTAAAAAGGCGGTCGTCTGTTAGAAAAAATTGTTCCCTAACGGTTGACAAAATCTAAAATTCGGAATATCGATCTTGAAAATGAAGAAACGAAGCTTTTTGGTAAAATGGAATTTTTCAATTGCTAGAAAAACGACGAAAAATTATAGAACTAGAAAATACATATAGAACAAAAACCAAGTAAAGTATGCTAAGCTTTGAAGTATGAAATTAACATATTCACTTGAAAATCGACACGAATTTTCTAAACGATCCAGTAGTTGTATTTCTTTTTTAATCGACGCATTAATCTTTTTTTTTTTACCTCGTTTCACGATCGCGCGATTAATTAATTAAGCTGATTTTCCGTCTCGTTTCGGAATTTCGTATCCCGCCGCGGAGGCCTACACGGACAGTCGATTAACATCAGGAAATACGCTTCCGTGTTATGCGCAATAGAAAGCGTTGCGGGCCGGTTATAATGGGGAACAAATTGCCGGCGCGTCCAACGCGTCCTGTTACGCGCTCGTCCTACGGCTTACGGGCCATAATACGCCCGATATAATTTATAATCGTGCCTCTACGACGAAACTCTGCGTCCATTAAATATCATTTCCATGATCGACGCGCGGCCGCACGATGACGGCGGCCCTCCGCTATGGCAGATGCGACCAGCGAAACGGAATTGCTAATTACCGGTTTGTAATTACGTGTAATTAGCTCGACAAGGATAGAGGTGGAGGGTAGAAAGGTCGGAACAACTTTTAATAATTGTCACGATGCAATAACACGCGTCGCGATTCGAAACTTTTCGAACGATACGATATTCGTACGCTTTCGAATACTTAATTGTACAGGGCGATTCAAATAAAGTGTTTAGAAGATGTTTACTCCTCAAACTACTGCTGATATTAACTTGATGCTATTCTTTTTTTAAATTAAAATTCATTTCTGTTTAGAAATTTAGGAAAAGCGTCCGAACTGATCAGTATCGAATTTAAAAGGTAAATTTTACTTTATATAAAATTTTTTTATTGCGTGAAAAGATATTTTTACACTTCTTTAATGTATTCTTCGAATTTAACACCGAACTTTCAGTTTAGGCAACGTTCGGTTTCTTTGAAAAATAACAGAATATAGATTGCGACACTTTATTTGACACGTGCTGTAGAGTAGAATACAGGTTTGTTATAATTGAATTTTTAGACCGTTTCGATATAGTAATTCAGCTGGGCTTAATGAATCGACTGGTATCACGGCAATATCTGATTAATCACGGCACGTTTCAACCTTTCATCGAATTATTCCAATTCCCCAGTCCGTTTCGAATCAATTTATTTACCGCGCTTTTCTCCCCATGTTGAAACATTAAATGGTTTGTTGCGCCGAGGGTAACGACTTAAAGCCGATATACCTCGAAAGCGTCGATCAATCGAATGGTTCGTGTTGCTGCTAACATTTCGCGGTTAAATTGTTTCGTTCAAATTTTCCGATGTTTCTTTTCATTTTCGTGGATTCTGTGGCACGCTAATTTCCCCGGATCTCGTACGGTAATTTCCTCGTTCTGAGTACAGTGCATCACGAAAGTTGCGTAATTTTGCGCGGGAAAGTGAGAGGAACTGAAAACTAACTTTGTATCCAAATAAAAGACGATCTTCTGGAAAAGCGGAGACGACGAAAAACCACCGAAAAATCGTGGAAAACGTGTCTTATGGCATCTATTCATAACTCTCACAACGATTTTCATGGCGATAATTATCCACGAATATCAACTTTCAATATTGTGGTAGTGATCGATCGATATATCATCGAGAAATGTAATTCTGCGTCGACAGAGTTTCAACAGCAACAGTGAACGTATTAATCAACGGATGCAATAGTGTACGCGACAATTTTTCGTAAAAAGAAGAAAGAAAAGATAGATGAAGTATTTCTAGGGTGTTCGAAATTTTCGAACGATTTATCGATGGTTTATCGATGGGTGGGCGAATTTTATTGGACAGGATGCTAATAAAACTTGGCTTGATCGACGAAACGGAAGGGGAGGGAAGCGTCCTCGGTTAATTTGGCTTGGTGCCCTTGATTAAACGCCTGTCCCTTATCTATGTACGCGAGTATACACCGGTCGCCTACAACGTTTCCGGTACGCTAGCCGGAAATTTATCGGCCGGACGGCGGCGGGGCTTGTCGCCCCGGTATTGTTTTTCCGTTATCTTCGGAATGGTTTAGATTGCTCGGTGCTTCCGTAGTTGGCATTCGCGACAAGGTGGCCAGGCCGGAACGATCCTGCGCGGCAACGATGGTCCCCCGCGTGCCAAACGATAAGCTGCTGGCTGAACTAAACACAAAAGCGACACCGCTCCTGTATAATAGCAGGCTGTTTTGCCTTTGGGAATATTACAGAGAATGGAAACCTATCAATCACTTTTTTTACCTTGATACACGCTGGAGGTTCAAAAGTTTCGAGTTAGGGATTGTGTTTATTGTACTGTGCTATGGTGGAAGGCAGACCAGTGAAAGAAATGTGGATCTGATTGGATTATATTCTCATGGGAATATCTTTTCTAATATAATTGTAGAAATTCGGTTAAAGGTATTATTATTATTGATTAAACACGATAACATCGACAAATGGGATTATTTAGTCACATGTGTTGCACTTGTATCGTTATTCTAATCGTCTTTCTAACACTGCATAGAACTCGAAATTGTATTTAATAATTATAATGGGTAATATTATTGTTGGATGATCAATTGTTTCGTAAACTGAGAAATTGTTGTATTCAAAGACAGTTAGTCACATTTGTTTTCACTTTTAGTTGAAGTAGTAGGCGTACTCATATTTAGTTTCTGTGTAAGTAAAAGGACTCGAAGTTTTCGAGACTGGGGAGATTCGAATCACTTCTCATAATCTTGATAATCTTCAAAGTCTTGATAGTCTTAGAAATTTCGAAAATCTTGACAATTCTGGAAGTTTTGATAGTCTTGAAAGTTTTGAAAGTCCTGAAAATTTTAAAAATCTTGAAAATCTTGGAAGTCTTAAAAATTCTGGAAGTGTTGATAGTCTTGAAAGTTTTGAAAGTCCTGGAAATCTTAAAAAACTGGAAAATCATAGAAGTTTCGATAGTCTTGAAAATCTCGAGAATCTTGAAAATTCTAGAAGTTTTGAAAGTCCTGCTAGTCTTTAAAAGGATTGAAAGTCTTAAAAATTCTGGAAGTGTTGACAACCTTGAAAATTTTGAAAGTTTTAGAGATCGTGATTTTAAGTTTCGAAACATATACGAAGCGATTCAAAATTTTCGTCATAAATATCGATTCGAAACAATTCGAATCTTCTCTTCATTAAACAGCAACACCATAAAGAATTCTCTAAACCAGCGGATCACTATTCTTCGTTTTCTATCCAATCTACCTATTTCTGTATTTCACGAAGCAATAGTTGTATACTGATAGAGATATACGTTCGAAACGTTCGAAATATAAATCAGTGTTAACTTGACTAACTCAAATTCCATCGATATTTCACGTTTCTCTTTTATTTAGAAAATTTGTCAGTTTCAGAGTGGATTAATTCTTTCGCGAGTGATTTTATTCTTTCCTTTTTTTTTTAAAGAACTTGTTATTTACATACCAAACCAAATTATAATACATTTAAGTAAGTCATGTACAAATTGTTAAGAAAAAGAACTGCAGTTTCGATTATAGTTTAATTAACAAAGCCGAGATAACAAAGTTCGAAAGTTCCCAACAATAGTGCTCGAAGCTTAAAATTTGAAATAACGTTAAAACGAAGCAGAACGAAGTCAGGAAGTTCTTCGTTGGTTCATTAAGTGTGCTATTCAGGGAGTTTGATAGATTCTTCTTCTACTTCACCGTGGGTGAGAAGTAATATAAAATCTGAACTTACCGTTTATTTAATGGAGACGATGTTTGATGGGTCTCCTGTTATTTGAAAGTAAAATTAAACTGGTGAAGAAAAGATAGCAACGATCCATAATGAAAATGAATGAGAAACCGATACACGAGGATCGCGTTTGGATCGATAAGGAGAACACGGAACAACGCTGTGAATTTCTGAAGCTGTCGCGATGAAAAAGGAAAATGGTAAATAGCTAGCTTCGTGCGATCTTCTTTCGTTCATACGTACCTCGATTTATTCCAATAACCTGTCGTTTATATGTGCAATAACGATAACAACCATACAGCTTTATTACCCGTCGTAAACTTAAATAGAAATAACAGTGGGACGTTGTGTAAAAGACGAGATCAGATATAAAAGATGCTGTTAAACTTAACAACACATATGAAATAAAAATAGTATATTTACAAACTTATTAGGAGACGCTTAAAATAGATATTAACCCTTTTAGACGCAAAGTAACGATCTATCGTTGAGCTGTAGACTCTTATGCGGTTTATTGGAAATTTAAAAGCGTAAAATTGTACAAAAAACATGTAACGTGAAACAATACAGAAAAATATAGAAATTATAGTGTTTTTTGTAACACTTATCAGGTGATACAATTTTCTACCAACATTTTTTCGTTTCTTTTTACTATGTTCTCAAGCATACGAATTTTCATGAAAATATTTCGCTACATTTTTATAATATTTCGACTCTTTTATTAATTTTGCCTGTTTCGGTTGTTATTTATTAATAGGCATTATATTTTATCAAATTGCTCGAGTTTCTAGTTACAGACAAATATTTTATGGATGAGAGTTTTAAGGTTTTCACGGCCCAGTTCCGTACAATTAATATTGTTTGAGGTTTCCAGGAAGATAAGTGATAAGTGATCAGCTGATCAATTAAAAAAGAATATTTTATGAAATTTAAAAAATTTTAGCCTACTTGTTTCAATAATTCTGTGTACTTTTTAGCGAGTGCTTTCCAAATATTCTTGATTCGTGGAATTGCAAAGATTTCGGTGTATCTGTCGCAGAAATGATCTTTTCTCTTCAGCAAGTGATTTCCAAAAGTCCTTAATTCTAAGAGATTCAATAATCATCTCTCGAGAATCTATCAAAAGTTCAATGGATAATTTCGAGCTGCGCTAATCACAGAATTCTCGTCGAAACGATGAAAGTTTCTTCCTTATATTCGCGATAATCGTTCACGGTGTTAACGGTGCATCGTAGGAGGGTGAAAATCCGGGTAAATCCACGAGCAACCGTTTCCGCTGATATCTCATTCACGAACTTCAGCTGTTATCGTGGTCCGGCCGTAAAGTCGTCGCGTTATCAGCGATGTCGGGGCTACCAGTTACTAAGTCACGAACTCTCAGTGAATTTTTCTTGTTTTCTGGTCTATACTCGCGTGACGTATCACCGCTACAGCAAATAAAACCTTTGTTTCTTTTTTTCTTTCTTTTTCTTTTCAATCGAAATGCGTCGAATCTCACGAACGAGCTAAATTTCTTCCTTCAGCGATATCGAAAGAATTTCATCGTTGCTCGCGAGAACGTTAAGTTACCTAATCTGTACAACACGTCACGTATACGTGATTTCACCTTCCCCTTTTCTTCGTTTCTCCGTCGTACGCTCCGAGAGCAATCTTTTATACAATGACAACGACGACGACATTCCATGCAATCTACCGTAACGACCTTTGATGTCGAATCTCCCCGTAACCGATGAAGATAATGCTCGTTGTTCCTCGGCCGTGACCCGTAGACGATAGTATCTCGCGATAACGAGCGAAAAAGAACTCGTTAACGTGCTTCAGGTTAGGTGAGGGAGTATCGCGTGCGTGGAATCGACACGTTCAATGTGTCGATGTTAATTATGCCCGGTGACATTCTTTTTTCTTTTTCTTCCACCACGAGACAATCCACATTTATCCTCTGTCCTTCTATTTATCTCAAATTCGATCGAGAGGGAAAATCACTGTGACGGCTTGCAAAAATTGAATTCTTTTGTAATGTTTGCAACTTTCAAAGTGAACCCTTAAAATATTAAAATAAAATTCTTAGAAGTTTCGATGATGTAGTATACAGTAATTTAAATAATTATAATCACAGAAATGCATTACTAGAAAATTTAATTGCTGTCATCGTACTTCTTCTGTGAAGATCTGAGTAAGAAAGAGTTATTGAGAGGTTTAGGTGGATTTCCAGTTAAGAAATTTTAACGTTATATCATAGATAACTTGCTGCAAAGTTTCAAACGCGTTATTCTCGAGATTAAATTTTTTAATCTGGGTGATTAAATGATTTAAACAGTGAATCTTCATCCGATTCGCTTTAAATTTAGCGTGATAGTTCCTAACGATATTATCTTCCATTGCACGTACAGAATTTTCGATTGGATAATTAGTTCTCACAAAATATTGAAAAAGAATGCTGATTTTTCACTGATTCTCCACATTTCTTCGTCAAAGATACACTATCTAGTAACAAATTAATTTTTCTAAAAATCCGGAAGTGCAGTTGAAGCTATTACTTCGTAGTTTAACAAAATCGCATAATTTTTCATTTCGGAATTTGTTATTTTATACATTTTTCGAAGCCTGTCACATTGATTACTACTATATGTACGATAATTAATATTTTTATATCAAATTTTTAGGGAAAGTGTTTCAAGAGATGCACGTTCAAAGAGCATTAGAGATTGCATTGAAAAAAGAACTAATTCCGCTGAAGACAAATCCCTGAATGTAGTCTATATTCATCTGTCACCGCAGTTTCCCTCTTTGACATTCACAACGAAATGTTCGAAGAAGTTTACCGGGAATTTAACTCGAAGTAAGCTACCGACAGAGAGTAGTTTCATTTCCTTCATTCACCGAAGAAGAATGATATTTAAAAGACGTTTCTCGTAACCAGCTAGACGATTCGACAGCGATTTATTACACCGAGGAAAGGAACTTAACAAATTCGCCACATTCACCACCGACGAGACCGTGCAATCCTTGTCAATCGGAAATCACGCTACCCTCTTTCGAAGCTCACCAACTAGAAAGTTCACCCTGGCGAATATTCGCATCCATCAACGTCCATTTCGCATTTTCTATTCGAGACTTACGGAATAAGGTTCCTCATTCTCGCGATAAGATTCGCGATATTTTCTGTACATTAATATCCTGGGGTATGCGTTGTTAAATTCTCATTGTTTGTACCAATGGAAATGGAAGTAGAGTACGTGTGTACAACGATATGTCGTGAAATATCGTGGAAATGTACATGTATGAGTATTAATCGCCGTTCAACCGGCTATAACGTTGGATAAAATTGCCAGTGGCCTGTATTATTATTTTCGAGAGGCTCCGAGGCGTGGATTGTCGTGGGTGGAATGCATAACAGCAAAGTGCATTCGAAGCTCCACGGATCGCATTCCGCCATTACGAGAATTACCAACGGGCAACGATGTCCCCTCTGTTTTTCTCCATGTTACCGTAAAATTGCCCCGTTTATTGGGATTCATTGTTGACCCCGGCAACTGGCTGCTGCGCTATTTACGCTCGGGCTGCGACATACCCAGAAGAACCGAACGGAACGTGTCGACCACTGGTGTCGAATTAATTCTCATCGCACAATTGTCGCTCTGCGAGAATGATAAACACTTTCGAGAGAGACAGTCGTGGAAATTGTTCGTTAGGAAATATTTTAAATTTTAGTATTTTTCTTTGTTTTGTGTTTCTATTCCTCTGACTGTTAGGTTAAGTTAGGTTAGGTTTATTAACCCTTTCACTACGGCGATGTTCACAAGAATGCTGCTATCCCTTTGAGCTACGAGTTTACACTTTGTCGCAAAGAAAATGTAATATCTGGTACTTTGTTGTATTGTACGAATTATTGCTATTTATTTGAGATATTTCAAATTATAAGCAAATACATTTCAGGATAATAAAGTTCAGAAAATTGTTTAACCCTTTCGATATTACTACTTTTATGGTCAGCTATCATCGTACACTCGCTGGATTCTATCAATGATCTATTCCTATAGTAATTATAGTCACTCGTTAAAATTTTTGAAATACATCAACGAAAGAAGAATGATGTAGTTAATAATTCGAGGCTTAAAAATCGTAACGCAACGATAATATGTTTGTTATTATGTAAATGAGTTAACAGAGGTGTAAAGGTGATGGTTAATTGAAGCTTTTATCGTAGGAACTGAGAAAAAATTTGAGGGAAATGCCGGGACTCTAATTTCTTTTTTTCTCAGAATTATAGCAAATCAGAGAAAATTCGTAGAATGTCAGAGAAAGTATAGGTAATAGGATTCGCGAAGGAAATGCTTTCACGCGATTCATTAGGACGTCATTTATATTTCTAGATGACGAAAAGTGAAGCAATCGAGCAAAGTACGGTTAATGGTGCAGGACCTGAATACGCTTCTCTTTCGAGCGATCGAAAATAATAACCAAATGGAAAGGTAAAAAACGAGGGATGGAAAAATGGCTGTGATCGTCTATGTTTCAACGATCGGAACGATAAAAATGGGCGTACAACATTTAACGATTTTTCCCACGTTCCCGTGGAACGTAGCGCAGCACCGACTTGTGTAGCCCCGAAAAATTATTGCTCCGCGATGAAACGATATACTAGTTAATATTGTTTACGATTCGATTCCACGGAATCAATGTTCCAGCACGAGGCATCGATTAAAAAAACATTCCGTCCGTACGTTTCACCAATCGTCTCGATGAATTTCTATCCCTCTCTCTTTCTCCCTTCACTCCTTCCCCTTATCGCACATTCTCCGTCTTTTTTTCTTTTTCTCTCTTTCACTCTCACGTTTTAACTCTCTCTTTCTCCCTCTCATATCTGTTCTTTATCTCTCGCACTTTATCTCGCGCTCTGTGTCTCTCGCGCTCTCTGTCTCTCGCGCTTTGTGTCTCTCTCGCGCTCTCTGTCTCTCGCGCTTTGTGTCTCTCGCGCTCTCTGTCTCTCGCGTTTTGTGATTGTCGTGCTTTGTCTCTCTCACGCTCTCTGTCTCTCGCGCTTTGTGTCTTTCACACTTTTTGACTCTCGCGATCTTTCTCTCTCGTGCTCTCTGTCTCTGTCTCTATCTCTCGCTCTCTTTATCTCTCCCGTCTCTGCCGTTGATGAAAATACGCTCGCCCGCTAAATAGCGAAACTCGCGAAACGAGTATGTTCCTTCCATCGATAACGTTTCAAACGCACGAAGCATCGCTGGTTATTATGAAACAATACCTTTCAGCGTGCGACAATGCACGATCGCGTAAGCCTTGCAATCTCGAGTTATCTCGTTACCGCGAGATTTTGCGTGCCTTCGATGGAATTTCCTTCGAGAAAGACGTCTTACCACGTATCGTACAGCAATTAATTTTACTAATACGTTACAATCGAAATCGTGCAGAAAATTAAACAATTCAAATAATCTATCAACGTTATCCGTGTACATTATTGGAAGTTACAAATTTCTACAGGTATATATATCGCACTCCGTGATTGTTCGAATCATTCAGCACTGCAAGATCGTTCCCGAAAATACAAAAAAGAGACTTAACATGTACGGAAAGGTACTAATTTTCGTGACACTGTCGTTGGCGATTTTTCTACAGGTAAGTCAAGAATTCGTATCTCTATAAATGGTGTGTGCTGGTTCGTAAAATATCAGAAGACGAACAAGAGTGACTCTGACCGACGAGAACGATGTATTAAACCATTAAATTGAAACGAACGAGGCGTAACGTCTCATACGTCTAAAGGCAAGGGTACATTTGTCCACGTTAGACGCGAAATACGAACGCGTAGCGTTCCCACTAATAACGAAACTTTGCAATTTAAACGAATCGGCTCGTTTTTAATTTATATCAACCCTGGTGACATGTTATTTTTCACGGTCGATAATAGACTTGAATACACCATGGATCCATTATTCAGACGTATCGTTCCATGACCGAAAGAATAGAAAAACTTGAAAATATTTAATACCTAGATAAAAAAATTAATACTCCTGTTTCACCAGTTAACACGTTGAACGCCATGGGGGTCACTAGTAACCGGCACTGAGTTTGTTCTAAGCACCATGGTGGTCACCGGTGACCCGCGAAGCCAAGATTACTAGAAACCCATAATTCGAGTACATTTCAGTATTTTAAAATTTTTCAATGTCATCATGGTTACTACAATGGTGTGAAGAAATTAATGCAACGATAGAATACACAAAAATAATTTTATTTATATATATATAACGTGTATGCTTAAATATTATGGACTCATATTGCGACGTGTCGTAAATTCATGTGGTAGCTACGGACAAGCCACGTAAAATTAGCGCGGCGTTCAACGTGTTAACCCATCTACATCTTTTAATATATAATTATCATGAATAATCCGCACACGGCAATTGTCTCTTATTACCGATTGTGAGAATGATTAGCTAGCAACGACTGTAACTTATCGCTAAACGTCAGAAAAGCTCTGCAAAATTTCTCGTGAATAATACGTGATAAAATTCGGAGCTTTTATCTCTTTAATTGATTACTATGTGGAATTTCTAAGCAAAACTGAAGGTAAAATACTGATTGACGCGTGGTGATACGAGTCGAGTGGTTGTTGAACGATGGGTTAAAAATGTCTCTTCCTTTCAATTGTAGATAAATCGATCGAGTTGCACGTTATTCGATGGAGTTGGAGATCATGTAAAACAAATGACTCACGGAGAGGGTTGCACAGAGGGTAATCATGGTGATATGTTAACGATGTTGGGGCAGATTCGAAATCTTACCGAGCACGTCTGGAGAGCGACGATGTCGATGAAAGTTTCTGAGAAATCTAAAACTGGCGAACCTCATCATTGTGACTGTGAGCATCAGGGTGGACAAGGCGGTTTATTTGAAAGATTGCGCGCTCATCTCAGAACGTCTTTTCGTATAAAGGACAGGTCTAAGAATGAATAATTATATTGATAAATAAATTTATGTGTTTGTATGTGTATGTATAAGTGTTCCGATATGTCAAGTGAAGTTGAATCAGGTGTAGAACAATAAAAACAAGAAAACGTATGTAATATTGGAAATTGATTATCCCTGTACATTCCCAATATCCTTTTTTTTTTTTTATATGAACTATTCAACTCCAACACACTTTTGCAATGTTTCATTTTAAACACACTTTCGTGAATTTACACATTTTTATTTATTTTACTGATTTGCTTTATAGTAACACGAGTGAAATTTGAATGAAACTGGCTGCACCACTGGACTGCAAAGGGTTACTGTTAGTTTACAGGATAATGAAACTTTTGAAGCACTTTGATTCTGAAAATTTTGTTGTGAAAATTTTAAACGTAGTTCTAGAGATTTTTATGCTATTTTAAAGCGAAACGATGCTCACGTTATTAAATTTTCTGGTTAAAAATGTGACATAGATATTAACCTATTTGCATCCGCACATGACGATTGTCATCTACTATTCAGTGTGTAACAATTCACTCGCTTAATACTCTTTCAAAATCGAAAGTACGAAAAATGAATCGCTGCGCGGTGATACACGCGATTTATTAATTCCTGATTAGTTTCTGATTTGTAAAGTTAGTATCGTATTTAGAGCTGTGATGCAAATGGATTAGCAGAATAAAACTATCGCCTCGATAACGCTTCTTTTCTTCATAAATCACAGTTTCATCTTATTCTCAATAGGATGAAGTATTTAATATGATTCAATACACCTTCCACTTTCGTAGAATCAAGTCACTTCCAGTCTTACTCGCACGATCGGTCCAAAACATCGCGAATGTATTGTACTTTCATCCTAGAATCGTACGAGCTTTTCCATGTAAAACAAAGAAACACGAGGTCGAACGTACAGCGTCCATTTCGCGAAAGTATCGAATAAAATTCTGGTTGGTTTCGGTGTTACAGAGAAGAGAGAGAGAGGATGATCGTGTACGGGAAGAGTCGAAAGAGGAGATTCAGATGTGGAACGGACGAGCAAACGTATGTTATCTAACATGTGGCAAAAGTCCGTATCGAGCTGATTCGACACAGTCCGTTTGCCTAGTGAAAGCGGTACGGTAATAATTGAGTTCCAAGCTTAATCGTATGGTTTAGGTTCGGCTTGTTTGCCATGATTTAACCCAAACTAGAGGTTCCGCCAGCCACCGGATCGTTCTGATCGTGCAGCTAGCTAACTAGATTAGCCGCGATAAATATAACTTTGTTAATAAACGTTGCACTCTTGTTCGTAACAATACCGGAGTTTCAACGACGTTGTAACAATAGGGTAAACATTTTGGATAAAATGTTGCATGGATCGAAGATAATTCGGTCTAAATATCGATTCCTGTACGTATCATTTTTCTTTCCCCTGTTTGGTTCGTTTTCTATGGTTGTTCTTTTTACTTTGATTCTTTTATACTGTGCAAAAGTGTACTCGAGCCGTGTGTGAACTGAATTTCATAGATTAATTATAATTGTAGCAAGATGTGAAGCGTAATGTGAAGAACGAATGGATTATTCAAATCGTTTATGTAATAGTGATCTTGACGACATTTAAATTTATTGTTAAATAATCAACCTCGGATGAAGTATGATTACCCGACATTGAAAGCCTCGGTTGAGTATGGTTTCCTGGATTTGTGTTAGAAATTTGAAACAACTATGAGTTGTAAAATAAAAAATGTACGTTTTCGGTGGAAAGTTTCTGGCCACTTAGACGCAGCTTCAATTCTTGTAGGAAATAAATTAATTAATCGATATAAGGAACTAAATCGTTACAGGGATATAATTATATTTTTAACATATAACGAGTACTGTTAATTCAAAGGAAAAATGGTAGATGGCACGGTAAATTTATATTCGCTCAAATATGTTTGACACTTTTAATTTTGAGGATAGTTTTTGCCTCTTGACTGTGAAAAATTGCCAATAAAAAAGAGAAAAACGTGTAAAATATTTTTTTGATAAATACTGTATACCAGTTTCATTAATATCGGTGATTATTAATTAGAAATAATTTCATGTTAGTAATATTTTTACGGTTAAACACTAATAAAGCATGCAAGCAACTTGAAATTCACTATTATTTCATATCACTTATAGAAATCGAAGTAACGTGTTTGTTGAAACGCGAAGTAAAGTGAAAATCAGAAAATAGTGTAAAGGTAGCTTTCTTTAAAGTGTCCTAATATTCGAAACACGCTTTATGCAACAGTACATCGCAAAATTCACAGAAATATTAATCATATCCGTTTTTTCTTTCATTTTTGTAATCTAAAAAGATTTCTCGATCGATCACCAAAATGTTAAGCGTAATTTTTAAGGTGAAACTTTTCTCCGGGAGAGTACACAATCGTTAAAATAAATTTTCAATAAATATTCAACTGTCCCATCGTCCTCACGTTAACTCCACACTCTAACGCGCAATAAAGTCAATTATAAATATCCTTATTATTTATTCCACGACGGAAAAACGCAATTACAATTCGACATTGCATCAACACGTTCTACTTTCTATTATCGTTTACCGCGACAGCAGGAATCAATCAGAGTGGTCAAGCTATCGCAAGGGAAACAAATAGAACCAGCTTCTTATCTGTGCTCCGTGTTTTATTAAATACAAAAATCAAGGTACTCAAAGAGGTAGTAGAAAAGCAGAAAAAAAAAAGAAGGAAAACAGTATACGTAGCCATTGTATTCACCACCAGTACATATGTAAATATCTATGTATAAGCTGGCGAATAACACGTTGTTGGCTATCAATGCCAACCGCTTGCAAAGTTGGTCCCCGGTTGTCCTTGCACAACTTTTCCCTTCCTTGTCCAGCGTTGACGCGAATCGCCAACGCAATGTCAACGAATGCGCTTGTCTCGCTGTTAGCATACTCGCGTGAAACTCTCTTTAGAAAGGCTCGCCATGAAGCCAAGTATCTTTTCTGGCCATATGAAAACAAGAGCTAGTCTATTGATCAATTTTCTTCTCTCTCTCTCTCTTCCTCTCACTCTTTCTCATCTTTGCAGAAACAACGAACGAAAGAGAAGAACATGTAACAAGAGGTTGTAGGACAGGTTACAATGTGTACAGCGGCGGTTTCAACAGCAACGAGGCAATACTTCCGGCGGAAATGGTCCCAGAAGGGCCGGAAACCAGTGCAGACGGTGCAGCCGCTGCTGATACGACAACGTTACTTAAGGGTGCCTTGGTGACTGCGATCGTTGGTGTAATCAAATTAACCTTAGCCGACGCGGAAGCTGCCGAGCTCCCGGAAGTTGCTGAGCTCGAGCTGAATGCTGAACCCTCGATCCTCGTTGACTCTGTTGCGTCTGTAAATAGACCGGTTACAGAGATCTCGTGTGTGCAAATAGTATTGATGTCGCTTAGTTTGTGGATTCTGGCTAGTGTAATTGTTGTTCTTCGTAGTTCCAATGAAATGATAGTTTGGTAATGTGCTTGGGTTCCGACTAACTGCGCGACATCTCTTGCTTTCGTTGACGAATAAGCGTTATTCTAGTCTGTATTACATATCTTCTGGCGACGAATATTAGTTCGAAAACTATTCGGTGAACATTATGTTACAGGAGTAAGATAATTATAATAGATTTTGATGTTAACCCTTTCGCTTTGGCTCGTTTGTAATGAAATGTGATCGCTGCGAGAGAAACTCTTCGATCGCGAATTGATACAGGTAGATGGAACGGTATGATGATCGGTACGATGATGCAAAATGGTTTGAAAAACGCTGATAGATATATTTTCAAGAGGAAATGCAAATTCGTTTCGTTGATAGTGAATTATTTCGTAAATAGCTCCGTCTGATTCCTCAGAATCATGGCTTTTTATATGAAAAATCGTGCAAATTAAAGAACACCAAAATGCGCATGATTCAATCAGTTATTTAGTTAAATTCACTTATTTCGATGTAAAATAAGTTTCATATAACGTGGTGGTCACCCATGGCCATAATTTTCTAATTACTTAGAATGGCTAAAATAGAATAAATATCATCTATTAAAAAATGTTGAAAAAAGCGAAAGTTACGATGCGCTATATTAAAAGATTTCAAGGAGAAATGAATCTGACCATCGCAATCTTTGTGGCAGTAATAAAATCAAAATTACAAATAATTCCCATTACTCTTAATGACATTTTACTGTTTTTCCTGCATCTTGCGAATACCATTGCGAATATATTAATTTAGATGGCTGTATTATACGACTCTAGACGAACAGAGTTCATTTCCACGCCAAATAAAAAAGTCGATTAGAGTACTACATATTTATAGATATATGAAGTTATCATGTTACTCGCCCTGTACATACGTTCTTCAAAGCGAAAGGATTACCATCAAAATAATATCGAAAAATGAAAGAAACTTTACTCTTTCGTAGCAGCCATCTTACCTGCCAAGTTCTCAGATCCATCATCTGTTCCTTCCACAGTTACCGTGGCAGAAACTGACGCATTGGCAATTGCAATAGAAGCTACGCTCACAGAACTAGTTGCATTCGAGGTAGCAACAGTCGCAGGTTGTTCAGCTGTCGCGGTAGCAACAGTGACGATTGGTAATGGCGGAGCTGTTGGGCCAGCGATAATTATGGGTCCGGTAGAGGGACCTATAACAGCCTTAGCTGACGCTATGCCTACTGTCTCGTTAATTGTCGTGACATTCGTGGATGTTTCCGATGATTCTTCTGCGTTTTCGATTGCAACACTCGCCTCTGCTGACGCTGACGCAGCAACGGTACCTTTCTTTGCCTCTATGCTAGCTGACGCCGCGTTATTGGTCTCTGCGATTGCTACGGAACCAGCAGACGGTGCTACCAGAGTTACCGGACCTGCTGAAGCTCCTTTAATGAGCACTGAATCTTCCACTTCGTCCGATACATCGGTTTCTGTAAATAAAGACCACAAGTACTTGATCAATTATTTACATTCGTTCTAATTTTATCACGGCTGTCATATGCAGATATCTACGCGTGTTCTAGTGCGTGTATCCGATTTTATAGATCTATTAAATCGGTAATTGGCAAGGGAAACGGGGCACTGATAAATTCTTCGCTTTACGTACACTCGTAAAAGTCGTACGGTAGTAATAAGATCCGACACCGTGTCGCGTTTCCTCGTGTAAGGCAAATACCTTCGAATCTGACCTAATCGATATCCTCGTAAATATGTTCGATAAAAGCTACGAGTATTTTCGAAGTATACTTGCTGAATTTTCTTTCTGCTTTGATTTGGAAACTTTTCTTCGAGATTTGAATTTTAATCTCAAGATTAGTCATTACTTGGTGGCGTCGCGATGGCAGTTTGTGGGATCTTGCTCGACGTTCCAGGCGATAGAATTGTCACAGGACCAGAGGACGATCCTTCGACGATCGTCGTTCCTGTGACTGGTCCGGCAACGACGGTAGCTTGCACCTCCTTGACCGGTTCCGTTGGCAACAGACTCACCGCAGGTGCGACTTCGTAAACTGGTGCAACGTATACCGATTGTCCGACGCCCACAATACCATGATAGGGCCAGCTATTAACGCCGACGGATACCAGAAGAAACGATGCCACAAACCGTAACTGAAAACGTACGGATAAGGCGTGTGATTTATTAAGACGAGTGTGTCGAGAAATTGTGCATTACAAGAACGTAGGTCGACGGTGACACAATAGTTCGAATACTTTCTCGTAATCTCGCTCGTAAATATCTCGGTTATTATTAACCCTTTCGCTGCGTCAGATAGCGAAAGATAGATGTTCAATTCGCAGTCATAAAAGTTTTGTTCAATTGTTTACAGAGGTTTGAGCATTTACAGTTCCTTTCGGTAATTGAAAGGGAGGTGTTCAAAGGATCAAATTGAGGATTAAGTTACGATAAAAAAGAATCGAAAGTGTGTATAGGCATCAACAATAGTGAAAGAGTTAAACGAGTCTACGAACACCATCGCGCAGGATCTGTTACGATAATCGAGCGTGGATATCCTTCTTTATCGGCGAACATACTGGAAGGAGAATCTATCGACCAGTCTCTAATGAATCAGGATTTGAACTTTGACCTTCTACGTTCTCGATATGCCTGTTTCATGGCTGGTTCGAACTATGTAACCTCGTAGATGCACTACTTCTGATCAAGTTTCATACTCCTAACACGTACTATTATATCCTCTTCCATATACATGTATGTACGTACGTATATATCCGTGTTAATAACTTTCGAAACGATCGTTTTCGACAATGTAACATCGTTCGCGATATGGAAGCTACTGCTGATACCATTGGTAGGTGAAATCAGCAGCTTCTTCTCGTGAATTACACAAATGTCATGCTTAACGAGGATAACCAGGTTTTGATCATGATGATTTAACCAACGGCAGCGATTCATCGTCGTCGAGTCGACGCGTCAACGGGGGTTGTACCAAAGTGATTCGGGAACAATATCCGGCACGCATCCGCAACGGCCACGGATAGAGTTCGCACGCATCGTGAATTTGCATAACTCGGTTTCCGACAGACGTGACGTGCATGAACACGTCATCGCCGCCCCGCGGTTACGTCCCCCTACGTGGACAGCATTCGACCAAAAACCTTTTACCAAGGTGGGATGAAAGCTCCTCCTCAAAGAAGGAATAACGTCGTCTTTGCTACCTACGTGCTGGCTAACAATCGCGACTGATCGAGGAATAGATAGCCCATCGGAGGGTTGTTTGGAAGGAACGTGAAGATGTTTGAAGACGTGTGAAATTTGAAGAAATGAAGGAAATATCGAAGAGGATCATTTGGAGAATTATTAGCGATACGTTGGTCATTTTGATGAATTCTTTCGAAGAGTAATACAGTAGACAACCGTGAAAGTTCTATTTGCGAGTTCCTACAACGAGAATTTCTATAACTCGGCGAAAATATTGCGACCACTGTTTCTATGTAACGCGATTCATCCTACAACACGCTAAATAATAAAATGTAGGATTTTTACGTATTTAAAAATTAAATTTGCATTAGTACTGCATTGTACACTGTTTTCTTCATCGTTACCAATCTTTTTTTATTTGCGAATTTCTATAACGTTGTAAAAATATTGCAACCACCGTTTCTATGTAACGTGATTTATCCAGCAACGCACTAAATAATAAAATGTAATAATTTCTTGTATTTAAAAATTAAATTCGCTTTAGTTGAGCATTATACGCTCTTCTCTTCATTGTTGGCAATCTTCTTTTGTTTGCGAATTCTTATAACGCGCCGAAAATATTGCGACCACTGTTTCTATGTAACGCGATTCCTCCAACAAAGCGCTAAATAATAAAATGTAAAAATTTCTCGCATTTAAAAATTAAATTTGCATTAGTAGAGCATTTTACACTCTTCTCTTCATCGTTGTCAACTTTTTTCTCTTCGCGAATTCTTATAACGCGCCGAAAATATTGCGACCACTGTTTCTATGTAACGCGATTCCTCCAAACAACGCGCTAAATAATAAAATGTAAAAATTTCTAGCATTTGAAAATTAAATTCGCTTTAGTTGAGCATTGTACACTGTTTTCTTCATCGTTGTCAATTTCTTTTGTTTCATAATTGCTTTCCTTTTATTTAACTCTTTTAATCAATACCATATGTATGCCATTTATTTAAAGGGAAAACTGTCCTGTTCTATAAAGCATGCAAAATAAACGTCGACATGGAAATAATCATTCCAAATATATTACTCCAGATTATTCCCGATATGCGAGAAAAATTCTCACACAGCACGATTTCCTGTAACGTGAATTCATGCAAACCGTAACGTATTAATCGCGTTATACAAGAGTGTAGTATATTCACATAATTGTACAACGTTTGGGGAATATATATTACTACCTTCAATTTCTATATCGAAACATTTCGAGATCAATAAACTCGTCCTGTATGTATAAACAATTGTAATACCAAGAACACGATATAAACGAAAAATCAATTAAAATCCTGATTAATCAGATTACCCTGTTTCACGTGTGTACGTACAAGTAATTAGAAAGTTAAAGATGAAAAAATTAGGAAGCATGCAACTAGCGATACGTTAATCTCTCTGTATAGTGTATTAATTAATAGCTACTTATTATAGTGAAAGCGACTATTAATTGCAAAGGTAATTGCAACGTGTACATTAGTAAGGTTGTTTCGATGCATTAACACGGTGATATTTTGGCGGTCTGCATGTCGGTCCATTATCAACTCTCGCGACTCGCGACGATCGCATTTAAACGGAATCAATGGATTACCCGTCTTAATCAAAGTTACAGAACGCGGCCATACGTTTCAATTATCCAACTGCCAGCTACCACGATGGCGGTCTATATATCAGTGAAACATTGGTCAGAGACAGGAGGCCGTTCATATTTCACAGGACGACACGAAAGTGCATTACGAGCTAACAGATTAAAGTTTTCTCATCAGAAACTGCTTCAACGGATTCTTCTCTCCTTTACCGTATAACAATCCTTACTTTTCCTCCTCTTTCTTATTCGCCGTTCCTCTTATTCCTCTCTTGAACCGTTTGTCCACGCTCGATGAGCTGCGATAAAGTTTTCCTCTCGCGCTTACCGGTAACTTCATGGCTCGCCTGGTCCAGCCACGCGTTCCTTTTCTCCTATTGTCTATCCCTCTATTGTCCACAGAATTTTCCCGCCACTGTTCACCGTCGCTTACTGATCCATCACGAACCAACCTGAACCCGTTATATACCCCATTACGTGTAACCTCCGTGTGATGGGTAACGAAGAAAAAAATCACCACCGCGCCCTGTTTTCTACGCGCAAAGACGCCGGACTCTTTGGAATTCCTCGAGCTGGAAACCAGAACAAAGAGCGACTTGTAGCGGCTGGTATACGATTGCTATTGAGACTAGTCGTGGACCTGTTTGCTGGCAATGTCTACTTTCGATTACTAAGATTGCGACCAGAGGAATTTGATTTTTAGGCAATTTTTTGAAATTTAATTTCCTTTTTTTAAAGAATTCTTTTGTGAAGTGATTATAATTGATTTCCTATTTCACGCTGCAGTGGTTCATTCGTTGTTTAATATCTCTGCGTGTGCAAAAGTTGCAAAAAAGTGCAGATTCTGGTTAGAAAATTAGGAATACTCAGTTTTCAACATTTTCCATGCTTTCAATAAGATTTAAAGAGTTGAACGTTATGGAATAATAATCCTTCTTCTGTTTTGATTACACTATATACTTTAACTGTCGTATTTTGTATGCAATTTTTTTTATCAAGTTCTTTGCTTTTGGAAAATTTTGCTAAATATTGAAAATTCTTTTTTTTAAATCGTCTGAGATAGTGATTCAGACTACTGCATATGCAGTACGTTATATTTCTTTAATTTTCCTGATCAACACAATGGAAAAACTTATAAGTAAAATTATCTGTCCAATATATGCTCATTATACATACAAGAATCCTATTCTCGATTTTCTGTTGCTAATATTGATAACACTTCGTCAGTATACATATCAATACTGCACAGAAAAATGATTAAACATCGAAATTAAGATCATGAAGAGTGCTCATATCAACATCCTATGAGAATTCAGACCGTCCGCGGACGTGTTAAGTAAATTATAGGCATTTCGAATTGGATTTATATCTGAAGGATTACTTGACAATTGGGATACGAGGATTTTCTTCAATGATAGTAATTTTCTGACGGATTTGGCTTTATGACACATTGATAATTAATAAAACTTGGAGCTAAATTGCGTCCAAGCTTTTAAATTTCACTGAAAACTCGAAAAATGTCTGATTCTAATTTTGTTGATCAAAAGCTGTAGAAATTTCCTTTGAACTACCTTCCAAATGAAAGAATCCCATGGATTTTATATTCATCGTCGATCTAATTTCTTATTATAACAGGGACACCAGAAAGATCGAGAAAACATGGATTCTAAAGCTATGCTAATCTATTCAAACGCGACACCTTGAGGAATACAAGCATCCAGAGAACCGTCGAGTGCGATCTGTTTCGCAAACGAACAATTACGCTATATTATCGGAGCGCGCGAGCTCACCGAGGAATAAATAAGCGTCGTGGAACAGGGAGAGAAGCAAGAAGAGGAAAGAGGAAGAGAAAAAAACGGAAAAAGGAGAGAAGAAAAAAAGGGTCAGATGGAAAAATGGTGAATTGGAGGCGCGTGGACACGGGCAATTGCTTTTCTATGTTGTAACAGTTAACTAGACTTTCAAGGCAGCATTTCCTGCTTTTCTGTATCGAACCGATCGAGCATTTTAGTCTATCGGGCTGTTGCAGCGCGTATTCAAGGCCGTCTCACGCAGAATCGAAAGTCAATTTCGCAATACTTGGCAAGGATTGCATCTTGTAACGCGAACCCTAAATTCTACCCGTCCCGTCTAACCGATAGATTTTTACATCCTCCCCACCCTTCCAATCCCCATCAAGGTTCCGACAAAACAACCGTATACCCTACATAAAATTCGCAAGATATGCATGATCTTAAGAATTTAGAAAAACGAAAAAAAAAAATAGAGAAAAAAATATATATATATATACACACAACGAGTGAAATATGCAAATAACCAGTGGCCCCGTTTCAAAGCGAAACTTCTGCAACATTCGCGAGCCGTTGCGTGTGCAAACACACGCGCGAGCACTCTCGCACTCTCGCGCGAGTTTTCTGATGCAACATTGGCAGTGTACGAGTTCATCGTTTTAGATCGCTGTCTTGATTTACGGATTCAAGTCCCGACCACGCCCGCTCGCGACACGCCGCCGATAGCCTGGCTTAACGTTATTGAAACACACCGACTGACACGCGTTCGTACGGGGTTGATGACGTACACGCTACTCTACTGTATAGGTAGGGAAAATAAGAGTATAAAAGACAAAGTCGTGGCTTGGATTTTCATCAGTCGCTTGCGATTTCTAGTTCGAAGAAGCTTAAGCAAACCAACAAAAAACCCCCCGTCAAAATGAAATTCCTGGTAAGAAATTGATCGACGCGATCGAATCGACACTTTTCATTCAATATTCTAACACTTCGATAATTATCAGGATCCAGGGTGGAAGGATTTAACACTGTGTAGTGGCATCACGTTGATGTCTCGTAAAAATTCTCACATTTATTTATACTATCTTCAAGATCTCGTGTAAACTCGAGTGACAGAATCAAGCAAGAGTCATTGAAATTTTCATGTTTTAATACCATGCATTTTAATTATAATATGAACGATCAAACGTTTTCTACGACATATACGGATGTCAAAGTGTTAATATTAATTAGATCGATCGTATTTGTTGTTGTATATTCTAACATGTTTTTTAATTATGTTGATTTGACGCGTTCTCATTCACAGTTCGTCCTTTTCGCCATCGTCGCCGTTGTAGCGGCTTTCCCTGAACAAGAACGGGAACGCCGTGGAATCCTCGCTGCCCCAGCCGTGGCTGCCCCATGGATCGCTGCTCCCAAAATCGCTCCAGCTGTTGCCATCGCTGCTGGACCTAAGCTCCTCGCGGCGCGTATGTAGCTTCACTTTTTACGAATTAACTCCTCTGTCGTTCGAGAAGAATCTGCCTCTAACTAATGGAAATTTCAATTTCCATTCTTCCTTTTATCCTTGTTATTTTTGCCTTTTAATTTTTTCAAGAAGAACTTGTACCCTCGATTTTTTCATGGGATATAGAATTTTCTTTCATCTTTCAATTTTTTCTTTTTGTTCGTTAGATTTCAATTAACGCTATTACTCGAGTATTGATTTCTTCAGGAGTTTGTTTAACGTTGAGTTTTATAGGAAAGATTGATAAAGGTGATGATTAAATATAAATTTTTGTGTGTCAATACAGCAGCCGTTGTAGCCGCTCCCGCCCTTGCTCCCGCGTGGGGACTGAAAGGATGGTAAATCGCTATTTAATATCCCGGCGTAACTGGACCTGAAGTATTACAATGAACATCGACGATGGGATACCTTCCCATTGCCCTAAATTCAAATTCGGCGATTGGTCACACCCGTCACCCCCGTTTTGGCCGCAACACCGATCGATCCCCCCCCGTAATCGGCATCAATGGATAAATTCACACTCTCCCCCCTTCCTTTTTGATATGTAAATTTCGTCTATCGGTTAAATAAACTTATTCTAAAAAATTACAAAAAAAAACAACAACAACCTGTGTTATTGTTCGAACCTGAACCATTAATTTAGTTATACTACGAAGTATTAACAACGATTTTAATTAAGCTTCGTAACGTATCGCGTATCAAACGGAAATTTATCGTTTACGTTTTGTTCAAATTGTCATCATTCATCGATCGATCTTTCAATTTACTTATTAATTATCACTGGCACATTAGTTAAGCGTTAATGACGTATTCAACGTGTAAACATTTCAATGGTATGATTAATGAGCTAATTATAAATGATAGAACGTCGATAACAGCAACAGCTGTTGTTCCCTGTTTGTCTGACGAATCGTTTTGATAGACTGGGTCGAGCAACATGAAAAATAATTGAAGTTGGATCATTAAACGTGTTGTATCACTGTTTAGTACAAAATGCACCTGATGTTGTTCTTTTTATAAATGTGGATCTGTACAGTTTGGTTTTTCCTATCTCGTTTTAGAATCTATGGTGTACACACGTTCGTTGGATTTTCTATTACCGTGTAGCAACGTTGTAAATGAGAAATCGATATATCGTATCGATATATTCAACGATGCTTAAGTGCTTATGCGTGTATTTCTTCGACTTCTTTGTTAAATTCAATGGAAATAAATTTTGTTTCTTTTCTCCGTTACAATGTCTTTTATTTTTAATTATTTTATCCATATCGTGGGGTCAGGACTCTGTACTGAACGCATAGGAGTGCAATGGAGAAAAATGCAAACGGTTTGTTGGCTCAGCGCGAAAATTTTAGCGCAGCGAGTCAGTTCGGATGATACAGGCTCGATTCATGCAGATCGCGTTTCTTCCGTTCATTATTTAGAAGTGCATGATCGGATTCTTTATTGTCACCACGGTTGCGCTGCTTAATACTTTCTGACTTGAAATGAAAGAAGTGCTGTTGCGCTACTTGGCACTTTTCGAATTGAAACGCAAGAAGCGTGATTGCTCCGTTTGGAATTTTTCGACTTGAAACGCAAGAAGTGCAATCGTACCGCTTAGTGCTTTTCAAGATGAAACGAAAAGGACACAAGCGCGCCGCTTAGTACTTTTCTTATTGAAACGTAAGGAGTGCGGTCGCTACACTTGGAATTTTTTGACTTGAAACGCAAGAAGCGCGCTCGCTCCGCTTGGAATTTATCTAATTGAAATGCAAGAAGTGCAATCGCGCCGCTCAGTACTTTTCAATATTAAACGAGAAAGGTACTAGAGCGCGCTTGGCACTTTTCGACGTGAAACGAAAGAAGCGCAACCGCGCTGGAATTTTTATCCCGATTTTTGTAAAAGCCCTTAGCACTGAAACTCCTAATATAGGAGCCAAGGAAATATTTAAAAGAGCAAAGCAAAAATTTAGAATTCGCGATCTTCGGACCGACATGCGGGTCCTCTACGCCTATATTCAAGCCGCCATTTTGATTTCCTCACTCTTATAGCTCCTTTTCATGGATATGGAGGCTTCGATCCTATATTAATC
Source organism: Anthophora plumipes (assembly GCA_951804975.1). NCBI lineage: Eukaryota > Metazoa > Arthropoda > Insecta > Hymenoptera > Apidae > Anthophora > Anthophora plumipes. Next base: position 20,735,403 of record OX638117.1, on the reverse strand, counting down.
AAAATAGTTCTCTTTCTCAATTTGTGAACGAGCAAATTCTTGCGGAGGGTAGCAGTCTTTGCATGAAACAGTTATTACAAATGAGATTCTTTCGATTGTACATTGAATATTTCCCTCCTAGAGATTGCAACTTGCCAACCTGTCCAGATTTATCGCGTCAATTATCTGTATAAGTACCGGTGTCTTAGTTAGAATGGACCACACAAGTGGCAACAGTTCCATTATTTCGCGTATCCTTTCATTGGTTACACGTGGCTATGGCCGAAGGAACACCAGCAATGCGTCTAACAATCTAAAGTAATTATAAACTGGAGCAACTGGTCCTGGAGGAACGGACGAATGCTCGATAACTTTTCTACCCAACCAATGTAGGCAACTTTAAACTCCAATTAAACTGGGGAATCGTTTTAGTTCAATTAGTAGGATTAGGGAAGTTCGAGGATTAAAAGTGTTCCATGAGAGAGAAAGAGAAAGAGAGACAGAGAGAGAGAGAGGAAAAAAAAGAAATAATAGCAGCAGTTATAGTGGAGCTTCATTTATTAACGTATAAAAGCGTAACAGGGGCGATGGCTTAGTTACAAAGGAAGATATTCGCGGAAGAACCTCGGAGAAACTCGAACGCGTTGTCCGCGTGAATCGTAACAATGAACGACTCCTCGATCGTTTCCACATCACGCTGTTCGTCGGATCAAGAAGAATCGTTCGCTTGAAACAACTGGTTGAGCATTCGATCGAAGTCCCGCGGATGGAGGAGTCGTTGAGAAGTCACTTGCATGTTCACGAGGGAGATCGTTCCAGTTGTCTTAAGCTTTTGTGAGAGGGGGTTGAGAATCCGTGGTTGTCGTTCACGTTCTACCAGAGTCCTAGTACACCAGCTCCGGGTGCCACCACTGCTCCTGAGGGACCAGCGACGACCGTTGGACCTTTCGAAGTAAAACATTTTCTCACATTTCCAATCCTTGTTCACGTAGAAACTTCGAATGATAAACGACGCTTAGCTATCGTTGAATTTGATCCCTTCTACAATCTTCTATAACTATCGACAATGTTCTCTCCAAAGTCTGATACGGTCGTTCGAAAATCAAACGAACCTTAATCACCGTTATTACCCCGGGAATAATCAATTGAAACTCCAGTAATAACCCCGTTATCTAGTATTACCGCAAGGTAATCTGGTCTATCAAACGATTCTACTCGATTACCGAAGTTCCACGCGTAAATTCTACGTACGATCGAAGGTAGTTCGGAGGTATTAGATAAGCAAGTTACCGGCAGCCGGTCCCACGACAGCAGCAGAACCAGCAGAGGGCCCGACAACCGCGGCAGAACCAGCAGCTGGTCCAACAACAGCAGCGGAACCTGCAACAGGCCCGACTACAGCTGCAGATCCAGCGACAGGCCCAATGACAGCGGCTGAAGGAGCAAGTGGTCCTGCAAGTGCCACTCCAGGTACCACTCCACCAAGCACCACAGCACCGTTGTGTCCCCAGGCGAGAGAACGACGCTCACGGTCGGGGCTGGCTGACGCGACTGCCAGGGCGGCGACAAGGACGATCTGAAACGTAGGTTTAAACCGGATAAAGATCTTCTGGAACTCGTGATCACTTGTTGAGAGAATTGGACGAGATATGTGGAACGAAAGATGGTTAATTTTAGAAATATAAGTTTAGAATGATTAGAGTACGTCTTCTAATTCTTCAGTGCTACTTTTCAGCGATTTAAAGCTGCAAGTTGACCAATTTCTTCTAAATTTAAATAAAATGTATTATTTTTCTATGCCAATACAAATAATTCTTGCAACCTTGTTGAAGGCTACGTTATATTGTACATGAATATATATATTTTTTTTCGTTATGTAGGATGCGTTATAGTGAAGAAATAAAGAGACGTAGAATCGTGGCGTGTTAGTCCAGTGGCTATAGACGCTGTTCCGTTATTATATATATTTCCCTTATTTTATCATTTTCTAAATATTACATGAATTATCGTTATTGGTCGAATTGGCCATATTTGCGAGTATATCTTATGTATATTAAGATAGAGTGAGAAGGAGCAACAGACGAATTGGACGCATTCAGAAAATTTTGCAAAATGGAGAAATTCTTTTTTTCAGGATACAATCCACATAAATTCTCACTGCCTTCCAAACCTGTATTTTCTCTATTTAATACTAAATTGTCTATAGCAGCTTCTAATAAATTATCCGCCATAGACAAGGAATTGGATAAGAAAAAAATAGCGATTGTGACTGTTTTAATTACCATAACTATAACCTTAAAGAAGTTACTCTCATTTTCACCGTATTTCCTATATTAAAATCTAAATTATTCATATCAGTTTTCGATTAATTACCCGCCGCAGATAAAAAATTAAATTTGATCAGTAACGACTATATTATAATATATATATACAAAGATTCTACTACTACTACGTACTACAACTATTAAAAACTTAAGAATGGTGTCCTTTAGCATAAATTAGGCTACATTGTACAAACTACTTCTATTGTCACAAAGATTCTTTCGACAATTCCTCAATAGATCATTCTAAGCATCTGGTATGCCGAACAATGACATAATGCTTTCGTAATAGTCAGCTACTATTATAGATCCCAGCGCAAAGAACAATATGAAGGAATGAAGAACAAGTTAGATAGTATCTTCGAAGGAAGCTGTTTGCGTTATCTTTTACAATAAAAAGGATAATCTCACCATGAACTTCATGTTGATTGTTCTGTTAGTCTTCAGCTGGCTGGTGACTGATGCTCAACCCTCCTGACACTTCGGCTTATATACGCGATCGACCACAATGTTGGAGGTCTCCCGATGCAACCTTCAACCCCAGCCATGGAAAGTGGGAATAATAAACGAGACAGGGTGCGGTCAACGTTGCACGGGATTAGAGTAGGCGACACTGGTGAGTTCCGGGTCCAACACGTCACACGTATATAGAAGCTGTTATCACAACTGGAGACGTGTGTTTCAGCCTCGAATCGTGCACTCGTGAGCATAACCAGTTACCGCAATAACGGTTGTTGAGAGGGAATAGAATTTTCCCTGTTGGTTAGCAGAGGCGAATTCGCTGATCATCTCGTTCGAACCACGTTTTCAGCACGAAACTACGCCCGCTTTGATGAACATTAATATCTAGACTGGCGGCAGTGTACGCCGGTGTTATAATTACCGTACGATACACGAAATTCTATGTAACAAATTTGTATTTGTTTGTGTATGTATGTGTATTAGTTGTTACAGAACAATTGGTACCAACGATGTTCTCCGTTGTCAATTTTAACGAATCCTTGTTGCATCCTGCGCGGACGTTAAGAGACATGTTTATCTTTGTTTTGATGCTGCCAGTTGTAATTTAACGAGCTAAACAACTGTTTAATAAGCTGTGTATGTGGGCTGGTAATGAGCCACGGTGTTTAACTGGCGAAGAGATTCTGCTGGGTTTAATGCTTGTAAATTGAAGGAATTGGAAAAGTTTTGTGCTCTGGTGCATAGAAATCTACGGCAACAGCCGCGTCGGTTTGCGTTTCTGCTGCCGAGTTGAATGAAATGGCTGACAGTTAATTTTGTTAACAGGTTGCATTTACTTATGTAGGTTAAACAACTCGGCTTTTTCAGAGAAGCTTGTTCATTTAAATGTGACATCTTTAAAGCATGTATTTCTTTTTTTAATTTTATAATTATACAAATTGTAATAGCGAAGATATTTATTTTACACCCATCTGGTAATCCCTCCAACAGAATGAAGCAAACAAATTAAAATTTTAGTAATCAAATTTTAATTACTTTGCAACATTAATTTAGAACATAATTATTAAGCGTGGAAATTAATTTTTTCCGACTGGATTTCGCACAATTGGTAGAGCCATTCAAATCGAAATGCTCAGAAGCTGCTAGAAAAATGGCGGACGGTTACTAATAATAATAGAAATCATTTCAACGATCGATCCTTCTCCATTTCTTTTGAATAAAACCTCGATTGTCCCCAAAAGTCAGAAAGAATTCATTTCTATCTAATTTCTCTTATTACAAGCAAGTGGGTCGCGAAAAATTGCCGTTTGCGGAAGTGGGTCTCAGTTCACAAAAGCTCCCGAAGATAATTCCAGAGAGGTTGCAAATACAGAGAAGCTGATGAGAAAAATATTGAAATCGTTTGTTAATAAAGTTAAACATACTCTTGAAATTATATCATCGTGATCTGTAGACCATTGGATTTACAGGAAATATATCTCGATGTTCCAAAGCGAACGGATTCAATCCAAGAAGTTGGGTGAAAATTACAGAACACGTATCACACGTGATATCAAATCGCAGAAAGGAAACAAAGCAATATACGCTCGACAAAAAAAAAAAAGAAAGAAAGAAAAGGAAAAAAAAGAGAAGAAAGAAGAAAAAGAGGAAAAAGGAAACAAGCCAAATCAATTTCCAGTCACGAATTGTCGAGAGCACGTGCACGGTGAGGCGGTGGTTGGCAAAGGATCCGAGTGGCAAAGAATAAACGAGTTTCAATCGCGCGGGTGCGAATAAAACAACTGAAGAGGCCCCTCGTTTCACCCTCGCCCTTTCATTTTGGCTTCGAACGACCCGTGAGCATTTTTTCCACCGACAATTGCCACGATGCCCACGGTAATCCGTCCTTTGAATCTAGACGCCGTGGACGACGTAATTGCGCGCGTCGGATTTGGGAATTGTGTGACCTACCAGCCGTTACGTCGCGTCGTCCTCATACGCCTTTTGAAATTTACGAGCCGTAGCTAGGTTTTCGCGAAACGTTGCACTTCTCCAAGAGAGTTCTCGCTCTTCGACGATGGAATACTTGGCCGGAACTTCGAAGGAGAATGTCTACGAGTTGCTTGTGCAGTTAAGGGGAAAAGTTCCTGAGAAAAGGATAACGAATTGATTTTCGTTCGGTTAGATTTCAAACTTCTGTGTAATTGAAGATATTGAACGAAGTTTACTGCACTTCTGATTTTTGATGTACTGTCACTGTTGTTAATATTTGCACATCCTTCATCCCCTTAACCTACTATTTCTTTGGCTGACTATACATCTAAGCATCAGCTATTCACCATTTCAATACCATTTTATATAAAACAATGTACTATAGATTAATTACAAATACCAATCCTCGGTCTAATCAATTAAAAGAAAAAATAGAATTGAATTTAACGTTTGTTACTAATATAACTATTTTCGTCAAACCTTTCTTTTGTAATTGCTCCAAATGTGAGTTTTTCTTTTTTAGAAATTAGGATTAGTTTACTAGATGATGTGTACAAATTTTGAAAATATTACAATTAGTCGAAATTGCAGAGGAAACAGCAAAGCTCGATTTTTAAAACATTTTTATCTCTATTGAAAATTTAAAAGGAAATGTTTCGTGAATTAATGTGAGCTGTATAGATGGTGAAAATTGACGAGATGTATCTATAAAATAATGATTGAAAATAACATTTTTGAGAAGCATGCACATTAGGGCGATCCTTATTAATAGGAGAAATTATTCATTCCTATAACGATACGTAAATTTTGACAAATGCAACACTAACTTCGTCGAGGATGTGTAATTTAAATCACACACGAACATAACGTGTGATCTAATGCCTACCAATATCAGAGTACACTTTGACAACGAAAAATGCTTCAATCTCGACGATTTTTTTAAATGGCCGTAACAGTAAAATGGTTATTCACGATTTCTATTATTCAAGCATCCTCCTACTATTTCCTATCCCATTATTTAATCATTCGAATCAATATTCCTACACCTCTATGTTACCCGCAACTCCCAATCCCCATCGATTCTAAACCAATAACCATTTCGACTTCTAAACCAGCCCCCATAATGAGTCCCCGAGCCGTGCAACAATTCGCCATTCGCCGATGTCGCATTTTCCAACAGCACACCGACCCGCTATCGCTCTACTGGGTCATTTTATTATTCTATTACCAGGCAGTTTCCAACTGGGCGGAAGTAAAATTTGCCCATCGACGTCCAGTTCTCGTAACACATTCGCGATTCGCCGGTTTACGTGACCCCTTCGACAGCCCCTGGCAGGCTAGAATTTACGCCTGGCGACAAATCCAACGTTCCATCGTCCTATGAAACGAGGAAAATCATGAAAACCGAAGTCGAACGCCTGTCTATGGCGCTTCAGAGATATTGAAACGTTCGAATTTCTTTGTGACGGATTCGTAGAGGTTAGATATCTCTCTGTATGTCTCTTTCCTTCCTAAAGAGTATTCGTTTGATTCGTAGGCGCCGCTCTATCAATGCATCGTCTGCCCTTTGTATCAAAGGCTATCGATTATCGATGAAATTTCCGGTCCTGTTTGCGTGACGTTCGATCTCGTTCTCTTTCGCTGTTCCCTCCGGGGGATCGTCCATACTTGACACACCACTCGTGTCACCTCTTTTCTTCGCTATAGAAAACACCGGGATTATTAGTGACGACGTTGGGATTCCGATTAATATTTCTAGAAACGAGAGTAGGTCGAGCGGATGAAAATCGTCGACGGACGCAGCCGATCGTATGTCACAGTTTGATCTTTCGTCTTTCTTTCATTTTCTTTTCACTTCCTTGACGTATGAAAGGCTCGGAAGCGCGAAAGGGTGCACGAAAGCGGAACACATAGCAGCCAGGTAAACTTTTTTAAACCCGTTCTTTGCTGTACCGCACGAAACGGTGGAAAACGTCGTCAATGAACAGATTTTCCATCTTCGTAAGTAATCCACGTTATCCAAGTCTTTGTATAAAGGTGAACTAAAGAGACCCAGTTTCTAAATTGCAGGTTTATTACCGCGAACACGTGTGTATACCGTTCAAAAGTATGTGAACACTTATCGTGCTCATGAAATTTGTGATATATCATGTATGTTTTTATTATTAAATAATATTTGCTTGATTAATTCTATTATGAATATGTACACTATTAGAGCGTGAGTTTCAATCGATAATTCTTTTCTCTCTGACGTTATTTGAAATTTTCGCAAAATTCTTTAAACACTTGAAAATCAACTGTTTACTGTATGAAAGTTTAATGCAGTATGAAATTTGAGAAGAATAAGATGCCCGTATTATATTCATATATATATTCATATTTTCTATCGACCGTTATAAAAATTTCAGAAAAATGAGTTTCCTCATCTGAACTCTAAAATTGTGGTTTTTCAGAATATTTTAGAAATGAAACTAGATTTTTTCTTCGTGAAATCGATTTATTAGAGACAACCAAATTGTATATTGTTAACTTACAAATTCGGATATATTCTCGTCATCATTCCATTAACAAAAGTGAGAAAAAGTTGCTGAAAAATAGTAGCAAATGTTTCTCTATCACAGCGATACTTTGAATTGTCGATTGATTCGAAACGATTCTTCAAAGCATTCGCGATCTCTCCTTCTCTTTCATACTTTATCACGGATGAACCGCTACGAATCAGTCGATGTCGATTTCATTATCGTCCAACGATTAAATAACTATCTATTCGCTTACAAAGCCGATCCTTTCCTAAATTAATTAATCAAGCTTGGAACGCTATCGAGTTGCCTATTAAATTCAATCGCTTGATTTTTCTACTTTCTTCCATTTCGTTTGTCAACCGATAATGCTACGTTCAGCCGTAATTAGGCGGTAGAAACAATTAGCGGCGTTAACATTGGCCGTGGTCGACCAACCGTTGCGATAATAAAACGTATCTCGGGCAAACGTTTCGCTAGATGAAACATGCGTGTGTATACGAGTGTGTATACATGTACATATATATGCAGAAGTGAACAGGAATAGGCGAGAGACGAATTAGACTCGAATGTCGTCGCGTATGTTGGCTGACAGGATTGCAAGAGTATGTACGTGTATGTACACGAAACCATAGCTCGATATTGCGAACACCGTGACCGCTAGATAGTAGCTGCACGCATGTAATTTTGTCGCACTATTATGCTCATTTCCCTGAACATACCGTTAAGCCGTCGCATTTGAAGGACAAAATACCTAGCATTTAATTAATCGACAGATCCGTGGTGCTCGTAGATCCGTCGCGTATGCATAGTAGCTGGTGTTTGCATGTCAGAGCTTTGAATAGCAGCTATTGGAATTGATCACGGAGAAAGAAATACTCGTAATCTGTGGTTGTTCGTGTAAAAGTGGTTTGATTAACCCTTAAAGAGATACTAAAAGGCAGATTATATTTAGGTCCGTTTGGACCTGGATTAGATACACTCCAATGTATATTCTTCAACAATTTTGTCCAAATCTATCAAATTTTTCAACAGAGAAGTTACATCAAATGTCGCACTAACTGTACTCTCGTGAGTTACGAAGCTCCAGGAATTTAGTCGAATTGAATAAAAAAAATTCTTCATTGGAATAGAGTATTTTATTAATTGCACTATGCAAAGGGAAATATTCCGGATACCAAGTTTAAACTTCCTTATGGTATTCACTTAATTCGTATTCTCCGATGCATCAATCTCCAGCCAACACAAACACGAAACCCGATCTCATTAATCCTTCATTTTTCCATAACGCTAATGTCATTCAGTTTGTATCTCTTGTTGCGACATCGATTATCATGCTTGACATCTCGAGCACCATAAATCCGTCGCGTGCTCGTGGAGGACCGTTATAGGTCCTTGAGGAGAAAATCCGTTCCACTCTCGTAGCCGCTGCTATTAGCAGCACGGTAGCTGTTCTATATTGTCGAAGGAAAAAGAAAAAAAAGAAAAAAAAGAAAAAGAAAAGAACATTCGATCGACCAACCCGCTGACATGTTAGCCACCGTACTTGACAGTGAACCGATTATTCTCGCATAATTGCGTCTCGCGGCCACGCATTGTTCACCGACCAGTTTAGTTTCGTCATTCGTTTGTAGATTTTCGCGCGTAGGGGAACGATGGATGCACACAGGTGCATACATCTCTTTCCTCGTCTACGGGACCCACTCGTGTTCCACGGCAGAGGTGGTACGTTGAAATATTCATGAGAGGGATGTCAGAGGAGGTGGAGGTAGATCGAAGAGACCGAGAGTTGTCTCTAAGCGCGTTCGGAATCACGCTTGCAAAATTATTCGTACGTGCCTTTTTGTGTGGGACCGTTCCTCTGCGGCTTCATTCGAGATGTATCGAGCGTACACGCTGATCGAACTTACCCGTCGTAGAATGAAGTTTTCAAATTATTCGATACGATTAAGCGTGAGAAGGAATGTATCGGAGGTATTCGAAATTTCGAGATAACCAGGTCGATGATGAAATTCCTCTTTAATATATCGCTTGGACGTCTGTACAGGGTGATATTAAAATGAGAAACTTTATTTTGCTGTTTTTAAGCATGAAAAAGTGTCGTATAAACGTAGGTTCGAAAACACTTCCTTTTCGAGATTGTAGACACTTGTTGCGTAGATCGAAAATTCGCTAGAAATTCGCTAGAAATTTTAATTTCTGCTTGTAAAAAAAAAAAAAAATGCAAAATACACTGGGAATTTTAGTAACATCAACACGAAGTATGTAATGGGGTAGAGAAATTTTTTTAAGTAAGTTTTAACCCTAGCTCAGCCAACTCGGGTCACTTCTGACCCATCTTTCTGATAGCGTAATGACGGCTAACGAGATTTGAGACTTTCACAACGAATGTCTTCAGACCTGCTTCGGAAAAAAGTATCCAAACGACAGCGTTTATCGTGTTCGATACCATTCTGTTTATATTTTTCTGAACTTACGAAAAAGAGTAATTTAACGAACTACCAAAGAATTCAACAAACTATTAGAATATGCACCAAGCAAAATTTCTAAGAGGTATGTTTACTATCTTACATTTAACTCGTACATACTCCAGCGAAATATAGCGCACTCAATTTCAAAAGAAACATGTATAAAATTGAATCGAACAGGAAGAACGCTATCGTTCGGAAACTTCGTCTTTTAACTTTCATCCTTAAGAACGATAGAATACGGTACCAAATTCCGTGTCACTTTATACATAGACACAATTAGAGTTACAGAGGGTGATGTACTACCAGTAGAACTACAATACATAGATCCATTTATTTATATAATCGAACAGATACATTTCGTATAAGTGTACATATTTTCGAATACATATGGAGGCAGTGTCAGTGCCAAAACTAGGAATAAAGTGGTCTCTGTAGTCTTGAATGAAGCTTGAGGTATATCGTAAAAGGTTGTGATTCATTTCTTTTTTTCTTAAGTAACTACCAAGCATGGCCTCCAGCAACAACCGCTGAAGAAGATGCTCCAATGACCGTTGTTTTCGTTACTGGGCCAGCGACGACCGCAGAAGTTGCTGGACCAGCAACAATCGTGGCTGCTGGTGCAGCTAAAACTGCGGGCGCAGCTAATGCTGGTGCAAGAAGACCATTACCTAGAATTTGGTTTACTTGTTACTGATTATCGAGCTTTATGCGACGATTTTTGTTTAATAAAAAGGATGTTAGATTTCGGTACGTACTTAGAACTACGCCAACACCAGGGTTAGCAACGACAGCAGGTCCAGCAACAGAGCCAACGACAGCTGATGGACCAGCTACAGCTCCAGTGACTAAAGTAGGACCAGCAACTGCTCCGGAGACCTTAACTGCTCCAGCTGAGGCACCAGCAACTACTGTTGGACCTACTGCTGGACCAACGACACCCACGGCGCCAAGCACTGGGCTCAAAATGGCGCTGGGCGCGGCTGAGCAAACCGACACAATGGCTAAGAGCATAACCTAGTATATAATTAAAGAATCTTTTCAGTATGATCATCATTAAGTAAATAACTGCTTATTGTACAATTGCATTATTGTAATTGACGCTATTGGCAATGCAGTATGTATTTGTATTACGTAAAGTGAATAATTTTAATAATTCATTTAATAGGATTGCATTATTATTCTCATATTGTTACCAAACGAACATGTCACGAATGAAATAACTAGGCATTAATTTTAGAATATTTGTCCTATGAACAATTTGTTATATTGCCAGTGCAAAGGCAAGGTTTTTTAACTGTAAAGCAACAAGGTACAAACATGTTTTTCGCGACGTTATTTAGAAAGATATCAACTATTTTCAGCAGAAAATAATTGTCAAGCAGAAGATAAAAGGATAAATGTAGTTTTAAATTCAATACGTTAATGGAATGATATTGAATTATGAAAAAATTGTTTCTTTTGTTTCTTAAGTATTAGGAATGTTCTATTCACAATCTAATAGTTGCCAGAGTTGAAAGGAGAATAAATAATTTCTTTGTACACTCTTCAAGCGTAAAAAATGTGTAAAAATTAGTGTACGATGTGTCTCTTTCCTTTTCTTGCCTTTTTTATTTTTTTTATTTTATTTTTTTTACGATTTAGTACAGTATAGTTGTAGTCCAAGTATCTTACCAAGAACTTCATGATTGCTGTTTCGCTTCTTCACCGTGTTCTATCACGTTTAATTGCGAGACTGTCAATTAACCCCGTGATATCGGCTTTTATACACCGCATTGACCCTGAATCTGCCGCTTTCCTGGCATTTTTCCATCGGGTGGAAATGTCACACACCGTTATCGAGTAACCAGGCACGACCCATTTCCATACGGAAGAATTTCACCGTGGTCATACGTGTCTGTGTGAGGTATTAAACGCGACGACGAGAAGACGCCATCGCGTAGTCCCGTCTCGCGAGGCACGGATTAATTGCATACAACCCTTTGTGGTTTGGTATCGTGGAACGTGGCTGGAACTCGCAAGCGTCATAACTTCGTGTCGTTTACGTAAATCGACGTTGCTTCTGGTTATCCTTCTCTCCATCCCGGACGGAATTCGCCCTGTGCAAACTATTTTACTTAAGGATTTGTACTTGTTGCGCGTCGCCTCTGATTTTACAGTTAGAGATACTTTGCGATGCTAATTCAACTACGAAAACGTGCTCGTATCTCTCGCGAACTCGTGTCGATTTCCCGCGGATTTTGAAATTGTGTAATTGGAAGAAGGTTTCTCAATTATTCAGCTGATTAATTAAAATCACTTGAAAGACCATACACTGATGAAATTAATTGCTGTGTTGGCGAAAGGTCATACCTGAAACAACCATTGATCACAGTCTTAACTTGGAAGCCTGCTCATTGTCATAATTCCAGTAATCCTGGCCGTGAAAGATTTAAAAATCTTATGAAGGAAGGTGAGTAATCAATGAACATTTGTTAGAAAAGTTTCAAAATAAACGCCATAATTTTCTGCATAGTCCTCTTAACAGAGGATACCCATGGTTTCCTCTTTTCGAGGCAATACTGTAACAGCTGGTACGAGGATGATGGAAAAATGACTGAGTGTTGAGTAATATCTTATACAATTGATAGGATGCTTGATTCTTATAAGGTTCTAAAGTGACGTTTCGCGTACTACTTTTTTACATAATCCTTGTCGCAGCGTTTTCTTTTTCTTTTGTCTGTGTGTACAGTGATTGATCGATTGTTGTGGGAGGTAGAAATAAGGACTCGAGAAATTCTAAGATACAACTGTTAGATAACTCTAATGGAAGAACAAATAACGGTGGAGGAGGTTTGCAACCTATAGAATTGTGGGAAATCCCGGAAAGGAGGGAAGGATCGTGAAAATAAATATCGATGCGTTCTTATCTGTGTTTATAGGAGGAAAGTATTGTCTAAGTCTTGAAATTAACTCTTTGAGTACTCAAAAACGGAGTTACAATAGTGTTTTAACTGTAACAGCTATTCATGTGTTTGTCCATAATGAATTAAATTATATTAAACGTTATTGAGAAAACATCAGCTCGTGAGAGGCTGACTCGATAATTTGCATGACTTGAAACATTTGTTTAAACAAATAAACGCTGCCTATAGAGTAACTCTTACTGTTTATACTCGAAAAAAAAAAATTGTTTAGAGCTGGACTATCGTTTTTCATAGATCTTTATAGCTTTACTAGAGTTAGATGCGGGCATCTCAGATTTAACGACTAGCCGTACTTGTTGCAGTTCCTCTGAGGCTCCCTTTGACATGGTAATGCGCTAATAATTTTCTCCAGTCTCCAAAGAGATAACAGAAACAAGACATACAAAAAGGAGCATCTTTGCCGTTGCGTTTCCCTGGTGTGACAGTGATTGAAAACGGAAATTGAAGGATGAAAGGTTCGTAAACAGGTCGACGTGGAGGATATCTACAAGGATCTCGACAACGATCGAGAGAATACACGGCTGATTGGTGAGACGTTGAAGCAATTTCCTACAATTACAGGCAAAGGTGGTACAGGTATCGTCCCACGGCGACGATGACGATACAATGGACCGTGAAATAGAGGCCGGCCACGCCACTGTGTTGACGATAATATTCCAGGGAGTAGAACAATGCTTTAATCCTCGGGACCAGTAGTTGACATGATGTGCGCAATGGCCGTCTTTCCTTTGATCTCTCGACTGTGAAATTGCAGGTGACATGGTTAGGTGTGAGTTTGTGTTTGATTGGTGTCCCGATGGAATTTTCTGTAATGGTAATCTGTCGGTTATCGACGATTAATATTCCTACATCGTAACGAGAAATCTCACACAAATTGGTATCGGTTCTGTTGCAATTAAATAGACGCACGTTCTCAATAGGAGATCGTTAAAAATTTCATTCAAAGAGCAGTCCCCTTTCTTCTTTTCTTTTGTCTTTTTTTTCTTTTTGCTTTGCAATCTCTCTCGAATAATTTCATTTATTTTTTCGTTGGCCAGCACACAGGACTTGTTAATTATTTAACGAACAAAGACAATACGGAAACTTTCGCGGCAGCCAGCCACGGTAGTCGCAATTACACCGTTGGGACGTAACCGTGCTCTCGAAACTTTGAGGGACGTTGTTGTCCTCATTACAACGTTTTGTCTTCTACCTCTACCGAACTCGTGGACACGTTAAACGAACTTGTTCACCGGGAATAATTGAAATTTACAGGATGACGTTTGCCTGTATAAATGCACACAGGTACACCTTCAATCTGTTTTCTTCGGGTTCAAACCGGTACACGGGGGCAATTATAATTTGACCAGGAATGATTGTTCATGATACAAATTCTGATACAAAACGAAATAATCCAAGTTTCTCTCCAAAGTGGCATGCTTTTATTTATTACATACAACAGACATATAAAAGATACACATTGTTATGTACACAGGGTAGATATAAAAAGATACAATGATAGAGGTACTAGCGGTAAATGACGGAGATCGTGGCGCGGTCGGTTTCAAAATGGCAGGCATCGGAGGGAGATCAGTCGAAGATATCGTTTAAGGGGTTTTCGGGTATCCATGGTGTGCGATGTAGAGAGGGAGAGAGAGAGAGAAGTTACCAGTGGCCATCGGCGCGAACGATTCCTCCAACGCCTGCTGGTCCAGCTGCTATGCTACCTGATGGTCCAGCAATTAAAGCTGGAGCAGTAATAGGACCGGTGAGAGCTGCGTGTGGCGCAGCTGGGCCAGCTAAAACAGCTCCTGTGAACGCGTTGAAATTAATTACAATCGCTACATGAAACACACATAAAAATCAGAATAAAAACCGAACTTCTCGTCGCGATACTTTCGATGCGGACACAGCAATAGGAGTGGCAAAGGAACAAGCAAAACGCGATTCATTCGAGCCGAATAATAAACGTCAGTAGGTGAATAAAAGTCGAGCTACCATGCGTGGTTGAATTTATCGACCATTGTGGAGGTCGTTCGTGGCACATGCATCTTACATACACGTTCCTAACAGCGAGAACATGCTCTTACGTTGCAACAATATCCAATCAGCCTAACCGACAGAAGAAATACAACCGTTCAAATCACATTGTACCGCTTATCTTCTGGTAGCATTCTAACCTCTTTGCCAACGCGAGCAATCTTTTACCGTTATCCGAAATATATACTCTACTAGACATGGTGAAAATTTACGAGTTTACTTACCCCAAGGGTTCACAAGAGCAGGAGCAGCTAATGCTGGCCATGGAGCAGCTGCAGCCCATGGAGCAGCAGCTGCCCATGGAGCAGCACCACCAGCAACGCTACCAGAAACTAGAGATGGTCCAGCAACTGCACCAGTTACAACAGCACCTCCATCAACAGCTCCAGAGAGACGAGCAGGTCCAGTTACTGGTCCAGCAAGGGCAGATGGTCCTACAACTGGTCCGCTAAGGGCAGCAGGGCCTAATAGAGGACCAGCTAGAGCAGCTCCAGGTGCCAAAAGCGTGGATGGTGCTGCAGCCGCTACTGAGAGGACCGCAAGGAGGAAGACAGCTACTAGGGTGCACATGTTGAGAGGATTTTTGATTATTTTTGGAAGGGTTTGCACGTTTGTAAGCTGGTTGGATAGTTTGCCTCGATGGCTGGATTGGATGTGCTGGCATCTAGCTAGCTCGATGGTGCTTTTATAGGGGCATTGTCTAACAACTGAACGGTGTTTTGCTCCCGCCAACCCCTTGGGCGGGGCACAGGACACGCCAAACATTCTCTGCAGGCTGGGCGCGTGGCCGTTTCCTCGGCTTATCAGCATTAAGACAGTCATCGAAGCAGTGGCGACAACCGAGTAACCGCTTAACGCCTCACAGCCCACCCGTGCCCCCGGAGGTCGCTCGCTCCAATTCAGTTGCATCCGTTTCAGAACACTCGAGCTGTTTTTACGTTTGCTCCTGGCCTTGCTGTACGGCACGGTACTCCATCGAGCAGAAAGATCGGTGTTTCGATATCCGGGGGAAGTTTGACTGTTTAATGGGTTAAATGGCTGATTTTTAGCAGTTGCGGTATTGGAACACGCGCTGGGTGTAAGAATGAGGGAATACGCTTAGATCTATTTGTCTGAATTCTCCTATCTTTGCTATCTTTTTTTCTCGTTTCGGACGAATCGCTCTTTTCCGGGAGAATCTACGACTGTTACTTGGAAGTTCTTGAAATGAAATTGAAAAATTTCGCCATCTTCCAAAAAGTCGATTGAAATAGTTCGAAGATGTGATATAGCGAGGTCGTAAAATTTGTCAGACATTTAAGCAAACATGCTTCAGTTATCGAAATCATCGAATTGATAGAATTACAGACACATAAGGACTTTAAATGATGGATAGAACCATAAGAAGATATCCTTTACTCGGTGTCAATGTATCTTATAGAATATATAAAAGAACAATATTCATACTTATATTAGAATTACGTTATGAAAAGGGATCTTATCGAGGTCTCTAATATTTTAATTCACCTGCTCTTAATATACACAGGTAGAAAGTGAAAAAATTTTGCTTAGTTGCTGACAAATTTCAAATATTTCAGATAGTAACCAATATTTGAAAATCCTGTCATTTATTTATCGACTTAATTTTCAACTTTAATATCTTGCCTCAAACTGTACTCAATTTGCATCAAAGATTAACACTATGCCATCCGGTGACACCACGTTGGTGTCTCGTAAAACTATTTCTATCGTAATAAAAATGCTTACATTTATTTATACATATTTTCAAAATTTCGTGTAAATCGGGAGACAGAATCAAGCAAGAGTCATTGAAATTTTCATGTTTTAATACGATGCATTGTAATTACAATATCACGCGAAATACCAACGACAGACGAAAGATTTTCCACAACACGTGCGGACGTTAAAGTGTTTAATATCATCGTACGTAATCATTCAAACGAAAGTAGAGATACTAGAAGCAGGTTTCATTGATGAGTTCAGAGAGGCTGAAACATCAGGATACGAGAACCTGTCATCACGACCTTCGACGAAGATTCATCTTGTCTCTGTTCTGTTCACTCAATAAAGAAGGAGATCGAATTGGGTGAACGAGGAGGTACTATGCTGTGGTATTGTGCATCCGTTTAGGCGAGGCATTGGATTTCGTTGCCCACGCGTCGTCCGATTGTCGCCTGGAATGACGGTTTCATTGTAGTCGGACAAGCGTGTGTCGCCGCGGCACCAGCCTCGCAATGGATCACCGTACCTCATGCTATGGATCGTTTGGAATATCATTGTTGGGCGTAGCGCGTACTTTCGAAGGTGGCAAAGGTGACCGGCGACGCGATTGTTCGAATAATTGTTCCACGAGACAGTTCCGAGGGGCGGGTTTTTTAATGGCACGCCTCGTTTCAGAGAACAAGGGAAGACCGAGAAGTTGCTTTTTCTTAGAGCTCGAGTCTTGCGTCACTTGTAAAGTAACTCGCTTTTTTCTCAGCTTGGGAAAGATGCTTTGTAGAGCTTCTTTCTTCTTCGTTCTGGAACGAGTTCCTTTTTAAAGATCGATCTCGTTTGCCTCGCTTAGCGACTCCCCTCTTTCTTTCCTTTCTTCTTTTTTCTCTCTTTACAGGTACTTTTCTGATTGATGTGGGTATCGTTAAAAAATTGTACTGCACCTTTTATGGCTTCGCGTCTGTTGGTAATTAACGACGGATCTGTCAAATTCTTCGCGAAGTATATGATAAATACACTTAGAACAGAATCGCTTTTTCTAAATTGCACCGAACGATGTGTGTCTTTTTTGAAAAGTTAGAAGGATCAATTTACCAGATGACGTGTGTAATAAATATTGAAAACAATCCTAGTTGATCGGAATTGCGAAGAAAATAGAAAATGTTGAAAATATGTTTGATAGATTTATGTCGATTGTATAGATGATAAAAATTTCATCAAAAATTCAATTAAAAAAACATTATTCCGTTTTAAATTGTGTTCGAATATTAATGAAAGTTGCTGAATACATGTGTTTAATTCTTCTCTACGTTTTAGATCGTAAAATCGATACTCGTTGTTAAAGTGTCCCGATGTTGAAATTGAAATTTCACGAAGTCGGAGCGAAATATCGAAGTCACAGGTTAGGGAGCGATCGTTCATAAAGAGAATCGAGAACAGGAATATATTTCTTGACGTGACAGGTGCATAAAGGAACCGTCGGATCAAGATATTTGATTTACAGCAGTGGAGCAATTTTTACACGCGACTATGCGCCATTTTCGGGTTTGCGTATAGAAATGTGGAAAAATAGCAGCGCACTGGCAGATGTGTCACGGTGGATTTTTCCAAAGCTGCATCGTATACTCTTGTCGCTGGAAATGATGCGTGTAGCTACGTGTAACTGGTTTACCATTACAAAGCCTGAAAATGGGAATAGAGAAGGATTACCAGAATCGTTTAGACAAGGGAACGTGACCGAGTTGATTGCTGTTCCGGCAATGTTCGTCGTTGTACGCCATACTGCTTTCCGATCGCTCTTCCGATTCATGTTTGCGATATATGGAGGATTTGTTGGAGAGTAGCCTTAAAAATTTCTGTGAAAGACATGTTGAAACGTCCGTACTGTAGAAATCTTAAAATTATTAAAAATCAGATATATCAAGTCATAGGTTACGTTCTTTTTCTCTTCAGAGTTGAAATAAAATTTTTCTTTCGCTTTTTGGGATTAAATATCACACTATAATCAGTCATTTTCTTTAAAAATTGCACTGAAATATTAAACTTACTCGTGAAATGTGTCAGTCAGGAAAATCAATCAGTGCAGCTTGAAAAAAAAGGAGATAAATTCAGCTCTTCAGAGTGGAAATAAAATTGTTCTTCTTTTATAACTGAATATCGTATTGCAGCTATTCGAGATGCACTTAGAATTTCGCCGAAATGTTCACTTTTCTCGTGGAATGTGGCAATCAGAAGAATCAAGGAGGAGAACTCGAAACAAAGAATATACTCATTTCTTCAGACTTGAAATAGAATGTTTCTTTCGTTTCTTGTAATTAAATATCGCAATATAGCAATTGCACTGAAATACCAAACTTATTCGTGGAATGTGTCAAAAAAAGATAAATTCATCTCCTCAGAGTTGAAATAAACTTTGTCTTCTTTATAATTAAACATGACATTGCAGTTATTCGAGATGCACTTAGAATTGCGCCGAAATGTTCACTTTTCTCATGGAATGTGGCAATCAGAAGAATCAAGGAGGAGAACTCGAAACAATGAGATCGTATCTAGATTTTTCTGTCGACGTAATCTTTACGGGAATCCAACGCAACGGACATTTTTCTCCATCCAGTTGGGTGCGGTGTCGGTGTCTCCGATTCGATTCAATATTGCGCCATCCTGTTTACACCTTTTTGCCAGAGAGCAACCGAGCTTTTTCACCCCGTCACGGTCCACCAGATCAACAGCCCCGCCTTTACCCCCCCGATAAGTTCACCGACCCACGTGTCCACGTGTGTCGCCTATAAAAGCTCACTTAGCATCAGCTTGTACGGCAATGTTCCTCCGTGATGGCTGATGGAAAGTCGCTGCTCGGAATCTTGCTGGCCTCCGTCGTCTCTCATGGGGACACTTTATGGCTGTCAACCTAACTAAAGGGAGGGAACGATCGAGAAAATGCCGCGGGTTCCTTCGACCAATCGATCAATCTACGTTTAATCGAATTATCCCGTTGAAATCTCTCGAGAAGAACGGACGATCATGGACGTTCATCTCGGTGTCGTATCAAAATGGCGTCCACGCGTCATCATCTATCGGCGATAAGAAATTCCCATAAGGTAAGGTAAAGAGATCATAGTTACACTCGTATCTACATATTGGAAATAAAGTTGCCGGAGACATCGTGAAGGTGAAAGATCGATATTTTTCATCATAGTAGACTCGGTGAGAAATCAAGGCTACGACGTGTAACAAAACATCCGCGTTTCTCAATTTCCGTGACTACGTTGCTACCGGTACGAACCGTGAACACAGACAGAATACAGTTTTCGCGATGTGAATAACGATCGAGAGAAACGAAGGCGAGAGAGCACGGTGGTGTACACGCGTCGAGATTTATCCCTTCGTATCTGGACCAATTCTTTCGCCCGAGAACACACCATATATAAATATCCCGGTTTACATCGTTGAAAAAGTAACGAGTTATCTCTTCGCCAAGTAACACGTGTCCGATGTTCTTTAGCCGTCGTTTAAATACCCATGGATCGAAAGGCACGTTTGATCGATTTGTATAAACCATCGATAGGACGTTCGTATGAGAAACGCACATAACGATCCTGTAAAACATATCTCTCTTCATTGCCATCTTTTTCTTCTCTCTTGATTTTTGTATTCCCAGGCCATTCATTCGGTGCATCGTCGATGGCGTATCGAGGAATCATGGATCCCAACGATCGACACCTTCCTCGATCTCCGGCAACTCACGAGGCATTAACGATCCAGCCGCAACCATATCTACCTCGTTATCGGCCACACCTTCCCATAGTTCGCGGCTGTAACAGCGCACACAGGGCTTCGCGAAAACAATTCGACCTTCTTGGCTCTTTATATTACAAGCCAGACCGATCCGTTGGAATGTCGAACAGTAGTCGACGATCTGTCCTGCTTGTAATTCCTGTCTCGAGTCACTAGAACTGATTTATCGCGACCTGACACGTTTCTTCGTCACCTTTTGACAGGGGAAACGGTAGAACAGAGAGTTCTGTGGGATGGTGTACGGCTATGTTTTCACGTTTCCTTGGGCAAATTTATTTGTTCGGGGAAACGATGATATTTTAAGCTCGTAATTGTGTTTAACCCTCGACTGTGTCTTGGTCCACTTGGTCACGAGAATTTATTTTCTATCGTCGAGAAAATAATAATTGGAAATTAAATATGAAAGAATGTAGTCTGAAAGATTCATGGGAAAACAGCTAACTCGGGTCCAAATTGACCCAGACATAGTCTCTAGAGCGGTCCAATTATCTGACGGACTGATCATTAACCCTTTGCACTTGAATTATTACTTCGATTGATTGACTTGTTAATTGAAAAATTCAATATTCGTATACAGTGTTTCATAAAATGAAAAATGTGCTTCCAGCACATGATTTGATGGAATCTTGCTCTGGTGTAAAGGGTTAAATGACAGAACAAGAAGATTCTGAAGATTTTTAATAAAAATGTAAAGATAGAAAGTAACAATTGTTGCATTTGTAAAAAAAAGAGTCACTTTTGTGCAATAATTAGCCATATATTGTGTTTCATGTAATGCAAAAGTATGTAAAGTATTAAAATAGAAACAAGTGCATTCAGTATGGTTTGATAAAATTTTATTCAACTTCCTATTGATTAGTGTAAAGGGTTAAATGGCAGAATGAGAAATTTCTTACATTTTCTTCCTTTCTTTTTTTTTTTTAATAAAACAAGAATCACTTTTCTGCAACAATTTGCATCGGAAGTTCAGCTGATATGAATTTTAAACGACGCTGAAAATGCCAGAGATTTTAAAATAGACTTCTCGCATCGTTCACGTGTTTCTCCTTACGCGTAATTTTTTTCCATTTACAACGCGAATTACGCGAGCGTAAAATAACGCTCTGCTCGCGTCGAAATTTACCCCGTCCGCTGTGAAATTAGTTCACCTCGTTTGTTTCATTTAATACCACGTTACGTTGCTGGAAAATCGCAACAAAAGTACGTGTAGTACAATTCGCGACGTTGATTGTTTAATCCCGATGAAATCCACCGGTTCGAATGAGAGATGTCGCTCGTTTCGAGTGCATCGATACATAATTTGCAACGAGCGAACGTTCTCTACGTCGCGTTTCGAAACGGGAGGCCACGAAGAAAATATCAGCAACATCTCGTATTTCCCTGCACTCTTCTTTCTGTATACGCCGCTGATAATTAAAAGAAATAAAAAAAAAAAAGAAAAAGAAGGAAGAAAAAACGGAACTGGAAGAAAGAAGTGAAAAAAAGGAAAAGAGTGTACATGTATATGATACCTTCAGTCTTCTCTTTCAATAATTACGGGACTGCAATTCTCTCATGACCTATATTTCTCCAAGAACCGTAAAACCGATACGTTTCTCCGGCAACGTGTTTCATACAAATGCCTCCACTCTTTCTCTCTCTCTCTCTCTCTCTTTTTACCGCCTTTGTACCTTAAAAAAGAAAAAAAAGAAAGAGGAGGAAGGAAAATAGAAAATACACGGTGAATACTACAAATTGGAGTTCTGTTGCACACTCAGGTTTCCTCGCGTTCGTCCAACGGTCGGTTCGATCGTAGTCGAGAGTGACCTTTCGAAATTCGTGCAGGTTCGTTGCACTTTCGTCTCGATGACGAAACGGTCGATTGATGCGCCGTAGAGAGGCCACGATTTTCCCATAAGAACGGAACCACAGCCGCTCGGGGCATATTCCTAGATATTGGGGAGGTGTTATCGCTAAATGGTTGCTGGTGATTCTGATAATAAATCTTCCAGGACGTGCAGAAAATTCAGGCTCGCGCGCACTTCGATCTTGGTAGTTCTCACGATCGCGTTTGCTGAATCTCGTGATAAATCGCGCTCGCCTGCCGGATCTGATTCCTATTCTGTATCTAATCTTTGGTTTAACTACTCTTACGGTGTTTAACTTAGCCCTCTTCAAGGTTCAATTGTTGAATTTACCCGTGCATTACATCGAGATTTTAAGAAATCTCTGACAGCTTAAAGGGAACGGTAGCTCGAAGCAGTGCCTCTTAAATAGCCATTGTTCCGTTAGAAAAACCGCTCAAATGAAACGGTTCACCGGGTGAAAAGTATCGTGATCTGTGGCGAGGATCAAGTCGACCTTAAAGAAACACACACGGTAATTGTCGTCGTACAGATTATCGCGATAATATCCCTCGTCGAATCGGTGAAACGAGAACGCCGATAGATAAAACGCGGTAAATCTCAGCGTACGATCTTCTGTGAAATATGCACACGCGTGGTTCGTTAATTCAAGCTTTATTCAAATCTACCTCGCCTCGAACACCTGTGTCCACCGTACTAATCTGCAAATCGATTTTTCATCGTGAGCTCGATGGTCATGAAATCAAGACAATCGTCATGTTTGCTCGAAGATTGACAGACCGTGTCGTAAGTCACGCATCGAACGACCTTACCCTTTTCTTCAACACTGTGTACACTATCGTTTTGGATCTGTGTCAACGGTTCGACTTTAAACCGCTTAGTTCCTTGTACGTTTAATTGTCACTTCGTGGCACACGTTTGTCAAACGTTTCTACGAATTACCACCGGGTGGAACATGTTACACCGATAGAATACAGAGAGAGAGAGAGAGAGATAGCGATAGGGATCGAGGATCGATCCGCGTAAAACGTTTTCTTCGTTCGTTTCGATTGGTTGCACGAGTGGCACGTTTGTTTCGCTGATAGTGCAACCGATACAAGGGGAATTTGAAATTTTATAGAGCGTTAGTTTTTAAATTGGAACTAAAAATTGAAATAGAATTGCTACTATGTTCTGTTTTTTTAAGAGGATAGAACAGCGGGACAGGTATGTGTGTAATCGATACGCGAGGATTTCATAGATCCGCAAAATAGTACGGTTAACGAGTTTACAGGATGAAAAGGATGATGTAGTGTTGGTAACGGCGTGATTCGTTTAATCGGCCGGCGCCAGTGGGATATTCGTGAAATTGACAAAACAACGGGGTGTATGTAATTAATTCGTGTATTATCGTGTGGAGAGGAGATCACTGTTAAAGTTACACCGTAAATACCGAGCATATTTATAAAAGTATAAACTATTTGTAAAATGTATATTCGAGATGTACAAAAATCTTCGTATTTATATTCGAGTTACATTATCGTCAGGTGACTCATAGGTTCGAATGTATCACGAGTGAGGAATGTCGTGAGTTAATTCTATCAATTATCGATGATGTAATGGTACCTTCACTGATAGTTCGTAAGAGTTGATGCAATCGAGAGGTTCCCAAGCTTTCTTTCTTTCTTTCTTTCTTGCTTTCTTTCTGCCAATAGATTTCTTTCGTTACCAATGTCCATGGCCAGTGTGAATCCCACCGTAACCTGTTCCATGGGCTGTAATTTTACCAGAGGGACCAGCAATTACTACGGAACCAGCATTCGGACCGGCTACTGCCGCGTTTCCTGCATGAGGACCGGAAAGTACAGCACCATGGGTAGCTGGTCCTGCAAGGATTGCTCCATGAGCAGCTGGTCCCGCGAGAACTGCACCATGAGACGCTGGTCCTGCTAACACTACTCCGTGAGCACCGGCTCCTGCGTATCCCGCGTAGCCTGGGTATCCTGCGTATCCTGAGTACGATGCTGCTGGTGCAACGTAGCCGACACCTGAGAAAACGGTACAGATTTATTTCTATCGTATTAGAAGGAACATTTTTATTTGAAATATTTGAACTTCGTCAGTTGAAGTTCATTAGTTGAATTCGAATATTTACATTTGATTGGTCGAATTTGAATATTTCACCTTTAATTGGGTGAATTTAAATATTTGAATTTATTTGGTTAAATTTGAATATTTGAATTTTATTGGCTGAATTTAAATATTTACATTTGAATATTTGAATTTTATTGAATGAATTTGAATATTTGAATTTGATTGGCTGAATTTAAATGTTTAAATTTGAATATTTGAATTTTATTCGTTGAATTTGAATATTTAAATTTGAATATTTGAATTTGATTGGCTGAATTTAAATGTTTAAATTTGAATATTTGAATTTCATTGGTTGAATTTAAATATTTGAACTTGAATATTTGAATTTTATTGAATGAATTTGAATATTTGAATTTGATTGGCTGAATTTAAATGTTTAAATTTGAATATTTGAATTTTATTGGTTGAATTTGAATATTTAAATTTGAATATTTCAATTTTATTGGCTGAATTTAAATATTTGAATTTGATTAGCTGAATTTGAATATTTAAATTTGAATAATTCAGTTTCATTTGTAGAATTTAAGTATTGAATTTCATTGGATGAATTCAAATATCTGCATTTGATCGCTTAAGTTTAAACGTTTGAATTTCAATCTGAAAATATGAATCCACACGTTTGAACATTCAAACATTCCGAATTGGAATATTCGATTTCGCATATTTAAATGCGAAAATTTCATCAAATTTCTAAAAATTATTTACCAAGTCCTCCATCGTAGGGGCCACCGTAACCCTCAACGTGAGCCGGTCCAGCGACAGAAGCGGTGACAAGAGCGGAACCAGCTACAGCTCCGGAAACATGTACCGGTCCAGCAACAGATCCAGACAATCTCGACGGTCCTATCGAAGGAGCAGCCACCATAGTCGCACCCACATGAGGACCAGCGACACTAGCTGGTCCTAAAGCTGGACCAGCAACTGCTACCCCATGAGAGTATCCAAGATGACTTCCATATCCTCCGTGATACCCACCCCAAACAGCATCACGGCGTTGACGTGGCGCAGCTGCTACCAATCCGAAGAGGGCTACGACTATCAACTGAAAATATCAAGTTACAGGTAAGTGTTAACAACTTTACACATAATACATTCCAATCAACGACAAACAGGAAAGAAAAGAGTAGAGCATACTTCAAAATCTAATTTATAATCTACCCAAATGTCACTTTAATTCCCACCGTACATATGACGAAACGTTTCAAAAGGGATCTTAAATATACGAAATCACGTTGTTCACTGAACTTAAGAAACTCGAGCTTCTCCTCCATACCGCGTCCTACGTCAGAAAGTCCGCATTTCAATTCTTCCACGAGGATCTTGGAATACTTACGAGGGCTTTCATCTTGCCGACCGACCGATTGCTGAGTGTGCCCACGGACGACTTGGTCGGACTTTATATACTACTCTAGGAACTCGACCGCGCCCCCGGTTGATCCCTTCAAATCATATCCGTTGATGGTGCAGCCTCAGCCATTGTGCAAGAAGGTCAGCATCCGGCACACCCACCCTCGCGGGACACGGGTCCTTTGGTTGACCTTCAATCAAGACGAATCGTTGAGAAACACTCGTTTCCACTCGGAAAGGAATCCAGCTACACGTTTTCCTTCTCTTCTTCTTCGTTGTTTTCCAGTTGATCTCCATCTCTTCTGTTCCACAAAATTACTTAACCGAAGATATCCGTTTCCTCTGTATTCCACCGAACAAGGAGGAATAACTTGATGAGAGAAGATTGACTAAGGTCTGTCCGATCGATCAATACGCTCATGGCGAAACGACTATCCTCACGGTTGACGCATCCCGTCAGAATAGGTTTATCGCATCACGACCCGGTTTTACGAGGACCGAACTTCGCAACTAAAGGGACCCATCTTCCATCCGCGGAACTTGCGATATTCGGCTTTGTTGTCGACGAGAATAGTTCGATCGTTTCGCTGCACACCAGTAATGGAAACGGGTATTCCGTGCGGCCATTCGTGAGAACGCTTCGTCTTCGTTGATCCCCGTGTTTGGTTCGCAACTTCTCCAGCGACTTATTCGATCCATAAAACATTCTGTTTATCATAGAACGCGAGAGAAAAGAAAGAAAGAAAGAAAGAAAGGAAAGGAAAAACAAGAAAGTACAAAACATAGGATATGCAAGGGAGAAAAATACGTGTGTCTTTTACGAAGAGAAGATAAACGGTCGATACGAACGAGAAGTAGAGGAACAAAGGAATCGATTAGCCGAACGGTGTGTAATTAACGTAATTTGCGATTTCTCCCGCGATAAAATGGACGAATAGCAGAGGTAACCGCTGGCGAACAGGCGTGATCTTCAGCCTACGGTATAATTGGCCTGAATGTTTCAGGCGTACCAACGTAATTATCGATTTATTGCGTCAATTAGCATCTTCATTCCCCTCTTCTCCGTCAACCGTCAATTCTATTATATCAACTAAACGAGTAACCGTACAATTTTACTCGACAGATTTTATCACACTTTTTCATTATTATTTTTTCAAATTCCTCGAGCGTCTGCAGTTTTCTGTCGTCGTCTGTTTGCTGAAACGGCTTCGTTGTTCTACAACCGAAACTCGTAGGCGGCCGGTTCGCGTCATCCTTCGGTGGTGAAGCAACCGATCGCGGCAACAAGTCGAACGTCTAACATTATGGGTGGGAAAGAGTCACGTTCTCAGGGATTAATACGGTTTTCTTCTGCTACGTAAGCAGAAGCGTGTAGAGTCGAACGTGACCTTTAATGCCATCGTGGTTGTAGAAAAAGTTGGGTTCCGATCTTCGTTGCTCCAATTATCGCGCATGGATCGATACACACGTATTCTTCCCCTCGATTTCGTCCACGATCGAACACCCATTGAAACGGCGGTGCAAGGAACAAAGGGTTCTCTTTCACGTTCGATCCCTAGATTACTGGTTCTTCGTTGGTGGCTTCTGTGGAAGATCGTGTGAACTAGTCCAGAGCTTCTTATTTGTTGTTACGGTGAAATTGGTCGAATCAAGGGAGGAATATATGGGACATAGTAGCGTCATTTCAGGTTCTAGAAGTTGATTGTTCTTACTGAGGAATTGGAAGTTTCTATATTTAATATTCGACAGATTTAGAATTGTTTTCGAAACGATTTGTATATTCTTATTTATAGAGTTACTGCTGCTGGAATGAAGAGAACTGATTACTCAAGAAATATCTTTCCTCTAATAAAATTTCCGAATGTTGCTCAAATATGGATAAATGTAGAAACCAAATTTTACCAGAAAATATCGTGTAACAACTTCACAAAAAAAAATACCAAAGATTATCAAAGAAATGACGCGTTTTACATTAGAATATCTCTTTAAATTAATTTCTAATATCAATTCTATCTTTTTATTTTAACCTTTAGGCCTGTTGTTACATCACGAGCGGTCTATTTCTCTTGACAAGAGCCTTCTGTTTACATTCGTTACAAGAGCACATGAGTTAGACGTGAGAATACAAGGCGTAACGTCGTGCACCGTGTAGGAGTACGGAATTTATGAATTTCAATATCGGTCACGTGACCGTTTCCATCCGTGGCGGGACTTTTGAAATTCATAGTCGCGCGAAACGAACGAGGGAGGAACGGTTGAGATTGAACGCGATGCTAATGGTGAGACTGACATTTGCAGTCATTGTCTGCGCGGACGCAATGCTACGAGATTCTTATGGGAGCAGAGCAGCCTATCGCTAGCTGCTTCAAGCGGAACGAGAACGTTGTACGTGTCCGAATCGCTTCCAATTTAGGATC
Organism: Anthophora plumipes; assembly: GCA_951804975.1. Lineage (NCBI taxonomy): Eukaryota > Metazoa > Arthropoda > Insecta > Hymenoptera > Apidae > Anthophora > Anthophora plumipes. The sequence continues at coordinate 20,707,449 of OX638117.1, read as the reverse complement.
TACCACAATTTGATTCGTATCAAATTCAAAGTAGAACATAGAACAGCAGTGGCAACATGAAATACTAATCTAGCATTTGGGATAGGGACATTAGGTAATCTTTTAACGAAGGAAAGAGAAGAATAGAAACGAGTTTGAGGAATCCATTGTCAGTATCCAAATAGTTGCAATAATAGGCTAAATTTGTTTGCAAATCGTTTATAGAAATGTATTTAACATGTTAAGCGCCATGCTGATCCCTCTGGACTAACGTTAGACTTCTCGTTTAGGTGATGTTAATTCTCGAAAAATTAACAGCTTCAAATTTAGAAAATAATTCCTGAAACTATTAATGGGTTCCGTTGAAACAGTTTGAATACAGATACGACTTTCCTCTGCAGGCATTATAAAATTACCATTTTTTTCGTTAAATTTATTGTAATATCCTTTACGAAACTTTCTTTGATTTCATTGGGACATCAAATATTTCTCGTAACATTTCGTGGTAACTTTAACTGTTTCTGGAAGACTGAATATATTTGAAAACTTGTACGTTGTACAAAAATTGTACAAAGAAGCTTACGTACAATGGTTTGTGTACGAATGTTACACTTGGACGTAAACGACGTCAAATAGAATATTGAACAAATAATAGAGCAATATTTGTGGTACATATAATGAATGTGTTTGTGGTAAATGTACTACTGAAAAAGTCTTTAACTGTAAAAGTGTATTCATACGTACACATATACATAATATTCATAATAATATACATATAATACTGCTCTTTCCTCGGCAAGGAAAATTTGGAACATGATTATTTTAAAAAGTATTACGTTTATTTTCAATATTCGTTAAATAAAACACAAAAATGTGTATAAATTCGCATTCCACCTTTCTTTATAAAAACAAGTCATTTTAGACATTCCGATAGATCTAGCGTTAATTGAGAATTGTGTTTGCTTAAAGAAATGGGTCTCTTATTCGGCTACTCTACTGCAGTTTTTTTCTTTTTTTTAATTTTTTCGTTTGACAAATTCAGTTTTACCGAAATTTCAAGCTTTCGTTTACGAATCCGCCGTTTCGTGTGCAACGAGCTAGTAATAAAACGTTACCTACGAAATTGCCCGATATTTCGCCCGATCCTGAATTAGATCTGAAGGTTCGCGGGAGGAAATTGAAAGCGCGGAGGGTTGCTCGACAAAGGCGAACTGTTCAGAGGCGTTAATCGGTGAAAGCAGAAGCGGCCTTTCGAGTTCGATCTCGAGTGCAATCGAAAGGCTGGCCACTCGAGGCGTGCACGTGAGAAGCAACGTGAAAATCGCGGTACCATTCGACAAGTAGCCTGTCAGAGTATCAGCAGCAGGGGCGGATTCAGTGACGGAATGACCTTGGCCGCAAAACCTGAGCCTCGTAAGCAGATTCTTCTTCTGGGAACTCGTGTGTAGGAATCACGAGAGTGAAAGGATCATGCCTGATCGACGCTATTCGTTGGCGTCTTCGTTTCTACAACGTTGGCGGGAAATTACAAAATCCTTTTCTACGATTTCACGTGCTCCTCGACGTGCATCCATATGTGACGCTTAGATATTAATATTGTACAATATTTACATGTTGTATTTTTCCAAATGAAATAAACAATTCTCTATCAGTAGAAAATGGTACAATTTTGTAGCGATTAATTAAACGAAACCTTGTAAAATTGCAACGATGCATTTACATTACTCGAATTTATCATGAAAATGGGCCATCGTTATCGAACGAAGTTTTGTTCAACGACGAAGCTCATTTCATAATGGATGAAATCAATCATCGAAATAATTTCCATTGTTCTCGATAACCTGTCGCTGTTTTTCTACCATCGCGAATATTTCGATTTTTAATGGCAGTACTTAATTATGCATCTGGATTGTATTACGAAACGAAAAGGAATTTTGTTCGTTCCATTGATAATTAATATCACCTCTACGTCAACTTGTCCATCTCTTTGTGTTTTTCTAGCGTTTTTTGTCGCTCGATAGACTGGTATATCTGATCGACATTGGGTCATTAACTTCGTCCTTACTTACGCGACAGCCAACGAGTCATCTCTGAACAATGATACGTTGTCCTGGTATCGAACAATTTTCGATTTAGGAGTTTCACAATAAACCTCAGCCAGACCTGAATTTGAAATATGATCGTAGCTCTATCTAACCGTCACGAGAAGTCTTAATGGCGACGAATCCACTAAAAGGGGTTTAATGAATAGTTTCCGGGCACAATGAACGTTCTAAATGATCGTCCTTGTAATCGGAATCTTGACGTGTACTCCAGAAGAAGATGAAATGGTCGCTTTATCGTCTTCGTTCTATGGTTCACGCTTTATAGCCGCTTGTGCCATTGTACCGTTCTAATAAATACTTTGAAGTACGAAACGTTTTATTGCTCTCTTGATCTTCTCGCCTACGTTCTTCTCCATTTTTTATCCTCTCGGTTTTCACCGCACGGAAAATTACAATTTCTTTGATCCTACTATCATTGGTGATTTGTGTCATTATTCATCGTTAAATCCTATAAAATGATATCAGTCATCGCGGTGATAAACGTTTCCAAACATCGTTGAAACGCACATAAACTCGTCAGGTTTGACGTTCTGTAAAGGTAGCGAGCTGGTAGCTTCCGCATGGAAAGTGCGGCAATCTCTGACAGAGAGATTCATTGCTGTGCTCGGTGAATCGCTGCAAATGGTTCGTAAGTGAAGCACGCTAGAGGGACCGTTTACAGCCTATCCGAATTACTGCTTAAAGGGATGATCTGCCACGAGAATTCCAGAATGGTGAGATCACGGTTCGGTTGCAAAGTGAATGGAGAGGCGTAGAGAATTAAATTCGTGTGTCAGTTAAAAGCATCCTCGACGAAATCTTGTCCTCCTTAGTCAGAGTCTTCCTTTAATCTCGCCTGTTCAATTACTTTCACTGTACTCTCGTCTCTTAATGGTCTCCGGGATAGCGACGAGAATTGATACCTGACACGTTCACCAATTTCGAACGAACGATTCGTAATATCGCAGTAAATACTCTGTCGTTTCCATGCTTCATTAGCAAACGTCTTCGTTTAAGCTGAAACAAATTGACGAGATCTGAATATTTATTTTGGAGGAAAAAAGAGGTACAAAGATCTCTTCGACTAACTGTATATCATTAAGGCGGTATATAATCTCGTCCATAAATTTTCTCATCTTCGTCCAAAATTTCCAAGATTTTATTATTGTCAATTACTACCGTAGAATATAATTTCAAGCATTCTTTCGAAAATTCGTTAGAGCTTTTTTCCTTCCAGGTATTAGGTAGTTCTTCCAAATTTAATTACACCCCCGTCCATAATTAAATTCATGTCAATTGTGTTATGTTACAATAACGAGTCTCTGTATTTTAAAGAAAATAATTTTGATCGAAGATGTAATTATTGTAGAAGAAATAGAGGATATGATGTATATGGTAATTGACGTGAAAATATTTAAATTATTCTTTCATCTATGCAGGGTATCTTGAGCAGAACAGTACAAGAAATCCATGGAAAATGTTAAATTCGAAAAATATTTATGCAAAACCCACAAATACGTGAGTCTCAGCATATTTATAGACGTGAGTGTATATCGTTTCAAACCTTTCTTCGTGTAACACGAAAATCTTCTCCACATCTGTACAAATGTTCTTTCACATCACATGTGGAAGACAGTTATGGTTAATCGATGAAGAGACACTCTCTTGATCTTCGAAAGGATCGGTGAAAAATATCAGGAAAAAGATACGGTGGTATAGACGTCCGTTTTGCTTTCTTCGCCGTCGCGTCGATCGACTTTTCCATCTACCAGCGGATTCCATTGGATTCCGCGGGTTAGCACGCATCGAATGGCTTTTATTTTACTCGTGGTCAACTGCAGACTTCGAAGGGAACATGGTCCGCCAGTTCTCGTCCAATTCGCGAGCCTGGAAGAGATTTAAAGCTCTTTTACCGACGGTTAAAGCCGTATTTGTGACCAAGCCCAGCTCGAAAGTTCGAACCTCTTCGGTGAATATGATGGGTCAGCACCGACCGATCAGTCTTTATCTAGATCGACCCTTGTTCCCTGCGAACCGTTCGAATTCTTTGATTCTTCTCGGCCTTCGGGACCGTTTCTCTCGTGCTTTTCCACGTAATACCTTGTCCTCGAGTAGTAGTTATCTAATCGCGACGAAAACGAAGCTGTTCGATTAGTCGTATCAAACGGAGAACACTTCGTAGAAAGGAAAATTATGCGTTGAGTTCGATTCAAATTAGAATAGTTATCTCCAACATCCTAAAAAAGTAACAAATTCTCCATTAACGATAAAACAGATGAAACTCAGCGTACTCGAAGCAAAAATAATTATATTTTCACAAATTCCAATGTCAAAGTTTTGTGACTGGTGTAAAGAATGGGGTTTCATTAAGTTTCAGTAAGTTCCAAGTGAATTTCGTGAGTTATTTATCTCCTTTTCGTCGATGTAAAGCTGTTTTTAAAAGATTAAAGAGATCTCACTTTGAGTTAGTATCATTTATTAATATTTGATATTATAACACAAAGCTTTTCTGTTGTTCGAAGATGAGCAAATCTCTCTAGTGATCATTGTCGAGCAAATTACCGAGTGTTAAGCTGTTAGAAAGACGATAGTCGTGGCTTAGGGTTACCTTTGTGACGTCTGTGTAACGTGGTCATCCATTTCCGGTACACCGATTCCTCAGAAGTCGTCGACGAGTTGTTAGATTCAAGACTCTCGAAGTTGGCTCACGTTTAACGGAATTCTAAGCTTCCTCTGTTCTCCGATCCTCGCTGAGAAGTAACTATTCCTGAAACGTTCAGTCGCGCTTCGATGAGTGCCAGAAAATCGACCTAAGTTCCAATAAAATATACTTTAAACGAAGTTTCATGCACTTTTAGTAAATTGAAAATAACGACAATCGTGTACTCCTGTAATTTAGCGATATGTTGCGAACTTAAATCGCGATGGAAAAAGAATCGCAAAGATTTTAACGAGATCTGAAGAAAACACGAATGTTAATAGATGAAACTTATTTTATCACCGAGTACTCGGATTGTTTGAAGACTCAGTTGTTTTTTCAGTTTGCGTTCGATGTAAAATTGTCTGGGAATTCCAAAAAAAGACAAAGATCTAAGGTGTCTGAACGCGGAGTTAATTTTGAGAGGCGAAAAATTGTAAAATACAGAAAATCAGTTGGTCGTAAGGCAAGAGTGAAAAAAAAGTGTCTATTTTTCGAGAAATTTGGGTAAAAAAGGAGCTCGAACGTGAAAGAAAGAAAAGACTATTTTAGCAATTAGGAACTTCGCGAAAAGGAAAAGTAAAATTCTTTTATAACTTCTCCGCTTCTTCAGTCCATTTTTCCACCTCCTTTGAAAATGAAGAGAAAGGTGCAAAACAATAATCTGTCTATAAAAATTGTCCGACGATTTGGTAACACATATAAGAGGCAGACATTGAACTTTCATAGACTGGAGACATCAAAGAAGGATTATCACCATAAAGCGTCTTGATCTATCATTCACCGCTGTCAGCACGTTATTAAACTTCTATTACGCGTCGTTGACATCGTTCATCGTTGCATCACTTTGCCAGTGAAGTCGTTTGTTCCACTTGAATCAATTTTATCACCATTAAAGGACGAAGCTGATTAACCATTGGTACATCTTGCGAGACGTCATTTCACCGTTAGCTGCTACGAAAGCGAGCGTGGCGAGGATGAGAATTTCACTTGGCGAGGCACGCGACGACGCGGGACGTCATTAGCGCGTAAACGGGCAATTTCGATTCGGATGTGGAACTTTCTAACGAGCGGACGGGGCTCTTGACAAATCTGTCATTAGCAAACCAGATTCAAGGGATCTGGACGCTGTGAACCGTGGCAACAGACTATTCGTTTTGTATCTAACGTTCAATCGAAGACTACACCCTTAGATATTTTCGATAAAAAGAATAGAAGACTCAGAAATCTCGATCGAATGATGTTTGAAGAATTATTAACAATCATAGCGTATTTCGTAGCTAACAGACGATTCCTTTGGTATCTCCCGTTTAATCAATAATAGATAAACCTTAGAGATCTTCGACTGATATTCCTCTAATCAGAATTATAATTCGATCGAAGAATATTTTGAGAATTATCGATAGTCGTACCTTATTTCACAGTGACTTCTTGGAGACTATATCCTCCGTTTCCTTCCAATCCTTCTCTTCGATTCTGAGCTCGTTCTCAGTCCCATGAAAGGGACAAGTCAAGCAGTCGCCGCGATAACGACGAATCGCGGAAATAGTTCGATAAATGTAAATGTCAGTTTAACAAGTTTCTACGGGAAACCTTGTTCTCCGCATTCGGATCGATCCCTCGCGAATATGTACTTCACGTTACTACCCTTTACACTCGTTCCAAGTTTTCCTGTCGCTGTGTTGTAAGTTCCACAATTTCAGCTGAGTAATCAGTCCAGGCAATTCCGATTCGATTCGTTCGAGGAACAACGTCGTTAACGCTAGATTTACGGGGCACGTTAATTTGATGAATTTGGAAATTACAGAAACAATTTCTTCGCTATTATTAATGAAACGATACGAAAAATTACCAGAATTTGTAAGTAAGTTAGCAATAACGATTAAATTCTTTGGTTCCTTCTGGAAACAAACATTTAGCTGCTCGTTCATTCGTGAGAATTCTGTAAATCTAATGTTAAATAGCCGATGATAGTGTGACATAAGGATTTGGAATTAAGAATGAAATGATCAAGAATGAGTTTTAAATACTGATGCTTTATTTTATATAAAGTATTGTATAAATGTATAAACGCTATAAATATGTGGTATCTATCTATGGTGGTGGTGGGGTGCTAGTCGTGATCGCAAAGAAAGGGTATGACGAGGGCGGGCGGGGTCGGGGGCCGGCAGCGGCGCGCCATCTATTTACATTCATTCACTCACGGGAAGGGCTGACCTACCATAATCTACCGGTCTCTCTCTTTTCACTACATATAACACGATTATATAATATATGTGTAGTGTTGTGTATATATACGAGTACACATATAGCAATAGTGTGTGTGCGCGCGTGTGGCAATGTGTTCATATATATATATAAATATATATATACGCGAAGGAAGTAGTAGTAATAGTATGTATACATGTATATATATATAAAGAGAAAACATATATGCGCATGGACGAGTAATGTAAATAATAATATGTATGCTTGAGTGCGGCAGTGAGTATAACAACTTGTGAGGTCGTTTCACGCGGATCCTGGAGGGATTCGCGATTTATCGGCTCTCATCGGAAGAGGAGAAAGGGAGAGAGAGAGAAAAAAGTAAAAAAAAAAAAAAATAATAGAAGAAGAGAAGTAAAGAGAGAGAGAGTAGGTAAATATGTGTGGAAGAGCGGCGGCCTTACGGTTGGTGGAAGACGTAAGAATAGAAAGAATAAAAAAACAAAAAAAAGATAATAGAGTGTTTCTGCTCTGGAGCAACGGTAGGTGTTCAGAAAACAGAACAGACCCAGTTGGTCCAGCGACGAAGCGCCAAAGCTTGTCCACTCGCTGGGTCCATGGTGTTGAACAGCCGGATTCAACGTGCTTGCGTTGATTGTTTGTCGGTGAGGGACAGGTGGGGCATCAGGCGCGATCTGGATCGTTAACGAAATAGCTTCGACGTTGGTTCGACGCGTTACCTATCGCCCGTACACAGGTTCATCATGTGTTGATCGCAAGCAAGATGTTCGTTGTCGCTTGTCTGTGTGTATGTGTGCTGTTTGCAAACCGTAGCTGGCAATCGTGATTCCGATCCGGCTGTCCTCTGTAGCGCGTGTATAAGTTGATGAAAGGAAAGAAATTGACTAAATTTTACCCGTGCCTCGTCTGAACGATGGGGGACGAGTCGCGTCTTGAGCAAAGGGTTGAACCAGAGTCGGGAACCACGGATCACGAATGGCCAGTTTCCACGGTGTACACTTCGCCGAGATCTAAACCCGTGTGAATTGTCGATATTGGCAGGCAGCCAAGCATCGTCTTGGCTCTCGAAGACACACGCTACTCCACCTTGTATTCTCGATATATACCAACTGAACTTGTGATTAGAATGCTCCGACTATATATACCGACTACACCACTAACGCCGGCGTTATAACCATGCTCCTAGGTTGGACGAAGCTTTGGGAAGAAGACGTTGAGCGCGTTTGAGGATCGTTTGAGACCGGTAAGTGACTGTGGTGGGTTTGCCGCCGTCGCCGAGCCGAGATCGCTGGGGCCTTAGAACGTCTAGTACTTGCCGAGTCCCCCGGGAATGATAGCTCCGTGGGAGCCGAGTCCGGCGTGGATGGCGCCAGACGGTCCGTTGATCACAGCAACACCACCGTCGTGTCCACCGATACCACCACCGATTCCGCCACCAGCTCCACCAACAACAGCGATGGCACCTGTAAATAATTCGAAAGGACAGGTTTCATATTTTATCATATTTTCTTATTATATTTTAATATGAAATAATCTAAAAGATACAAACCAGCACCACCACCAAGAGCAAGACCCGCGCCAAGACCACCTCCTGGCGCAGCAGCAGCAGCAGATCCAGAGCTTCCGTCGTCACCGTTGATGTTACCACTTCCAGCATAGAAGGCAACACCACCATAAGATGGTCCTACCAAGTTAGCTGTGGCTTGAGATGGTCCTACAAGGGTAGCGGTACCACTAGATGCACCCACAAGGGTAGATGGGCCAGCAGCAGGTCCTACAAGACTAGATGGTCCGGTACGTGGTCCACCGACGCTCTTAGCACCTTCTTGTGGTCCAACAAGATCGGATGGTCCGGTCTGGGGTCCAACGTTAGCCTTGGGTCCTTCAGCGGGTCCAATGTCAGCCCTGCCTCCAATCACTCCTGTATTGTAGAGAGAGAGAGAGAGAGAAAATGGTATGATCCCGATATCGAAGTAGTGTCTCCGTTGTTAATATGCTAATTCTTCTTTGGCATAACTCTCTTCTTTGGTTATCCTATATTACGCACCACCAGAGACAATTTGTTGAACGCCAGCAGCACCAGCTGCCGCCGCAGATCCAGCAGCATAGCTAACACCAAGAGATGAAGATCCCAAGCTGGACGCTCCTTCTTGCAAAGATCTCGCGGTTCCAGCACCTGCCGCAAGTCCACCACTGAGACCAGCACCTGATCCAAGGACTCCAACACCGACTCCTCCAACTCTACCAACTCCAAGACCAATTCCTCCAAGACCAACTCCTCCAAGACCAATGCCGCCATGACCTCCGGCAAGAGCAATGCCAGGTCCGTGCGCGATTCCGGCGCGAACCGTCGCCACTGCCAGACAGGCGAACACAATCTACGAGAATCATGGTCTTTGTTCAATGATCCATTCTTATTGACAAGTGGTAGTATGTGTATGTTCCATTATCATAGGTCTCGTGAAAGGTATAATATATCGTCAGGTGAAATCTTCACCGTGTGGAGAGTGAAAAAAAGAAGAAAAAAAAAAAAAAACAGAGAAACAAAAAAGGAACAATCGAGGACGAACTATCATTCGTGTCGGTTTACGGAAGCGACTATCACCGAGCGAATTCAAACTCCTATTGGCTTGGCACCGATTACCACCGAGCGCTAACATAACCGCGGCTTTCACTTTCGATACCGGCTTACCGCTGTAACAGATTTACCGCGTGCAGTGTTCCATTGCATCGGGAAACGATTCCCGGTACCTGGGAAAACATTGTCCCACCCCGTCGTTCGCCGTGCCTCTCCGTACAAGCGTGAAAGCAACGATGAGACCGGTTGTGTGCTGCTGCCGCGTCTAATATCAAAGTCCATGCGACCGGATGGAACTCGATCGTGTGGAATTTCGTAACGTCGCCGTTTGTCGCCGATCTACACGAGTATTATACGGCGTAACTGAGATTCTTAAACGCTTCGTAATTAGGGAGAAATACGCGACGTAGAGAACAAAGTGTTGTAACGTTTCGCAATTGGCCCAATAACTTTCCGATTACGAGTTTCGCGTGGCTTAATACCGTTCGTTCTCGTTTCTCACCCCCTCTATCGGTGTTTCCCTGTCGTTCACGATCAATCGGCTCGTTTACCACGCCTAACCGCGCCATATTAGGGGAAGAAATTCTCCCCAGGCTATTTGAAACAGAGAAAAAGAAAAAAGAAAGAAAAAGAATTCACCGTTTATGCAATCGTAGAATCTAACAGATCGAACTCGGAACGTTAACATAGTCAAGATCCATAATGAACCCGTCGTTAGAGTAATATTGGCTCAGAATTCAAGAGAACGAACGTTTTCTTTTTCAAAACAAAAAAAAAAAGGAAAAAAGAAAAAAGGAACGAATCAACCCGAACGGAACAAGTTCGCGCGAATCGATCTCAATAATTCCCCCTCCTTGGATGGCGATTTTTCTTCCTATTACTGGAAACGACCAGTTTTACCCAAGTTGTACCGCGAACCGAAACGGAAACCGCGGAAGAAAATCGACTAGTTTCTGCTCGTTGATGGAAAGGTAAGACGCGTTCGCGTGTGTCAGAACAGCGACGGGAAGACGTCGTTCGGACGTTGTCACGCCCAACTCTCCCAGTTACTCGAATGTTGCCGCTTAAACCGTGTGCACCATGTTGCTCTGCTATTATGCATATCTAACAACTTCGCGAAACTTTCACATCCCGTTTACGTGGAACCGTGCACTCGTGTGACGTGGCCGACCGCGGCGTTCTCGCGATTCAGCTGATCGGCAAACGACGGTTTCGAAACCGTCTCGCGTTGTGTACTTTGCATAGATCGTTATAACGATCGTTTTACAAAGCCTCGAGACGTTTCGTGCGATAATTGAACTCGGCGTAATTTCTTTCTTTCTTTTTTTTCTCTCGGTACACGAAGGAAATTCATACGAGAGTCAATCGAGATGTTAATAATTCTTCGATCGTTTTTCAGGTCTGTCAAAAATGGGCAGAAGTGAACTGTACGTTATCGAGAGGGAAACCAAACAGAGAAACGGTATTAGTGAATGAAGATGCACTGAGAATAGAGAACCGGTCGTGGGTTCGGTTGAATGACGATGATACTATTACAACCGGTTCCGCAACGCGGTCAGTGTACCGTGCAACGAGACTTCTTGCTGCATGAATGGAGCGCGTAAAGAAGGGCAAAGTCGGGATTCGTTTGGTTTGATACCGCGATGCAAAAAGGACAAACTCAATTCTGGAAACCGTGACATTGACACAACTGACTATAGAAGAGCTTTCGAACTTACGAACACTGTCCGGACAATGTAATCAAACGAAAGGTTTCAATTAGAACGTTCTATCTTCAACTATCAACAGTGTCACCGTTACTCTAAAGCTACAGTTTCACGGATCTGTCTTATTCGATAAAAGAGCGTCAGCTCGTTGTATCCGGTATAAAGTCGAACTTTCGAAGGAAATCAAATAGGAAAAGCTACTTGAATAAATCCCCCCGGGTTAAAAGTCTGTGAAATAATAAGGAAAACTCTGTTGTATCGAATGCAAATCAAGTATAAAGGAGCAACAAGAAGAACTCAGTGCTGTTACGCGGATATGAAAGAAGAGAACGAAAAAGAGAAAAAATAATATCCACGATATCGGTGTTTGCGGATTAAAACTCCGAGCAAGATTAATTCGAGATCGTACCCGTAGATCGTACCGAAACAACCCCGCGGAAATTCAACAACCCCGTGGTGTAGATACTCACAAAGGCCTTCATGTTTGGTATGTGTATGGTGGGCTGGTAGTCCGGTAAATGACTGACTTGGGCCGGGCCGGCGGGCCTTATATACGCCTAACTCTACTCTGGCTACGCTCCACAATCACCATCCTTTCGAAAGCAACGCGCTCCACCACCCTCCCCCCAGAAAAACTATAATCCACGTCGTACAAGCAGCTAAGCATAGACGCTAGCTAGTCCCACCAGCTGGTTTGGTGGCGAACGGGAGGGTCCCCCCTCGTTTTTCCCTCCACAGGCATTACAGAGGTTGTTGTAGGTTGTTCACGGGTATTCCAACGGCTTCGTCTATGTCTAACGGCCGGGAGAGCAGCCTCCTACTCCACCCGCCCCACCATCTTGGCCTACACACGGCATCCACATCGGCCAGGCCACACCAAGTGCAACACCAGGCACCACCCGGGTTACCTGGTCACCTACGATACCTAACTCTCTCGTGGCAGGCGTGGTGCACGACATGTACACGATAGAACGAAACCGTTCGAACGATCTTTCAGCTTTCCAGTTCAGGGATCGCTAGCTGATATCATTGTGAATCGTACAGCTTAGATATACGAACGAGGATGCTTCGTGTTGCTTTCTGATAAAAGCAACCCTAAATGATTAGAAACGATGCAAGGATATTTAAGAGAATGATAATCAGGAGTATGATTCATTCTTCGTATGTAGAAAGATGGCGCCTGCGGTGCATAGATGATCTGAACTCGAAATACGAATTCATCGAATCAACGCAATTGTGTATCGTAACAATGGAGTCGAAGAATTAATCAGCCGATCTGTAATTATAGAGCACGGCCATTCGTTTTATTTTATTTTTCTTATTTTTCTTTTACAGTGCACGTCTAGAAGCACGTAATAATGGCGTACTTAAGGGTACTAAAACCAACGGCAGCTGGCAACGTGCGCGTTGAAACACGGGCAGACATTCCGCCGTTAGCATAGCGGCAGGAAGTTTCGATTGCAAAAGCGAGCACACAGATTTAGCCGTGAAACGCGTGCGATTTCTCACGATCTCTCGTTCGGCTGTACCAACTGAGCAACATTGGCTAAGCATCTCGGAAATCGTCGTTAAATTGAAATTTCACGTTGACGACGAATATTAGACGAAGGGAGGAGAATCATCTTCGGACAATTGTATTCGAGAGAGACTGGTGCCATTAAGCCACGGGGTTTTATCGTTTTCGAGGATAGAAATGGATGGGGAAGAATAAGAAAAAGGGAGAGAACAAAAAAGAAAACAATAAAAAATAAAGGTGAAAGAGAAGAAAGGGTTGGAAGGGAACGGAAGAGAGAAACGATGGCAGATCTGAGAATGGTGACACGCTTGGTCCAGATTATGGGTGGCTCGTTACGTGGAAACGGTGGGCAAGTCTCATCGAAAAGGGAGTTTCCACAGTTAGTGGCAAAACGTGGAACGTTCTAAAGAATTGGAATTACGGGTCGTTGAATGGCCTTAAGAAACCTGGAATTCTTTTCTAAATAGATTGCCTGCCACCGTCGCTTGTTACTTATTACCTCAGCCCGCTAATTCCACGCTGCCACGGCGTATTATACGATGCCGAGGTTGGAAATAGAGATCCTAGCTGGAGCATCGTTGCGAGGGGGTTTTACCCTCCATCATGGCGGACACGATTTTGAATCACGCCAATGGGACGTTTCAAACGAACAGCGCGTGGAATTCAGGCGCGTTTCGTTAGCGTTAAATGCCTCCTATCCCCCAACTGGGATCTTCTCCGGGATACCTTTCGAGTTCGTTGCACTTGCAGAGTACCTCCGGATTTTACGTAGACTCCGAGCAACGAGATTGCCTGTTTCCATTCTACGCGACTCTGTTACCAAAGTGGGATTTCAAATCTGTACCCGGTGGTAAAAGAGCACCGTGATTATTTCTATTGCAGCATAGGTGCTTGTTTGCCTGTTTCCTTCGTCGCTAGTCTTTTTTTGTTCTTCTTCTCTTCTCGCCTCTTTTCTCTCTATTTTTTTTTTTTTTTCTTTTTAAATCGTAGATTATTCAATTGAGGTTGCGATACGACTGTGAGAAAGCAACGAATATGACCGGGGGAATGCAAATTCTGCGTTGCGTTACGTAGCGTATTTGTTGTTAACCTGAGAAACGTCGACATTCGGTTAATTATTTAGGCGAAATTCAGTTCGCGAAAGAGTACGGAGTATTTATCGATTGAGAGTGGTTCTTTTTTTCTTTCTATTTCTTTTTTTTTTTCCTTTTTTCTATCCGGCACCTAACAAACTTAATCCACGAACGTTCGCCTGTAGCAGCAGATCTACCGACAGGATCGATCCCATTTTCACTGTTACCGAACAAAGAGAAGACTTCGACTACTGGTTGTTTCTCCTCGTCTCCACGCTTCCATCAAAGAGGAATTCTCTGGCGATATGTTTACACAGATAACATTATACCGTTCTTCTCGCCAGTCGCCTCTGAACAATCTACATAATTGCGTAACCGTTGATCAACGATTCCCCCGCTTCGTTGTTTACCGAAGGGAAAATCGCCCTTAGAGTCTGACAAAAAAAAAGAAGAAAAAAGAAAAACAAAACATTGTAGAACGTTTCAATAAGAGGCTACTGTTGCACGATTATCTTAACGCGTCCCGATTCAATGTTAAATCGCGTAACGAATCGCTCGCGAGAGACAGAAGAAAATAGAAGAGAAGAAAACAGGCAAAGGAGAAGATGTATAGAAAAAAGGAAGAAAAGAAAATCTTCGAACGACCCTGGGAAAAAAACACTGTCGAGAGAGACAAACGGATGACTCAATCTTTGCGTGCGCGTGTAGGCGGGGTAGAATGTGAGGTTAATTAAACGAAACCTAATTAAAACCGAGGTTTTTGGCTCGCGACTCCTCGCTCGTGACGTATCACGGCCGGCTAGTTTTCCGGCTCGCGTGAAGTGAAAGCCATTATATTATTTGGCATCCGCGAAAAATCCGTCGGCCTATCGCGAAAGTCGCCCGCGCACCTATCTGTTCTCGCCAGCCATGACCGGTTTCGAATATATAAAGCGATACCGTGGCTGCTGTCAGCTCTTTTCGTTCTTGACCACCCTCGAAACGGTTGCCTGCTCAATCAGATACCGCACACTTAATCAATCGTGTTTATTAATTAATATTACTTTTATTATTATCGTTACTATCGTCATCAAAAGGATCAGACACGAACACACACAGAGAGAGGATTACGTAAATCCATGTGGCGAGAAATGCCGCAAATCGCAAGGATAAAGGAAGAGAGACAAGTAAGGGGAAGGGAAAATCGCGTGATCGGATTATTTAACGTACGGTTACAATTGTGCAATCGATCCTTTCTTTCGTTCACGGTGTCACGCTTGAGTAATAACGCCAGCGGCCTATTAATTGTGCGTTTTATTGGAACCTTTACGTTCGATCGTAAGGAAAAAGGAGAGAAAAACAAAAAAGAGGGGACACAGATCGTTTCCGATCAGGTCTCGCGAATTTATCCGAAGGTTTTTGTACAGACGAACCTATCGTCCGTTGTCCATTTACCTGATCGACGATCGATCGATTCGAGCAAACGTCGAATAAGTTGATCGCGCTCGCTCGCTTGCTCGATCGCTCGCTCGCGCCTACGTTCCCCTGATAAAGCCACTTTCTCGTGGAGCCCGTGAATCGAATCGAAACTAAACGCTCGTTTCATCGAACACACTCTATCCCCGTCGCCTGTTCGCCTCTCGAACGAGAATAAACGTCGAACGGGCCGGACGTTTATATCCTAAGGAACGCCAATGTTCGTTTTCTCAAGCGTCGTTTGCGTAGAACGTGCGCCAAACGTAACTCATAACGACCCACTTCACAATGCGATATCGTTAATTTCGGTATAGTTTTCCCTCCCGTTTAACCGTGGATTTCCACGCTTAATAATCGACTTTCCTGCGGTGCATCGTATTACCACACGACGTGCAATTAAATTCGTTCTACCGGTGGGCTCTGCCTCGACGTTATGAAATTCGACGGACACACCGTGACGAGTGGGAAATTCTAGGTAGAGGGAGGGAGGGGGGGGGGCGGAAAAAGAATAGAAAAAAATAAAGAACGAGCTTTAGTACAGGTTTCGCGGTATTCAAGGAAACGTTGATAGTAACCGTTTCAATTGCAATTTTTCATTTCGTCACAGTGATAGATAAGGTCGACCATTCTGTTATTCAAATGCAGTTCAGGTATAAAATATTACTGTTATTTGTAAAATATTCCTGCTTCGTTTGGAACATCTACGTAGCCTGATTTCGATAGTGATGAACTTTGATACAGAGCTTGGTAGCCGCGAATACGAAGCACAGTAGTACCAGGCCGTTCTCATGCATCGATCGTAACAATCGGAGCGTGTCCCTTTCTCTATTCTACCAACAAACATTAAGACGAGTATAGCACACCCTTATGACGAAATCTAGACGATTGAAAGCGTTTAGAATTCGCCTGATGTTGCGACCTTGGCTGCAAGGTTGGGAACCCAGATCATTTCTATCCGTTTTGTACGAAACAGGCATAATTTTGCGAATTTTTCACATTCATTTATCTGTTGGTAGTGTAGATTATCGGTGATATAAAAAGATTACATTCTGAGATGATTCTCTTTCAAGATTTACAAGAGAAACTCCTATGAGGCGATGACATGCAGACAATGACGCGCAGGCTGGGATGCGCTCGCTGTCTGCTCGGATTTTTATGTAACACAAGGATGTGAAACTGGAGAAATTTTCATGGCGAAGCGGGGGATCCGTGGGAAATGCGCGGTCGTTCCGCGCGAGCCGCGACGACAGAGGATCGAGGAGGTCTGCCAGCTTGATAATCTTGCTGCTTTAAGGTCCGTTTATACCTAGACTCAACGATCACGAGTTCAGGACGAACCAAGTCAGGACGAGTCGAGTTCAGAATGAATTAAATTTAGGATGAATCGAGTTTAGGGCAAGTCGAGTTCAGGACGAGTCGAGTTCAGGACGAATTAAATTTAGGATCAATCGAGTTCAGGACGAGTCGAGTTCAGAACGAATTAAATTTAGAATGAATCGAGTTTAGGTCGAATAGAGTTCAGGACGAGTCGAGTTCAGAACGAATTAAATTTAGGATGAATCGAGTTTAGGTCGAATAGAGTTCGGGACGAACCGAGTTCAGAACAAAGCGAGTTGAGGACGAATCGAGTTCAGAACGAACTAAATTTAGGATGAATCGAGTTTAGGTCGAATCGAGTTCAGGACGAAGCAAATTTAGAACGAACTGAGGTCGGGACAAGCTAAGTTCAGGACGAATCAAATTTGGAAGCATTGTCGAAGCACGAATTGATAGCGTTTTTATTTTATTTTAATTTATTTTATTTTCAACTGTCTACTAGAGGGTGTTCAGAGCTACTGATCAGTTTTTAGATCTTATACACCACGTCTAGGTATAAACGGACCTTTACGCGGCCGATGCGTCGCGATCGCGCCGTGACGCACGTGTCGGCGCGTGCTTCTCGTCCCATTTGCTTGGTTCATCCGAGTCCAATCCGCTAAATGCCACGTGCCATCGTTTCCACGAGATTGCGTCATTTCGAAATACTTTATGATGATAATAAATGCCTTAATGGTTTCTGACCACGGTACGTACATAGTAACATCGTGTAATTTATAATTCACGAGGACTCGAATAGGGTTAATATTGGATTCTCAGGGTTGGAATAGCAATTGGATAGAATTGATGTTGCAACTGAAACTACAGTAGATACCGGAATATCTTCGGGCGATTTTTCTGTCAGCGATAAACTTAAACTTCTTGCAGTACTAATTCGCGATATCTGATACACGAGATTGATAAATGTATAAAAGTTGTGGTAAATTTGATTTATTTAATTGCTCGCTGAAGTCCATTCTAAACTCGCAAATATTCAGCTAACATCAGTTAACGCGAAAGGTGTTTTTCACGACAATGCACAGCCGCATATTGCTTATCTGACTTGTACAAAAAAAAAAAAGAAAAAAATGATTTCAAATATGTAATTTCGTTACAGCGTATAACATAAATATACCAACTCATTAATATTTGAATATTTCGATAGTTTAAGAAAATATATCAATACCTTCGTATTACATGCACTTTAAAATCATTAATATATAATACCATTTAAATAAATAAAAAAGAAGAATCATGACACTTTAATGCATATTAAAGAATTGATTAAAAAAACGAAAGAAAAAGTGCTAAGTTTTCAACGTTTCACAAGTACACCAATTTTTACCATTATTTTTACCATTTTTATCATTTTATACTGTTTCCTTTTTTTTTGTATTTATTTTTGCAAGTAAAATTCAAGACTTTTATATTCCCGCAATGTATCAGTTTACAGAGTGTTCGAAAAATCTATGAAAACAAGTCCTAGCTACTTTGCTAAGCACAATTACGTTTCGAGAAAGTTCATATTACTCGAATTTTCAACGATAAATCTGCGCGAAAATTTTCCGGTACCTAATAGCTGTAACAGCACGGTATATTTTTATAATTCCGATCGAAGTAGATAAGACTGACGTGTTAGTTACGCACGTATGCAAGATAAAACCGAGAAAGTTTGACGTAGCTCCGCTTATCTTGAGCTCTGGAGGTTAAGGTACACAGGATATTTCATTAGCCAGTGTCCTTGATTGCTTAACACCTCGTCGTTTTTATCCATTTCACTTGCAACCACTAAGACATACACCATCTATTGTTTCTTTTTATTTTAATTCACGTAATACATCGTTACATAAAATAACAGAGTAAGAATAATTCGACGAAATTTCCATTTGTCAATACGTGACTGTTAACGTTACGCAATTATGCAACACACAATAGAAACATCGCGAGCAATAATTGCAGCTGTTCCAATGATTTATTACCAGGCACGAGAAAGAGAGAGAGAGAAAGAGATTCATTCGATCGTGGAAACGGTGTATATTAATCGATCGATAATGGCATTTCGTTAATGTAAATCGAACGGACAGCTCGTTTGAGTGAACACGCATCGAGCACCGACGACGGGCAGATTTATTAGCGACAAGTTTCACCCTTTTATGTAATTCGTAATGGCGCGTGCGATCGATTGGCCTGTGTTAGGTTAACCACAGGATTCTTGCGTCGTTTCGAACATTTCGACGAGAACAGGCCCAGAAATACGAAATTGTTTAAGGATTAATATGAATATTATTCGCTCACGTTGTATACAATACTCGCGGCGAGTGGTAAATTTTCTTCACACCTCGGCCAAAGGGAAAAGTTACTCGCTGTAGCGTGAATGAAAAACATGGGAATAAAGCGGCAAGGTAAAACGGTGACCAGCCATCGGCGAGGATCGCCAAAAGTGCATAATTGGCGTTACGCAAGCCGGCAGGTCGCTTTCTATCGTTTTATCATTGAAAATCGTGCAACATTCTTACTAGCGGCTCGCGCGCACTTTCGCCGCTCGCAAAAAGAAGAAACTTCACAGGCATGCACTTGGCCTGCAACTAACATCCTTCCATCGTTAAATCATCCTTCGTGATTTACCTTCGATTAACAATCCGTCAAACTGACGAGAAATCATAGTACACGGTTATGAACACGAAACTGAAAGTGGAATTTAAAAAAAAAAAAAACAGAAAAGGGAAAGGATTGATATTTCGAATTTGAATGGAAAACGGGGAATGTTTACAAGGAAGGATCTTTGATCGACAAAGGTTAATTAACCGTTTCGCGACATGGAAGGAAGGAAAATGGAGTACAAAGGATGTAGCGAGGCTCAGCTAGCGGCGTGCCACACTTCGCTTCAGCAACTAGACTCGAAAGTATCTTACGCAATAGGCGAAGCGAGATAGTGTGGGCTACCGCCGTCCAGCGCGGAGTTGCCCATCATTTCCGTGTTCTGCTGGCTGCTCGGTCGCGAGACCGTATATACTCGCATCTCTGTCTGCGTGCACCAACGCGAATCCCGTTGTGTTATCTGCATTTCCTCTGTATCCGACTCGCCAACATATTTTTGACTTTTAGATTCTTCCTCCTTTCTGTGTATTTTCTATTTTTTTTTTTTTTATGCTATTCTGTAGTCGAAATGGAAAATCTGTCAGATTTTTCTGAAAAGTAACTAACGTCCATCGAAACGAATTATCAGAGAATTTAATTGCTCGAGACATTTTGGAGTTTTGGATGTATTTGGACGATGATTGAGAATTTGGTTCTGTTGTACTTTGTTGTATGAGGCTTTCACTTATTGTGGGTACTCTAATTTGAAACTTCCACGGGGAAGCTATTTCGTAGAGCACCGTTGTTCACTATTATTAGGACACCTATTATGTTTCTAAATTATGTTCCTTTGTCAAAGTCAGTATGGTATTTTGAAAACCTTTACAGGCTTAGAATTTTGTCCATTCTGTTCCACTGAGTTTGGAAAATCTTTGTAAATTGAAATATAAAATTCCTACTACTCGAATTATATTTTTTCGCGTTTAGATGCGTTTAGTAACGCATAATAAATTAGATATTACGCCAACTGCTGTTTATTTACTTTTTATTTCTTATCTTTCCTTCGTGTTTTATGTATGAATACGCATATGCAATAAATGTGTACATAATTGACTCTCGAAGGTTGAATTTATCTTTCATTGAATATTTATAAATGGAAAAAGCTAATTCATGTATAAAATCTCTGTAAATTTTGTTCTTCATCTTTCGTTAACATTTCTTATTTAGAATCTTCGATAATCTAAAACCTTCGTAATTCGAAAATTTCAATTCTCCTGAGATTCGAGTTACCGAATTTCTATGATTTCATACTGAACATTTCCCTTTAGGACCTTAATAATTTTATAATGTCTGTTTAATTGCGTTTTACCTTCAATAAATGTCTTGATATTTATGAACAATAGTGCATCTATGTTTAATTTCACTTTGCACTGAATAAGTGTCTTAAAGAGAGTGACTAAACTTCGAAAGTGGTTCGAAATTTAATCGAAAAACTGAAAAATATTAATCAGTCAAAAAAAAAAGTTTGCAAAATCCATTAAATTGATACTAAATATGACATTGCAACGTAAAATGATACAATTTCGAACATTTTCCTGGGATGCTGCTCAACTTCCGGTTCTTCGTATCTGTCCGCCATATTTCTTTCACAAGGGCGGCTTCAGTTTATTGTAATAACAGTAGTAGAGCAAGAGTAATTTCAGGTTCAGTCGTATCTCCCACGACGGAAGGCCGGCTTTTCTCGTTCTCCATTGACACAAATTCATTAGAGTTCGCAGAGGGAGGGTAATTGCCGCACAGGAGGATGTGAAAATGTTGTTAGCGTCGCGAGGAAGTTCCCTAGCTGTCACCTCCTCCCCCTCGAGCTCCATTTCGCAGTTGCTTGATGGCGCTTTATATAATAATTACTTTCCTATGCTAATTCCGTACTTTCTGCAGCCAGACAGCTCGCGCAACGATCCACGTCAATGATATTTAAGCCATCGAGATCCTTTGCTTACGACAGGCCACACACCGCGACCCGTTGTAATCGTGCCCCACTCTACTGCGACGAAATACTGTTTCCGTGTTCTTTAGTGACCAACGTAGTCACGCATATGCGAATATAAACGTGTTTTAAGACAGAAGAAAGAAAATGATTTTTGTCAAGTGTCTATATTCTATCGTTTTTGTTGAGATAGCATAGACGAATGTTTCTACGAACATAATTATACTATACGGTCCACTTTGAAAGAAAAATGAACGAAGAAGAAAGATCTTTCGGTAGCTCTGTTTTATTTGTCAAATCACATTGATTATTTTTTGGCAAATATTCCTTGACATAGAATACAATTTTTAAGAGTTAAAAGTAACGTAAATGAACTTATCTAAGTTTATAAAATTTTAAATAAACTAATTACCTTTTGTATCAGAGTTAATTAAAATAAATTATTCATAATTATTAATACCGAAATAAAAGGAACTAAATATATATAATCTTTTTGTTACAAAAAGATCATTAATATATATTTAGGAATTAAATGTTATACGATTTTTGAAATATCTGTTTCTTCTTTTAAATGAATTTAAATAAATTTAAATAAATTTGGGATAAACTTTAAATTTCAATTGTTATTTAAATGAAAAAGAATCTATTCTTGTATTCTGAAAATTTGAAATTACGATAAAATATTTCATAATTTAAAAAAATAAAAATTCTCTTAAATTTATTGGAGAAACTGTTGTTATTTTATTAACACCTAACTCTTTTGCATACGGTTGTTAATAATACTTAACAGTCTACAGACGAAACGACGTCTTAAGTTTTTATTTTATTTCACACATTTCTACACAATTTTCAAAACCCTCGACATTACCAAAGAATCGAAGCTTAAACTAACAGACCTGTTGTATGTATTCGTTTATTTTACAGCTGATAATGTGTTAAAATTTCTAATATTCCTGATACACTTCAAGATTCATTATACTTTATCGATGTTTTTAAAACAGAAACTCTGTGCTGGTAGATAAAGCTGTTTTATTTACGCTGTTTCAGCGTTAATTACGAACAGACTGTAATAAAATGTGACAGACAATCATTTTCCTCTGTAACATAGTACACAGTGAGGTAAAAAGTTTCTACGCTTCTACGAGTAAGTAATTAGTTCATTTTTAACGAAGTATTATTAAAATTGTATACAAAGTCGACAAATAATGGAATTAAAAGCAAAAGGTCGAACAGTATCACGCTATCGTTTGGTTTCCATCTTCGGACTACGCTGCATAAAAATCAACGAAGAATTTAACAATAAACTTGCGTTACTTTTCTTCTCCATACAATCGCTCCCGTATCTCCTAACTTTCCCAGCTACGCGTTTATAATTTTTTTTAATCAGACAACAATAGATCAACGCTATATTGTCCTCCGGGCGATACGCTCGAACAATAGGCTGAAAAATAAATACCTCCTTTGTAACAACCTACCCTTTATTTCATCTAACAGATTTTCACGAATATCGTCGACACTGTTCGAATTAGTTCCGTCCGAGCGGTGCTTGAATTGCCTTTGATTAAATCGAACTTACTGGCGGGGAAGGAAAATGTATTCAAACGAATCGAATTTTTAATTAAATTATGCCACGTTCAGACATTGTTACCATCTGTTCCTTTTCCAAACTACCATCCACCGGCCGTCACGTTCGAACTTTCGAGAGTTGGGAAGGAAAAACCGCGCTCGGAATTTTCTGCGGCGAGCACCATTTTTCCCTTTCGTCTTTTCTGCTGCAATATCGGCGGCCGCTTGCGCGAACCGTGCCGAGAACGGCCGCTGTGCCTTTTTCCTCATCGCGACACGTCGTTCTAACCACTGCTGCCACTGAACTAGAATTACACATGTCCACCATGTTACGTATCGGACAATAATTAACAAACCGATAACGACGATAAAGATCGCTCGGTTTCTGATTGTTAAATCGACTATAACCACGCTAGCTGCGGTCCTGTCACACGTGAAACATCGCGCGCCATCCGCTTCTACGCGATTCTGAATATCGTTTCTTTTTCTTTTTTTTGTCCTCGACGTTTGTGCAATTTTCGGAATTTTTCATGGAGGATTTCCGAAGCATTACACGATACTCTAGATGTAACCTTGCAACGTTTACGAATCGCGTAACAATGGCGTTACGACGGCCACTGTCACTATCACCGGTGTATAACATACGATATTATAACCATAAGGCCTTATTTCAAGCAACAAGCCGTGAAGGCCGATTTTCGTCATTATCGTTCGATCGAAATCTTTCTCTCGCATCCTCGAGAGCCTAGATCTCGATATATTCAAAAGACCATGGTTGTGCAACACCGTTGCACATGTGTCTCGACTCGTACACCTATCTCCCGATTTTACATGGAAGATCGGTTCCTCGGAATACCGTGTGAATCGAAAGAAATTTCAAACAGATTAGTCTCTTCCGGGACGATTTTCTTTTTTAGCAAAGAAAAAGATGTTTCAATTCTTCGTTTGATTATATTTCATTCGTTCTATGTTAACAATGATTCAGAAAGCAAGAAAAAAGTGGGAAAAACAATGAAAATGCAGAGAAAAAAATGACGTTCACATTCGTGAAGTCTGAGAGATATAATTCTAAAACAATTACGTACACACGTGTCAGTATTTCTGGAAAGATTAAATATTAAATCAGTTTCTTCTCAGCAATCCAGTTTCTCCGGCATTTTGTACAAACAAGTGAGCATTCCCTTTTCCAGGTTTAATTTCAGCGTTAACAAAGAGACGACTGTGCAAACCTGCGCTCACCGTAAATTTCTGTTTCCAACAGTTTTCATTTTTACAAATCGTGTAAGTCGAGGACTAAGTCTAACACGGTGAGTCAACCGAGACTTTTTACGCCAATGGAAACACTGAAAACGGAACGGTTGAAGAAGCAACTTTGTAACCTAATTTAACCTAGCGTTCTTTTTCAATTTCGATTATCACGAATCACGAAGCATAGAAAGGAATTCACCGGTAGTTTCGTGCGTTCTGCATCGATTTCCTCGTGTAGAGTAGTATTGGAGTTAGGGTTGCACCAGTCAGCGTGGTATGCGTATGCTAATTGATTGCACAACGCTCTTCCGGTCTCTGAGCAGTGTGCTGAAGGGTAGGTAACAAACTGGCTAGGTCTGTACTTCTCTCACTCTATCACATATCGAATACACACGTACGAAATAGACGTATATACGTATACAAGTAAAATACGTTCACATAGCCTTTCCTCCTTAGTTTCCCTTTATCTTTCCTCCTTTCTCCGTGCGTTCGTCGTTTCTGCGCGAGGAACGGCCGCGACACGCCTAGGTTAGCGCTTTATATGTGGCGATCGGTAATGGTTGAAAATGCCCTGGTTCGCGCTTTGGAAATACCTCAGGCCACGTTTAATCCGACTCGGTTTGTACGAAAGTTAACGAGTTTCCACGCGCACCTCGTTAAAACATGATTTTTCGTGGGGCGTACGCGCTGACACGTCGATATGGTAGGCCAGGCTCTAAACAGGAGTGAAGCAACTATCCTTCGGTCTCTCCACGATCTGGTTCTATACGCTACGAAATCGAGAGAATATTTATAGCCGATGAACTTTAACTCGCACGACGTGGTTTAATATATATACAGAGTGTCTCATGTAACTAGAACAGGCTGTACCTCATAAACGATTGGGAATAGAAGATGTTATAAGTAAAAGTTAAATGGTATCAGACGGTGCAGAATATGCAAATAATTTGATGCACTTTTGTGCATCGGTGCATTATAAAAATGCAATTGTATCTTTTTTTTTTTAATGGAAATCTAGGTTTCTGGCTGCATCAATCGACGCAGTTTCTTGTAGAATCGTTTATTTTCGATGTAATTCTACAGAATTCCGATTTTTCATTCTTCTTCTTTTCGGAAGACTTACGATGCGACTTTTCCAAAATTGTTATACTTTTTCTAGCAAAATATTGTTCAAGATATTGCTTTATCTGATTTTTCCGACTCTAAACTTTCTGCATTGACTATGAACCGTTTGAACAGTTACAGTACGATCGTAATAGTCGGCGTAAATCTAATTTTCAATATTCCGAGCACTATTGCCTTTTATAAAGCAAATGCATTTCCTGATTTTCCATCTTTCAAGATGGTACAGAAAAATCCAAAAGACACTTTATCAAAAAAGAAACATAGTATTGAAAAGCTAGAAGACAACTAAAGACAATGAGTTCGATTTTAAACATATTGAACTGCATATTTACTCGAAACACTGTCACGTAAAGGAGTGCGTGAAGATAACGAAAAGAATTTTTGAGACAACCTAATAATTAAGTGTCGTTATTTATGGCGACACTTGAGCGTTTCTATATTTAAGAACTTTCGAGTCGATTAAGAAACGAGGCAGGGAGAAGTGTGACGCTTCTTAACGAACCTACTTGACGAATCTGAACATTCTGGATGAAATACAACTTGCACAGTTTTAATCCAATTAAGAAGATTGATTTTATCGTTGTTCGAATGGCATATTACAAGTATACAACGTGTTCTATCATTGCAACGTTTATTAGCTTACGAACGGTGTAATCGCGTTATAGAAATGATCACTGTGCCAGTTGGTGTTTAATAATTGTCACAAGGAAATCTAGGACGCACCGTATGCTCGTGGGTTGTGTTATCCTGTGGGTGGTGTAACGAAACGTGTTTTGCGATACTTTCATAAAAACGAACGAGAGGGGAAGGCACATGGCGATGTGAAATCTGTTGTATTTCGCAGAACTTGTTTCCTAATGTTCGGCTTATTATATTTAGTAATTTCACGATAGCAGAACTAACGGAAACCAGGTGAAAGAATTATGCAGCGTTGTGCAATTCATTGTGTATTCAAAGTTTTGTCGTTAAGGATAATTAAATTTAAATTATGCTTATCTAACGGATGTGATTTTTTGCTACTTCTCAGATTAAGATTTCCTTTCGTTTATTTCCCTTGATCGCCAGGAAACCTACGAAGTCTCTAGAAAATCGGAATTTTAGGAAAAATTGGAAAAACTAGACAAAGTTCTGTTGTTAATTACATTTAGACAAGGTTCACACTGTTATTTTTTCGGATTAACACATTGTACGTCCGCGAAATATCGACAGCCCAAAGCCCAAGTGTTCTTAGTCACTTTGATCTTTTACGGGGAATAAACACTCGAGAGAAAATGTACTAAAAACTTCAAGTATTCTCACAAAATAGTAGACAGTATATATTTTTTAGAAAAAAATTTACTGTATTTTTACTAAATATTTGTTATATACTTTTTAACGAAAATTAAATGTCCGTCAAAACTGATAAGCTAAAAATCCCGCAATAATACGGAGCCAATGTGTTAAGATTTTCAATACGCGTCTCAATGGTTCTTTTTGTTTAAATATTAATTTCTCTCTATCGTCAAGGAGGATTGGTCGTATGAGATGTGATAAGTATACAACAGATCCAATGGAAAGTTCGTTTAATTCTATTGTCAGGTTTCTAACAGAAATTCATCGAGATCACTGGTAGATGAGACACAGACGATTAACAGTCGAACGATCAATGCAAATCACCGTTTCCATCGGGTCCATTGCGAAATCTTCCGGATACCCACGGTTGCTTTGGTGTCGAACGTGCCTCGTTAAACGACTACAGGCCTGCCACGATAGATTTTACAGCACAGCTCGAATATCTTCGTAATTCCATCTAAAATTCCAATGGATCTCTCGCTTTGCCAAGCTAATCGATACCTGAGAGTACATCTACTCACCGTTTACGGTGTACAATGGATATTTAAAATTCTAATCAGGGACCATTTGGTCGGTAACTGTACCACGGAGGGAAATCTGAATCCTGATATCGTCGATTGAACGGAATGGAAGAGGTCTTGTCTAGTATAAACGATCGTGATTCGTAATTATTCCTTGTCTACATAGATATTGAGTAAACACCGTGCTCGGTATGTTGAAAATATAGAAAAGACACTCGATTATCGAGCGTGAGATTGTTCGATATGTTTGAACAGCAACGAGTGTAATTAAATTCCGTTGCAATTAATTTATATTAAGTTTAGCAGTATAATAGGTTCGTGCACCTTATTTTTGTGAAGAACGAACGCATCTAGACTCTGAGGTACTTCAGAAAAATTGAAAATGGCTCGTTACTAGTCACAAAATCAAAGTATGACCGGAGACGTAATTTTCTCTTCATACAAACGGGGAATTATATCTTAAGAACCTGAGAAAAATAGGAAATAAAATTTCTCATACACAATCCTATAGTTTTGACAGATTTTTTTAAGTGTGCAATGATTTTCTACGATGAATTGTTTCTAATCAACAGCTGCAATTCTTTTTTTATAGTACATAAAGAAAACGGTTCAAACAAAGAAACGAAACTGAATGTTTCATGTGGCATAATCAATGACACTGTTAGGATCTTAGGCATCTCAAATAAAACTAGATATTTAACCGTTTTTTTTTAAGACAATATTATTTTTTCCCAGGATTTTGATAATTTTGTGAAAGCTATTCAAGTTTGTTAATTAGAACGCTTACTCATTAAGCATTCTAATAATGAATACCAGTCTACCAGCGTTTTCTTTATGGTACCACATGTTTAATTGATATTGGTTCGAAAAAAAAAAAAAATAATAAAGTAAGAAAATGAATTAGAGTGACAGAGAAATGACAGTGTATACAATGCATAGAGATTCTTGACGAGGGTTTAAAGAGGCAATTAATAAGGCACTTTATTAAAGGAATATAATTACTCTCTGTGATATAAATGTGGGGCAAATTTTCCGACACGGCGTTTAATATAATTATTCGCGCGAAACGATTCAGAGTACTTAGATACATACACGTGAAGTGAAGGTGGTTATCGCGACCCGTTGGATCGTTGAGAACGCGAATTAGCATCGACAACGGGGCAACGAAAGTCGAGTTGGTGGCGTCCAACGTTACATTCAATTACCGAGCTCCTCGAGGCGGATTAACCGCGCCAAATTACGAGGCAACGTCTGCTCAACATTGTTTGCCTTCGCGGCATAATAAGAGGAAGGAGGAATGATTATCAGAGGTAACCGGTTGTGAACAAGAGAAGAGGAATTGCTGTATGTTGGATAATCGAACACCGTTTACATCCAGCTGTAAATGCTTACACATACTTTCTCAAGAATATTGACACATTGTATATCGTTTCCTTGACGAAGGAAATATTCGGAACGTGATAAATAAACGAAAGGAGAAATTCATCGATGGCTAACTACTATTTCACCGGTTCAAATTCACCGGCGAACAGCCACGAGCAGGCTTCTAATTTTCGCAATCGAATCGGAGCGCAGACCAATTCCACTCTTTCTAATAAAAGGACCTCTGTTGGAATTAAACGGATCCGAACATAAACCAATTCCGTACCGCATCCGGTAGAGGCTTTACGTTTCCCGGAGAACAGTTCGATCATACAATCGCGTTTTCCGCTCGGGAACGCGCGAACTTCCAAAAAGCAGGTAGAACGTAATTTCGTGGAAGTTAATTTTACTCGCTTCCCCGATACATTATACCCTGCGCTCGGGAAATTCCACGTTTCTCGGGAATTAGAAATGAGAAATGAAAAAGGAAAGAAGAGGAAAAGGTAGTAACATGTATCGTTAGAAATCGGCCAGGATTTAAAACGAGTTATATTAAAATATTTTATACAGACATGGATCTCTAGTTTCCGGCATCAGGTGAAATTTAAACACAACTCTCTCTCTCTCTCTCTCTCTCTCTCTCTCTCTCTCTCTTTGTGTCCATCTCTTCCGTTTTACTAGCGCGCCGCTTCGAATCTGCGCGCCTCTAACTGGATAACAACTCGTTCTTGTTAACGCAAGCCCAGCGAGCGTGTAAAGGTCCCTTTAATGAAATTTCATTGTTGCCAACCTCGTGTAGCAGGCTGCCTGGCGAAATCGACACGCTTTGTTCCTTCTCTTTCTCTCTCTCTCTCTCATTCACACACAAACACACAGTCTTTCTCTTTCTTTCACACTCTCTGATTTCCTGCCTATCTATTTTCGTGACCAGAGCAAGGGCGAAGAAAAAGAGGAATGGCATTCTAACAGCCATTATGCTCTTGATTGCTTTTACAAGTCACCCGATGGTGTATATGTATATACATATGCTTGGAGCTTAATTAATGGTAAATGGTTTGCAAATTGGTGTAAACGTTAGGGAGGGGTTCAGTGATAGTCTTGGAATCCTTCGTTTGTTAGATTAACATGTTCTAGCTGAATAAGTTGTTCAGTCTGCCGACAGATATCTGATACCCTGATGCATAATTAATACCTTGCTTGCTCGGAACGTGTTTCCAAGAATGTGAGATGGTAGGATAGAAATTAACTATCCTGTGAGGTATCCAACCTGACTGGTAAACAGGATCTACCAGCTGATAGCTGTGCTTCTAAGTGCAGAGCTAGAAGCTTCGAGATATTTATAAAATTACACTCTAGAGGATGTAGCATCGGCGTGAATTAGCGACAGGAATCTTGGAAGCAGCGTCACTCGAAGAAGAAATTCTTAAGCAATAAATCACGTGGTTATTTGCGATACAACAACCTCTATTGTGATAATTTGTGATTTTATCGGTGTGTTATAATCGAATCAGTCGTGTATTGCTAATTGTCGAAATTGCTTCCACGACCTGTGCGAAAAAATGGAATCAAACGCAATAATTTATTTACAGAAACCATTTAAAATATTTTTATATGAAATGTAATTTTTCTCGTTCAAGGTCATGTGAAGGTCAACACATTGTACATCCTTAAATTCGTATTTCTATGAGATACAACAGCGCGATGATAAAAATATATCGATCCATTTGAAAAAACATCTGCAGTGACTCTAAAATCTCGTAAGAAAAAAATTAAGCAAAAAGAAAAATCGAAATATTTATTCCTTTAGACAATTTTTTCCTCAGCGTGAAAAATGATTAATATGTTTCAACTTCTCGAGTTAGTCGAAACACTTTTTACGTCTTTTCCAATTCGATCATTCCCAGTCTTATAAATTGAAACTGAATTCAGAACTTTATATCGATCTTTGTGCTATCGATATAACAATGTTAGTCTCACTTTCGTGAAAACCACGGTGGATCTCGTTGTTCCAAGACAAACCTTTGAAACAAACAATCGCCGTTAAAAATCAATAAAAAGTGTTAAAAAATCACCGGTGTTTCTATTTTTTTATAAGAATATCGCTCGATCCTTCTCTTTTTCTTCTCATTTAGCTCGACGGAAAAATGCAGAAAACGCAAGGACGAGGAGCAGCAAGGCGGAAAAGTGTGACACAGGGGCCACCGTAAACGCTCCCGTTCACCATATCGCTATTTTTTTCCCCCCTTTCAGATCGCCGACTGCGCCGCGCTACAATTCTTTAGCATATCTAACCGCATATTAATGACAGTAAGTCCCGCCGCGGTCAGGCGAGCGTGTCGCGCAAACGTTGAATAATAACTGCATTCCGCTCGAAGCGAAACCCCAAGCCATGGAGCGCGTGTTCGCAATAGAAACACGCCTGTGCCACCTTCTGCTCTATATATTAACTGGCAGAGAAACGTTGCTGCCTATTGCACGACGGAATCGCTAAGACGATAGATCGAGCCGCGCACGCAGATTGTAACACGCTGGAAATTTCCTCGACAAGCTCGCAACTATTCGAAGGAAACGCTCCTTCGTTAAACGAGGTTCTGATCATTCTTCCTTAACATTACTGGATTAATGCCTCCATTGGTTTGTTAAGTATTTTGAGAATGCTGAAACGTTGAGAAATTAATTTCTATTCAATTTAAGTTAGGGTAGAGACCAAGGGTTAAACGTTTAACCCTCTCGCTGTTTCATGATGAAACCCATAGAAATAATATATCGTAGGTTCTTCTGAAAGGGAGGGAAGATATTCGATGCTATTGCAATGCAATTAATTTCCCAAGATTTGTCACTAAGACAAGAGTAATAAAATAAATGTATATTGAAAAATTAAGGAGACTGTTAAGTGTACTCATAGTTAATCTGGCGATCTTTCGAGTTTGGCTGATTTTGCACTTATTTCCTTGAATGACCATTTCTGTGTATCGGAAGACTAATTATCTATTATTCGAATTTCTATATTTCCAATGTGTGAGTGTCTGCCGAATATTGGACACACTAGCTGAACGAATGTACCATTTATAATTCTATTCCGAATGATTCTGGTGGTTCTCTTTGTGGTAGAATGGATTCTGATTCTCTAGGTCTAGCAAAAAGTCCAAGAATCCTCGGTGTTGAGTCTACTCGTGATAGATCTTGCGATCTTTCGAGCTTGACTGAATTCACATGTCTGTGTCGACTATAAATGTCTCGAAGGACCATTTTCTTTTCACGGAAGACTAATTACTCGTAATCTGAACGTTAAAGTAAGGGGTCAAGTACACTTCTTTCGGATACTCCGGCCTTAATAGGACGGATATCACAGATAGAAGTTTTAACATTTAACAGTTGTTTCACATTTCGACCCAAAAACCTGGAACACCCAGTAATAGATACACTACCTTCAAACGTAAAGAACTTCTCAGTTAGAATTTCTTTTCTCTTAACGATCAGGACTGTTTTCAACAGTTCAGAATTCGTCTAATTATCGACACTCGACAATTTTCGGATATTACCTTAAATTAGCCATAACGGAGCTCACTTTATGACTGAATTTTCCGCTCGAATATTTCCATCGAATATTACCTCCTGTACCGAAACTTCGTCAAACGAAGTGGAAAGAGAAAAACGGAAAGTATCTTCGTTTCGAAAAGAGAAGGACAAAGTTGTCAGGGCAACTCGTAGCTGGTGTTTCACACGGTGTCACCATGTTGTGTGTACACATTTTCCGGCGGAGTTGTAACCAATTAAATTGTCAAAGGTGGCTTTTGCCGGCGTAACTGAACACCGCACGTGGTTTACGTAACGTCAGCCCCACGTAATGGAACAAAGTTGCCTCTTTAAGTGACACACCGGTGACGGAAACGCGAAGATTTGTGGTCCAGCGTGTACGCGTGCCAACCGCTCGTTAATCGTTGTAACAATACTTCTTCTCCGTTCTGTTCGAAATAGCGAGGGAAGTTGTATCGCGTGCTAGAAATTTTCATCTCCTTTTCCATGGAAAGGAACGACCTGTGCAATTACGCAAAGAGGAAAAAATTATACATTCTACGTCGATTTTCTTGCTCTTCTTCTTTTTCTTCTTCCACTTCTTCATGTTGCTCGTTTCCGAGCTGAGATTCTCCATTCTTACGCTACTGTGCATCCGTTACCGGATAATATACTCCAGAACGAGCGTGTCATTACGTCACGAGACTTCGCCCAAACAATTTCACTGACTCACGCTCCTCTCCGGTCGGAATTGTGAACGCGATTCCTCGCTCTTTCACAGCTTCGAGATTTATCACGCTCGTGCAATCATCCTACCAGCTATACTACACGGTAATGAATCCGAATCGCGGAACTTGTTTCATTCGTGATCACAGGTATTCAGATTACGAGGGCAATGGTTCTTTTTTTTCTGTAAATCCCTTTGGCGAGTACTTTGAAGAGTATGCTGACTGGTGATCGAAATTTTCAAACATCGAGATTCGTCTCGTTCATTCGTGATGAGTCAAACTCTGGCTAACTTTGCCCAAATTTTGGACAAAACGCGAATATCACGAATGAAACACGTGGTGTTAAAATTGTACTATATATCAAACACTTCTATTGACTTTTTTTACGAACATTTTGACGTTTCATTTTGGATCGTTCGAATAGTTGTTTTCTATCGGTTTGACTTGGATTTTGCCAGGCAAGGGGTTATGAATTCAGCTGTTTAACTGTTCTTTTCCATTGAAGGATTCCACAAGATTGGAAATATTTGGTAAGGGAATAATGTAGATGGAACGATTCTCTGTTTTCTCTGGGTTAGGTTTGATGAAATACAAAGAGGATCGACAGGTGGACAGAAGCACGCGAAACCTGAATTCCTTAACGTCGCGTAATGGTTATTCTGACTAGAGGCTTAACGTTCCCGCGATTACGAGCCATAAAATCCACGGGCAAAAACGCGACCAGAGTGTTCTGCCGTGTTCAGAACTTTTCAACAACTTTCGATGAACCCCTAGGATTTATCGTTCAGAAAACTCTGAAAACGATAGAAGTTCACCTAATTTTGAAATTAAACTATCACGGAAATTTTTATGTCAGATATACCACGAAGGATTAGTATTATTTATAGAAATAAACTCTTTCTCACTGAATTCACATAAACAACAGTTTAATTTACTATTTTTCTATATTGCGACCTGGGATCTACAAGTTTCGAGGATGTGAGAGATCAAACTTGGATTAATTGCTGAAATTTAGCTCTTATCAGACTTTCATCGTGTGCAAACAGTTTAAAAAAATATTTACGGAACATAAATAAATAAGGAACCTCAAAATGCAATTAGAAATGTTAAAAAATATACTTTTGCGTGAAGAAATGTATTTAATTTCAAAAATATCAGCCAGACACTTTTCGTATAAGCATCGACTAGAGTGATAACCTAGCAGCAACTCAGATCTAGAAATCTGACGCTTGGATAAGGGTTCAATCTGACTTCCGGTAGTTTTAGAATGTTTCAAGCTAAACTACGTTGACCGAAGGGAATATTCGTGGGGAATTTAAGACACAGAAAAAACGAGAAGGAAAAAGAGAGGAATAAATAAACGAGAAAAGCGTTGTCGCAAAGCTACCGCGTCAATATTGACGCCAACTACGAGAAAATTCAGGGATCCTGTGAATCCGTCGACGGACGAAGCCGATTTTCCGCCCGGAGGGACGCTCGTTGTAAACGATATTTGCTTTGTAACACCCCCGCCACTTGCGAGAGCTGATCGATCGAATTACTTCGACGACTCGGGTTATTTTATTTTATTCCTTTTTTCTCTCTTTCGCCATGAAAATAGGAAGTGTGGGAGGGAAAAGAGAGAAAAAATAAAATAAATGCTTGCGTAGAGGAGCGTGGAATTACATTGATCGTGTAATCCAGTGAACCGTTTTGCATTCGGGAATTAAAGTAAACTCGAATACTCTAATTTCCACCGCGTTGCGTGATACCGTTAATTAAAAACAACAAAAAAAGGAGAAGAAGTGAAAAAGAAGGCTCGATAGAAAGAAAATAATGGTCCCTCATCTGGAAATATTCTTCTCTCTCTTACTCTCACTTCTCTGCTTTCCTAGTTCACATGTTTTTATTTTCCTTCCCGTCTTTTTTTTTTCCTGTTCCTTTTACACGAATTCGTTCGGTTGCAAATTAATTCAACGAAGTTGCAGCAAACACGGCAGCAACGCGGAATTATATCGGTGTTCGCGAATCATTTGGACACAGCCCGTAGAACGGGAACATGTTTACGATGCTGTTATTAATAAAGGCTTTATTACGTATCGTAAAATAGCGCGTAGAAGGAACAATGAGACAGTGAGAAATTACGAAACGCGATTTAGCCCGGCGACTGCTACAAGATCTGATACATAAATATAATGTAAACAGAAGAAACGAAAGTAACGTGTGTTACAGTTACGAAATGTGAATCGAACTGTGCCGATTGTTCGATATCGAAAAAACGAATTACGTTATCCAGTTTCTCTGCTTTTTCTAAGAATTCGGTAAAAACTCTCTAGCTCGATAAATCTTGCGATAGTAATTAATCCTTACTTCGTGCAACTTCGAAACGCAAAGTATATTGTAAATTACTTCGAATCTGAAGTATCAACTGGCTAAATGCATCGAGAAGAAAGTGAATTCCATTATCAATTAATGGAGAATGTTTCTTAAAAAGAATTTCGAAATATGCACTAAAAATTGCATGAATTAAAAAAAACGAAGCTTCGAGTCATTCATCGTACTCTTTTTTCTATTATTTATGATACTTTTTGGACACCTGAACGACTTTATACGGGATAGAACGATTCCAAACTTTTTAGTAAAAACGATGGAAAATGCATTCTTAAATTTTATAAAATAAAAAATAAAAAAATGTTTCGGAAATGATATCAGAAATATTGTGTTTTAGTAGTAAAAATATATATCGATTATCCATATTAAAGAACCTATTACATTACCTAGTTTTTCCAAGAACTAAATAAAAACCTCTCAGCTCGATAAATCTCACGATAATAATTAATCTTTGCTTTCTTTAACTTCGAAACACAAAGTACATCGTGAGTTACTTTGAACTTGGATTATCTACTGGCTGAATGCATTGGAAGAAATAAATTCTACCATAAATCAATAAACAAGACTGTTACTTAAAAAACAAAATTTTAAATACATATTAAAAATTGTATAAATTAAACAAAGGAAGCTTTATTCACCGTATTCTATACTCTATTTCTCCTAATTTCTTTTGAACACCTGATCAATCTTTAACAAGATAGAAAAATTCCAAACTTAGGAACGATAGAAGATGCATTCTCCAATTTGATAAAATTCGAAACAAAAGAAGAAAAAGGGTTTCAAAAAATAATATTAGAAGCATTGTGTGTTGGTAGCAAAAGTATATCGATTGTCCACATCAAAGAACGAATTACATCACCGAGTTTTTCTAGTAACTGAACGAAAAAGCACCTCAGCTCGATAAATCTGTCGACAATAATTAATCCTTGCTCCGTCCAACTTCGAAACGCAAAGTATGTTGCGTTTCGATTTAAAAGAGAAGAGAGAAAGAGAGAGAGAAAGAAAAAAATCGAAACACAAGGTAGAAACGATCGTGGCTACGATTTTCACCCGCGACGAAGAAACCGATTTCCCTTTCGAACGGAGCCAGTGCAATTGCCGTGCACGTACCGGTGGCCAGGCCGATCGACCAATCCCCTCGATAGTTCGATCGGTCGAGCAGCAGCCAGCTCGTTCGCCGGGCACTTTTTGCTCGGACCGAAAGCATTGTGAGTCGTGGCTTGCGCAATGATAGTGCTCGCCGGCTCGCTCCCGATAAGTTCATGCTCTAGAATCCAGGCCGAAGGCGTTACCGCGCTTATAACCAGCTGCCGTGTCTCCAGGAGTCACCGGGACCCGCGTTATTCAAATCGATCCATCGAGGATGATCGATTGCGCATTATAGGTACAGAGTTAGGCTGTTATAACGCAGCTGTAACTGCATAAGATGCTCTCCTTTGCGAATTAATGTGAATTTTATTCGATCGAACGTCGAACTGAGAGCGTAGAATATTTCATATATTAGGTTGTCTGGAAAATTCATGTTGATTTTTATGTAAATAAGTGAATTTCATACATCAAAGAATTTTCTTTTTGTTCTATAAAGTATGGATTTTTTAATTTCATTTGGAAAAATTCCATTTTACCAAAAACGTTGTTTCTTTATTTTCTTTAAGATCGAAATTCTTATTTTTAGATTTTGTCAATCGTTTGCTAAAAATTTTTTTATTATATGTTACCGCCTCTTTATATGTTACATATCTCGTTCGATGTTTTCTCAGTACTTTTCCCATTTCATTGAAAGAAAAATATTTAATGTAAGTGTAGTTTAACTTCCTTCTATCTTCAAGACAGTATAACATTGAGAAGAAACTAGTAATTGCAACGAAGAAACTTTTAAA
Source organism: Anthophora plumipes (assembly GCA_951804975.1). Lineage (NCBI taxonomy): Eukaryota > Metazoa > Arthropoda > Insecta > Hymenoptera > Apidae > Anthophora > Anthophora plumipes. The sequence continues at coordinate 20,670,566 of OX638117.1, read as the reverse complement.
AGACACGTGAAGCAATAATCTTTCAAAGTATATGCGAACTTTGTGTTTTCATACAATTTTATATGCTGTTATATATTACAGTACCTATTAAAAATCCGCACGAGCTTTCTGGACGATCTAATAGAATTAACGTGGAATTTTTCTGTTCTGATTCTGATTACATTGGTCCTACCTTTTCATCTGGAAATTTGTTCACTCTATTTCGAGGTATTCTATTTAATACAGCGAATAGATCGGTAAAAATTGTGAATCTAGAAGAATTCTCACGATCAGCCTAAATTGTGTCTCTATCGATCTTTCATAAATCCTTTTTTTATCACCCTTTTTAAAATTGCGCGGGAAAAATTCAAATATTTTTAAAACACCGCGGCAGTTTAAATGGTAAGAAAAAATGTCAACGATTGAACGCTTAATTTTTCTAACTTTTTCGTTGCAACCAGTGTCCATAGGTGACTTAGAAATTTGATAGTTCCTTCTTATTACTGTTCTTTCACCTTAATTCTACGCTTTACACAGTTTCGTTTTAATTTAAAGCAACGAATCCAAAGAATTGAAACTTTTTAACGTTTCGAAAATAATTGGAGAAATTTTGCAGCAGAGGATTGGATATTTGTCTTTCGCCACGCGCTTTACTTTCAAAAATCTATCGTAACGAAGGAGTTAATTTTAGAACACTGTGGAGTAGGTAACCGTAGCGCATGAATGGCTTCGGAGAATTTTCGATACGATGCTTTCGATCGCGATTACAATTACAAAAGTCCGCGCAATTTTCGTCGATAGTTTCTTCACGGTGATTAATGTTACCGATGAAAGCCGATGTTTATCTAATTCCGTGTTCGTGCGATCCGAAGTTTGACGAAAAATAGAATAAAATGTGCACCTCTATCTGAGTGGTAGAACGGGCGAACTAGAACACCGTGAACAAGTTACAATCTGTCGGTTTCGGTTTCAAAGGAGCCACCAACTACGAAACCGTCCCACTGCCTGATCGAATTGCGTTAATTAATGGCCGTCGATCAACTTTCCTCATGAACGCTTGTAAAATCCACCCTGTCGCCTTCTCTGAAGGATATTCCGTTCGTCAAAGACAAACGGTCACGTTAACACGCGTTCGACGCTGGAATGCATGTGATCGTTCCTTTGAAACACGTCTCTTGTCCATTTACAGCCAACGAGTACCATGTGCCGTGTCTAACGAGAGACGTAAATACTCTATGCTCTTTAGAATCGTCCTTTTAATCTGTTGTCGAATATAATAGCATCAATTCCCTTTAATTCGCTTCAAATTTCAAGGCTGGTGATTTATGATCATGAGTTTCAAGATTTTTACAAACAAGAACGTGCAGTACGTACGAAGTGCCATTTTTCTACATCGAAATATCAAGATATTTTGTCCTGGTTATCTTTAAAACTGTAATAACGTTCATTTAGTACGATGATATTCTATAATTCTCTTCAAATTCCGAGAATAATAATTTATGATAATGATAAATTTTACAGTAATAATGTACGGCACGCAACAAGTACCATCTTGTCTTTATGAATTAATTAACGCTTTTAAACAGCGAAATATTTCACTCTAACTGGCTTTAAATACAAAATAACGTTTGTTTAATATTTCGATATTTTTAAACTCTCGTCAGATTTCAAAGTTAATAATTTATGACAATGACAAGCTTCCTAACTTTTGCAATAAAAAGTTACAGTATATGCTAAGTACTCTGTTCTCTTTGGGAATTAATTAACGCGATGAAATATCGAAATATTCACATCCTAGCTGTCTTTAAAATTATATTAACGTTCACTTGGCATTTCGATTAAATCTCTTTAAATTTCAATGCTACGAATTTATGATAACGATAGATTTAAAAAAAAAATTGCAATATGTGCGAAGTATCAAGTTCTCTTTAAACGTTAATTAACAGGATTAAATATCGAATTATTTCATCTGAGCTGTCTTTAAAAATATAGCAATCGTCCAGCATGTCGATGTTTTTTACCTCCCTTCAAATTTCAATGCTACTAATTTATGATAACGACAGATTTAGAAGAAAAAAAAATTGCAATATGTGCGAAGTATCAAGTTCTCTTTAAACGTTAGTTAACAGGATTAAATATCGAATTATTTCATCTGAGCTGTCTTTAAAAATATAGCAATCGTCCAGCATGTCGATGTTTTTTACCTCCCTTCAAATTTCAATGCTACTAATTTATGATAACGACAGATTTAGAAGAAAAAAAAATTGCAATATGTGCGAAGTATCAAGTTCTCTTTAAACGTTAGTTAACAGGATTAAATATCGAATTATTTCATCTGAGCTGTCTTTAAAAATATAGCAATCGTCCAGCATGTCGATGTTTTTTACCTCTCTTAAAATTTCAAGGCCAGTAATTTATGATAATGATAAATTCCTCCACTTCTGCAAACGGAACGCAGAGTATCTATATGTAAAGTACCGGTGTTCTCTTTGCGAATTAGTTAATACGATTAAATATCGAAATATTTCATCCCGAGCGAGCGTAATTCATTAACGGGCACAGCTTTATGCAGATCCGTTGTCAATTTCCGTCGGAATGGCCGGCCGGTCTGGGGACTCGTTGGAATTGCAGCCGTAAATCCGACGGAATCAGTGAATTACGAGTGGAGTGGCTGCGTGCAAGGTGCAACGTATATCCTGCACGATCCTGGAAATTAACGTCGCCGGCTTTCTACGGGATTGCACCGAGACGCCTCTCTACATGCCGCGCCGTGGATCTGTCTGTCGCTGGTCTCCCGCGGCCACTTCAACGTTCACGTTTCCTCCTCTTGTTGCCTGTTGATGATAATTAAACGCATCGTTCACGCGAGAATGTTCGTTTAACTCTGAATGAGACGATTGCTGACTGTCAGATCAGTGCCTGTTTATCTTGAATGCCCTAATTCGAATTCGATTAAATGCTTTCGCAACGTGAAAGCTTGTAAAACGTCAAAATTTGAATTTTTCACGCGAGAATGTTCGTTTAACTCTGAATAAAATGATTGTTGTTTGTCAGATCAGTGCCTGTTTATCTTGAATGCCCTAATTCGAATTCGATTAAATGCTTTCGCAACGTGAAAGCTTGTAAAACGTCAAAATTTGAATTTTTCACGCGAGAATGTTCGTTTAACTCTGAATAAGATGATTGCTGACTGTCAGATCAGTGCCTGTTTATCTTGAATGCCCTAATTCGAATTCGATTAAATGCTTTCGCAACGTGAAAGCTTGTAAAACGTCAAAATTTGAATTTTTCACGCGAGAATGTTCGTTTAACTCTGAATAAGATGATTGTTGTCTGTCAGATCAGTGCCTGTTTATCTTGAATGCCCTAATTCGAATTCGATTAAATGCTTTCGCAACGTAAAAGCTTGTAAAACGTCAAAATTTTAATTTTTCAGTCCAAATGAACCCTTACCACGATATCTATAATTTCTGTGTCAAATCGAAGCGTGGGAATTGAAAAAAAGAAACAGTCGCCAATCCCGTATTTCTTTTTTACTAAATCAAACCCCTATCAATTACTATCTGCTTTTCTCCTCTTTTTCGAACGGGACAAAAAACGAATCTATTGAATTTTTACACAGCTCTGATTGGTTAATCAGAGGTTTCTTAGGCTGGAAATTAATTGAACGGTGCAAATACAATTGCTACTGAAAAATTGGATCGCTAATCTTTCTATAACAAAATGTTACATCTGTCAGGAAGGAATTGCCAAGAAATAGAAAAAATGCGTTATACAAAAATGATGGTTAAAAATATTTTCACGATTAAAAAAAAAAAGAATGTAAGTTTAGCTTAGTGTTTTTCCGAGATTTTTTCGTGTTTTTTCGAGATTTCCGAAAATTTGTCAAACTTTGGAGCATTGTAGAACCTATCTGAAAGGAGAAATAGTGGCCAAAATAATATCAAGCAATTTTTCGAATCTTTCATTTATAACTGCACCGTGGGAAAACGAAAATGATCAATAAAAATTTGCTACTAAAAAAATCGCGAGTGAAATGTTTCGTTATCTTAAAGTTGGGATTTAATGAGTTAACAAACAGAAAATGATTCTACACGATAATGGAGAATTAAAATTTGAATCATTCGTATTGTATCCTCATCTTCCTCCTCGAATTATCCCACTTAATTTCGCGTGAGAGAATCGCATCGAACGTGATAGAATGAGCGTATAATCGCGGCCTCTAATCGATAAACCACAAACGGTATTATTCGATCTTTACCAGCTGCGGTTTACGAATCGCCGCGTTACATAAACGGCCTGGGTGAACCGCGGCGCGGAGAATTTGAGAAGAAGGAAACGCCGCTCCGCGATCTGGTCCGGTTTTGTGACCAAAACCTCCGCAGGTATTAGCGTCCAATCAGCGTGGATGGTGAATCGCGGCTGAGCAACCGGTCCTGGCTGCACCCGGCTCGTCTCGTTATAAAACGAGACCGCGACGCGTGTAACGAGCTTGCTGCTAGCTGGCTCGCGCGTTTGCATTGCGCAAGCTGAATGCTAGCCTAGAGTAACAGACGGTTGTTTCCAGCGTTCGGGACAAGAACGAAAATGTCCCGAACGCTTTAATTACGCTACTGTGAACGTTGTACACGCACCTGTTCCCCTGTAAAATTTCCCGTTCAATTTCCCTCTGTATTATAATAGAAACGGTAATTCTCACGTGAGGAAATTTAAACATATCGTAACTTTCGAAGATGATTTCCGTTTTCTTTAATCTACATTACCTGGGCTCACCTTTCGAACGAAATTTACATCTCTGCAGATTATTATTCAAAATCGATAAAGATAAATAATTTTCATTATTCTGATTTTTAGAAATTTGAATATAGTACATTTTATACTAAATACAATTAAAACTGAGTTTATCTCTTGATAAACTATTACATTCTAACTATTATTGAAGCCACGACGAGTTATCTCGTCATCCTCAGTTCAAAAGGTTAAAAATGGTCGTTTCGCTGATTTCTCCGTAAAATAATCTCGTTCCCAAAACTCGTAAGAAAAGTTTCATCTCGGTGAAGCAAACGATTTGTTCGAATTGTTACAATTCCACGAATCTTACTTAACCGAACTTACATGAAGATCTTTCCTACTTCAACGAGGATCGAAATTACCATCGATCACGTTTACCAGTAAAGTAAACGATTACCAATAAAATACCTCTATCTATAAGGAGAAATCTAAAGAAGACTGATTCGTAGCCATCAATGAGGCTACTTAATCTAACCAAGTTTCTACCTGCTGTCTCTTCCTCGATGTAACGAAGACGTTCGATTCATCCGATCCGTTTTTACGCTGCTCGTAAAATGGCGGACGCACGTTTGCCGATCTCTCGTCGATAAAAGCGTCACTGGTACAGCTTGTTTAATTAACAGGTTCCAGGAGGTTTTTCTCCCGTGCAATTAGCGAGTCGATGCTCGCGAGCTGGTACGATCGGCTTCTTCTAAGCCTCAGACTGCACGTTTCTTTCTTTTTCTTTTTTTTTTTTCGATTCGACCGCAATCCCTACCTACAGATTCATGTAATAACAATGTAATAACGACGAAGGCGTGGATTGATACAACGTCGAATCGATTCCAGTGGAACGTTATTACGATCGCATTATGTAAAATCTCATTACAGGGAGCATGGTCGGTCGGTCGCGTTTCTCGTCGAGTAAAATCGCGCATTATAATTCTGATCAACAGAGTCGACGTCATTGTTTATGTTCTCGTCGTTGTTTTAATCTTTCCTTGATCCTCGGGTAAATGCACGCTCGCTTGCTTACTTACTCGTAGTACACACATGTAACCGTTATGTTACACCGTGTAATGAAACGTTATGTTCACTCGTGAGATGTTCCGATTGTCAGTTACACTTATTACGCTCTTGCCGGCTAATTAACTGCGGCGAGGTGTAACGGAGACAGAACGTAAACTTGGAAATCTGTTATCTACAGACTGTATTTACTGATTTTTTTTTTTTTTTTTTTTTTACTAAAGCTTCGCCGGTTTTGCGCGCCATTGTTTTCGATCTCAGATGAAATTTATTTCGCGTGTAGGTGAATGTACACACATGTTGGCGCATTTTTCTAAACTATTCTCGATCCCTGTATCTTTTTATTGGTATGATGATTCGATCGAGGTGTAGCTTATAAGTATACTGTGAATTTTGTGCAATTTGATGTTTTTTAGAACATGGCGAAGAAGATGGAATTTTGGTGAAAGAATCATTTCACTTATCAGGTATTATAAAAGACACCGTGGTTTGGATGTATTGTGCATTCTGTGCAATTTTTCACCTTTCAATTTTACAATTGCATGAAAATCTGTAGTTTATTTAGAGTGGGTGAGCAAATTATTGTAGACAGAAGAATATTTTACTAATCTTACGAACTAATGAAATATTCATAACTTCAACGATAGTAAAATTTACTGTTTTTTGTTCTTAACACATAGATAGGCAATTTGGCTATATTGTGAGATCTTAATAACCTAAAAAAGAAATGCAAGTTTTATCTTGGCGAATTGCCCAATATAAATGCAGTAAAAGACTTATGGAAATTTTTAAAGCGTATAATTGAATCAGAAGCGATAACTAGTAGACAGCAACTGATCGATAAACTTTTGTCAGTATTGCTTCATGACGCAGGGATAGAAAAGAACAAAAATAAGATAAAGACGTGTTTGAAATATTAGAGATACAAAGAGTGGAGTGGTGAAGTTATTAATGTATACAGTTGAAAATATTTTTAATAATTCATAAAAGTTGAAAAATCATTGCTGCATTTCAATACTTAAAGTGTACTTTACATTCTATTTTTAACTTCAACTAAGTGACACATAATTTCATATTGGTGATCGAGATAATTTTATCTTTCACCTGTAGAAGAAATGTACTTCTTCCGAACTTTTTACGAAAATATAAAAACGAGAAGAAAAGTTGAATTACTGTAACAGCACTACAAGTGTATAATTGATAATTACAAGTTAATAACTCGTCGTACGAATTATCTGGTTTGCACATTTCCCCATACACTGACAAACCTTCCCGAACCACGTGTCTACGTTAATCCAAGCGCGGAAGGGCTAAAATCCGCATTGGCCATTGACCAAATCTACGTCTGACAAGTTTCGCTACTCGACAACAATTCAGACGTTCGCGTAACTTCTCCTCTGAAGCACAGAGAGACATCGTTTCGCGTAGTTTACGTATCTAAAGCCTATAAAACAGCGTGGCGTCGTATCACAGCCGCGTTACGAAGAATTTACGCGCTCTGCTTTCCGTCCTGCGTATTGACAGTTTTACGGGAACGCATAAAGCTCGTTCGTAGTTACGATGGCTAAACCAACGCGAACTGACGCACGTCTCAGAGCTGTCTGTCAAACGAACGGTAACAAGCGATGTCAAAGGGAGCTTTGTCGTTGGATATTGTTAGAGTAATAAGCGAGAAAATGTACTAGACTCTCGATGATAAAATCGGTGATCAAATGAAATATTCATCGGGTTTATTTAATAGCAACGAGGCTGATGAACCGTCGTCGTTGATATATTGAACTTACGTCGAAAGAAATGTTTGCCACATTATTACGCGCGGCTAATGGAAGATTAATACCACTTCTACTCGACGATGACACACGAGCTATGCCAATTATGCGAAGAAACTGTACGAATAGAGAGAGAAAGAGAGACGTTATTTACTAGAGATTTTTTGCTCGTTAATTCCGCGAGATTTCCAGGAATCCCGTTGCATCTGTTTGCGCAATCGGAAATTAAGAAAAACGCTCGTATATACCGGGTACGTACCACGCTCCATTTCACTCGACCGTACCAAGTGCAAGTCTCGTGGGTGTTCTTCCGATAAACGTTAGAGGAATGACCTACATACATGGACAGGGACAATTGTCAATATTAGGACACGTTTTAACACTAGGAATTAAAAAACCAGTTAAAATGACTGGTTTTAAACTTTCATTGAAAATTTACTCAAAGTAATAATTCTGCATTTTAGAAATTTCTTCACGATTTTTGTTACAATGTCTAAAGAATTCAATTTATTATTACTCCTGCGTCCTTTTCAAAGTTACATATATACTATACTTGAATATAGTAAGGTGTATTTTGTAGTACGATGTATATTGCACAAATCTGTTTATAACTGATAATTGTAATATTATTTTAAATTTCAATTTGTGTCCCAGTTCGTTTGAATTAGCTGAAAAGCTTGTTAGAGAATTACAAGGAGAACGAACGTTAGATAGAACATCGAATACTACACGAAATACAAATAAACGTAGATTCGGTGTTAAATTGAATGTTGCAGAAATAATAAAACCTGCGATAAATTGTAAAAAATATTTTTTTGCGAAATGTATATCCAAAAAGACCTTTACCTCCATTTGCAAGAATGTTAATAATAAATTTACCATTGTTAAGTATGAAAACAGTGTACTTCCAAGTATTATAAATATGTATAATATTATACAAAAATTAAAATTATAGAAATCGTATGAATTAAAAGATTGAAAAAAATATACATTTTTGTCGATACCTAGGCATCTTTTTGCCAATTGCAATTTTCTCGAAAAGTATTTTTACATAGCATCTATTTAATAAAATTATTCTTTTATCTCTAAAAATCAAATTTACGACGTTTCATTCAATTTTAGAAAAGATTATTCTGTTTTAAAGGCTCTCTGAATATTAATGAGATTGACTGTACATATTTCTTCCTCGAGTAACCCTATCCGTTCCATACTTTCAACATTACTGAACTTTATCGTGCACGATGCAATTAATAAATTTGAAACATCAAATTGTTATTACATCTGCGGTGAAGTTGAACGCGTGAGAATTCCGTAACGTTATCGAGCTTCTAGCTGAACGAAGGTCACCGTTCGTAATTCACGCTCACCACGTACCTCGCAGGGTGTAGTACACCGTATCGAACCATTCTTAGAAAGTCTCAGGTAACAGATAAATCTGTGAGAAACTGGTATACACAGGATTTTCTTTATCTTTTTCCATTCGTTCGTATCGAACGAATGCAAAAGAGATTTCTATGAATTGAGCAACACTTGTTGCTCGGGCAATTTTAACCATGGCAACCGAGGTGACATTCTTAATTCCCCGTCGTATATAGGTGTGCTTTCTACTTTCTATCCACGGGGACCGGTAACAATCCTCGCGGCATGAGCGATTCTCGCGTGTGAATATGAATTTTCGCTACGCTTATCGCGAGCGTTACGAGAGCCACAGGGACCAGGCGCATAGGTCGCGAGGCGTACACGCCGAATGCATACGTGTATTAAGCGAGCCGGCAACTCGTTCGCTTTTGCATTACGCAAGAACCACGCCTAAGTCGGAGCTGGTCGGTGCACCGACCGGCCGATATCGCCGCTACAACCGCGATCCGGACCGATCCAGCAACACTGACCGCTACTAGATCTTTTTCATTCCATCAATTTGAAAATCCCGCGCAGTAAATTACATTTCACTCCGACCGTGCAATTTCCTCCTGTGATATTACAATTCTGGTACTTGGTTGTGGAGTATCTTTTTAATGTTTTTGGTATAAATTTTAGTTTTTCGTTACAACGTTTTGAATATCCTCCGCTGTAAATTGTGCTGCACTCTAACCGTGAAATTTACTCCTGTGATATGATAATAATGGTACTTGATTATAGAGTACCTTCTCTTTTTATTCCTTTCGTAGAAACTTTAGGTTTTCATTCCACCAATTTGAAAATCCCGCGCTGTAAATTACGTTTGATTCCGACCGTGCAATTTCCTCCTGTGATATTACAATTGTGATATTTGGTTATGGAATACCTTTTTAATGTTTTTTGTATTAACTTTGGTTTTTCGTTTCAGCAATTTGAAATCCTCCGCTGTAATTTATGCTTCACTCTAACCGTGAAATTTACTCCTGTGATATGATAATAGTGGTACTCGATTATAGAGTATCTTTTCTTTTTATTCCTTTTATATAAACTTTAGATTTTCGTTTCAGTAATTTGAAAATCCTCCACAGTAATCTATATTTCATCCATGAGAAACAATTAAACGAACAGAGGAAACAGGAGAAATAACTTGTGCACAATACCAACGGAAGTATAAAATACGTAGAATTCATCAATCACTGTTCATTGTTCTATTACTATAACAACAGAATACAACACTTCAGAAATTATCAAATGAAACATTGCGGAATTAAGTTTTAAATCGATCGACATTTCCACGTTCTTTCTGTAAGGGTAATAAAACAGCGCATAGTTTTTCAAACTGTGACTCGCGAGGCGTGTCGAGCTATCGATAGGTGCATTCGAGCTGCTTTGAATCGCGAGCAATCGTTCACCTTGACCACGTCGCGATACCAATCGCGTGTTAAATCGAATTATTCTCGATTTCACGTTTCTAAAAGAAAAAAAGAAAAAGAAAAAGGAACAAATAACAAAACGTTATATCCCGTCGAATTATACAGATTCGATTGCCTCCACGATTCCGTTTTAGGCCAGGCAATGTTTCGCAGTTTATCACGGGATCGAGATTACGAAATTACGTTCGTTCTCCAAATACCGTAAGCGCCGATTAATTTCACTGGTATTAAGCGACCGAGGGATCGTTTTATGAAGTATAGCAGTTCGTGTTACTTCGCGTAACGAGCGCGTGAAACGCGCGGCTAACGCGTATCAATTATTACGAACGTTGGTCGTGGTTGTTTAATCCAATGCCGTAATTCCATTCGATACGTTCGCGTGCCTCGTCCAGTGTTATTAAGAAACCAATGCGAATTTCGGTTTCGAACGGTCGCGTTCGGATCTTAACGGACAAACATTCGAAAATTTCATCAAATATTCGTATAGTTAATTTGTCGAACAGTATGTTACAAGAAAATGAATAATCGACAGAAGCGTAAAATTTTAGTTTAATTCAACGTTGTATCGTATGTACAGTAATTCGAGAAAATATTAAAATAAACCAATTTTAACCCCTTGCCTCATAGCAACGAGTCAGACTCGTGACAGAGATTCTGGATGAAATTCTAGAAAAACAGTTATATTAGCAAGAAAATGTTAATTTTAATTCCAACCTTCCTTTTAATTTATAAGACCGAGGATTGTCAATTGTAAATAATCTATAATATAATACATTCGTGTTTCGTATGTAAAATGGTGTTGATTCAATAAGTAACTGATGCTTAGATGTATAGTCGGGAGAAGAAATAATAGGTTAATGGGTTAAAACGAAATAAATTGTTTTTTTTTTTAAATTGGACCGGGCGACTTGAGTTATTTATAGAAGTTACAACGATTACTTTGCTAGATGATGTGCATAACAATTTTTGAAAATTACAATTGATCGGAATCGTGAAAAAATGAGCGAAAGTCGTTTTTGCAACCTTCTATCCGAGGCCGTAATGAAAATTTAAGAAATATGTTTCGTGGATTTGTAGATTCGAAATCGGTCGATGTAGAAACAAGCGGCATGCATCGAAAGATGTAAGAATCGTTAGATTTATTGCAGTCGTAGTCGTAGAAAATTTCGTTTGCAGCTCACAGCAACGTTAATTGATTTCCATGAAATTTTCATCATCCACACAACTAACAAATCTACGAAATATATTTTTATAAACTTTCATTACAGATTCGGATTAAAAAAAAAAACAATTCTAAACAGTGCTTTTTACCATTTTCTTCGCGTGTCCGACCAATCGCAATTTTTGCAAACATTTTCCCTAGAAATTTCTCAAAAAATGGAGAAACTCGTTTCGTTCAGTCGAATTTTATAAAAAGTTTATTCTGCTTTAAATGGGAGTTCGAATACTTTCGCGAGCTCTCATACGTTCCACGGATAACGGAAATCCATCTCGATGGAATCGATGAAATACATTTTCGCTGAGCAACTGGTTAACGTGAAACGACGACTGTCCTCGTCGTGAATAGATGACGTATAAATGGATAGATGATAATCGAAAATCTGCACGCTGCAGTATTGTGAAAATTCAACCCGGCAGGAGAACAATTTCGAATCAAGCTTCGTCGTGGTTCCCAAGAGTCTTAATTAAGCCGAGGACACGGAAAATTAAGGGCTATTAGAGCGGACTCATAATTGGACCGCGTCGATGCAACGAGCCACGCCGTGCTCGGACCGATCGGACCTGAAAAACAACTGTCGTTGATTGCCCACGGTGCCTGATTAGTCGCGATCCGTTCGCGAGCACCGATCCCCTTTTCCGTGAACGTTGTCGCCAGTGTTTTCCGTTTCGACGGTGACGAAACACACGTGTCACTTTCTGCCTGGAGATGCATAACGAATCCGTGCTCGGCGAAATCAGTAATTTCGTTGACCGTATATTTTCCCCTGCGTTTGTTACGTGCAAATAATAATCACGCGAAATGTACAATTATCGGGAAGAACTGGGATTGGATTTCAGAAATTTTGTTAGCATACGTTAACCCTTTGAGTGCTACTTTAATGGATGAAATGTATTTTTCCTTCTACACGTTGTATAGATTTACTGTAAAACATGCGACTGATAATACATTTGGGTTTATCTATCAAATAAAAATTGAACGTCTCATTTTGGTACTTGGCAAATATCTAGTGCAGGTATAAAAGTGCAATTTAAAATGTATAATTCTTGAATAAATAAACTGTAGTGCTATTTAAGTATGATCTAATGCAGATTTTGGCGGTTTAATTGTTATTAAGATTTGTTAGTGCATAATTAAAATTTCAATTATCAGTAATATTTATTAGTGCCAATTTAAGAGCTGAATTATTAGTATTTAGATAATTATCAACCAACGACGAGTTTCATCTTCCGTAGTTAATAGATTAATTCTCCATTGATGTTAAATTAAATATTTATGTTTCCCCCAACGTAGATTATTTATTTAAGAAGATTAGTATCTCAAAAACGTCTTAGCTTGAAAATAAATTACGACGAATCTCAATTTTCCAGCTTGGGAATCAACGGAATTTGAGTCCACAATTTATTCAAATAATTTTCGATAATTGCAGCTACATATGCGTTCATAATACTCAAAGGGTTAACGACACTTTGCTTCAATAGGATTACTAATTAAAATGCTGATTCTATAATTCTATTAGGAATATATTTTATTTTGAAAATTCGAGAAGGTACATTTGTACAATATCTGTAAAACTATTGTTGCCTTACGAATCTATTCACTTGCTATTAATTCTTCAGTTAAGAAAAGCACTCGCTAATCATTTAACGTATTCGCTAATGAAATATACCGTAAATAAAAGATAAATATTAGATTCGATATATTACATATGCTGTCACGAATGCACAATTGCAGACACACAATTCTATATCTCGGAAAATACGATGGTCACACGTATAGAAGAAAAGTTGTTGGAAACGTGGCGTTCCGCGACATATTTCAAAATCGTCGAAATAGGCGAGAAGGGTCAACTTTCTGAATAATTACCAAACATTCTGATAACAACCTACATACACGGTATCGCAAACTATTCTAGTCGCACCTCTGTAAAATTTTAACACCCGAAATGTAACTTCTCTCGTGTATAAACTGGCACGATCCATTTCCCTCTTTACCTATCGATCCTATCAGTTGGCACGTGAACACTGTAATGGACAGAGAGCGTGCAGATTTTCACTTGGAACATACCGTTAGCCAAAGGACTACACGCAACACGCGTCCCTGTTCAATATGTCGATAGGAACGTGGTGGAGTTCGATATTAGCAAAGTGGAGAACGGATGCCTCTCGTGTCCGATTCGAGAAACGAAACGCAACAGGAATTCCGGCGAGCGAGTTAGTTTCACGTGGAACACGTCCTAGGGTGCTAGGCATTAGCTTAGCCATTAGCTGGGCGGATAACGGAGTTATTGAACCTTGATTTCCACTTTAGCATTTAGTTCGATTTCACCCGTGATCGCCGCACGCTACACTTTACGTAACGCATGTCACATGCAAACTGCACCGTATATACCTATGTACCTATGTATACGTATATGTGCACGTTCAATTTTGCGTAAAGGTCGCGTTTATCGATCACGAATATACATAGACAAACAAGTTCTCCTCTGTACACGTTTAACACTAGAACTACCGACTATTACTGTATACCTATTTCTACCAAACCAGTCAAAATGATTGGTTATTTTTAATGTCCATTATGCAATGGAAATAAGCTTTGTACATATTTTTTTAATTTTTATATAATGTTATAGATATTTATACTACTTAGAAATACACTGTTTTCATATTTAACAATGGTAAATTTATTATTAGCGAAGATGGTTGTTACAAATACAGGTAGAGGCATTTTTGGATATACATTGTACGTTATGCTATGAAAATTACCTGGATTCATATTTTTTTATTTTTTACATAGTGTTATACATATTTATTTTACTTGGAAGTATACTTTTTTCATACTTAACAATAGTAAATTTATTATTAGCGAAGATGGTTCTTGCAAATGGAGATAAAGATCTTTTTAAATATTTTTTTGCATTTATCGCAGGTATTATTGGTTTCATTATTTCTGTAATATCCAATTTGACACTGAATCTACGTTTATCAAAATTTTGTATAGTATTCGCTGATATTCTATCTAAAGTTCGTCCTTCTTGTAATTCTCTAGCAAGCTCTTCAGCTGATTGAAACGAATCACGATACAAATTGAAATGTAAAATGATATTACGATTATCAGTTATAAGATTTACGTCAATTGTACTGCAAAATACATCTTACTTAAGTATATTATACCAATCAAAATTACTGGTTGCGTTATATCCAGGTATAGTACATATGTAACTTTGAAAAGGACGCGGGAGAAAGGAACTCAAGTTGATAAATTCAATTCTTTGGATACTGTAATAAAAATCGTAAAGAAATTTCTGAAATGCGGAATTGGAACATTGAGTAAATTTTCAATGAAAATTTAAAACCAGTCATTTTTGACTGGTTTGATAGGTTTAGTGTTAAAAAGCGTATCGATCGATCGGTTTAGTTGCACGCCGATCGACGTAACAGACGCGTATCGAATTCATGATTTTCCTACAACGATTCCATTCCGATTGGAGACAACGATCTCGAAAATTACAAGCGGGGACTTGTTATGCGTGTACAGAAGCTCCGTCTCTCGTAGCAGCGCGAGAGCGTGTAAACATTTCGCGGGGGAAAGCTAGGAAGTTGTGCCCGGCCGCGAGTGAAATCTGCCGTCTTTTATTTTCGTGCACACATCTAGCGACCCCGATCGCGTTTCAGCCAGCCACGCGAATTCCGCACGCGTCACACTTCCGCTCCGATAAACGCCATCAGCCGGAGCGGTGTCGTAATTCCATCGCGATGAAAACTACGCCGGGGAAAATCTTCAAGACGCGGATTCTACTCCTCGTGAATTTTTCGAATCGTAGAGAAATATCGATTACAAGCATGTTGCAATTTGTTCCTCGTGAAAAATGTTTAACCCTTTTAGTGACGATCGAAAGAATTGTACCTAAGCGAAGAATACTAAATTTGATGTATTTTAGTGAGATTTGAGAAAGAAATCATAGGGAAAAGTAAGAATGATATTTACAAAATTCAAGTAGCAACGTATTACGAAATAAAGGGAGAATGAATTAATGCCAATTGTATTTCAATATTTATTGAAAATCGTGCTAATAATGTTTATTCAATATCATTAGAAAAAATGGAAAAATCAGTTTTCTTTCGTTAACAGTATTTGCAAGTAAGAAGAATCATCGTTTGGTCAAAGTTTGATGTAGAACACGTAGTATAAAGCATAAATATACTGCATTTTCAATTATTCAAGTATCAAGAGGATTACCTGTTACAAAACAAATGATTCTTGTAGCTAGTATAACGTCAGTGGAATGACATTCTAGTATTATTATAAATATTTACAGCTATCCAGCTATTAAAAATTAATCAATTAATCGATCGATCGATTTTTCGAAAATTTTAATAATTGTAGAAATGGCGGAAGTTTGAAGAAAAAGTAATTATTTTTACCCCTCCCCTTCCAAAAAACAACTTTAAACGTTTATAAAAAAATTAATTAATTGACATATCAGAAACATAGTACGCTACATTTTAAATAATAGTTTATAGTTTATAAATCAATAAATTTTTTATATTTCTGAACACTCAGTTCTTGCCAACTGTGGTGGTCAACAATCAATGATTCATCAAAAGAGGTTCCGGAAATAGCGAATAACTTCGCCATTTTGTACGATTTTGCTTTCAAAAAATTGCAAAATAAAGTTGAAAGTTACATTTATATTCTCTGATAAAGACTACATTTTTCATTTAGTAATTACTTATAAAAAAATTCCCAAACTTTACCCATTTTTTGACGCCTCAGCTTGGTGTCCGCCTTAACGCAAAAGGCGATGTAAGTAAAATATTTTGATTTTTGGATAATCAAGGATAAAGGGAAAATTCTGTAAAATTTAATAATAGAGAGGAATGTGACATCCGTGTAGAAATGAAGAGAAATTTGAGGGATCTAATGAGAATTGAATTTGCAACCTCCGGACTGACACGCTGCGACTCTGCGGCTTCTCTCTCTGTATTTCTTTCATAATTTTTCTACGGCCCTCTCTTTGCATTTTTCCCCGTATTTCTTCCTTCGACTCTTCAGTTCTTTTGCGTAAGCTACTGTTAAGTTATTTCTTAACACATTAGCACCGTGGAGTTCTTAAATATCTTACATTAAAAGAAAAGTTTGTACAACTCCTTAACCAATTGGTATTTTTCAAAGAATTTCGAGGAAAATGGTAGATTACTTTTCTGCATAATAATTTGCACATTTTACCATCCTATTATCAGCAATTTTCAAGCTATTTATTTTAAGATAAAAAAATGTGTTAAAATGATAACATAATTTTGCCTCGAGAATAAAGATATCTAGTCATTTTATCTAATATTTTTTACACTATTTCACTTCGATAAATTAACGAAAATATGCTTACATCATTTCTGAACAAAACAGAAATGCAAAACAGAATTGAAAAGGCGGGAAAATTGCTTTACGCAATTTTTGCATTAAACAGCTCATACGTGCACGCGATAGTTATAAAATGCATGATTTAAGTTACACAACGGGGATGAGTATTATTTGTTAAAAAAAAAAAAAAATCTTCATCTCCACGTCACCCCATGTTTTGCAAATTCACACCAGAGCGAGCGGATTACCGGCGAAACGCATTGGAAATTTACGACAACCCCGTCAAATGCAGGCCAACACACTCCCCGTCCACCTTTTCGATGAATCCGTGCGATAGAAAAGTTAATCGGGTTACGTGGCAATCATTGATTTCCATTGATTCCTCGTGTCATTAATTTCACCGAACGTTTATCCCAAATGTCGGTTCCTTGAACAAACGAATCACGGGAACGAGTTCGATTAAAAGTCTCCCTGCTAGATCGTGGACGATTAAAAACAGAAAAAGGAATTGATTCACAGCGAAGTTCTGTCGATGAGAAATAGGAAATTCGAAGGAGGGAAAACGCGAAGGTGATGATCGAGGATGCATGACGATGATCTTCGACGTTATGAAAATTCACGATGGCGTAGTTTCTGTTTTCTTCTATCTTTTCTTACCGATTCTTCGTGGAATAGAAATTTTCACACGTGATACACAACTTTCATAGCTTTTTTCTTCTTTGTTCCTTTTCATTTCTCTAAAACAAAGCGGTGCATCTAATGAAACTGTGTTAATGCAGTGGTAGCTCGATTTAGCCGCGACAAAATTTCGTTTCGAGTTCTTTTGTTGCTCATAATCCGCACGATCGAGCGAAAACTCGAACGTGAAACGTTGAAATGTTCTATTAACACGACGTACTCGAACATTTGCGTTCACTGTTTCTCTTAACGGTTCTCTTCAGCACGTTTCACGCGTGAGAAATGCGTGTCGACTGTTTGTGTGAAAATTAAAAAGCAAAATCGTTGGAAAAATTTCGGTCAGATCTTGCGAGATTGTGAATCACTGTGTTAGATCTACAGTAGCATGAAGTTCATTCCCCCCCCCCCCCCTCGGCGTGATTAATAGCAATTTCCATCAGCCTTTTGTTTTCATAACCTTTACGTTCTGAGATGATATTTATCTAGAGATCTCGAGATGTCCTTAGTTCTGCTTTATGAAAAGAAGCAGTATTGCGTGAAAGATCTACGGAGTCCAAGTGGTAAGTGCTCACAGTGCTGCTTCAAACGATCCTCGAGTTTAGTTTATGAAAACATTTAGAATTATGTTAAAGCCTCGTAACTTTGAATTACGAGAAAGCGTAATTCCTCTTCTTAAGAGGCTCGCCGTACACAATGTCAACTGTATTCAAGAATATTTGCATAAAATAGCAATAAGAAGTTTCAAGGAACATGCAAATGATACGGTATAAGCAAAAACACTCTGAAAGAAAAAAAAGAAAATTGAAAACACTACTGTGCATACGTATTTAGACACTAGATCTAATTGAAAGGTTTATACTCTCTTAGAATTAACAGCAATGAACGTCATTGACGTATAGAAGATCTTAGATGTATTATATTGCAAAGAACTTACCAATAAATGGATCAGAATTATTAAATAAAAATTCCCAAACTATTAAAGCATTTATATACCACATCGTCTGGTTTTAAACTTGTTCAAGGTATCTTTCTAAATTTCTTTCCAGACGTTTTCACTTTACGGTTCCATTTCGTCCCATAATAACTCAATCAGATCCCAATCCGATGATGAGCCCCTATAAACTAATTCCGACAATTACGGTTCTTAACTTGCAGTAGTCATAAAGTGTCGAAGGTGAAATCTTCGACATCTGTAAGTTTATTATTAAATCACGCTCCGTTACAAAACATTGCATGCTTTCGAAATATTTTATACGTGAACAACAATAGTAATTAAGAACTCATTGGTGTCATTCAACAAGACCATCTTCAAAAATGAAGAAGAAAGGCGACAACAGATTCCACGAGACCATAACAGGTACTCGAAATTACTCTCCGGGAGCAATGAACAAACACGGAACAAGCAGGATTCGTTGTTTCGATCTTTCATCTTCCTCTGTTTCGAGAAAGGAGATAACAGAGGCGTCATCCCGCGCAGTCTTATGCAATTGCGAGTCGCATGCACCGTTGAATGCGCAAGGTCTCGACTGGACTCGGCCAGAGAGGAGTTAATCGAGCGTGGATGAAGCTGACTGAAGAAGAAATTATCCGGTGGAGAAGTGGTGGACGACGAGGAGGACGATGACGACGGTGTGTTAGAAAAACGCGGTTGATTCGCGATAGACCTTCTCCCTCTTCGTCTCTTGAGTCGAGAAATTTGCTTCTTCGTCTCTTTCTTGCGGATGTCTCTCCCTGAAGAGGAGGAGGAGGAGAGAAGCCATTTAAAATTAACGACTCGGAAATTTTAATTCAATGGCAAGGCTGCCGGGAGAGTCGCGGCTTTCTTCAGCTCGTGGCTTCCTGCCCATCGTCGTCTTCGCTCTTTCTATTTCTTCTTTCTCTCTTCTTTTTGTCGCAAATATCCCTTCGTCGTCTGTGACGAAAAAAAAAAAAAAAATAGCACAACCCCACCTTTCGATGAAATAGATACGTGAAGCTGAGAACGGTGGCTCGGCCATTGGAAACTGAGAGCACCGCTCGTTACCCGCAGGAATTTCTACCTTGAAAGATGCAAGCTGATAAGATGGATGAATTCACGTTGCTGCGGGCGAGAAACGGGGTATTGTGGCGTATTAATAAGGCGAAGGATTAGTATTGCGAGGCGAGAGGCGTTTCAAATCTGCGAGGTTTCAAGAATTTCGGAATTTTCGGCCTACGGAAGTTCCATTACAACCGGAAATCGTCTGGACTCTACAATCATAGTCAAGACACTCGTTTAATTTCCCTTTCTGTGACTATCGAAGCCACTATTATAGAATTATCACATTTTTATCGATCCCATAGAATTTTCGAGACGCATATTTCCTAATTTTTCAAATTCACATACAACCTTCAAGTTTTATCTCTACTTATTCGCAGTAGAGCTAAGAAAATAGAATGAAATTCGAATTAGCAAGATAAAGATAGAAAGGGTTAAAGGTGTAAGGAGCGTTCGATTCAGGATAATTAAGTGATTCGGTTAATTCTGAAGGAGCTCAGGTACAACTCAACTAACACCACTTGGACTGAGCTACTTCAATTACAAAACCAAGTGAATTACTCCGCGATACGATTCCCACAACAATTTTCAATTCCGCATCAACCAGCTCACGTCTAATCGGCAAAATCACCAGGCACGATTCCAATTGCGAGGTTGGCTTGTTCTAGTACGTTAGCGATCGGGTTTACAGCGGTATGCCATTTAAGTAATCGTTTCAAAATGTCACACTTCATTTAACTGTAAAAGGAGGCTTGTGACACAGTTCGACGGCGTGGTACACGCGGTCTCGGTACCTGATCCAGGTAAGCGTGTGTAGGTTAAAAGGCGCGAGTAACGTGAACGCGAAAAAATTCACGGGGCTTTCCGCGGTCGATTAAACCGGCGAGGTCGGCCACGAACAAAGAAAGGAATCCGGAAAATGAAAGGAACCGGGTAGCGGGACCAAACAAGTAAAGAAGGTGGCGGTTCGTCTCGTTTCGGCCGTTTCGAACGATTTAATTAGACACTGGCTTCCTCGCGGAATGTACGAGCGGAGAATGACGTAAGCTGTGCCACGGATTGTGTAAAGTCACGGTTATATATTTTCACGAGTGAAAAGCAGAGAAACGACGGCGTTTGCTTCGATACGATGATTTATTCGTAACATAGAGCTGTTTTCATGCAGGCAAATCCGCTGGCTTCTGTATACAGGGTGTTCAGAGGTTTAACGTTCGAATTTATCCAATATGTATATACAGATCAAAGTAAAATGTAACGAAGAAGTGTATAAATGTTTAGTAAAAAAATTCAGGCGAAGATATTTTTTATTTATTAAATGTTATTTATTCTTTCTCTTAGTTTAGTATGGGATAAAGTAAGGTACATAGTGTTCGTGGTATTTCTCCTATATAAGAGTTTGAGAACATTTTCTTTGACTAACGATGAATAAAAATGAGAAGTAAAATTTTGTTTGTTGATAATGAATGAACGTTCGAATGAGTATTTGTTCGAATAAGAATTAATTCGTAGAATTTATACGGATGAAGATTTGCTTTGGTAATTTGTTTGTATATTAAGTTAATTAATGCAATTTATTTATATATTATATGTCGTAATGAAAATGAATTATCTGTACATCTACAGTAAAAGTACGATTAAAGATTTATTCAAACAGAAAGGAATTAATATTTGAGTAAATGATAATGTATTATTAGGATAAATAAACAGCGAATAATTCTTGATCAATAATAAATAATTATTATCCGGATGAAATATTCTAATGCAAAGAGGTTATTCAAATAATGATTTCAGATCAATATTTATTCGAAAGTATGCTAATAATTCCTAACTCTAATATAAGCTTCATCGTGTGTTTACTCTGTGAAGATATTAGACAAATTTTCTATGAAATTCGGGCTATCATAAATTCAATTAATAGACACTGATATGAAGTTTGTATTGATAAAAGGGAAATAAAATGTGTGCACACTTTTGTTCATTAGTTTGAATATGATTTTTATAGCAATTACTTTCTTATAGAAAATTATTTTCTTAAAAATTTTCATAACCGAATTAATATCTACAGACGCAGTCGTAGCACACATTTGAACAATATTTTATTCCACGTGAATTGTAATGAATCGTACATTCGAAGAAAAGAGACAGCAAGAAAATATTTCGAATAGTTTGTGGTTTATTAAAAAGAAATATGCAGGCGTGAAAATTGGATGACTATACATTCCAAGCAAAAATTACATAATTCAACGAAACTTCTTTAAGTTAGATAATTTTTCAATTCATTTTGAAATTTTAATAATTCTAATAAATACGCCAAATTTTGATGATCAAATAGATGTCTACAGACGTAACTGTGACGCACATTTGAATAATATTTTATTCCTCGTACAATTGTAACGAATTGTCCATTCGATGAAAAAAGGACAAGAAAATATTGTGGAAACAGTTTGTGGTTTATTAAAAAGAAATATACGAGCATGAAAATTGGACGAGCCAATATTTCAAAAGGAACTTTCTTCGGAGTTCTTAGCAATGGAGATTTCATTAACTTATGGAAGGATCTTTATCACGAGAGAAGTTCTACGAAGTAACATATTTTACGAATAACAGAGTGCACCGACGGTGATATATTTCATTGTACCTATCCCACTCCTCTATGCATCCTCTGGAAACAGTTCATTCATTATACCTGAATGGATGTATAATTATCATCTTCTTACCTTCTCCGATTCATCTCGAAGTGAATTCATCTCGAGTTAGATTACCAACGAAGCGTCTGAATTTCATTAAGAGATCTCCGGATCGAAGTAACTCGGTTAGGTTGTCCAACCACGAACAGGAGGAGGGGAAAAAGTAAAAAAAAAAAAAGAAAAACGTCGACAAAGATCGCCGACGCGGTAGCCGCGATAATACTGCGAGAAATCGATTACGCAACCGAGCTAACCGGGTGCAGACCGCTATAATAAAGGGAAATAAAGCTGTGGATTTCTAGCGGGCTGTTGCGTGACCAGGACGCCACTTAGGCTATTATCGCGATTACAGGGATAGGAAAGATCGACGCCTCTCAGGATTTTACTCGCGCGATTAATTAACATCTGCTTAGAAGATTTCAGCGCGGCAAAACTAGGTGACGCCGCGAAATATCTCCGATCCGTGAAAGGTTGCAATTAACCACCGGAGATTACGTAATCGGGCTATGATTATGCACTTTGTGAGTACACAACTCCGTTGTTTTCGTCATGCGAATTCACCGTTCTACGTGACGCGTGGCATATTTCTCTGATCCGGTGAAAATGAAAAGAAGAAGAATTAGAGCAACTTCTACTTCTTTTAGGACACTCGAAAATCTAGTAACAAAGTACAAGTTGGAACCTCCTCTTTAAAAAATCTAGCGAAATACCTAACCTATTGAACTTCAATTTTAACTATAAAAAACATGAACTTGAAACTTTAAACGCGATTATCTCAAAACGGTCTTTTTTTAAAAGCCTGTTGCGGTGGCCAAAATTTCTCCAAAAATTATTAGACCGATCGATTTAAAATTTTGCGTGATTACTTTTTATCATAATGAGCAGGGCCTGAACGAAGGATTTTTAATTCCGTTGAAATTTTCTTTTTTTTATTGCAAAAAGACAAAATTTGACCACCTCAAATGCGGGTTTTTTCAATAAAATTGTTGTAATTTTGGTAAAAATCAAAATTTCGTAAAACCCTTCTTTCAGGCCCTTAACAATACAATATATTAACACAGTCTTCTTTAGTTTTGATTTCAGATAAGCGGTTTGGAAAATATCGTTGTCACCGCGAGTGATCTTGGAAAAAAAGCGTTCTACGAAAAGACCTGCATTTCCCTTATTATTCAATATTTTTCCATAAAAAAAATCTTACAACTACTTTAAAATATGTACATTTCTATAGTATATTTCAATTCATTATAAATATTTACTAGAACAGCGAGGAAAATCTTGAAAGTTACGTCATTTTCCCGATCCCAACTAGGCGTAACCTCTTAAAGAAACAGAATTAATAGATAAAATATAACGAGACAAGAATATCTATTTAACCTCTACGATTTATTTCGCTAACTATATATCTAAACGTCAACTATTCACTGTTTTAATACCATTTTATACAAAAGACGCTAATATACTGTAAATTAATTACAATTACCAGTCCTCGACCTTCTCAATTAAAAGGAAACGTAGAATTAAATTTAACGTTTGTTACTAATATAATTATTCTTATCAAATCTTAACTAGATTATATGACACGAGTCTAGCACGTTGTTATAAGGCAAAGGATTCACTTCGTTGATAAACTTGTTTTAGAAGCAACAGAAAAATTACGTTGAAAAAGAAAAAACTTTATCTTTCCGACCTATCGGTTTCCAAATTATGCTTTCGATATAGTAACGTAAACGACGTTGCGTGATTAACGTGTTCTCACAGAACCAGGAGAAATTAGAGATAACAAAAGGACGTAATAACCATCGTTTGTTTCCAATTGATTATTCAACAGCGATTAATAACCAGAAACGGCGTTTCCCTGCTTGTTAACGCTCGGACGAAGTAGGAAGTAGACGGCTGTCGGTTGAGTAATTAAAATACGGATCAAAAAGCAATAAGGAAACGGTGTAACGCACGCAGGATGAATAGAGATAGGATTTTCTTACCAACGCCATTTTTCGATCCTATTTCATTCCGACCTGCTGTATGCGTTTGAATTCTTGAACGTATCATCAGCATTCGCTAGATGTTGGCCCATAAACGCGGGGGAATATGAATCCCATGGGCTAGCACGTGAGAAAAGGTAGATTCTGAAGGAAAGACCACACCTTACGTATCCTTTATCCTTTATGATACTCGGCAAGGAAATTTCGAAAAACGTGCCTACTACTCCTCTATGTTTCTTAACTTCGTACTAAATCGTATATTCCTTCCTCGATTATACCATTATTTTACGTAACTCTCCGAGTGTTAACAGTGTTGTTAATAGCGATTTTATTGTGGACGAGTGATTAACTTTGATAATATCGAACGGAGTACAGGTGTAATAATAACACTCTGTATTAATTGCAAACGATAAGTTCTACTTCAATGTAACATATTTATTCTTTCATGGAATTATTAGTAATATTATATAACAAATTGTATCTTTTATGCAATATAGAAGTGTTATCTTAATTTAACAGCTTCATTGGAAAGTGTGAATTATACTCTCGAATTTTGATGTCTGATATATTTGGAAATTCTGTGATTTACCATTGTATAAATTTGTCTATTTTAAACGTAATTTATTATTAATATTGTTATATGAAATATTCTATCTTTTATGCAATACAGCATCGTATTAATTCGACAGCTTCACATGAGAGTATGAATTATGCACTTAAATTTTGATATGCCTGAAATATTTGTGAGTTTTGTGATTTACCATAAATTTGTCTATTTTGAACGTTAACACAGTTTAAAATAAAGAAAGACACTGTGCTGTTTAATACATTTGTACTTTATTTAAAATTTTACCAAACATGTTATCAAAGCAAGGGAATATTTCTGAATGATAATCATCGATATTGATAAAACTTTAGTATTTATAGTAAATATCAAAAAAAATATTCGACATATATTTTCTATTTTATCTACAATCTATCACAACGAAGAAATGAAAATCATCTTCAAAATTGAGAGTAGTAAATCTATTTAAACAAACACAGAGGAATAGTATAAATTGACGAATTCTCTATTTTTCAACATTCGCGAAAAATACGCGCAGTTAGCAATGTGTCGATATTATATTCTTACAGAGAAATTTATTTCGTCAATTATTCTTTCTTACTTTTCTCTTTCACGAAGAATTGCTGTATATTCTTAACATTTTCGCATATTCTTTCTAACATCAAACTGCAACCTATTTGCAAGAGTTTCAATAATAATGATCTAACCAATGGTTACCTTAATCACACACAAAAAAAAAAAAAAAAAAAAAAAATGGGAAATCTTTGATTAATGATACAACGAATGACGGAATCTGTCTGATCTCAGCAAGCCCTCCTCGACGATTTTCTTTCCGACGTTCTGACCGGAACACACTCGCGCGCGAGTAACACGGGCAAATTTCTCTTTCGGGTCGAGCGACTTGTGCCGGAGAAACGAAGGAAAGCGCGCGAGGCAAATGAATCGAGCCACGGAGGGAAACGGCGATGGATTGGCTCCACGTGTCGCGCGAGCAACATTCTTGTATTTCGAGACAGCGATGGAATAGTAATGCCAATGGTGGAATTCCAGGTATTCACCGCGATTCTGTATCGTCGAGAAGGAAACGTGTTCGAAGAATGACCGGGCAGGCTCGGTCGAATTAATTGGCGATACTCTCGGCTTAATGAACATGCTGCGCTAGTTGCGAAAAAGGACGATCGAAAATGAACGCCTGTTAAGGCTGACTGGTATTATAGAAGTCGCTCGAACTATCTGCTTTTACTTTGCCGTTGAACTTGACTCTTAAGATGAGCCGGCTGGCTTATTCAGACGTCTTTTCATTTGAATACTAGTCTGTATACATGTACAGGGTGACACGGAAATAGAAGGTAAAATTTTCCTCCTGTATTCTACAGTTTCTAAGGATGAGAAGAAGTCATGCATGACTTAAGTCCAAAAATTCTTCCTTTTTCTCGAGATACAGACACTTTACGGTTATGATAAAGTATTACAAAAATGTTTAAGACTTTCTTAATCCCTCAAGACACAAATATACCTCGGAGATGTCATTTCTTCCACAGACGATCGAAGAAAACTGCTTTGCATCGTTAGAATCTTCTGTCGAATGGATTCTTAAGAAGTTTTTGTTTTATGATGAGATTTCGTTTATTGAGAACGAGAAAAGACACTTTACACGATCGTTTGCAAAGAAACTAATTTCTCTCGGCGAGAAAAGAAACACGAACGCTATGCAAGCCTCGTTTACACAAAAATAACCGAACGATTTTAATAATCGACCGATTTTCTGATCCTTCAGATGGAAAAATCCTTAGAAACAACAGAATTCGGTACTAGTTTCGCAATTTATTTCTGCGTCACTCTGTATATACTTGGCGAATGCTAATTTTCTCCACGTCTGCGCAGATTCGTTTAGTTCTTTAACTATGATATACACCAAGGATAAAACAGCTGGGTATTAGATATATTAAAAATATATTCTCTGTGAACGGTGTATATTTTTATCTCGTATCGACGAGTCAAATGAGAATCGAATGGAATAAGAAGTAATGAAATTAGAGAACGAATTTATAATTCAGATGAATCGTTTAAGCTGATTCTGTCTCATTCAGTCATCTTTCAATCTTCAATGATCCTCACGAATTCACGTGTCGCTTGGGGAAACTATCAGAGAGTGAAATACCGACTCATCCCTGGGGAACCATGGTTGATAGTCGTTTCGTGTTTCAGCGACGATCCCCTTCTCTTTCCGTCCCCTATCGCGATAAACGCGCTCGCCCGCTTAATTATCGAGTTTCCTCGATAATTAACAATGACACCGGAGCTTCACGGATGCGTTTCCTGAGAGAGGAAAGCACGAGTCGAGGAATATTCGTGGAACGTTTTGTCGCGTGTCTCTATAGAGAGTCTTTCGAGTACTTCCGCGATTTTTGCGCTTTATTTTTATTCTTTCGAAAATAATAGAACTCGACAATACACTAAGGATTTCTAGAGAGTCAATGGTATTCTATTTGGGGAAAAAAGTGAGAAGAGAGAACAGAGAGAAAATATATAGAGTGGATTCCGGTTAATTGGGACGACTGTTATTTGAAACAGATACTGAGAACGAGAACAAAAACTATTGTTTCCACTACGCTTATATGGGACATATCGCCATTTTATTATGGCAATTCACGCGTACAGTTTACAATTGGAGATACAGTAGAGCTCGTTACGAAGTAGCGATGCTGAGTGGAAATATAGATACTTCTGAGTAAAATCTGGTAATTAATCAGGAAGCTAGACAATATTTTATGCAAAATGGAAATTAAGAATACTCTATTTCTGCGTTCGATGCATGTACCAATGTCGTCCATTTGTAGAGCCAAAAAAGGAAAAGAAAAAATGTGCCAAGTTACACTCTACAAATTTCTGAAAAATAATTACACGCATCCACATGTTACATAATGTATTAATTTACAAATTACATAATATATGCGTTTATTTACTTGTTAATGATACTTTATTACTTACTTAAGCATGTTTCTTTGCATGCTTAAACTCATATGTGTATTCAAGACCGAATATTACATACGTTTTTTCGATAAATCGTTTTTGGTTCCATTTTTCACTTTGTTCAGATTTTGCCTGTTGAAATTCGCTTTTTTCAGGACAAATTATTCTGGTCCTGATGTGTCCTATTTAACCGGAGTCTACTGTATATATTTGTGGATCGTCATTAAGTTTTTCTCTTTTATTTTTTGAGAACGAGTGAAAGGTAGCACGAAGTAAAATGCTCTCGGTTACGTAACCAGGCGAGAGGAAATGAAATTTGGACGAGGATCTTTTTCACTGTTAGACATAGTAAATCGAAGCTGGCAGGCATGACCGCAGCCTTCGTTTGTCCGGTTAATTGGTAATTAAGCGTTCCCTGGCCGGTGTTTCGTTGTCCGAGCAGTCGCTGTTCGAAGCGAAGCCTTTGGTTTAAGTTCGACATTATGCGTAATTCGATTGTCCGCGAAAAAATGCGAGAACAGCCGCTTTTCTGGGCGTAGGTAGCCGTTGCGTAAACCCACGCACCTTTTACCAGTGCTTCCTCTATAATTTCTACAGTTTCGAACACTGAATTATTCGCTTTGAAACGTTCCGAACTTCAATTTTAGATTGAACATTCGAACTTTAATATTTACATTTGATCAGTTGAATTTCGATAAGCAGAATTCGAATTTTTCAATTTCATCTGGCTGCATTTAAATATTTGAATCTTGAAACTTCGTTGGTTAAAGTTAAATATTTGAATTTTGATTGGCTGAATTTGAATATTTGAATTTGTTTGGTCCAATTTCCATTTTTTTCATTTCGTTTACTAAATTTAAACGGGTATTTGTGTGCTGATTGGCCGAAGTTAACTATTTAAATTCTGATTAATTCCTTTCGAATATTTGGATTTCACTGGTTGAATTTAAATGTTTAATCTGAATATTTGAATTTCATTGGTTGAATTTGAATTTCGTTGATTTAATTTGAATATCCGAACTCGATTGTCTGAATGTAAATATTTGAATCCGAATATTTGGATTTCATTCATTGAATTTGAATGTTTGAATTTCATTGATTTAATTTGAACATTTGAATTTCATTGATTTAATTTGAATATTCGAACTCAAATGTCTAAATTTTAATATTTGAATCCGAATATTCGAATCTCATTGATTGAATTTTAATGTTTGAATTTCATTGATTGAATTTGAATATTTGAATTTTATTGGTTGAATTTGAATTTCATTGTTTGAATTTCATTGATTGAATTGGAATGTTTGGATTTCATTGATTGAATTGGAATATTTGAACTTCATTGGTTGGATTTGGGTTTCATTGATTTAATGTGAATCTTCGAACTCAAATGTCTAAATTCAAATATTTGAATCCGAATATTCGAATCTCATTGATTGAATTTTAATGTTTGAATTTCATTGATTGAATTTGAATATTTGAATTTCATTGATTGAATTTGAATATTTGAATTTTATTGGTTGAATTTGAATTTCATTGTTTGAATTTCATTGATTGAATTGGAATGTTTGGATTTCATCGATTGAATTTGAATGTTTGGATTTCATCGATTGAATTTGAACGTTTGAATTTCATCGATTGAATTTGAATATTTGAATTTTGATTCGCTAAGCTTAAATACTTGAATTTCACTAGTTAAATTTGAATATTTGAACATTGCTTGACTGATTTCGACATATCTAAGTTCGAACGTAAATATGCCTCTGAATTTGAATAATTGAAACTATGCTCTAGTTTTCAAATATAAAAGAAACGAATCGCTGAACTTCGTTCTACATACCGACCTAACAAATGCATTCTACATTTCCATTTCAACTCGTATAAACATTTCTTCCTTTCTTCAAGCATAACCAAATATCATCTCTAAATTGCTCGAAGCTAGCGTCCACTTCATCCTCCCATACATGTTTCATACCGCAAAGAAAGGATTACGTTCCTCTGTTGCAACATATAACGACGATAACGATTCTCTAAGTCCAATTACGAGAGACACGGTGACTTCGCCATCTTCCTGGGGCAGACTTCTTTCGTCCCCCTATTGTCCTCGTAAGGGCAATTAATGAAAGAATAAAGGAGAAAACGGGAGACATTAGCGGGTCCGTTTTTTGTTCGCCCTGGGGACATTTGAAGTTGAAGAGCAAGTTGCGAGTGGGCGACAGAGCCGAAGTAATTTTGCCAGGGAGAAAAACAATTTCGTCTGCTTAACGGGCTGAAATTAATTTCAAACGTACTTTCGCCGATTTCACGGTTTCTCTCTGGCTGTCTGTAAATAAGCTCGCTAAAACGAATCGGTGATCGTTCTGTAGTTGTTACAATCGCCGATATATAAAAGACAAACGGTCGTTCTGTATTTACGAGAATTTTTCCGTTACGTAACTTTTTTCGAAATCGTACAGGAAAGCGATACAAATTCCATCGTTACGTAACGATAAGTTCAAGCAAATTTCTCGGGGTGGCGGGAAAGCAAAAAAAAAAAAAAATAGAAAGAAAAAAAAAAGAAGTAAAAGAGAGAAAGAGAGAAAAAAGAAAACAGGAGGAAAAACGTAACAAGTGCCTCTAGTTGCACATTTACAGAGCGCGCTATTAAAACCGTTACGTTGTAACAGAAATTCTACGATCACTCGAGATTACAGATTGAAACTCGAGCTATTACGCAAACTGGATCGCAGCGAAATTTCGCAGCGAGACACCGCGTTTCTAGATCTTCGAATTTCCCAATAAAAATCCCTCGGATACTCTGAATCGTAATCGTAACAGTTGGTTCCGTTCGTTCCTATTTTGCAAGTTCCTTTTAGAAAGCGTACACCTACGATCCCGTTTGAACATTACGTATTAAGAACGACCCCATCGTTCTCGAGCCGGTATCTCTAAACGCGATCATTTGTAATAATTAAACTGAAGCCCGACTCGTTGCGCAATAAGGATCACGTGAAAAATTCCACTCGCTGCTTTTCTGCAAAACACGCTTTTAGAAAGCGTTTCGAACAGTATCGAAACTGTACGCCCTTCCTCCGCGAGCCAGTTTCGTTACAATAAAATGACGCTCCATGACCCGATGTCAGATCGGATCGGATCGAGGCGATCGCGAAGCGGAAGGAACAACGCGTCGAAAATTACGCTGGCGCGAAATGCTTGTTTGCGAATCGGTCGGAAAAAGAGGGGAAATCGCCTACGATTGCGACAATTTCGCGATTAATTTTGCAAATGTACCTCTGGCGTATACTGGCACGGCTGGTCGCGTTTTGCAATTATCATGCATTGACTGAACGCCTTGCGTCGATTTGAAAGGTCGATAAGGATATGTGGAATATAATTACAAATTCGAGCCGGAATAAAGGCGGCCGCGTTACGCTGCCACGATTTTACACGCAACAGCCGTTCGAGGAAAATTCAATTCTGAATTGACGAACGAGCTGTTGTTTCTGAATGGACCGTGTCAAGGAATCCCGCCTTTTTCTCTGCTGATTGCTATACCGAGAAACGCGCATTCGTTTGATCAAAGACGAAATTTGCTGAAGTAGCTTAGAGATTTCAGGTTACTCTCGCTTCAAAGGGAAGTTCTGGTTTAATTTATCTTATTGGAAGTATTCTAAGAATTTTTTGTTGAGATAGGGTACCGATAAAATTAATTTCATCTGTGTCTTCATTTTTTGTACGTGTCGAATAAAGGACGACGTTGATATTTCACATTTCGATGGGAAATTCCATTTCGTCATTTTTATACTTCGTTGATTAACATGTTAACGAGGGAGGACGAGTTATCTCGTCAATGATTAGCAAACACTGGCCTATTTATTTTGAGATTATTAATTTCGTATGTCACTGTTATACCTCTACTAGAATAAAAATACATCGTGTTCAAATTTGCAAAACTTAAAATGAAGTAACTAGTTATAATTTTTATTCGTTTTTAATTATAAAGTAGAGAAAATTTCAAAGAGAATTCAATTACCATTGAGTATAGAAATGTTATATGAATACTCGTGCATTTACATTTTCTTAAAAAATTGCAATTTATGTTTACTTTTTATGTTTTCATTATATTTAAAATTTTACCTATTTACGAAATATTTCTGTGGATGTATAGTTGAAACGAACTTCATCTGAGATCCTGAATACTGAGATAAATAAATAAAAAAACGTAATAGAAGATATTTTTAATTCATCGAGAAATTGAATGACAACGGTCCTCGATCTTTTCAATTTTTACGAGGGTTTGAAACAACTCGCAGATTCTGCGCTTTCCTCGAACTCTCGAAACTCTCAGCAAAGGATACACGCCGATCTCAAATAATTATTCAGTCTGATAAACGCGTAATTATTACTGGAAGCATAACAGATGCAACGGACGAGTCAAGTTTCTATTGGATTGAACAGGATACATCAGAAAGTAAAGTAAATCCACTATGCTTCCGTTTTCGAGCAGAAGGCAAGCTAGTGGGGCAATTAATACTTAGCAAAGTAAATACGTCTATCGCGAGCCACTCTTTCGCACATTAACGATTCTCGCGTAACTGTTAACGACTGAGATTTATGAGAAAACCGTTTACTCTCTGTCGTTCCGTATCGCGAGCGGAAGTATCGCGCGCCTATTAATGTCCGCTCGATGCATTCAGTAATCCTGGATCTTCAACTGAGAAACTTTTTCAAACGGACGTTACGCAACGAATGGAACTTTTCCTACGCATATACCGGGTAACTTCGTTAGAAATTCAATTGCAATTATTCAAAAATGTTCAGCTAGTGCTGCGTTCGGAATTAGGAATTCGTGAAATCAATTATTTAACAGTTTTCAAACACACTTCCACGTAGAATTTGTTAAAAATTCGCAAATTTTCTCCATTGTTAAAGTGCACCTTTCAGAACGAATGTAGGACAAGTTTTAATTGAAAAAAGCATCGATGAATAGCTGACTTATGACAAAAGACACATTACCATAATTTTACTGAAGAGGAAATTGTATTAGATTGTCCAGAAAGTTCGTGTCGATTTTTAATATGTACTGTTTGAATATATTACAACATATAAAATTGTATGAAAACATAAAGTTCGCATGTATTCTGAAAGATTATTGTTTCACGTGTCTTTTAAAATTTTATTCGTTGCAATTACTAGTTTCTTCTCAGTGTTATACTGTATTGAAGATATGTAATGTTTAAAGAGGCGATGGCCTATCGGAAAAAATTCTTTGCAAACGATTAACACGTTAATCGCCACGCCGAATCGACAGTTCAGTTTCGAAAACTGTGCAAAAAATGTTTGCAATAAATTTAACGAAGAATGTGGTAACTCTATAACACCTGCAAGGGAAAATCACATTTTTGTCTAAACTGTTTTAATGAAATCCATTAACGAATGATAAGGAATTATTTTTTAAACTTGAAACTACTAATTTTGTAATATATAAAATTAATAAAACTATTAATTCTAACTTTGAAACTACTAAAAACGAAAAATCTAGCGTCGGTTCGCAGAAACCGTTCTTGCGTTTAACGTGTTAAAAAAATCTAAAAACTGGGAACTTCGATCATAAAGAAAACAAAGAAACAAAGCGTTTGGTAAAATTGACTTTTTCAATTTGCTGGAAAAACGACGAAAAATTGTAAAATCAAAAAATACATATCTTACAGAACAAAAAGAAAATGCTTTGAAGTATGAAATCGACTTATTTCTATAAAAATCAACATGAATTTTCCAGATAACTAAATACATTTAAAGTATTTATTTTAAACCTTTCGAAGAGCACAATTCTAGTTCGTTTTATAGACGAGCATCTTTGAAACTAATTTTTTAAAAATAACTAACAGTGATAGGAGGTATTTTATCACTTTATCTACTCGTGATTGAACTTACTACACGCTTTAGACCTGCTCGTTCAGGTGCAAATGCATCGCACGTATCAGCTTGAAAAGAATGGAAAATAAACGAATCGTTAGCGAGATCGATAATCAGTGACAATAAAAAGCCGATTAATCCTTTCGCTACTGTGAACGATTATAGTCGCTCTCTATGAAGTGATCTCATGTATAAAATAAATAAATAAATCCTATATAAAACCACACAATCGTATCCTCTTCTCAGCGATTCTTTTCTTAATTTCAATAGCAGTGGAAATAATTTATATGCTCATTATAAGCGGACAAAATTATTATCAGCGTAACTGCGTAATGTACGCGTCACCTGCAGCTGTTTTATACGATTGTTTTTCAGTAAATCGTGGCGAAAGTGTTAATAGTCTCCCCGTCAATAACTGTTGACAGCAAAATGATTGATACCTAATTAAAAATGCTTAACCTGCACTTGGATTGCCGATCTGTGCTCTAGAATTACCTGCTATATTTTTGCTCAGCTTGGATTACTGTTTAAAGTGAAGAACTGGGATTCTATGGTATTAACACTTTATCGACCGGCTCATTCGATTCAATAGTGGCGCGGTTTTTGCTATCGGGCTTATTTTTACAGCTCTGAAAATTTTCAATCAAAACTCGTGAAAGGGCTTACTATATATCGCGTTCACTTTCTCTTATTATAGGGTAATTCATTAATTTGTGGCAATAAGAAACCGATTAATAAGCTCCCTAAGTTGATAAACGTTGGCAACAAAAAGCCGATTAATAGGCTTCCGGTCGATAAAGTGTTAAACGTGCGAGTTCTTTTTACATTTGTCTCTTTATTTACCGTATTCTAAGTAAATCTTGCTAGCGATTGATTTTCTTTGTTTTCGTGGATTCTCGACACGTTCCTTCTTCAAGGATTAATTGTTTCGACAGATCGAATGTTCCTAAATTATCCTAAAATCGCGTCTGTATGTAAAAAAGAGAAGAAATGGAGTTAGATATTTCTGAAAAATTCTAGAAGAATTTGGTTAAGGAGTGGAATGTAAGAGAGACGACAGAGAAGAGAGGATTCGAAGATTTTTCCAGCTATGTTAGCGAAGATTCTGAGACGTAGCTGGTTATCCGTGAAATTTCCGCGTCAAACCACGCCGACATCTAGCTCGAATGTAAACTTGTCGACACTTCTGACGTAACGACGCGAGGACAAAGTTGAAAGAACGTCGTTTTTCGCCAAATTGAGATTCTCGCGCTTGTTAGGCGGGAATCGTGTCGGAAACACGTGATCCGGACAGTAAGGCGGGCGAAAAAGGAGCACGTGACGCGGATGGAACTCCCAAGGTGTGCTACGAGTCATTTAATCCTTTTCTTACAGCTATTTCTGTTGGAAAAATGATCGTATCGTACGGCTGCACTTACACTGACACAAATTTTACATAATAAATTATTTGAGTTGTATAAATTACTTGACAATATTTTTAAATAATAAATAATTTCAGTTAAATATTTTTGCTTTCGGAAATATTCGATCACTATGTATGTAAGCTTGCCTTTCTAATGACTAGTTTCGCTGTTTGCGAGGCGTCATTTATTGCACGTTAATGTTAGCTTAACTCATTTTTTTATAAGACCAATTATGTCCAATTATTATTTAACATATAAATGAATAGTCTGGGTATTCATATTTGAATTATTATGAATGCTTTTGCCTCTGTAGAGTTCAATGATTGTCTTATTATTAAACTGCTGATTTTCGTGCAAATTTATATTTTTGAAAATATAGGATAAAAAAGTGGAGCTTCGAGAAAAAATTATTTCACCTGTCAGGTATTATGGAAACTACTATAATTTTGATATTTCATATAATTTTTGTAGTACGTGCATTTTGAGTAATTTTGCACCGTTAAATTTCCAATAAATTTATAAAAATTCGCAGTATGCTTATCGATATTCGAATATTTTTGCAAATAACTGTCAATGCTACATATGACGAGTATAAAAATGAGCAAACCATTTTTTTTTTCTTTATAAAATTCATTTCTCATTGCCAACAGTGATTTACAAAAGTAATTGCCATAATTTTCCAACATCTTCTCCCACGTTTCACGCTAAACAGTATCACTCCACGATCCATTAATGATTATCACACTTTCCGTGACTCAATTATAGAAAATCGTAATTACAACAGCGACAAGCTAAACTCGTACACTTTTTCTGCGCACACGTGTAACTCCGTAAGCGTAAAACGAGACTGCTTTTAACGGGATATTAATTAACGCGATAACACGGACGAGTGCGGCGCAAAGTGTGATCAGCGAGGGTGTAGCCAGGGAATCGGATGATCGTGCAACCGTGCACGATAAAGCCTTGGGAAAATTATCGTATCGACAGTGA
This sequence comes from Anthophora plumipes, assembly GCA_951804975.1. Lineage (NCBI taxonomy): Eukaryota > Metazoa > Arthropoda > Insecta > Hymenoptera > Apidae > Anthophora > Anthophora plumipes. Next base: position 20,634,424 of record OX638117.1, on the reverse strand, counting down.
GGTGCGCCCGTGTGGCTGTTTTCGCGAATTCGAGAGTCGAACTTCCACTCGTTCGCAATTAACGGGACGCTTAATTGCCAGAAGTTTTGCCCGTGTCGTCTCTCCGAGTCGCGAAGTAACAAGTTTACGAGTTGTTAATAGTTTCGTGGACGGTTTGCTTCCCCTTTCCAACCAAACTTTCTCGAACTCTTGGATAAAAACTAATTTCGAAGGAATTATTCTGAAAAATATCTCCCACTTCCTCTATAAACCAAGAAAATGGAAGTATTTGTCATTCGACGAACAAATGGATGAACAGTTCAACGATGGAACATCTGTCGAGATGTTCACTCTTCTTTTCTTTTTCTTTTTTCGTCGAACACAAATAATACATTTTCCCTTGTTTCTTTTGTTTTATTGCACAAGTCGTTCCGCGGCGTTTATTTTCTGTCAACGAGACGCGAGCAAAGTTTATCCTCTTCTTTCATTTCCATTTTCGCCGTTCAAGCTCGTAAACTCCGACATAAGCGTCACCGATCGTAAAGCAATTCTATTATTATCAAATTGCCCGACTTCGTCGTTTTCCTGCGATTATGTCATCGAGAAAATTCAAACGGAGGGAAATGTGAAAGCGTTCTTCCGTATGGAATTTTGCTGTATTATTATGCTAACTCGTCGTTGTGTAAAAGGAGTTACTACGAAGTACATTTATTCGATCGAATCGACATTATTTTAAAATAGGCAAATTGTCGGCAGGAACCGCTATCAGGGTTTCAAACTTGTCTCATATACCGACAATTTTCCAGAATAATTGGACGCCTAACGAGCGTAGAGTAACTTGATTAAATTTCGCGTTATACGTCATTAACGTAAGTTTCCTTCTTCGCCCGTTCAACCCCTGTTATTTCCGCCATTAACAGTGAACTCGTGCGTAAGACAAAAGTACACCTTTTTTTATTTAAAATATAGAGTCATTCAACTTGCACCGCTACAAATTTTTCTCTAATAAATCACAAACTATTTGGAAATTTTTCAAGCTATTTTTTTTTTCTTTTTTTGCTGAGAGTATGATACATTATCGAATTTTTCCACGACTTTTGGACATGTTGCTGGAGTTGTTTCACGAATTCCAACTGGAATGTGGCTGTACCGAAATTACGACGTTGCAAATGCAAATTTTCATGCAAAATCCTTCAAACAGAGCTATAAAATATGTCAAAATTCACGCGAACGACGTGAAATTGACGTTTCCGGTTCATTTTCGACACTTTCACTTACAGCACCAATATTTTCATTCGTGCGTACAGTTTTTGATCCTCCACTGTTTGATTTATCAATAGCACAACTAGTTTCTTCGAATTTTTCACTGATCTTTGAACTAAAGACTGATTTGGCTGATTATTTAAAACCAAAAAAAAAATCACAAATTTTACGATGAGTATTTTCAAAGATTTTTCGAATGGTTAAAATTGTACTACATTTTACTAAAACAAAATGGCTTATGTTGTTCGAATAAACGCGATTTGTAAATATTACATAGCACTGACATCCAGGCGTTGCATCTGGATGATCCTATATAAAAGTTCAGGAGATTTCGAAGTCTTTTTTCAGAGAAACGAACGAGTTGGCGGCTGGCTGAATTCTCTGTTCGCGGATCACTGAGTGGTCCCACTAAATGGACACACACTTTTGTAAAAACAGAAAGTTCCCAGAGAAGGGGAACATTTTTACCTCCGAAAATTCGAATTTACGCGTCAACCAACTTGTGGTCCAGCAACCTAGATGTTTTACTGCTCCTTTCTTATTCGTGGACAAGGCTATTCGAACCCACGGTTTCCGGGACAGGAAAGTTTCCTCTTCTGTCGAATAAAAAACTTTTCTCTCACTGTTCTGCTCGTTGCAATCTAATTCAATATATTTGCAAAAAGATCCAGAAAAATATCATTCGTCTAGGACGTATTTCTATCAAGCACAATCTTCACGATACACTCTCACAAGTATAACGTCGTAATGATGATAATAATCTCGTCAAATATCGAAACGAGAACCACGATATTCTTCGAGCAGGAAAAATGCAAGAAGTTTTACTGCATTTCAATATCCGGACGACATTATGCACAGCAGCGTATTATTTAGCGGCGCGTCCTTACTCTCGAGACTTTTTCGAAGTCTCGCGGTTCATTCCGTCTTCTAATAGGATTCTCCGCGTCTTCGAAGAAAGCGCCTGTGTATATGTATAGACGAGACGCCGCTGAACTCCCGGTTCGCCTTGAATTCGGAAACCGGTGTCGTCTTCTACGGGTTTCATTCACTGAAAACTGGCGGGAAAATGAATGGAGAGGCGAAACCAGCACTCTGTGATGAGATTTTTGAAGTGAAAATCCCCCTCCTCTGTTTAAATGAAAGAACTCAGGACACGCTTAATTTCGGGTCGTGCCCGACTCCTGTATTCAATGCGTGTTTTTTTCTTCTTTTTACGATCGCTTTGAACAACGTCACGCCTCGTAGTGTTGAGCTTGTCTGTTTCGTTGGTTATTTATTTTTATTCATTACATTATTTTATTATGGAATTCGACTTGACGATTGCCACCAGTCTGGTTGAAAATTACACTCGTGTCGATGTTTGTGTCGACTAGTTTTTTGTTTCTACTGTTGATAATGGTACAGACAGGATTTAGTTTAAAACATACTATGTTTCTGGAAATGTAAGGATGAAGAAGTGTGACTAGAAGTGTTCTTGGTGTTGAAGAGAGGAGAATTATTTGTGGTTTATGTGTAACTGTTGATGGATGCTAACGAAACTATTTTCAAAAAAGAAATTGAACTACTTTAACCCATTTGTAGCCAGTGTTTCCAAATGGGAACAATTATAAATAATTGTATATAAATTTATAACTTTGTATTTTAGTTTAATATGTATTTCACAGATGTTATAGCTTTTCTTGGAGATTAAATACATTTTTTATAAAATTCTTGACATGTGCTATAAAATAATATCTAAAGGACTCTAGAAAAATTTGGTACAAAATGGGTTAAGCAGGATGAAACGTACAATTTTCTATTCATTTTTATTTGATTTGAGAATAGAATATACACAATTATTATTACTTAGAGGATGTGTTAGAAACACTCAGATTAACCTGTTCAGGAACAACACTTCCAAAGTTAGGAAAAATATGATCCAAATTTCAATTTTATTCAATTACAATTACACTGTTTTTTTTTTGTTAATTAGGAGAGCTATTATATTCTCACAATTTATTTATCATAAATATTGAAATTAAGAAGAAAGAACTAAATGTACGTGAACAAAAAATTTGATTGCTTGATAAGTTTCTGAACTTGGTCTCCGGAAATATTTGATTAAATATAGGAAAGATTCTTTTATACCCACGATTTATGACAATCGTTACAACGACAAAATTAGGGGAAAGGGAGTTAGTCTGCAGCCTTGCAAAGTCGATCGCTCGATACATTTTTGAATTTGGTCACCGTAAATATTTGATTAAATACAGAAAAGGTTTTTCTATATCCACGATTTATGAAAATCGTCAGAAAATTATAGAAAAAGGAGTTAGTCTGCAGCCTTGCAGAGTCGATCGCTCGATACATTTTTGAATTTGGTCACCGTAAATATTTGATTAAATACAGAAAAGGTTTTTCTGTATCCACGATTTATGAAAATCGTCAGAAAATTAGGGAAAAAGCAGTTATTCTGGAGCCTTGCAGAGTCGATCGCTCGATACGTTTTTGAACTTGGTCACGGGCGAAAAACGCCGCGTCCTTGCGTCAACGAATCGCAAGGAGCGCGGCGTGGCACGGTTTTGCGTTCGATTTGTTGCGACAAGAACGATTTCCCTTGAACGGCGATCGATCGCGACAAAAAGAAAACTATTCCTGTGCAACGATGCCGGCGAAAGCAAGCATGTAGGCCGAGCAATCGGCTGGATTGCAAGAATTGCGCTTATAATCAGATTAACGCGGATCTAAATTGATTTCCACGACTGCCTGTAGAAAACTGCCCGGTTTTTTTTTTTCTCCCCCTAGCGACAACGAATTACACGCGATCGTATACACTAACGTGCCAATCTCGCAACCGTCGATCCATAGATTCGAAAAAAACATCGAGAACTAATTATTGCGTCATCGAACGGCATTGTACATTTCGAGTTTCTCGAAAGTACTACTCGGTTACGTGAGTAACAGCGTTGAAAAAGAAAAAAAAGAAAACGTATAAATGTTAACAACGGAATAAAAAGTGACAAAAAGCTATGTGTAATGTATCTCGATATTCTCTCGTAACGCTTACATGAATCATTCCTTTCTATTACAAAAAGATTCCTCGTTTTCCTCGAAGTTTGTATGTCTGTAAGATTCGATCGATATCGATCGTTATTAACGATATTAATATTCGAGATTCGACGACCTGTTCACTCGAGGTAACTTCGTTTACTCGAACAAAACTCTGTTATTTTCTGCATAAGCGAGTTATTCGAATAATATTACTTTGTTATCAACTAACCACGCCGTGATCTTGTAATTCGATTCTCTTGCATCAAATTTGCTTTCCTACGCGACGTAGAGATCTTCTCTAGTCTTCAATCTTCATCCTCAATCGCGGACAATTCGAGATCCACTTCGAAATTCTACGGAATAATACATAGAATCTGGATATCAACAACTATCGTTTGATAAAAATCTCTGGAGGAAAGGATTTAGAGCACAGGTTCTAGGATAGTGATTGAGACATGCTCTGTGTTTCCATATTAATATATTTGTACGTATGTATGCTGAGCCGTTTCTTTTGTTCTCCACTCGCTGGTTTCAGACTTGGTGAACAACCTTGACGAACAATCATAATTCCTCCTTTCTCTTTTCTTTCTCGAAAATTCGCGATACGACTGCTAACTCCTCCCACAATTTCCATCTATTTACTTACTGCAGAGAGCTGAGATGTTGGCAATAGAGACAGCACATGGGTCACAGTAGTATTTTATTCGCAGTGCTTGATTCCTTTCTCGCGCGATGCTAAATGATCCGATTCATAGATGTTGTCGCATTTGACGATAATAATGATAACACGTTTATCTAATATTTACGATTTTGTTAGGGAAACTGGTTGTACATCTACTAATTTCTGTCTGCAATTTTTTCCATTTAGCATACTATCTACTTTGACTAAATATCGAATTGCAGCAGGAGAGAAAAAATATTTGAAAGATCAAACGCGAATAGAAAAGCCCGCGAATTTTGACACGCTCATAATTAAAGTGCTCTCCTAATTTCCTTCATTGTTACTGTTCCTTTCGATAGATATAAAGACCCAGTTTTTACACAATCTTCTCACGTCTCCAGATACCGTAGATTCATCGAGATCTACTATCAGCTCTGTTCCTTCGTACTCTACAGGGTTAAGAAAGTCGACGTGGCACTGAAAATAGCAAATCGAGAAACTACGATTCTGGAAAGCTCGTTGAGGGGGTGGGGATAAGCCGCCTTAAAAAGTGATCTCGAGATACGCGAGCAAAGAGAAGAAGACCGAGATACACGAGGAGAAGGTACGATGAGACGAAATGATGGAGAAGTAGAGAGATATAAAGGAAATGGTGAACAAGGCTGTTCACAAAGGGTCCGTTTAAATCGTTCAAATCCAGTAGATTAGGGGCAGAAGGTTAATCCGTTTACGTATGGTCCGACGAATTCCCTTTTCCCTATCTCGAAGCAATTACTTATCGCGTTGTCTCTAAACGACGTTTGTTTCGTTCATTGTACAGACGAGCCGATATTCCAAGTGAACAGGTCTCCCTGTTTCTGAGGAAAACAAGCTCTATGTGTCGTCTCGCTCTCGAAAACAACGACGAGACGGTGCTACTCGAGAGTCTGGCTTCGAGAGAGTAGACGTTCCACGGGTTTCGAATCACGCAACGTTTGATTGGTTTCATGGTGCATTTCAAGTTCTCGAAAGGAAACTGTTTCATCTATTGTTCTGAAGAATACATTCTGTCGCGCTTTGTTAATCTTTCGCTTGGTAATTTTTTTCCTTCGTTTCTTCTTTTTGGCGGGAACTCAGTGGAAGAAAGTAAGCGACAATTTCTGTTTAAACTATTAGGATCTTGGTTCGATTCTTTCGACCTATTGGTGTTCGTCTGCTCTTCGTTTCAATGTAGAAACGCTCGCTAGATTTTCTTGGCAATTTTTTTCTTTCGTTTCTTTTTTTTGGCGGGAACTCAGTGGAAGAAAGTAAGCGACAATTTCTGTTTAAACTATTGAGATCTTGGTTCGATTCTTTCGACCTATTGGTATTCCTCTGTTCTTCGTTTCAATGTAGAAACGCTTACTAGATTTTATACTCCGTTCAATTTAGCGAATTACATCCCAGCAAATTCGCAATTTCGGTAATTGTAAATAACAACGAATGTTTGTGTTTGGAAAATCGAGAAAAATAGCCGGTGGAAAGCATGATGCATTGTTGTCCAGCGATGTTTCGAGATATAAGCGAATTAATCAAAGAGGGAAATAAACCAACAATAAAGTCCGCATCCAATGTATCGCAGTTAATTTTTTCCTATCATTTCCATCGATAGCAAACACCAAAAAGCATCGAATATTTCTACGCAATTGTAACAAAGTTCTCCACAGCTTCTTCAAAATTGAAATTTCCACGAACTCGAAGAATCGTCGTTTCGCTACTTGTGAATACCTTCGCAACGTCACTTCATACCGTTACGAGTCAATAGAAAAACTTCTACGTTGAATCGACGTCATTCTAATTTCACGACTGTAATCCTCCCGTAGAATTTACCATGTCGTAATTTTTCCATCATCTGTTCGCCGTTTCTATCACGTTTCTGCCGCTCGTTAGCTCACGCTTGTTCCCGTTGGTTGTGCGTGGTTCTAAGTGAGCATCCCTGCTCCACAAACGCGTCGTAACGAGACGTACCATGTGCCAGTGTCCCGGCAATAAGCCACAGCTGTTCCATATCCTATCTGTCGTTCGAGTAATTCACGACGTTTTACATAATTCTCGAATCCCCCACTTTTTCACGCTTTTTTCGCGGTTTTTCTCTTTTTCGAACGTCAGTTCTCAAGGCGTAAGGTGTATTCACGCAGTCTCGCAGTGTACCGAACCAGCGTGATTCCCTTACGAACTTTTACGTAGATAAAGGGTAGTTAACCCCTTGAGTGGAAATAACAGGCCTTGCTCGTCAAGATTTTCTCTACCAAATTCGAATTTGACGGGCGATTGTATATTTTAATGCTTAAAAACCATATAAATTTCTTTTAACTTGTAAAAATAGAATTATTATGATTGTTGCACATGGTCTTTCTTTATTTTCTAGGTGAAATGACCTTATCGTAGATAACGGTTTTAAATAAAAACTAGAATATTTCAGTTTTACTTTATGAATACTCCACGCATAGAGCTGCGCTAAATTTAATTGTCTGCGAGATTCTGCGAGATTTAATCGTAAGGCAAGGGGTTAATTGAGTGTGAGTATTGAATTTTATAACGACGTATTTTTTACTTATAACGAAAGTGAAATCGTAGATGATAACTAAAAATGTCTGACTGTAAGTGAAGAACTCATGTTGTATGAATGGTAATACTCAATATGAATGCTGTGATTATTCTAATTTTTGTCCGTCAGTTTTTCTTTAATATTGCCTCTAATAAAGTGTATCTTGGATTTGAAAAAATCATTTTACGGAAGTGGAGAGGGTGGTGGTTGAATATTAAGTGATAGGTTAAAAGAAAATGTGGAAGGAGATGCGAGAAAATAATCATCCCCAAGCTAACGATCACTCTGAGGTATAACACGTGCTTTCGAGTAACCATTGCAAGCTTCGTTTGCCTCAAAAGCCCAACCGTTACAGACAATAAACTTTTGAAGCACTCTGAAGCAAACAATATATGAAAGAAACAGTAAAAATTCCAAGCCTTGGTCACTGGCAAAAAAAAAAAGAAAACACGCAATTGAGAATAATGGGATAGAAAGTTAATGGCTTCATAAAATTATTGTCTCTACTGACAAGTCAGGATTTGTAGAAATATTCAAAATATACAATTAAAAATCCTGACTCGATTTACGAGGAGCTGTTTCCCTTTTGGTGTAGTGCCGATTAACAAGGTGCCCAGTTTCACGAATGAGAAGATGATGGAACGTAGAAGGTATTCTAGACACATTTGTAAGGAAGCTTCACCGAAGTCAGAGCAAATGGAAACACGAGTTCATATTATTCGTAAGAGAGGATCCGTCGTTTAAGGTGTATCGTGCATCTGACGTGGTTGTGCAAACGTCTGTCAGACGATTGTACTTCGGGAACAATGATTTTATTAGGATTCATCCTTTGCGCGGTTGTCTTCTTGCTTTACGCTTCTGCTGTTATTGTGTTGGAAATGTTGATGAGAATGTTGAGTTTTCTTAGAATATCTGTACGATAGAGTACCGTAGAAAGGAACGTTTATGAAAATGAATGGTATAATATACGCAACGTGAACAACGATTATATATTCCTTTTGTCGTTTGTAGATTCAAATACACGCTGTTTTATTCTGTTTCACGTATTATTCGCTCGTTTTTATCCTACGCTATGTATGCACGTATAATTCGAAATGAAAGAATTGTTAATATAATTACGATAGAATGCTTCGTAATTTTGCGTAATCCTGTGTATACGTGTGTGTGTCTGTGTGTGTTTGTTCAAATATTGAAGTTTCACAATACTGTCACCGTTTTTTCCAACTTCGTGAAACATACGAGAGCTTTACGTATACGACTTCACAAATTTCTTCAGTAGGAAAAACACTAGCGATTCGATATCGTTCAACGAGCCACTTCATCGTTTCATTGTTCCTCGGTTTTTCAAACGATGCCACGTAGATCCTGTTCTGAAAGAGGCACGGCGGAAAAAGAGGAGAGGCAAAAAAGAGCCGTGAAAAGAGGAAAAATTGCCAACAGTTCGAGCAATTTCGACAACAATACAATCTCGTACACCGCGGCTGATTTTTCGACATTCGAGCTTGTAGTATGATCGCTTGAATTTCCTGAAAAGGCCGCTTTTCTCGATCACAGTGTCCCGTGGAATTTTTTTTCTCGCAGCTTTTATAATATTTATTTGTTAGAAACCTTTGTTCCATTTTCAACGCGATTGTCGAACAGAGGAAAAGAAAAAATTTCCCATAGCGTAGGTATTTTATTTTATTTTTTTTAATTCGTGGAATCATAACGGAAATGCAAAATCACGCGGTTATTTTCCCCTTTAAATAAAACCGGATCCCGCGATCAGCGCATTTTTCTGCATAGAACGTTCGTTTCGATCCTTGTAGGAAATACCGTTCGAAAATTAAACCTCGAACAGTTGTAGACCTGGTTTTATATATATATATATATATACATGTACGCGTGCATATTCAACAAACGGCGATCGAATTTTCTGATCGCGTGCAAACGCCTGTTTGACGAATGTGCGCGAACGATCGCGATATAGGCTGCCAGTAAAACGTACTCGAAAGTCTCGATTAACTCCTTGGTAATTGGTACCGGTGGCCACGCGCGAGAAATTGCCAGAGCAATTATAATTGCTTGTTAATGCAGAAACTGCGGCTGTTTCTGTCCATGTCGCGGAATTGTTACAAGTTTGCCAGTTCAGAAATGGAACTTCAACTCTTTGTACTTTCGCGAACTGTTATTGTCCGTTGTAACAGTATCGTTAAGCGGGTTATTACATCCTCTGCTCTGTACAGAATGTTCTTTTATATCTTATGTTCGTTTCTTTATATTTTTCGGTATAACATGTTTCTTGTTTCACGTTTCTTTGAGAAAGTATAGGGACCTTTTTGCATCAGTAATATAAATTTCGAAAAGGAAGATTGAAATGGTTTCTAATATTCCTTTACTCTTAATTTCTTTGATATATTCTTTAAATAAAATACCAATAAGTTCAATTATATATAAAAATGAGATTAAATTTAGTAAATTTAAATGGGTGTATTCTGTCTAAAGACTTCGAAATCGAAAAAAATGCAAATTATATGAACAAATAACGGGTACTTGGTAGGTGAAATCATTTTGTACCTAAGTTCCGCTTTTCCTTTCGCTATATTCTCACAAATACGAATTTCTACGAAAATCCACAGTCTGTGTATTACCACAATTTTTCTAAATCCTCGAAATTACAATTATCGACGATAAAACAAAATTGCCATACATGATCATTTTCTTATCTACACAAAAAGGCATGGTAATAATTTCTATAATTTAAGTTCAAAGATCTGCAAATACTTAATTCTCTCAGATTTAACGATTCCAATTTCAATTCCTTCTAAAAGAAACCCACAAGCTGGTTCCCTCCGGTATTATAGATGTCCCAGAATTACGGCGCAAAAATGACTGCAGCGCCGATTTTCTTAACGGCCGGTTTTTCATCGGCGTCGATAACGATTCAAGTCGGTCGCGCGGCGGTTCTCTCAGCTAAAACACTGAACAGCCTGCCCGGTAGAAATGCATTCGGTCTGGCTCTGTGTTAGTGTCATTACTCCCGTCATGCTCCACAGGAACACTTTCACTGCCTTTTAGTTTAAAGTCCGTCTAACACTGTTGAAATACTTCTCTCTTACTCCATCATCCCGTGTGGAAGTGACAAGGAGAGAGATCGAGCGTTTCGCGTGTACATACGCCGCCGAAACGTTCCAATTCCTTCCTCGTTTCGAGTCGTCCTGAACGACACACTTCCACCTAGAGTGCAGCCGGTGATCACAGGTCTATGAATTTCGAAATGTCTTAATAAGAAGCGGAACCAGTCGCGTTCCGTGGAAAGCGTTTCTGTTGCCTGGAAATGCGTGCATACATGTACACGTACAGTAAACAGTGGCTGTTGCCGAGGAAGGATTCTGGTCGTTTCAATTAAAATACGATGGTAGATAAGAGGAGTATCTTAGGAAATTTTATTTTCTTATGAAGATTAGCATTCGGTTAGAATGATACAAACGTACAGATACTTTTGAACATTTCTAAATTAATTTAGATTTTTATTTTGTTGGATTTTGAGTAATGGAATGTGTATTTTATTTATGACACTCTTTTCAAATCTTAGAGGTTAATTCAAGTTTCTAAGAAGTTAACGACTCCCATTGATATTTGGACACTCACTGAATTGCGCAGAAAATAGTAACGATTTACAATTTTAACTCTTTAGAATTTCTTTATTTTCGAGTCTGCATTGAAAATCTCGCACTCTCAAATACGTTCATTACGTGTATTATTTTTCACGCATATTTTGCACATTTGTAAAACAATTGGTTTATCTCTGATGCCTGGAATATCTGTGAAAAACATGTTCCAAATTATTCTGCTCGTGAATGTAGTGGAATATCATCTGCAGATTTTTTTAAAATTTGATCCGTAACATTCGAAATTCGACGTACCTTTGTGAAACAATTGAAATTTTATAATAAACAACGCGAACGTACTTCATCGTAACAGCATTTGACCTGTATAACACGTGATAAACAACGTACACAGCATATTTTTCCAGCGCAAGAGATTAAACATCAACTTTTTTTTCTCGTTAAAAAATACGTGCGCGAGGATTGACATAACATCGATAAAAATTACCATAAGTGATTTCTATTTCGAAGATACGGCTATCAGAGATTTAATTGATCCTTGAGAGAGGGTTTGTGATAATTGAAGAAAATTTCGTTTCTCCAAAAAGGTATAAATAACGATAGAAACCCTCGAAGCTCAGAAACTACCTAATTTTCATGTATTTCTGACTAAATCATGTACAATAACGTTCGAGAGGGTCTGAGAATCCAAGGGGAAGCAACAGTAAAATTTTCCAGAACCTTTAAAAGAGAAAGTTTTCGAATATCCAGCAGAAAATCACGCTGGAGAACTTTTCAATGGAAATTCAACGCCAGCCGTGTCAGGCGTGCGATGATCAAATTACATCATGTCACCAGTTTCTCTGTTCACACAGGAAATATCGAGCTGTCCCGTGTATTTTTCGATTGAATCTCCTATAATGGAAGTCTTTGGCTGTTGGTTATACCATCGAGAGGAGCTTTGGAGCGACAGGAAGCGTCTGGCAAGATGTTCGATAGTTTTTAATGAATCTTACCGATTGCAAAACGCCGAACGATGCATAAAAGGGGATTCTGTAAATACTATATGGACGAGGACATCTCGTTAATTAAATCTGTCTGCGGACGATAAACCGGTGATATCCACGCGAAGAGATTTCAATGAATTTTTTATCCGCGTTTTCGAGCGCGTAACACGACGGTGGATAAAGTTTTGTATAGTAGAATATCACGGGATTCGTCGACAGCGTAAAAGTAATCGCGATACTTGCAAGTTTCGATGAATACTTTAGCCATTCGTGCTCGGATGCAATATTGAAAATTCGTATAGGCTACGACGTAGTCAAACATTAGGTTAGAAGTTATACTTCGAGCTGAATGTTCAATGATTGTTCCTTTAAAAGGTACAACAGGGTGACAACAATAAAAAAAGGTGATACTTAAGATTTGTTTTCCATTCACTTGTGTAGTGTAGAAATATCGGTGTTAAAGGGTTGAAAAATACATACTTTGAACTTCGTGTAAAAATGTTTTTCTTACAGAAATATATATTTTAAAGTAGAAGAAGCGTTTTACTGGTTGTCATCATAACTCGTTTATCAATGATCTGTAAATCAAAAAGGAAACACTATTTTAATCTATATTAGTATGGCTTCGGTTAAGCGTACCTAATTTGTAAAAAACGAATTATTGTTAAAATGGCAGATCCTAAAAGAAAAGTTTACAAAATTATTCAAAAAATTCTTCTTTTTAGAGTGGAAAAAAAATAGTAAATACGAATATAATAAAAAATCCGTATGCTTAACTAAAGAGGATTTTATGTAAATTAAGAACGTCTAAACAAAATTTCGATGCGATTTTAATTAATGGAAATATTGTGACCACCAGTTGAAAAAATGTCATTTCGAGACAAACGCGTTTAAAGTTTCAAGTTCAGTTCTTTTTGAGATAACATAGGAAATTTTAAGACTTACTACAATTCGATTAACGAGCAGAACGACGCAGAGTGACGAATTAATAAGTGATTTTGGACAGCGACACACGTGTTTCAAGAATCTTTGAATGTTAAGTCGAGTTTTGTTAGAATAGACGAACTTTTGTTCTATCAGTCGTTCAGGCTTCAAAAGTCATTAGAAACGACAGCAAACGCCTAGACCCATGCCGTTATATAACGGCATAATGATCTATTTCTCTGGACTGATGCGAAACGGGTTTCTCTAACGACTTAGGCAGAGATTTTGAGCCTCCACGTTTCTGCGAAAGCTGATCGAGAAATACGCTTTCGAATCGCGGGGAAAAAATTCTTCGCTCGATCGTCATTAATATTTCTTTGATTGTCGAAAAAACGTTAGAGGATATACTTCTCAGTTTCTCCGTTGAAGTTCCACCTTTCTTTCAATCTAGAAAAGATCGTTGATATGCGAATCGTTTTTTCTTTAACCACTTAAGATTCCTATTTAAAAGCATGAAATGGGTAAAAAAGGAAACCTTAATTTTTTCTTTTAATTTATAAGAAGCTTTATTGAAAACAATGTTATTACATTAAAAGAGTATTCAAAACAGTTAAATGTTAAATGAAAACTATGAAAAAAAAATAAATAAAAAATCTATTGTAATATTACGAATGTGTTTTTTTTTTTCACTAAGGTTGGTCAACGTAATATTACTAATATTACTATAACTGAACGTTAAATGGTTAAAGTCCATTTATTCATACATCGAGATATTATAAATATGAAAATTACTTTAATTTTTATGGAAAGAAATCTTTATTTAATTTATACTTGAGACAGACACTTCTACACTTCTTTACGTATAATCTTAACAACATGCATAGAGAATAAACCAAAAAAAAAAAAGAAAAAAGGAAACGAATGTCACAGTTCACTCGTACTAAACAAATTCATTCTGTATTAATATTTGCAACAATCTTCCTTAGTATGTTGATACATTTTTACAATTCAACTAAAAACATCTATATCTAACTAGAATTAATTCATGTTCCTTTCAAAATTCGACTTATACCACTTTAAAAAGGAACAAGACATCTCTTGAATGAAATTCTTACATAATTCTTTCGTCTTTCGCAGACAATTTGCATGCATATGTCTGTCTCGCTTAAATGCATCTACTCATACATATTGTCACATCCCCGGCAAGCTGTCGTAAAAAGGACAGAAAGAAGGAAAGTATTCACAATGGAAAATGTATGAGAAATTTCGGTGGCGCCACGTAATGCAAAAATTTTTCACGTTCAATCGTGAAGTTCGTTTAATCAATTCATCTCGATTTCTAACAATAGAGAATACTAATTTCCAACGTGAAAAAAGAAAGAAACGAATTGGTCGATCGTACGATTCAAACGAAGAGTAAAATGGCAGATTCTTCTCACGAGGGAGGGCCGGAAAAGTTCTGTTGCCCTTGTTTCCATAATCCCACGATTCTAGATGCTGGCGTACGATTTCATGGTTGGACGAAACCGTAGGCCGTCTTCCGCGAAACTTGATCTTGGACTCGTGCTGAGACTTATCGCATGCTGCATCGATTTCCATTGCGGCGGTTATGCATCATACAAATTGGTCCTAATTGGTCCGTATTGGCGAAGAAACAACGCGTATGCCACTTTCACTTTCTTCCTGCCAAAGTGAAACTGAACGAGCGACAATCGTGCCAAGCTACCCTGTTATCTATCGCTGAAATCATTCGCAAGTCTCATTTTCCTCTATCACGTTCAACGTGTACGTTCGATCTTCGTGATAAAATGCAAACGAATTCTAAAAAGTGTCTATCTTTTGTAAATTTCTGTGTTATTCACATGTAATAGACACTTTTTAGAATTCTTTTGCATTTTATCACGAAGATAAAAAAAGCAAAAATTACAAAGAAAAAAGAACGCTTCAACCTGAAAGGAAAACTTGGTAAAATAAACGAGTTTAAGTGGGAAAAGGAGGAAGGGTGAATCTATCTTTTGTAAATTTCTGTGTTATTCACATGTAATAGATTCACCCTTCCTCCTTTTCCCACTTAAACTCGTTTATTTTACCAAGTTTTCCTTTCAGGTTGAAGCGTTCTTTTTTCTTTGTAATTTTTGCTTTTGCACCAATTGAAAACAACGTTCTGCGTCACAGTGTTGACGGTTTTATTTTCGTTTCATTTTACGAGTGAATGACGTTGACTTCTAGTGTCCAGTGAAGTCGTTCGAGTTTGTAAAACAGCGGACTGTATTTTTGATATGTAAAAACAACAAGCAAAAACTCGGTTTCATTGATTGTGTGTATTTATAAGTATCTCTGTGTGTGTGTGTGTGTGTGTGAAAGATGCTACTTGTTGTGTGTCTGTCAGGTGTTTCATAAATATTGCGCGTATTGATGATTGAGTATACTGCTTTTTGAAATGGCAAAGCTGCCTTCTGATTGGTGTTTCTATATTCCCTGAAGAATCTACGGTATTCTACTAATGGCAAATTGTTTATAAAAATTCTGCTACTTTGTTTGGTGGGCAAATATTTTATGGTAAAGTCACGTTGATTGTTTCTCTCTTAGCCTGACGTTGTGTGAGCTTTCAAATTAAGTCGGTAAACTGTGTTCCGTGAGAAGTTCGTTTCGCGACCGAGCAAGCAATTTTTCCGATACTCCATGCAGTTGATGTCATTCGAACCTCAGAGAATACGTACAGCAACCAATCGGGGAACCGAACGAAAAAGGAAAAAAAAAAAGAAGAAAGGAAGAAAGAAAGAAAGAAAGACCGAGTTTCACCTCAGATTTCGTGTTTCACAATATGACAACTTACCTCCGCTGAAAGATTAATTAGGTCAGAGTGAAATGAAAATCCCCCGAGGGTTAAATAGGAGGAATATTTTTATATTCAAAGTTAACAATGCTAGGGGGAATTCTGGGTCACAGAATTCGGTTGATAAGACAGCAGGATACAAAGGGTTCTTGGAGCGTTCCTAACAAACGGTGACGCAGCTACCGTTTCTACAAACTTCAAACGGAAACGTCACACCGGTAGTCGTCGAACGGCGTCGCCACGATTTCACGGCCCGTCGAAATTCAACTTGGCTTCCGTGAAATTCGAGACTGGCCAAGGAAATATCGATTTCCACCCACGTAGCTGTTAGTTTTCTTTCCAGCTTGGTATTATCAAATACAGCTATCCGGTAACCTTGCTACTACGAAGGCGTATAGTCACCGATACGCCCGAACGATTCATGCCACGTCCACCATTATGGTTCACGCCGCAACTCGTATATATACAATGGACGTGTGGTCGTATTTAAAGGCGGCAATGCTTGTATTTGCGTAATCGACCACGACCACGAGAGGGTGTTCGCGTTTTACCCGAACGTTTCTGTTGTAATCGAACGACCGTGGTCATGGTGGTTCCTCCACTCGGCGCGACGATTGGCCAACCATGGAAATTTATCGCTTTACTTATTGTCCTTTGGTGAATGAAGTACTGTTTGCGGTTGGGAAGTTGGCACTTGGGAAAAATGATTCGTCCCAGCGAACCTAATTCAACCTGAACATAATCGTAACATCGAGACACGTGTATTTTTATCATTGGCTATGTCGATCACATTCACTAATAGAAACTCCTTAATCTTACTAATTTAAGTGTCTTAATATCACCCTCTAAATTCGTGTCATGAAGAAAATCAATGGATGTTTCGGAAGGAAGTAGGATGAAACGATGGTGTCGTAATATGACGCGTTATAAAAAAGTCGGTAAATGTAAAAGTTAACGTATAATGCGTTTGAGGGCTTCGAGAGTGTCTATGGTGAGGATGAGTGCCGAGAACAATGTGTAGCTATAGTTGCGACTGAAAATGTAAATCGTTCAAGTTTGTACTCCTCCTGTTGCCGATATTTTGCGAAAAGAACTTCAGTTTTATAGTATTATGGTTGCAAAAGGAGAAATTTGAGGGACCACAAGCGGAAATCGAACTTGCGACCTCCGGACTGACATGCTGGAACTCTAAACTCCCATAATAAAAGTGCTCCCTTAATTTCTTCGTTGATAAAACCCTTTGTGATGAATATAGAAGCCTCGATTTCACAATACTGATCAATATTAATGGAATAATTTGTATTAATTCTGTAGAAGTCGAGAACAAATTTGAGAGATCAAGCGTAAATCGAATTCGCGAGCTCCGGACTGATATGCCGGGATTTTACGCGCACAGTCAAAGCGTTTCAGTAATTTTCTTCACTGATAAAATTCCTTATGATGGATACAGAAACCTCGATTCTAACATACTAATTAATATTAGTGGAATAACATCCATTAATTCAAATATTTGAGAAACCAAGCGGAAATTGAACATGCGACCTCCGGACCGACAAGCCGGGACTCTGGATCAATGTCTAAAAAGCGCTCTCTTAATTTTCCTCTCTATTATTTGACCCCTTTGTTCTCCGAGCCTCCATAATTCCTCTTACAATAGCAGAAAATATCGTGGTTTGCAATGTACTTTCGCAAAACAATCGTTCCTTTATAAACCTGATAGATTCTCGTTGGATTTGTAAACTCGGAGGAAAGTTCAGTGTATAATACTGCATTTTCCCAGAAAGGAGTATCACGATTCCAGAGAATGCTAATTCTCTGAGACTGATTTACGTACGCATACACATATACACGCCGAAATAGTAAGGGAGATTTATATTTTATACCTTCGCTAGTAATACGACCGTAAAACCGTTCGACATATTGAAATTTTACGTTCCCGCGGTTTACGATCTAACGCGAGAAGCTGCAAAGTGTACTCGATAAAGCGGGTCGAATTGTCGAAATAAATTCGCCCAAGCCATAGCGTAGATTCGTGGTATTGTAACCATGAGAGACACTCTGATAAGAATACATCGATTTTCTTCTACCTTCAGTTAATACCATATCCTTAACCCTCAGTTTTAATCAGATAGAAAGTGTTCACGTTCTCATTAAATCCTTCGATTCGATTTTTCTTCCTTTAAAGAGTACTCTGACTACAATAATCGTCCTAAAATTTTGTCGCATCTGGCTCGATGCGGTTTCACCTGACAGATTTATGCACACCGAGGGTTCCTGCTTCCTTCTTATTCCGCCATTAGCGGGATCGTTAATTAACTTGGGAAAAACTAGAACCACCGAGGGTTGTGAACCATAAAAAGAAACGGATACCAACGGTGTTAGAACCATCCAAACCGTGGTCCCTAGCTCATCGACCCTTTTTATCTTCTCTACCTTTCATTTATATTCTAACTCCCAAACCTTTCTGAGAGAAGAAAAAAAAAAAATTCTCTCAGTTTTCGCTAGAGAAGAATTCGATGAAACGTAAGAGGTACCATAAAAATTCATCAAATTGAAGAAATGTTCTAGTAAAATAGGGAAGCTGTAAGATGGGACTGTAATTGCATGCATTATCGAGGAGTATTCTCTTAGTCGTCTGTTTCAGACGAAGAGCAGAAAGGGACGTCTCGTTGAGATAAATCAACGTAGAGAACCAGGACGGTCAACAGAGCCAGACGATATTACCATGGTATCTCGACGAGATGGTGATTCATAGAGTAAACGTTCTCAGGCTACAATTACCGGCTATCAGGATGAATTTTCGATGTTATATACTCGGTTGTCACCGGGCAACAGAGGGAGACTGGCTCAGCTTGGCTGTCGGCTCTTTAAATCCGCACGGGCTCGAATCGAGGCCGTACATCATCCCCTACAACTTAACTGGGTTAACACGAGTTCGTATGAAGTTACGCCGATTCAGGTGCGAGCATTATACGGAAGCCTGGAGAACGGGCCTTTCTCCTTTCCATTCTGTGACTGTCATCAACGTGACGTACAGATCTTTTTCTTTTTCTTTTCCTTCTTTCTTTTTTATGAGTGTTGGAACTCGACGAAAGTGCAGTACGCTGATTATAATTCAAAGGAGTCACAATTTCGAAGACCTGAGGGTGAAGTGAATGGTGCTACAGCACTGTCTGTGTAAAACTTTCGAGGATATTCCTTGACGTTAATTTCGAGGATATGCAGAGTGTCGTAAAACTGACTTTCTTTTTCGCGAAAGGATTAGTTTTCGAGAAAATTGAGTTTAAAAATTCTGTACAAGCTATTACTTCAGTTTGTACTTTTATGTCGATAAAGAACTTACATTTTCTGTCGTATAAAGAAATTGTGCACGCAGAAAATAGTTCGATTTTCTGCAGCTGAACGAAAAAGTGCAAATTTTCAAGCAACTAAAGCGTCAAGATACTGTGTCATTGATCTAGGATCCTTTGATTCAAAGAATAATGATTTGCATGCATTACTAAGAGTGATACTTTCAACAATTCGATTCGAAGTGTATATTTAAATGAAAGAAATTTTTAATAAATATATTTATCAGTGTTAATCGTCGAAGCATAGTTAAACGCATACGTATCTAACAAATATATAAAGTCAATTTTTTCCAGACTGAAGTTTCATATAAAAAAAATTTATTCTGCATCTATGATTCACCCTTTCATGTAAAATATTCGCCTTTCCATTTGTACCATCAGTTATATGATACCCTGAATATATTTGACAGGGTTCTGAATTTGGTAAGGGTAAAATGGACATATTATACCATTGAAAATAAATAGTACATTTATTCTCAATACATTTTCTACTTTCGAGACTCAATGTTGTCCTATTGCATATCATTGAATTCATCTTTTTATCAGCTATAACGTAACACTAAGAAAAATTGAAAAATTAAAGATCACCTTGATATCTGAAAGAATGAAAGTCATAAAAAATCAAATTATATTTATTCAACGAACACCATTTACTATTTCGCATTTATCACTCTTTTAATCAAAGCAGTAAATAATTAATTACTTCAGATTGCATTTTTTTTTTTGAACTATTAAAGGAACTGTCCTCGAAAATAATGATTGATACGTTCCGACTTGGATTGATTTCAAATTTATTCGCTATTTATCACACGACTGACAGTTGACACAATTCTGAAGCTATATCAATTCTTTCTATTCTTAATTCTTCTCTAAAAATCGAAGCTTCGTTTAAAGTACCTTCCTCTAATTTTCCCTTCTCCCTTTTTCTGTGTATGCATTTTTCAATACACTCAGTCGTGGATACACTGTCAAGTATACAAATTTATTGTTCCCTATTATCCACCAACGAAAAATTAAAAAAAAAAAGACAGGGGTGAATGTGGACCTCGAGGATCGAATAATTTGGCATCCATCCAAGACATCGTCGATCGATAGAATCGCGCGCGACCTTTACAGACCATGGGATTGTATATCGACACGAATAATTCCAGTGTATCGAGTCTGAGGATGCTTAATTTATGCAGCTGACGAGAAGATTGGTTGGGGGACACACGTTCCCTCGAGGCAAGTCTTCGTTAATGAAGTGGTTTATTTCAACGCTGTCGAACATTTCCTCTGACGTTGTAAGAATTTCGTCGGAAAGACTTGAAACGATCAGCTAACGAGCGTCGGCAAGTGAAAAATCGAAGAGGGTGACACGAGGAAGTAGAGGAAATCGTAGACGAAGATATCCCACGTTGGTGAAAAATCGATCGTTCCATCGTAATTGCACGCGAGAACGTTATCAGGACGAAACGATGCTGCTCACCGTTTCGTTCGAGGGGGTACACGATAAAGAAAAAAGAAAAAAAATCGGCAGACGATGCTCAACGGAGTCACTTTTATTACTCGAGCAAAAACGATCCCCGCGAAATGAACAATTCCAGCTGATTCGGAATCGCTCGTGACAAATAATGGTGCGGCAGATAATGCTGGTATTTATGGTGCCGCGATACTCGCTGCGAAATATCCTCCCCCGCCGTAACCTCGCCTTTTTTATCGTGCAAATGATGTACAGAGACCGATGAATTATCCTGCGTGGTGAATTTTATGCTTAAAAAAAAAAATAGAGGGAAAAAGGATAGAAAAAAAAAATAGATACTCGTTAGTTCACGATCTGAGATATCTGTTCCGCGTTTACTACGAATCACCGCGAGGAACAAATCTCGCAGAGTGACACTGTTGACTTCGAAGAACGGCACGCGACAAGGTGTGAAAAATTAGACGGGTGAAAAACCAGCGGAGCAAGTTGAACGAAGACATACAAAGGGGATGGTTTTTAGTTTAAAGGGAAGAGAAAAGAGGAAACAAAATTGTGAGGTAAAGTGAAGTAGAGAAACTGGCGTGAGTTTCTTTCTTTTCGCCTGGGAAAAACTAAAATGTGCGAGCGATTCGTG